>CM060952.1:3720504-4320504 GCA_030765055.1 Mantis religiosa
TGTTGGGGGTGTGGACAGCCCGGGCATGTGCAGAGAGACTGCCCACACCAGGAAGAGCGGCCTGAAGAACGAGTAAGGCCCGGCGTGGAGAGGGGCACGTCGGCGCCATTACCACCATGCCCTCGAGTGACACTGCGCGCCGTCAGCTGGCGTATGGATGACAGCCTAATCGCGGACGGTTGGGTGAGAGGGAAGCCGTGCCGCGTGCTGGTGGACACTGGAGCGGCCGTGACCATCATCAGACCTGACGTGGCGAAAGGTTTGCCGACGAGGAAGCCGAGCCGACCATACTAATTTGTGTTGGCATCGGGCGGCACCTTGCCTGTGTAGAACGAGGCCCTGCTGGAACTGACCTTGGGACGGAGTGCCGTGCGTCTGTGGGTGTTTGTCGCGAAGGTGGCTGAGGAGGTGATTCTGCGACTAGATGCCCTCAGAAGCCACGAGGCGACGGTCGACGTCGGCAGGAAGGTCCTGCAGCTCAACGGAGAGGAGGTTATACTCCGTCAACCCAAGAGCGCCTTGGAATCGGTAGGAACATCTTGAACGAAGACGTGGTTGTCCCCGCGAGGAGCGAGGTGATGGTGACGGCGCGACCGGAAGGCCAGACAGCAGGTTTGGTTCAAGGCTGCAGGAATACGACTTTATCTCGGCACATCGCAGAAGGAACAGCCACGGTAAGGTGGACGCTATGTCCCGAAGACCCTGTCCAGAAGAGTGCGGCCAATGCACAAGAGTGGAGGAGAAGGAGCGTGCCGCAGCAGTTCGAGTAGCCACGGCAGTGCCTGCGGATGGCTGGGATAGCGCAGGCTTGAGGAGGGAGCAGCTGGCGGACGCAGACTTGGGGCCACTCTTGAGGAAAGTGGAGGCAGGGACGAGACCAACCTGGGTGGACATCGCACCGAGGAGCGCAACCTACAAGTCTTACTGGGCCCAATGGGACTCGTTGAAGACCAGAGAGGGTGTGCTGTTCCGGGTATGGGAATCACCCGATGGGAAGACGCAGAGAGAACAGTTGGTACTTCCCCGGAGTAAGTTTCCGGAAGTCTTGGACGATTGACAAACTACGGCAGCGCTACTACTGGCTGAGGCTCCGAGCAGACGCTGAGAGATGGTGCCGTCAGTGTCACGTGTGCGCGGCGAGTCGCGGCCCCCAGACTAGAAGCCGGGGTCGCATGCAACAGTACAACGTCGGAGCGCCATTCGAACGAATCGCCGTTGACATTGCTGGACTGTTCCAAATATCCGACCGAGGCAACAAGTACCTGATGGTGGTCGTGGACTACTTCACTAAGTGACCGGAGGTGTATGCCATCCCGAACCAAGAGGCTAGGACAATCACAGACTGCCTCGTGGAGCAAGTGTTTTGCCGATTTGGGGTACCATTGGAGCTGCACAGTAACCAAGGCACCAATTTTGAGTCCAACCTGATGAAGGAGGCACTAGAGAGACAAGACTAAAGAGACAAGTTAACAAGACCCGCACAACACCTCTACATCCCCAGTCGGATGGCATGGTCGAGGGGTACATCAAGACTTTAGAGGAACACTTGAGGAAGGTCGTGGCTAGCCATCAGCGAGACTGGGACGTCAAGGTGCCACTGTTCTTGCTGGCCTACCGCTCGTCAACACAGGACACCTCGGGGATCACCCCAGCCAGCTTAATGTTCGGCCGAGAGTTACGCCTCCCCTGTGACCTGGCTTTTGGAAGCCCTCCGAGAGTGAAACAGCCAGCGACGGAGTATGTGGAGAACCTGGTGGACCACCTCCACGACATGCACGAGATGGCTCGCCAGAACATCCAGAAGGCGAGCGACCGCATGAAAACCTGATACGACAGGCAAGCCAACAGCCAAGGGTTCCAGCAAGGTGACCTGGTCTGGTTGTACCGCCCTATCCGGATCAAGGGACGCTGCCCGAAGCTTCAGCAGCCATGGCAAGGACCGTACCGTGTGGTGAAGAGGATTAACGACGTGGTCTACCGCATCCAGAAGGTGCACCGAGGAAAGATGTTGGTACACCTGGATCGCCTAGCCCGCTACGATGGTGCTGTTCGGGAGACCAGCCTTGAGGAGGGAGCAGTGTTACCCAAGCGGCAAACTCGCGATGCCGATCAATAAATGAAGGCCGGTGGAGGGAAGGGAGACCACAGGGTTAGCTGAGTCTAGTGTTAGAATGTTTAGTTTCCTAAAATATTCTCAGTACCATACTCCAGATAATAAATAAATGAAATGAAATAAGGGCATTGAAATAGCAATATATTGATGATTATATGAATTATTCTGTTACAGGATGAAGACTTTGCTTCTGTAAAATCTCCAAGGTAAGTCTTGTCTCTTGCTTAGTGTTCAAATTGAGAAGCTTGCTACTTCTTGTGTTACATGTTCCTATAATTCTTATATAAGTGCTACGTTTATGTTGTAGCTCTTGCTTTCTTCAACTGATACAGATGGAAATATAATAATCAGTTCCATAAATTTACGTATCCTACCGCTGATGTAAGTTTGCAGATTCCTATGAACCAATACACTACAATAAAGTCAGTTTCTAACTGATTTTTACTGCTAATGATACAATTACTGAGTGTAAAATGTAAAACTTTAAAAACACTATTTGTTAAATACATTGGTCTGGAACATTATTTATCCCTGAGATATATTTTTGCTATTGGTATGAAATTTTAAAACATTTCTGATTAGAAATGTGGTTGGCTAGTATAATTTTGAGTCGAACGAGTACTCAGTGCTGCAGTTATTGCTACTGTTTACCTAGAACACATTTTGTTAGGATTTTCCTAACATCATCAGCTGTTGTCAACTAATGGACATTGGTTTGGTGAACTCAAAGTAAAGTTGTACTCTTTGAAGAATTTTTGGAAAAGGTGTGTAGCTCTGGGATGATATGTAAATTTTCTGTATGAAGTTTTATTGCTGATTGAGGAGAGCCCCTAATGGTCTACCGGGAAAATATACGAATCGAATGTAGAATTTACTGTCAGGACGGCACGTTGGTCATGGTAGCTAAAAGGTTAAGAGCGACTGGACGGAAACCAGGAGATCCATGGTTCATATCTCGGCCATGGCAATGAATTTTTCATGTCGACTCCATCCACCAAAAAGCTTAGCCTATAAACGGCTAGTGTGGAGAAATAATTAATTTCCATCAATTAACTAAAATTACTCAGAGGATGAAGTTGACATTCCTTTGCATTCCAAAATCCTTCCTTGACCTAATGTCATCACTCATAACAGTTATATGGGAGGTGAAGATATCCTTAATTCATGTTAGGTTTTTTTATAGGCTCCAGATTAGGTCTAAGTAGTGGTATCACAGAATGTTCCCCCTCTTTCATTTGTCTGCTATCAATGGCTGGATTCTCTGGCGTAAACATAATGAGGATACGTATATGGCTCTGACTGATTTCAAGATTGCTATCACAGATGCTTTGAGCAGAGCAGGTAAGACCCTACACTGAAAAGAGGTCGTCCAGGTAATGGAATGAACAAAATTTGAGGAACAAACAAAAGAGGGCCAACGGTAGAAGTTCCTCAAGCTGATGTCCAGCATCTTCCCATGTAGTATCGAACCCAGGAGAATGCAAGGAAAAGCTATTTGTTGCTTGTGAAAAGTGTGAAGTGACTCCTTGTTTAAACAAAGATAGAAATTGTTTCAAATTGTTCCATGTGTTCTAAGATATACGTGGTTGAGCGTGACACCTTTACTGCGTGTCGTGCCATATATGACATGCTCCTACTTTTAAAATAAAAAGGTGCCATAATGAAGCCCGAAAATTTTTAAAGTATTTTTCCAAATGCCAGTGACCTTTAATTTACCTAAAATACGTTTCTTATTCAAAAAATACCTTGCAGTAAAGGGTTAATATTTTGTCTTTTGGAAAGAATTTGATGTGTACAGTATTTGTATTTACAAATGAGCATTTGTAACTACAATTGATAAGGTTTAACTAATACTCGTATATGAGGTTGTGCCTATTGTTATGAAACAGGGAATTCTGTTTTTAAGATAAAATCATCATCGTCTTAGAGTTCAGTATTTAATAATTCTAAATGCTTCATTTCAGATTTTGCTTCGAGGAAGTTTCTAATGACAGTAATGTTAAGTCACCATTGGAATCTGCTGAAGACTCTTGGAAAGACACATATTTCTGTAGTAAAAGGGATCTTCAAGAATGTGAAAATCAAGAAAGTCATATCACAGAAATAGAACATGTTCATTTGGAACTATCTGATAGATATAATGACAGAGGAGAAACATATCTGAAGCCAAAGAATTGCATGAATCACAGCAAAACAGAACACAATTGTAACTTTTGTAACAGTAGGTTTAGTGTCTTGTCTGATTTAAAAAGGCATAATTTGATTCATCAAAGTGAGAAGTCAGACAAATGTGAAACTGGTAAACAGTCTATGCTCTTGTCAGGTTTGAAAAGGCATAACTCTGTACCCAAAGGCAAAAGTATATACAAATGTGAAATGTGTGATAAGGGTTTTACCCACCCTACATATTTTAAGACACACTGTTTGATTCATCTGGGTAAAACACCATACAAGTGTAAATTGTGCGATAAGAGCTTTAGTCAGTCATCACATTTGAAAAGTCATAATTTAATACATGAGGGTAAACGGCCACATAAATGTGAAATATGTAGTAAGAGCTTCACTCAGGCTTCAAATTTGAAAACACATTATTTGGTTCACGAGGGCAAAAAAACACATAAATGTAGAATGTGTGAAAAGAGCTTTACTCGGTCATCACATTTGAAAAGTCATAGTTTGATTCATGAAGGTAAAAGACCACACAAATGTCAAATGTGTGATAAGAGCTTTTCACGACTGTCACATTTGAAAGGTCACATGTTGATTCACGAGGGTAAAAAACCGTATATGTGTGACATATGCAATAAGAGCTTTACTCAATCGTCACATTTGAAATCGCACCATTTGATGCATGAGGGTAAAAAACCACATAAATGTGAAGTGTGTAATAAGAGCTTTACGCGGTTATCACACTTGAAAAATCATTATGTGATTCATAGGAATAAAACACCTTAATATTATGATGTACGAGAGTGATTCAATAAATAAGTCGCAAATTTGTCCTTCCCTTATCCCATTTGTAAGTTATCCACGCTAGCAGCATACCTATGTTGGTCATAGAAGTTAGATCCTATCTCTCCAGCATACAGTCAGTCATGGCAGCCAGTGTAAGATGGCGAGTGTATTGCATGATTGTACCCAAACGGAACAGCGTGCGATAATGTGATTTTTGTGGGCCAAAGGACTGTCCACAGGAGAAGTGCATTGCAAAATGTGTCCCATGTATGATGACCAGTGTTTCTCCCAGGAAGCCATGTTCAATTGGACCCAGCAGTTTAATAAAGGTAGGCAGAGCATCTAAGTCAGGGATAACTTGGGTTCACCGCTTTCAACCACAATCAAAGTCTTCCATGGAATGAAAACATCCCACCTCAACAACAACAACAACAGAATAGTTCAAGGTGGTTCCATCAGACCAGAGTTCATAGTTACAGTGTTTTGGAACATGCAATGTGTCATATAGCAGAAATTCCAGTCTCACGTGAGATTAACTGCACCCCTCTGTAGGAACTCCTGACAGGCCATTCACTCAAGTAACCTGGACTCTAACAAAAGGAGCAACACCTGGATGACAATGCCTGACCTCACTTGGCAAGACTAACGCAGTTGCTGTTTAGTGACATTTCATCAGGGAAGATTGGAACATCCATTTTACATTTCTGCCTTATCCGCCTGTGATTTCCATCTGTTCGAGCCCCTAAAACATTATTTTGTGGCCGACACTTTGAAACTAATGATGACACAATTCAAGAGGTTACTTGTTGGCTGGAACATCAATCAAAAGACTTCTTTGTCTTTGATATTCAAGGACTTGCAAAGACATGGGATAAGTGTTTCAATGTAAAGTGTGTCTAGTGAACGCGATTGCAGTTTGCCCCTCAAAGGAAAGTCACCCTCCCACCCACTAATGACCATCATAAATCTATCTCCACAGTTCAGAAATGGAACACTGTCGTTGAGGACCAATAGCAACGCTGATTTTCTGGAAATGTAAGTCGCATGTTTACTCCACGTGGAGTCTCATTTGCCAAAGTTCCAAGTTCAAGTTGATCTGTTTCATTACGTGCAGAAATTTGTTGTGTCACCATATGGAGGCCGCGGAAGGTAAAGTAGGCAACCTTCATTCAAGTGAAAATAATCAAAGAGAAGACAATAGTGTGAATGAATTGGTGGGCCGAGTTATGTTACTGCAGAAGCGTTAAAAACAAAGTTATAATCGGAACTCTTTCCAAGTAAATTCAAGCGTTTGTTTTGAACACATAAATATTGACAAATAATCTTGGTAAGGGGTCATGCAATGAAGCTGATAAATTCTGGGTATTCACAGAAATACAGTAAGGAATATTGTGACGAAAGGAATACCAAAGACGCCGATCATGTGTGAAAACAAAAGGATACGTTTCTCTAACATGCAATTTAATTTGCCGAGAAATTTATAGATTCCATGCAAAAGGGAGAGCGCCCACCGTAGATGAATTGGTTGCACATTTGCAAGAAATTTGTGATTTTTCTTATGGGTACTACACTTTGCGCGGTGTCCTAAAGGAGCTGGGTTTCAAATACCGCACTTTGAATAAATTAAGGGCTATTATGGAATCCAGTAGAATTGTAGCTTGGCGATATATATTTGTCAAAACTAAGGAAGTTTTGCAGTACTGAACATAAGATAATTTATTTAGACGAAACCTCGTACGATACTCATGACATATCAAGAAAGGTGGCAAATTTGCATAAAGGACTGGGAGAAGGAGGGCCGGTGTTGTAAAACGATTATAAGGGTTCGTCAAAGGAGGCGGCTGACATGCACATCAGCTAACTAAACAGAGAGGTTAATTATCCCAAAAAGTAAAATAAATTTCAGGTAGTCACTTCATTGTTGCCTTTATCCAGTTTTCCGACGTACTTAATGACTCACCCTCGTAATAAGCACATCCAGAAGTCTTCTATTGGACATACCACACTTTGGTTCATCACGGTAAAACATTCACACAAGTTTGAAGTAAGTTATACTTGTGCCATCTGAAAACTCTTATTTAAGTCTTGAGGGTAGAAAACCTTGTAAGTACGAATTTGAAAACTTAATGAATGCATTAATGAATGCCTCAAAGGTACAAAATGCAACATATGTGAAGAGTGATTTACTCTTTTGTATATTTAGAAAATGTACGATTTGGGAAATGAGGGGAAATATTGACGTAAGTTATTTATGAGGAATGAAGTCATTTGTCATTTTTAAGCACAATGTAACTCTTTAAAACGATTGATACACAAGACATGTGCAAGGTTTGTTAATATTTTCAATACATAATTTTGCATCTATGCATGAGTTATAAATTTTGCACATTTTTATGCATTTGTTAGATAAGACTGTGAATGTACTTTTTTAAGGAATGAGTTTTTAAGATATTGAACGGTCTGTACCATACTTAAGGGTAATAAAACCTCTAGTTATTGAGCTAATTGATGGAAATTAATTGTTCCTCCATACTAGCCATGTATAGGCTAAGGTTGAGTTGTGTTGAGGGTCATTAGCACCTTAACAGGGACAATGGGGCAAAAGGCAGGGGGACCTACAAATAAAACTAATTGTAAAAGTGAGTGGTTAAAAACTTAAAATCCGGGTAAACGATCGCACAGCTTCAAGTGGAAAGGTCACAGAGCACCACGGGAGCGTAGTGCAAGAACTACCTCACCCAATGTTTAAAAGCTGCAGTGGAAAGGGTATCTCACAAAAACTTAAAAACGTTTTGGACAGCTTGGGAGTCAAGATGGACCGGCAGGTTTAGGGTGGCACGAAGGTGTCCTGAGGAAGCACATGACGGACCGACAATCTGTCCCCACACAACAGACAAAGTGGTGGGGTACGCATACGTAAAAGCGCAGTGCTCAATGTGTAACTGTGCCAAAATCAGTTCGTGACGAGAAGAACACTGTGAGGTCCTCCAAGGATTCGGAATGTCCTTTACCTCTCGAAGTTTGTTACAACGGAGAGTCAACCAGTCCTCTTGCCATCGCGAAAACACTGCTCTCCGAACTAGCCTGAAGTCTTCAGATGTGACATAAGCAGTTTGGATTTGGAGTGCTGCGGTTGTCGCCAAATCTGCCTGCTCGTTCCTCGACAAGCCAACATGTCCAGAAATCCGATCAAAACCACATTAACGCTTAGAGCGTGGATGGCATCCTGGACAATCGGCTGATAGTTGTACAGCTCATACAAACACTGAAGTGCACTTAGGGAATTACTATAGATGAGGCAGTCACCCAGGTTGTGATGGCGGACGTGCAACAGGGTCCGGTAAATAGCAGAGCTCTGCACTGAAAACAAAGGCTAAGTTTTGGATAGATAGAGTCAACATGAAAACCTTAGCCTATACATGGCTAGTATGTTAGTTATGTGCAGAGGTTCTTCTCCCATTAGTCCTGGACTCGTAGGAACAAGGACCCGGGCCTCCTGGATCGATGGATACTCCGGAGCTCTTTCCATAGGGCAATACCTGATTTCTTAAAAAGCCCTCCTGCTGAGCACAAGACGTAATGGAAATGGATACGCCACTTACGCGCGTCTACCCCGCAGGGAAGACTACCGAGAACCTCGTTAGGTCCGCCTGGTGAACTAGCACACCTACCAGCTCTTCAGGCTAGTACCCGGGACTTATTAGGCAACCCTCTACCCCCTCCGGGCGGCCTTAGCCTGGCCGGAAGTACCCAATTCCCCGTGGGCGTCGGGAACACACTGCCCCCTCGAGTCCAACCCAATCCGAACAACTCCCATTTAGGGAGGGGCTCGGCAGTTCGGCCCGAGGTTCCTCTAGTAACGTCAGAGGTACCGCGAGTGCTAAGGGTCCGCAGCTGAAGGAGACGGATACTCTCCCCTACGGGAACATGGCTAGTATGGAGGAATAATTAATTTCTATCAATTATTTTAATAATGGTTTAATGATGAAGCCTGGGGCTCAAGTACTTACAATAGTAAGTCGCCACAAATGGTGTATCTCAACTACGAGAGACCCTAGCTATACGAGTCAGTTTGAGAATTTAATGTCATGATGGCAAGTTGGCCATAGTAGCTCAAAGGTGAAGAACAACTGGACAGAAACCGAGAGATCCGTGCTTCAAATCCCAGCCATGGCATTGAAATTTTAAGGTTGGCTATTGTGAGCCGATTCTCCATTCGCAGCAGATAGGATGCACGCTGACTATTTCGAAGATCCAGGTTGGGAAGTCAGATGTAACAGGGTTACTTCGCTGATGATTGAGTTTGATTAAATAAAAGTCACGAAATCTCTTGTCTTCAGGTGTGGTTTCTAGTGACATAAATAAGTCTGATTTCGTAATATATAATTTGATTGTATAATCTGCATTATATTTTACTCCAACTTTCTTTCCTAATCAATCACTGTAGGTTACCTCGATAAATCTTTATTTTCAAGTTAATATATAGTTTCTGTAAATTGCTTAAAATTTCTCGCTTCTGCACGTCCACTCATCAACAAAGAATACTGTATAGCTCTTTCTGAAGATTATAGATTTTCCGTTATTATCGTTACTCCTCTATTAATTTTATGATTGGCCGATTTACTGCTACGTCATCACATTACGTAATACAATTGTTACTATGGCCAATCACAAAATTACACATGTATTTACACATTCAAACTAAAAAAGTTTCGTGTTTCCACATCAAGCAAGATTATTGATTTTCTTCTTCAACATTTCTTTTATATTGTCATTACATGGCCCACTAATGGTCAGATCAGAAAACAAGAAATCCCAACTGGATATTCATATAAAAAGTTCTAACTTAAACATATCGTTACACTATCCAAAGTTCCGGTGTTGGATGTAAACTGATGTATTTGCAGATCACAGTCACCATATAGCTTCAAAATTAATTTAAGGTTCTGAAATACTTCTTAAACAGATGACTAGAAACTTATAAAAGTGCCCCATGACAAAAGAGGATACCAACAAATGAAATGAGATTCTTGCGATCAGCACACGATGGGTGTTACAATTGAGTATATCCAACAGTATCAGAACAAGTGGAAGAGGCATATATTCCGAATGCACTCTAAAACTGTGTTTAATTACTACCATAGAGGAAAACTGTCTGGGTCGTCCGAGGAAACAAAGGTTAAAAAATCCAGCTTTGAGCCTGTAATAGACCCTTGGCCTAAAGTTTATGGAAGCAGAAGTAGAAGAACATTACAGTTGTCTAGTTGTCTACTTTCATCAGACAAGAAATATGCCTTGGTAGTGTAGATGGTAATGTGTCTATCTCACGTTTAAGAGATCCCAAGTTCGAATCTCGGTTAGGGTGAGTTACCTGGATAAAGCTTTTACCGCGGTTTTCCCTTATTCTAAAAGACAAATGTTCGGTAAATCTTAAGCTCTATGTACCCTGTACTCATTTGAACATCATTTCATTCATCGTTCGATATGACTTAACGTTGGAGGTTTTCTCTTATCCTGAAAGATGAATGTCTGGTAACCCTAAGCTCTATGTATCCTGTACTCATTTGAACATCGTTTCATTCATCGTCCGATATGACTTGTCGTTACTGGACGTAATTCGAAAAAAAATCAGGCAACAAAATTTAATATTTTTAGAGGTGTTAACACAAATACAACGATTTATAACAAAAACTTCACTTATCTACAGAAAATATTGTAAATTCTTCTTATTAATACATGAGATTGATTTCGTAAACATTTGAAATAAATCCTGAAGTTAAATTATTAAAACAATTAAATAATCCGATATATTTAATGGTTTGGGAAAAATATTTATTTTTAAAAATAAACATCGCGTAATCAATTTCGAAAATCAACAGTCGATCCTGTATTTAGGTTTGTTTCTTTTTCAGATTTTGGTAATATTGGAAAAAACCTCTGATAGTATCATTGGCGACAAAGTTGTTTAATGAGAGACGACGTAGAAAAATGTTTGCGAAATCGATCTCATAAATTAATAAGAAATATTTACAACACTTTCTTAAGATAAGTGAAGTTTATGTTGCAAATAGTTGTATTTATGTAACTTTCATTGCCTTCATTTTTATGTAATTGGTACGGGTATTTCAACATGATAACAGCATTGTTATGAACAGTCAAAGGTGCATGCTTCCAGTCGCTGGAATTCATTGTTGCAGCGTCACAATGCAGTGATTAATACTGGTACTGCCATCTATCAGTATATTACATTGTCACAATGCACACACACACACAACTGGACATTGAAGATCTGAATGTAAGATCTTCGGTCTCAAGCCAGATCAGGGCTAGGCCCTCTACTGGCAGTGGAGTGTATTGTAAGGAAGGATAATATACGGCAGAAGATGAGGTTGGAGTTACATATAAGCGATCTGATGTGATATGTTATGTGCCTAGAAGCAGTCCCGGGCGTTTGTAGCGCTCTCCAGGATCGATGTGGTACTCACCTAGACCGCGGATGAGGGAGTTGAAGTTGTGGGAGAGGTTTTGATAGAAGGAACGTGAAAGGGTATGGATGTAGTCTGTTATTGTGCGGGTACGTAGGTCACGTCGGATAACTAGATTGGGGATGTACCAAGGGGAGTCTGTGGCAATGTGGAGGAATCGGGATTGTAGAATTTCAAGGCGGTGTAGATGAGACTTGGCTGCTACTCCCCATATTTCACTGGTCGGAGTACTTGCTTATACAGCAGTTTTGTGGGCAGAGACATCACCAATCGTCGGTTACAGAGAGGGTATTGCATACCCATTCTCTTGCTAACTTTATTATCCACATATGTAATGTGGTCTCTCCACGTCAATTTGATGTCGAGTAGAACACCAAGATACTTAACGTAAGTGTTCCAATGGACGTCCTCACCAGCTAGGCGAATTGGTGGAAGATCCGCTACTCGTCGAGATAAAGTGATGGCCTGGCTCTTCTGTGGGTGGACGCGTAGGCGCCAACGTACGAACCAGGTGGTGAGGAGATCAGCATATTGTTGAATCCTGCGAGTACACAGGTTGAGCTCTGATGATGTGGAGGTTGAGTCCAGAGGTTCTACTCCCATTAGCCTTGAACCCGTAGGAACAAGACCCGGGCCTCTTTCAACCAGGAAGTATCCCAGCTGTCCCAAAGGGCGCTCGGCATCCTCCGTGGGGCTTTCCGTAGGGCAAGACCTAGTTACCTAACAAGACCCCCCATCTGGTCCTAGGGACACAAGACGGGATGGAAGTGGATACGCCACTTATGCGCGTCAACACTCAAGGTGAAGACTACCGATATGACCTCGGTGGGGCCGCCTGGTGATCTAGCACACCTTCTACTAGCTTAGCAGGCTAGTACCCGGAAACTTAATGGCTTCCCTCAACCCCGTCCGAAGACGTACCCAATCTCCCACGGGTATCGGGAACACACTGCCCCCTCGAAGCCTTCCCAATCCGAACAACTCCCGAAGGAGGGGCTCGGCTGTTCGGCCCGAGGTTCTTCTAGTAACGTCAGAGGTACCACGAGTGCTAAGGGTCCGCAGCGCCCGCACTTTGGCAGCTGAAAGGGACGGATCCCTTCCCCTACGGGGGATGTGGAGGTGACAGCTGTATCGTCAGCAAAGAGATACAGCGAGCAGCGTTGCAGGGATGGTAGGGTGTTGATGTATAGAAGGAAGAGAGTGGGTGCCAGGACACTATCTTGGGGACGCCAGGTCTAATGGGATGCGATGAGGATAAGATTCCGTCGTGAGAGACAACAAAGGTTCTGCCACTGAGGTACGAGTGAATGAGATGTATTAAGTAGGAAGGGCTTTGGTAAGTGATGAGACAGGAGAGTAAGCCTTCGTGCCATACGCTGTCGAATGCTCTGGTGATATATAGGAGTAGTGCTGAAACGAACTGCTTCCTGTTAAAGGCTGTGTAAGCTTCATCGACCAGACGAAGTAGTTGGTGTTGAGTGGAATGCTGAGAGCGAAAGCCGAACTTCTCCGCTCTGACAATATTGTGTCGATTCAGGATAGTCCTTTGTCCATTTAGAATAAGCTTTTCCATAAGTTTACTCAGTGTTGGAAGCAAACTATCCGTGGACGTTTGCTCTCTGTAGCTCTCCGGGGACGTTCCGTCTTTCCTAGGTTTGCAGATAGCGATTACCTTTGCGTGCTTACAGGCCTTTGGGAAGTAGTAGTAAAGTTTGAGGATTGCATTAAAGAGAAAGGTTAATGCTTTCACCCAAAGGAATGGTAGAACCTTTAGCGCCGCGTTCGCTGTTGTCAAAGCCGGGCGACTTGAATGGCCGTAGGCTGGTGATGTGGCACTGCACTTCATATACGGACGGACTCCGAGGGCGCTTCCACAAGTAGACGTAGTGCAGGCTTCTCACACTAGTTGTTGTTAGTAGAGAACTTCATGAAACAGCTGTGCAGACGGCGTCAGTGTATAGCTGAACGTGCAACTGTGGTATTGTGTTTCTCTGACTGTTGGCGGGTTACCTCTGTGAAGTCGTTATGGCAACTTTAAAAGAACAAAGAATGTCTGTGAAATTTTGTTTCCTGATTAAAAAATCTGCAACACCAAATGCTTCAGGAAACTTTCCAGGAGGACGCTATGAGCCGCACACAAGTTTTCGAGTGGTTTGGTCGCTTTAAACGTGATGCGATGTGTGTTGAAGACCAAACTCGTTCTGGACGCCCTTCAACATCGCGAAATGTGGAGAACATTGAAAAGTTCCGCCAAAAGATCAACGAGGATCGTCGCCAAACGATCGACCAAATTACAGCAGGGACAGGAAACAATTGAAGCTCGTGCCACCGGATTTTGAGGGAGGATTTGCACATGAGACGTGTGGCTGCTAAATTTGTTCCGCGTCTTCTCACACAGGAGCACAAAACCATCCGCATGAATGTGTGTCAGGACTTGAAAACAGAGATTGCACGGGATCCAAACTTCTTGAACAAAGTCATTACAGGGGATGAAAGTTGGTGTTACGGGTATGACCCAGAAACCAAGCAAGCGTTAAGCCAGTGGAGGACTCCCAACTCTTCCAGACCAAAAAATGCAAGACAAGTGAGGTCAAATGTGAAGACGATGATTATTGTGTTTTTTGATGTTCGTGGAACTGTGCATCGGGAATTCGTACCTCCTGACCAGACTGTTAACCAGCACTTTTACTTGGATGTTTTAAGGCGTCTGCGAGAGGATGTGAGGAGGAAACGCCCGGAACTTTGGCGATCAGGTGACACGACAACGCTCCAGCACACACAGCCTTACGAATGACCCGCTATTTGGCATCTTAGAGGTGGTCTGTCGATCCCCACGCTCCGTATTCGCCGGACCTAGCCCCGTGCGACTTTTTCCTATTCCCACGAATGAAAAGAATGCTAAAAGGCGAGCGTTATGACGATGTGGAGGCGGTAAAAACAGCTTCACAAAGGGCACTGGACAATATCAAACTTGAAGAGTTCCAAACATGCTTCCAACAGTGGGAAAAGAGACTTCACAAGTGCATCGTATGTAATGGAGAGTATTTTGAAGGTGACTGAAGTAATTTTGTAAAAATGTTCATCAAAGTTTTTATGACAACAATCCGGTTTCTTTTGGGCTCCATGTCATATATTATCTGTTATCATTTTAGTCCATGCGTATGACATCTTTCATTACCACACAGGTTGAAGCATGCTATCTCCTACTGTAAAGCTTTTACATGCATCGTCAATACAATTAATACAGTAATATTTACAAAAATGTTTCCAAAATTGATGAGAAGTGTAGGTAGGGCTCTTTCACAGACTAAATTACTTTTTGTAATAAATAAGTTTTACGGCCTTCGGGGTTCTCTTTTCGTTTGTTATCTGTTTAACTTCAGCCAATAGATCGTTCTACAAATCTTGTATATAATTTTCTATGCATCTGTTGTTTAGGATACTGCTAAGTCTGTGTTTCTAAAATAATTATCTTTTGTTCTGGAATTATCTCTTCACTTTTGCTTTTTTGGAGGCTGGTGATGAAGGAGATTTCCCCACTGAGCTTTGCTGTTTACTCTCAGGATCAAAATGATGTAGCCAAGTTTCATCAGCAGTGATTACGTTTGAAATAAACTCCAGATCTTCCTCTAACATCAACGTTAAGTGTATGTTACCTCCATTGTAGCGGTAGGCGATACTGAACATGTCTGAACTTATCTGGTTCTCACAGGCGGGAACCAGGAGTACCAACAATGAAACTACTGCGGCGTGTTTGTTTCACATTAAGCTAACAGAATATAATAAGATTGAATTTTAGTGCGAAAAATTATGACCGTAAAAATTATGATCATCTTTTATTGAACAGCTCTCGTATATATTAATGCTGACTGCTTTAACTATACAATTGGTCACAGTTTATAAACAATTACATTTTGGCTCTGTGCTATGAGAAAATATATTAAACTTCAACTTGTATTGGATTGATAGAGTCGATATATGGTGGTTTACCGGGGAAACATATGAGTGAAATGGAGAATTTAATGTCATGATGGCAAGTTGGCCATTGTAGCTTAATGGGTTAGAGCGACTGGACGGAAACCAGTAGATCCGTGGTTCAAATCCGGGCCGTGGTATTGAATTTTTCATGTTGACTCTATCAATTCAAAACCTTAGCCTGTATACGGCTACTGTGGAGAAATGAATCACTTCCTGTAGTTAACTTAAACTTCAGCTCGTAGTCATTTTTCTGCAAAGTAGAGGAGACCCATTCAGAACAGAATTATGTGGACATTTTCCGACACTTTCTGTTTCGTTTATCAATAACTTAGCTTATCAATAATTTTGGACTTAGCTAATTTCATAACAGAAAGCAATTGTTCGCACACATATGTCGAGACAAACATACACAATGTCCGTGCGGCAAGTGAATACAACCGCGGAAATCTGGTTTGGGGGATATTCTTGTAGAAATGAGCCAAGTATTTCGTGTTTGTATATTTGTCCTTCAATCAATTGTCACATTGTAAATTTAATAGTTCCATTTGGTACGCGGCAGGTACATTGTTGACATCATATAGGTAACTTGGTACTACACGGCTGTTGCCTGACGTCACACTACTGGAGGCCTCGCTCCCGGCTGAAATACGTCACATCTCTTGAGGCTGTCTTCCTCTGACATAAAGCCTTCCTCTGAGAAAGGTATGTAGCAGGCTGCTCTGGGAGAGGCGTTCAGTGTTCATCCTTCCAGAATTCCAAACATTACTAGATGTTCATAACATGCCTGCATTTGTCCACTTGTATGTTTAAGGGGCTCCCTGACGAGGTGGTGAATGTCTTCCTTCTTTAACGCAGTTGGATCATTAAAATCGGCGTAGAACCATCCCAAAACACAGCACAGTGGTGTCGTTGAAGGTTAACCCTACTCCATGGAACAGGGGTCTTCGACTTATTGCCATACCGAGACACTGTCCCTTGCTGGCACTTTATGGAAAATAAGTCATTTGGCGGTGGGTAGACAGTTGACTTTTATTTTGGGGTTTTATGTGTAATTGGGAACAGAAGAAATAGAAAGTACAGTACGCGCAAGATAAGAAGAGCGCTGGAGTGCGGGCAGAGGGGAAGTTGCGAGAGGTAACACTCTTTTGTTTCTGCAATGTGGTCAACCTTGAAAAACACAGTTCAGCAAAATAGCATGTAAGATAAGCGCCGCAAGTGTGAGATCTGTGGACAAACATTAAACTGAACTCGATCCTATAAGCTGTATATTTATATACTTACTATTTATAAAACACATAAAAACAGTAAACAAATATGACAGCCATAAATACTCACTCATTCGCTTTGTGATTCTTCTATTTCTGAATCCACTGCATCAGTTTCATCGCTAGTATCCTCTGATGCGTTGATGATAATTTCATCAATCGCATTTTCAATTAAACCATTATTTCTTTAATATTTCATTTCCAGTTCTTGCAGTATCCTTCCCAATCCGTCGCATTTACAGAAGAGAATGCTTCTATAGCAAGTTTCTGCAGATTTGTGGCTGACATATCACCAGTAACGTTGTTTCCTCTGAAAACGTTCTTTATTTTTGTCCACGCCAGTTCAATTGCATTCAGATCACAGTTATACGGAGGTAAACGAATAATAGTGTGTCCACTTTCGAGAGCCATAACATCTACAACATAACATCTCCTAGGTTTGTTGGCCTCTATTAAATACCGGTGTAGCTTTGGTAATGGAGGGAAGTAGAAAGCTGTGTAGACATATACAAAGGGCTCAGAGCAAGAGTAAAAGAAAGATAAAAGAGCAAGATATAAGGAAAAGGAGGAAGCCAGAAAGGAAAGGATTGAAGGGAAAAGAAGAAAGAAAGATAATATCACTATTAGTTATTACCATACACAGATCACAGCCTTACCTGCTTTTTCCTGGTGTTTTTGGAGATTCATTAGAATGAGATGTACAAAACGATTTAATACGCCTGACAGTGCTGACGCCTTTTCCTGTGTAAGTAACACCTCGTTCTCTTGATTTACTGAGTGGGAACATTAACTGGATGTTATCCTTTTCTATATCGCAACTATCTGCAACTTTCGCTATTATTTTGTGGCCAGCACTATACACGACTGTACATGCATGTTTCCGAGTCGGAGTTCGTTACTCGGAAGGTACATGTGATGATGAGTTTGGTGTGCTCTCAACCATAATTACAAACTGGTTAAGCTGTAGTAATTAACCTCAAACTTGCACAAAACGAATGCAAACAGAAAACAAAGAACGCGCATAAAAGCTATGCATATTAGTCATTAGATGTCAGATTGTACTAGTATAGCGCATTTCATGTTTCTAAGTTGTCATCTGTGTTTATCGTGTTTGCCGAAACCTACCCAGTGGGGACTTGGGAGACGAACGCTCAAGATAAATTGCGCATACTGTAATGAGGATGACAGATTTATGGAATGCCTAGAGAGATTCTTTGATGTTTGTAGCTAGCCCCGGGGTCTATGTCATACTCCCCAACACCCCTGATGAGATGCTTGAAACTGAATGGTAGGTCAGAATAGAATGGTTGAGAAAGGTTTAGAATGTAGGTGGTGAGAATGGCAAATGAAAGGTCATTGTGAATATTGATATTGGGGATGTACCATTCCGCACCTGTAGCTATTCTTAGATAACGGTTTTGCAGGACCTGGAGTTTATTTAAGTGTGAGGGTGCTGCAGCGCCCCAGACTTGACATGCATAAGTTATAGCCGTTTTATTGTAAAGCGAATATAGCATGCCCATACGTTTTGTAACTTTGGAGGCAACAGATAGAATGTGTGCCTTCCAAGTAAGGCGCATGTCAGGTAGTGCCCCTAAATATTAGGCCTGATTGCTCCAGGGAATGTCTTCCCCTGCTAGATGTAGCTCTGGAACGTCTTGAATTTGGCGACGAGTGAAGGTAACTGCGTGTGACTTTGTGGCGATTATGCGTAGTCGCCATGTGAAGAACCAGGCGATATCATGTCAGCATAGCGCTGAAGACGTTGTACAGCCGTGAGGTGTTTACATGACACCGTGGTGATTGCTCTGTCATCAGCAAACAGATAGAAGTTGCAGCTCCAGATAGTAGGAAGCGTGTTGATATAAATTAGGAAAAGCAGGGGCCAAGTACACTACCTTGGGGCACGCCTGCGTTGATGAGATAGGGTTGGGAAGCAATGTCATCTCTGACAACAGAAAATGTGCAATGAGTAAGGTAATGATTGACAAGATGAATTATGTAGGGAGCAAAGTCGTATCTGATCAGTCGGTAAAGGAGGCCTTGATACCAGACAGAGTCAAATGCCTTTGAGATGTCCAGGAAGAGGGCTGCAACATACTGACGATTGTTAAAGGCACGGGTCACCTCGTCCAGCAGACGTAAAAGTTGGTGCGATGTGGAGTGGCACCGGTGAAAACCAAACTGTTCTGGGCGAAGGATGTTTAGCTCATCTAGGAGATTCTGGAGGCGATGTTGGAGCACCTTCTCAAATAGTTTGCTAATAGCTGGTAGCGCACTAATGGGACGATGGTTTGTGAAGTTTTTAGAATACTTATCGGGTTTGGGGATGGTTATGATTTCTGCATGCTTCTATTTCACAGGGAAATATGAGAGAAGGAGCAGGCTATTGAACAGATGAACTATCAAGGCCATCCAAATCTGCGGGAGTGCCCTAAAAGCGGCGTATGGTATGGAGTCACAGCCAGCAGCTTTGTAGGGTCGGACTAAATCAATTAAACCAATGACCTCAGCGGTGTTGCTGAGCAACACCTCTTCTGTGTTGTAGGGAGAGGCAAGAAAGTGCTGAAACACTCCTTCAATCTCAGTGACCTGTTCATTATCAGGGGATTCTGCTGGATGGAAAGTAACAGCCAAGTGTTCGGCTAGGAGTTCTATCTTTTCTCTGGAGGATTGTGCTACTCGTTGACCGTCG
The DNA here is from genome assembly GCA_030765055.1 of Mantis religiosa. Taxonomy (NCBI): domain Eukaryota; kingdom Metazoa; phylum Arthropoda; class Insecta; order Mantodea; family Mantidae; genus Mantis; species Mantis religiosa. Next base: position 3,739,996 of record CM060952.1, read on the forward strand.
GTAAGTGGCGGGTTTGAGGCGGATATGCGAAGCATAGCCTTAGAAATCCTCCAGAGAGGGACATCACTGGTGTCGAGAATACACAATTTGCGCTCCCATTCTTCATTGAAGTGGTCTGAAAGTTCCAACTTCACTACGGCTTGGAGGCGGTTCCATTCCCTCTTGTGTTGTGGTTGGCGCGTGTTCTGAAATTTGCACCGAGTTCTCTTCTTGGACGAGATGAGATGGCGCAAGTGTTGTGGGAGGGGTTTGAGGGGACTATATCGCGTTCGTGTACCATGTTAGCCGATAGAGAGGAACAGTAACACATCACACTGTTACCGAGGGCGGGCATCAATTTCCGGTTCCTTGTTATCTCAATATGGCGATTTACCGTTCCGTAAAAAAGTGAATGGAAGGTTGTGGTAAGGATCTTGTGCATTCCTAGCGGTTCGAATAGTTCCGCCTTTAGGTTAGGCGTACAAAACATGTAATTAAATTTGTTCTTAAGGAGAATAAAGATATGAATGCGAGTTCTGCTTAAAGCGCACTCATGACAGAAGTTGTACTTCACTTTATTTCAGAAACCTGGCATGTGCGATAAAGACGATACATTTACCGAATAAGAGTAATCGTTAATGAAAGAAATTTTTAAGAGCTATAAATGATACACTTGCAGGTGAAAGTGTTCATCTGACCAAATATCTCAACGTGGGGGAGATAGGATACTTTGAATTACTTCTCTGAAAATCTCGTTTGTCTTACACCCTCACCACTTGTCCCCTGAAATTATTGCTCTTCATTTGTTGCATCTACAGCGCTATTAAGGAATGAAACTATATTATGGTTTCTCCTAAAACTTTTCATTACTTCCCATAATAGGAAAATGTAATAATCCTCATATTTACGCAGAATGCTGTGCTTCCCAATTGTTCTGACTCTAGTTCCGGCTGTTTATGTAAACTTGCTTGAATTAAACATTCATTGCATTTCCGCTAGGTTTCTACCGGGTTAAGTATACGTAAATGTTTTGTTTGTTTATTCGTTGTATATCTCTGTACCTGTCACGTACTTGTGTGGGGGAGCCTTTGATAAATTAGTAGGACAAATCAAATGAATTTATCATTTTAAAAAATGTTTGAATGTCTCAAAAGTCATAACCTTTGAGCAAAATGTTACAGAATAAGAATCAAATTCAGCATTAATACACAACTTGAAGCGATAATCATAACTTAAATTGTAATGTTGTTGTTAAATATAAAAGAGAAAAACATAAATTGATATCCCTAGCCAAATGTTTTCCTTCACAGGGCGATCGTAAAATGTGCGTTGCCATAGAGACCGAAAGAAACTTTTACAGAAGTGATAAGATATATTACGTCGAAACTGTAGGTTATAAATGTGATATTAAGTTATCTTCTTCTAGTGGATCCTTGTAAAGTTAATGTTCAATGTAGATTATGGAATACTCTCGACACGTGAGAATAAATGTTTTAAACAGCCATTTATCGCTTTCACTCTGAGAATTAGAACATGTATGCAGCCATAAAGGACTTCAAACCAGCAATCAACAATTTTTGGGTCGACTCTGAGGGTGTAATCAGACATGTGACGAACCAAGGTCAAGGTCATTTTCGATGCTGAGCCGAAGCGAACATCTTCCTTGATCACAACGAAGAGGTAAGGATAACGCCTCAAAATATCATATTATGGAACAAATGTTACAATGTTATTTTATTTGCGGCTCTGAGGAAGGCTAAGGCACACATTCATAGATGTCACTTTGGTGTAGACTATCTTCCGACTTATTTGGTCCGCAACAAAGGCGTGTAATTTTCCTACATTCATAGACGATAAAACGCGGTTCTCTCGCGCATGCGCGAGTCTCATAGAGTGATGAACAAGCCACAATTACCTACAAGTTTATAAATCTCTCTGGCAGTTACACAGCTGTATCATAATCATTTTAATTGTTGCTGTTTAATGTCCAAGAGCACTAGTATGGTGTTCTGTGAACATTGAGTTAATGAAGAAGCATGTAGTCAATAGGTCTGACAAGCAGCAAAAGTACTTGTTTTCCTTAGTTCAGAAAAGGATGGACTGTACCTTTTGGAGGAAAAGAAGTGTTCTCCGTTTGAAAGAGAAATGGAAGAGACAGAAAGGACGTGTGGACGCGAATGTTCACAAAGTGCAGTCTTTACTATCTTATACTTAACGTGCACTTCTCGCACTTTATATTAAGTTAGGTTAATGTAAATTTTATGTTAACTGCAAAAGTAAATAATTATACCATTGGAAATTAATTGTTCCTTCACACTGGCTGTGTATAGGCTAAAGTATGGAAAGATAAAATCAGACTGAAAAATTCAATACCATAGCCGGCATTTGAACCACGGATCTTCTGGTTGCCGTCCACCCGCTCTAACCCTTGAGCTACTATGCCCAACGTGTCAACATGACATTAAATTCAATTGAACCGTGTGAACCAATTCGTTTGAACCGTTGTTTAAATCCCGGCTATGGTATTGAATTTTTCAGTCTGCCTCTATCTTTCCATACTTTAGCCTACACACGGCTAGTGTGAAAGAACAATTAATTTCCATTAATTGTACCTAATAGTGGTCCGAACTATAAGGCCCGGGGCTTAAAGTACTTACAGCATAGTAAGTCGTCATTGAGGTAGTTGTCACATGTGTTTATGAGAACTCCTAGTGGTTTACCGGGATAAACACGAGTCAGTTGTACCTAATAGTGGTCGGAACTATAAAGCCCGGGCCTTAAAGTACGGACAGCATAGTAAGTCGTGATTAAGGTAGTTGTCTCATGTGTTTATGAGAACTCCTAGTGGTTTACGGGAAAAACACGAGTCAGCTGGAGAATTTAAAATCATGTAGGCACGTTGGTCATAGAAGCTCAAGGGTTAGAAGGGCTGGATGACAACCAGAAGATCCGTGGTTCAAATCCTGGCTATGGCATTGAATTTTTCAGCCTGACTCTATCTTTCCATTATAACACCATTGTTCAACGAGTTAAAAAAAAAAAAAAAAAAACGCACTACGGTCATTCAGTACCGGAAACATCAATGCAGTATCGTACCAACATGATAGGTACTTCATAAACAATATCACTATTAAAAATCACAATCTATTATTGCTTTATATTTTAATTCTAAAAACTAATTCTGTCCTACTTACGTAAACAAATACAATACCTAATGGTTATAAAATCACATGACATATTGTGAACGCGTTTTTAGCAACTGTAACTTAAGAAAACTGTAAAGCAAACATCTTTTGAACACGAAGTTATCATTCGCTCGCCAGACATTGTGTCGCAAGCCGTGACTTTCCTCTAAAGTCTGTTTTATCCACAGATTAGTTTCATCCAATAAAAATGCTCACAATGCAAGAGTTGCGCATAATTCCTGGGCCTATGAGATTTGTTTGCTTGTTCGTACGTTAATTGGGACCCTTCCGTGAAAAAAGCTGTGTGACATAGGAAGTCTGGCTTCTGGTAGGTAATTAAAATTTTCTCTTTACATAGCAATATATGTGCAATATCACATTGCATTGTTCTAGTTATCTATAAAATGTGTCTGTGTTTTCTTAGTTAGTATAAAACTTGCTGATTTGCGTTTATAAGGGTGAAACTACATCCCATTTTCAAAACGTGTACGTGTACGTGAGATCCATGATTCAAATCCCAGCCATGGCATTGAATTTTAGTCTGAGTCTGTCTAACCAAACTTGGTACTTTTAATGGTAATTACATTTGTGGAGATGTTGCAAAAGATGTTCTCGCAGCACTACATTGGGAAGCCATTTATAGCCAACATGTTTTCCTGGTTTCCTGGTTGGGATGATACTACATTGCTTAAGTCCAACAGTGAAAATGTTGGAATGTTGCTCCCTCCTAAATCTGAATATTTTATCCAGATTTGTTGCTCAGTTCCCAGCGCTGCTCCAATCAGTGCATAAGAACTCTGAAACTCAGGTGTGGTCTTGAGTGAAGGAAATAATTTTTTTTTAAATAAATTTCTAAATAAATCACTGTTTACGTAGAAAATGAAGCTAGTTACAGTGAAGCAATAAATATTACACAAATATAAATATTTGCTACTAAATCTCCACTTAAGAACTTGATGTTAATACCTCTTTCTTCTTTCTAATGGAAATCAATTTCACAAGCAAATCGCTTGTGTCCTCAGTCCATCAAAAGCAAACTCTGTTGTCAAGGAAATCTTGGTTACCATGTTTTTTCTTATGTTTTTTTTAGCATTACCAATATCTGAAGATGAAACAAACCTAAAAACAGAATCAACTTCTGATATGTCAAAATTCATTACGCGATGTTTATTTTCTAAAATAAATATATTCTCCTAAACTATTAAATATTTGGGACCATTTAATTCTTTTAATAATTTAACTTCGAGATTTATTTCATGGTTAAATGACCAAAAATGATCTGCTATGGCCGATTTATCAGTTTGTTTATATTTAATGTTACGAAAATGTTCTGTCTTTCTGGTTTCCAAATTACGTTTCGTCTTTCCAATATAAACCTGATCACAATCTAAACAATTAAATTGATATATACCAGATTTTTTATTATTAGGAATTTTATCTTTTTTAGAAAATTGTAGTAAATTGTTCATACTATATTTATTTTGAGGAACTAAAGTTATAGCAACTTCTTTAAAAAACTTTTGAAAATGTTGATTAACCCAAGGTTGGTAAGTAAATGTTTTAGAATTATAATTGTCTTTTATTTTTTTAAGAGTAGATATATCATTGACAGTTTTTGGATATGTAAATTTTTCAATCTTATTTTTTATAAAATCTTTATTAAAACCACTAATTAAAGCAGTATTAATAATATGTTTATATTCTTTATTAAATTCCTCTTTATTTAGGAGTATATTAACTATCTATAAATCAAACTATTAAAAACAGCAAATTTATGTGATAAAGGGTTAAAACTTTTATTTTTTAAGTAATTATCAATATGAGTAGATTTCCTATAAATACCAAAATCTGTTTTGTTATTATTTCTTATCTTGAAATCTAGAAAAGGAAGAAATCCATTAAGTTCAGTTTCTAATGTGAATTTTATAGTTTTATATAGTAAATGTAGTAATTTTAAAGCATTGTGTATGTGTTTTTCGGGAACAATAGCAAAAATATCATCAACATATCTATACCATGTTTTAAAAATCAAAGGAAAAGCTGTAGTGACTTGAATTTCGAAAAAACTCACAAAAAGATCAGCAAGAAAAGGACAAAGAGGATTACCCGTTGCTAAGCCAGAAGTTTGTTGAAAAAATTCACCATTAAAAAGAATTCTTTCCATTAGAAAGAAGAAAGAAGTATTAACATCAATTTCTTAAGATAAGTGGAGCCTTAGTAGCAAATATTTATATTTGTGTAAATCATTGTTGTTTAATTGTAACATTCCAAACTTTTAATTCACTTTAAATACTTAATACCATTTTTTGTATAAAACTTTACACAAGACTTGTATAGCTTTGTTACAATTTTTCAGAAATCTATTTTAAGTCTTTTTAAAATATTTCGTCCCGACAGTGAATTGTACGTCTGTTCCCTTCAACGTTCTCAAGTCAAACGACGCTATATTTGCTAGCTGCTTATCCAAGGTTATTGAGTTTTCTCCTTCTTTTGTTATAACTACCAAGCAGCCTTCTCACCGGTCCTTGTCAATTTTGACAACCAATACCAACATATTGCACATGTTCATTTCTTATGCATATTTACTTTTCCATACAGATCTTTAAACTATTATTAAACACTTTTAAATATTTTGAATTTTTGGGGCACAAACTAAAATAACTGTTACGTACTTCATTTCAGTATCCTCGTATGCAACAGAAATATTCAGAAAATTCCCTACCCTACCCCAAACTACACTTTGTATAAAAATATTGTGAAATATTTGATTTTATCAAAATTAGTGTAACAACTTTTATTAAATTATATATGTTTAAGGTATTTTAGGTCAAACAAAATGTATATCTTGAATTTTATAATAATGTCCTTGAAAGCTGTCTTCATTCTGTATGACTTTTGTAGTAAGAGACACAGTCATCACAAAAATGTACTCTCATTCAAACACAATTGATATTGTCACCCTGGCGGTAGAATCGCGAAGCCGATGAAAAATGAAGACCGGTAGCGACGGACAGTTGAGAGTAGAGTTGCAAAAAATAAACAGTTTAAGGTTCTAGCAATTTTGTAATGGTGACGAATGTATTTGCTAGGAGAATAAAGTGTGGGTTTTGTGTTTCGTAACCTCGTTTTATTATTTCACGAACCCACAAAGTCACAACTGGTGTCAGGAAGCGGGACAACAACAACACCGAAGATTATAGCCATGGAATCAGACCTGACGTGGCGAAGGGTTTGCCGACGAGGAAACCGAGGCGACCATACCAGCTTGTGACGGCATCGGGCGACACCATGCCTGTGCAGAAGGAGGCCCTGCTGGAGCTGAACTTGGGACGGAGTGCCGTGCGTCTGTGGGTGTTCGTCGCGAAGGTGGCTGAGGAGGTGATTCTGGGACTGGATGCCCTCAAGAGCCACGAGGCGACGGTCGACGTCGGCAGGAAGGTCCTGAGGCTCAACGGAGAAGAGGTCATACTCCGTCAATCAGAAGAGCGCCTTGGAAAAGGCAGGATCGTCTTTAGCGAAGACGTGGTTGTCCCCGCGAGGAGCAAGGTGATGGTGACGGCGCGACCGGAAGGCCAGACAGCATGTTGGGTCCAGAGGCAGCAGGAGTACGACTTCACCTCGGAACATTGCAGAGGGAAGAGTCACGGTAATGCGGACGCTATGTCCCGAAGACCCTGTCCAAAAGAGTGCGGCCAATGCACAAGAGTGGAGGAGAAGGACCGTGCCGCAGCAGTTCGAGTAGTCACGGCAGTGCCTGCGGATGAGTGGGATAGCGCAGGCCTGAGGAGGGAGCAGCTGGCGGACGCAGACTTGGGGCCACTCTTGAGGGATGTGGAGAACCTGGTGGACCACCTCCACGACATGCACGAGATGGCTCGCCAGAACATCCAGAAGGTGAGCGACCGCATGAAAACCTGATACAACAGGCAAGCCAACAGCCAAGGGTTCCAGCAAGGTGACCTGGTCTGGTTGTACCGCCCGACCCGGACCAGGAAGCTGCCCGAAGCTTCAGCAGTCATGGCAAGGACCGTACCGTGTGGTGAAGAGGATTAACGACGTGGTCTACCGCATCCAGAAGGTGCCCCGAGGAAAGATGTTGGTGGTACACCTGGATCGCCTGGCCCGCTACGAAGGTGCTGTTCGGGACGACCAGCCTTGAGGAGGGAGCAGTGTCACCCTGGCGGTAGAATCGCGAAGCCGATGAAAAATGAAGACCGGTAGCGACAGACAGTTGAGAGTAGAGTTGGAAAAAATAAACAGTTTAAGGTTCTAGCAATTTTGTAATGTTGAACAGTGTATTTCGAGGAGAATAAAGTGTGGTTTTTGCGTTTCGTAACCTCGTTATATTATTTCATGAACCCACAAAGTCACAATATTATGGAGTGAATCGTTTCAGAGGTGTTTCTTGTTATTGTTAGACTGTTTCAAATGAGAGGGTGTCATTCTTTTCTTTAACTCTTGGTCATCAGAATTTCAGAGCCATGAGATGGGAACCATATTTAAAAGACTTTATTATTGCTTAAAGCAACATTCCTTGTAAGTACAAGAAAATTAGCTATAAGATAATCTTTGCAAATCTTAACTTGATCAATATGAACTAGACAGAGAAATAAACATTTGCAAAAATTGTTTATGCAAGAATAGAGGAAGTCATGTGAGTAAAACACATCCAATTTTTTATAGTATTTACTTATTTAGATGCGAATTCATCATTACAACTGGCGGCATACGCACTAAAAGGGTTCGTGGGAGCGATAATAGACAGATAGTGTTTGCGCCATGATCGTCATTTGTTTGTCGGGCGCATGAATATTTTACTTGGCGCCGGTTATGCGGCCAGCTGGTCATGTGACTCTCCAGTGCGCATGAAAATAGTCTTCTTCCGGTTTCAGTTGCAGACATGTTGGAGACATGTAGAGACATGTGATGTGCTTGGTTGTTTGGCTGTGTAGAGCATTTGTTCCAATGGAAAAACGATTTTAGTTTATTTAAAATATTAAATGTATTGTCTTCATGATTATTCACATAAGAAATGTAGCGTGTGCAATAAATTTATCTAGTGATTTGAATACAGCTCTATCGAGTACAGTCCACAAAATCAGTTTCCTTGATTTCTGCTAAAATCAAGGTGTTCCTCCGAATTGAATTAATCACGACACGAACATTGGTCCTTCACGGGCGGATATTTATTGTGCAACGCAACAGTTTCTTCTGCATGGATGTATATCAGTGGGCCCCAGGACGCCAGGCATCGGGATCTACACAGCAGATTATCAGCATTTCATTCGCAATGACGCAGTAGCCTGCATCGCAACACATTTCAGGTCAGAACATTCCTTTTCTTTCTTTCTCTCCTTTAAGCAAGTCTCATAACCATTCAATATGGAGCAGGATTTGAAAGCTCTTGTCAAAAGAAGGGGTATAATCAAAAGAGAATTTACCTTTGTTCGAAAATTTCTTGATAAATTACCAGAACAGGTCAACATTTTCATATTGAGAGCTAATTTCAATAACTTAAGTGAAATTTGGGACAAATATGAAGCTATTCAGACCCAAATTGAATCTCTTGTGGAAGCGCAAACTGAATTAGATATGCATGCAGAACACGAGGAGGAAACAAGAAACAGTTACATCGAATTGAAGACTAGGTTAGCTGAATTAATACAGGATCATGAACAGCAAGAAAATGGTTCTGGACATTCGCAGCACACAGTGCAGTCGCAATCGTCACAAGCAGCTAAAGCTATCAAACTGCCTGTGATACAATTACCTAAATTTGAGGGTGATGTCACTCATTTCAAACATTTCTATGACACATTTACAAGCTTAGTGGTAAACAACCAAGCTTTAGATGCTATTCAGAAATATCATTACTTATTTTCCTCTCTCAAGGGACAAGCCCATTCACTAATACAGAACATACCTGTCACTAGTGAAAATTTTGATGTAGCATGGGAGCTCATATGCTCACGCTATAACAATACAAGATTAATAGCTACAGCTTATATAAAAAATTTATTAGCACTACCAGTAATGCATAAGGAAACAGTAAATGAACTATGTACCTTGCTCAACCATTTTCAAAATAACTTGAATGCCATTGAAGCATTAAAACTTGAAGTGCCTTTGCATGAAATCATTTTAATGCAACTTCTCCTAGAACATTTGTCTGACACCACACGCAGAGAATGGGAGAGTAAAATAGATTCTCAAAACTTCCCTTCTTTGAAGGATCTTATGCAATTTTTAGAAGTAAGAGCACACTCTTTTGAATTGCTTGCTAACACTGCATGTAACAAGACGGTAGTTAAGCCTAAGACTGATTTGCACTCTTCTAAGCCCAACAGCAGAGACAGTAAACACTCTTACTTATCCACGAGTGATATCGTGTATGTCCATTTTGTCAGTGCAATCACATGCTACATAATTGTGATAACTTCAAAAACCTTAATGTGCATAAGCGTTGGACTTTCATTAAATCCAAGCGCCTTTGTGCCAATTGCTTTGCTCCTAATCACATATCAAGTAAATGAAATCGTGCCTCATACTGCAATTGTGGCTCATCCACTCACAGCAAGTTGCTTCATGATAGTAACATAGAAAATGCTTCACGTGCAACTTCATCTAGTCCTGTAAATGATTCTACTAGAACAATTGACACGCCATCTAGCTACTGTTCTTTTAAATCAAAATCCACACAGCAGGTTTTGCTTGCCACCGCACTAGTGCAAGTGGAAGACAGATATGGCAATCTCATACAATGTAGAGCACTCCTCGACTCTGCCAGTCAATCCAATTTCATAACTGCAGATCTTGCGAAGCACTTACAGCTTAATAAGGTGACAGCTGATGTGCCTATCAATGGTATAAATGGCACCACTTCTACGGCCACTCACCATGTTCAAGTCAGTCTGAAATCTATGGTACATGATTTTAAGACTAAAATTGAATGTCTAGTACTTTCTCGTATAACAGGAAAACTACCTTCCACACATATCAATTTGTGCAACTGGAATATTCCTTCTAGCACTCCATTAGCAGATCCTAGGTTCAACATTCCTGATGAAATCCTAATCGGAAGTTCCTTATTCTTCAAGTTATTGCATGGGAAAACCTTAAAGAAACAAGGACATCCTATACTAGCCAGCACAGCCCTCGGTTGGATAATATCAGGCCCTATTCCAAGGTCATCATACAAGTACAAGGCTAAGTCTTTGCCTCAGCATAATTTCTTCATCAGCACTGATAATCTTGACACACAGTTAAGACGTTTCTGGGATTTGGAAGAATTTCCTCAGCATGTTCTTACTAAGGAGGAAAAGGAGTGTGAAGAATACTATGTAAAAACAACCACTCGTAATGCCGATGGATGCTTTACAGTTCGCCTACCCGTCAAGGAGGACAAAAATCGCTTAGGTGAATCTAGACAGCAAGCCATCAATCGCTTTATGCACTTAGAACGACGTCTTCAAAACGACATCGCACTTAAAGAAGACTACACTCAATTTCTCTCTGAATATGAATCCATGGGGCACATGAAGCAAGTGTCACCACCAAAGGAAGGCGAACCTTGTTACTATCTTCCGCATCATGCAGTTTTCAAACCTTTGTCTACTACTACTCGCACCAGAGTTGTATTTGATACATCTGCGCAGTCATCTTCAGGACTATCCTTGAATGATGTGCTGAAGTTGGGTCCTACTATTCAGGATGACCTTATCTCCATAATTTTACGCTTCGATACTTATCGCTATGCATTCTCAGCTGACATTTCTAAGATGTACAGGCGAGTGAAAATGCATCCTGATGATCAAGATCTCCAAAGAATAGTATGGCGAGAAAACAAAGATGAACCTATCAAGGACTATGCTCTTACTACAGTCACATATGGTACCAAACTTGCATCCTTTTTGGCCATAAGGACTTTGCTTCAAATAGCTTCACAGGAAGAGGCTAAATATCCACTAGCTTCTCAGCTATCCGTGAATCCTTCTACGTAGATAATTGCTTATGTGGTCATAATGATCTACAGCAAGCTTTGCATATTCAGAGGCAGTTACTTCAGATGTTAGACAGTGGTGGATTCCCACTTAGGAAATGGTGTTCTAATCATGAAGATATTTTAAAATCCATTCCACCGGAACACAGAGAGACACAACTTCCACTTTCATTGGATAGCAGTGAAAATGTGCATGCTCTTGGTCTCCTCTGGCATCCTGGAACAGATCAATTCCAGATACAAGACAATCCATCTCTTCAGGATAATCTAAATTCTAGCTACACCAAACGAAGCATACTTTCTGTCATATCATCTATTTTTGATCCTTTAGGCCTAGTGAGTCCTATTTTCATAAATGCCAAGATGTTTCTACAATCTCTTTGGTTGGAAAAACTCGGTTGGGATGAATTGATACCATCTCACCTCATCCAACAATGGCTAAATTTCTGCGAGACATTGTCCATCATTCATGCTATACGTATTCCAAGACACGTCCTAATCACAGGTACATTAAGGGACATACAAATACATGGGTTTTGCGATGCCTCAGAAAAGGCTTATGGTGCCTGTATTTATCTTCGTTCTATGAACAGCTGCAATGAGGTGAAAACCAGACTTCTTTGCTCCAAATCCAAGGTTGCACCATTAAAGAAACAAACCATTCCTCAGCTCGAACTTTGTGGTACTTTACTACTCGCTAAACTTTACAAGGTTGTAGCTAACCTTAAGCTGCGGACTTCACAGAACTATCTATGGACGGACTCTATGATTGTTCTAGCATGGATTAAATCCAGCCCACACAAATGGAAGGCTTTTGTAGCCAACAGAGTTTCACAAATACAAGAGTTATCAGAAACTGCTGCTTGGCGATATGTAGCTACTCAAAATAATCCAGCAGATCTCATTTCGAGAGGAGTTTCAACTGAACCTCTTGCCTCAAATTACTTGTGGTGGAAAGGTCCTGATTGGATCTCACAACCCTTTGCATCTTGGCCAGAACAACCCAAACGATTAGATATTCAAGATGCCACTGAGCAACGCACTACTGCATGCTTGATGGTCACTACAGAAAGTGATGATATCATTTCTCGTTTTTCAAAATTGTTACGCCTGCAGAGAGTGACAGCATACATGCTGAGATTTGCATTCAAATGTAGAAACAGCAACACGAGACGGCAGGGTCCTCTCTCAGCACTTGAGCTTCAACAGCTTATGTCACAGAGTTAACAGAACTTAATGATAAAGGACACGTTCCTACTAAAAGCTCATTGAAATCTTTGCATCCATTTGTCGACAATGAAGGTTTACTCCGAGTAGGGGGAAGAATTGACAAGGCTGAAATTCCCTTCCAGTCAAGTCATCAGCTCATCTTACCTCCTAAGCATCATCTTACCAAGCTAATTATTGAAAGTGAACATGTTAAACTTTTGCATGCTTCCAATCAGCTACTTACCTCTTCTCTTCGACAACGGTATTGGATACCGAGAATAGGAGAAACTCTTAAGTCAGTCCTACACAAGTGCCTGCAGTGCTTCAAACTCAAGGCCAAGGGAGCTCAACAATTAATGGGCAATCTACCTACCTACAGAGTGACTCCAGCGAGACCCTTCCTACGAGTTGCAGTTGATTACGCTGGTCCATTCTTCCTACGTTATGGCTCGCCTCACAGCAAGAGTCAGGTGAAGGCCTACATAGCTATCTTTGTCTGTTTATCCACAAAGGCAATTCACATTGAGTTGGTTTCAGACATGACTTCTGATGCTTTTGTTGCTGCCTTACGAAGATTTACAGCTAGACGAGGATTGTGTAAAGAGATCCTAAGTGACAATGGCACAAATTTTGTAGGTGCTAACAACAAACTTAGAGCACAGACTACTTTTGCAATCTCGCAAGCACCAAGAGATTGTACAAGACTATGCTTCATCTAATGAATGCACATGGCATTTTATGCCACCCAGCTCACCCCACTTTGGAGGATTACATGAGGCTGCAGTGAAATCTTTGAAATATCATCTTCGTAGAGTAATGGGTACACAAGTACTGACCTATGAACAATTAACCACATTACTAATTCAAATTGAGGCTTGCTTGAACTCCCGTCCATTGCTACGCCTTACTGATAATCCTTTTGATACTTCCTACCTTTCTCCAGGTCATTTCCTCATTGGAGAACCATTAACTTCCATACCATCACCTTGTTCTGACAATCTGAATCAGTTACAGAAATGGCAACAGCTCCAAGATCGTCTACAACATCTGTGGCGGCGGTGGTCAACCGACTATCTACATTCACTCCAGCAGAGGCAAAAGTGGTCCAGTTCCAGTGAAAATCTTAAGGCAGACACCATGGTCCTGCTAATGGAAGACAATTCATCTCCTCTGCATTGGGAACTTGGAATCATCACTGAGACTCATCCTGGTGGTGATGGTTTAGTGCGGGTAGCTACAGTGCGAACTTCTAAGGGTGAATATAGGCGTCCCATTGTGAAACTGTGTTCTCTGACAGTTCAAGAACAGTGATATTTTTCAAAGTGTGCCTATGTTAAATTAAAAAACTGTTCAGTTTTTTGGGCCACAGTATGTTTGCGCCATGATCGTCATTTGTTTGTCGGGCGCATGAATATTTTACTTGGCGCCGGTTATGCGGCCAGCTGGTCATGTGACTCTCCAGCGCGCATGAAAATAGTCTTCCGGTTTCAGTTGCAGACATGTTGGAGACATGTAGAGACATGTGATGTGCCTGGTTGTTTGGCTGTGTAGAGCGTTTGTTCCAATGAAAAAACGATTTTAGTTTATTTAAAATATTAAATGTATTGTTGTCTTCTTCATGATTATTCACATAAGAAATGTAGCGTGTGCAATAAATTTATCTAGTGATTTGAATACAGCTCTATCGAGTACAGTCCACAAAATCAGTTTCCTTGATTTCTGCTAAAATCAAGGTGGTCCTCCGAATTAAATTAATCACGACACGAACAGATAGTGTATCACAGATATAAAGAGCCTGCATAAGGATATAAACATAGCTCGGAGATAAAAGGCAGATAAAGTGAGGTAAATGGAATATTCTAGTGAAATCTTGATTGTCTTACAGAACATTCGATTTCTTGTTTGTTACAGAATATTCCGGAAATATCTAGTGTTATCAGTAGTGGTATATATAAGAGGCGACACGCCAGTAAAGAGAGACGTTAAGCAGGAGTTGTAACAAGAGTGTTGTAAACATTGGAAGTTGAGTAAGCTCTTTGTTGTGGTCAACGACCTTGGTAGATTGTAATTGTGTGTGTGTGTGTGTGTGTGTGTGTGTGTGTGTGTGTGTGTGTGTGTGTGTGTATGTAATGTAATACTGTTATTGTAAGGATCGAACAGAGTGTATTTCTACGGAAATAAAAAACATTTTGAATTTCTGCAACTTGGACTTCTAATTCTGCGAATCCACAAAGTTACAACATGTATCATTCAGAATTCTTGGTCACGAAATACGTCTGCATGGTACGTGTAAGACACAGATAATATGTGAGGGTATTCAAAGCATTTGCATGCTTTTCCCACTACAAAACTAATTTTAACAGAACAGTGATCAGAAAACTGCCCATAATGCTGTACTTGTAGGACATTACAGTATTTATGCAAATAAAACATAGCACTCATTATCTTCCCTGAACCAATCAGGGAAACCTGTCTCAAGGTTTTCTATCCCAGACATTGACATTGGGACTGAAGTACCTTCGATAATACGAGTAGGGATCCAAAAGAAACCGGACTCCGAGAGCGCTGCCACTTGTAGATGTAGTGCAGGGTTTTCCCGCTAGATGGTGTTAGTAGAGACCTTCATTAAACAGCTGTGCAGATGGCGTCAGTGTAGAGCTGAACGTGCAAGTGTGGTATTGTGTTTCTCTGACTGTTGGCAGGCTACCTCTGCAAAGTCGTTACGGCAACTTTAAAAGAACAAAGATTGTGTGTGAAATTTTGTTTCCTGCTTAAAAAAACTGCAACGGAGACACACCAAATGCTTCAGGAAGCTTTCCAAGAGGACGCTATGAGCCGCACACAGGTTTTTGAGTGGTCTGGGCGCTTTAAACGTGGTGAGATGTGTGTTGAAGACCAAGCTTGTTCTGGACACCCTTCAACATCGCGAAATGTGGAGAACATTGAAAAGGTCTGCCAAAAGATCAACGAGGATCATCCCCAAATGATCGACCAAATTTCAGCAACGGCAGTAATCAGTTAGAGCTCGTGCCAGCAGATTTTGAGGGAGGATTTGCACATTAGACGTGTTGCTGCTAAATTTGCTCCGCGCCTTCTCACACAGGAGCACAAAATCAATTGCATGAATGTGTGTCAGGACTTGAAAACAGAGATTGCACGTGATCCAAACTTCTTGAACAGTCATTACAGGGGATGACGCAAATGACCCAGAAACGAAGCAAGCGTCAAGCCAGTGGAGGACTCCCAGCTCTCCCAGACCAAAAAAAGCAAGACAAGTGAGGTCAAATGTGAAGACGATCATTGTCTTTTTGATGTTCGTGGAATTGTGCATCGGGAATTCGTACCCCCGGGCCAGACTGTTAACCAGCACTTTTACTTGGATGTTTTAAGGCGTCTACAAGAGGATGTAAGGAGGATGCGCTCAGAACTTTGGTGATCAGGTGACTGGTTTCTGCATCACAACAATGCTCCACACAGCCTTACGAGTGACCCACTATTTGGCATCTCAAAAGTGGTCTGTCGTTCCCCATGCACAATATTCACCGAACTTAGCCCCTTGCAACTTTTTCCTATTTCCACGAATGAAAAAAACGCTAAAAGGGGTGCGTTATGACAATGTGGAGGCGGTAACAACAGCTTTGCAAAGGGCACTGGACCTTATCAAACTTGAAGAGTTCCAAACATGCTTTCAACAGTGGAAAAAGAGATCTGACAAGTGCATCACATATAATGGAGAGTATTTTGAAGGTGACTGAAATAATTTTGTAAAAAGGTTCATCAATAAAGTTTTTATGACAACTCCGGTTTCTTTTGGGTCCCCTCTCGTATATTAATTAATCATTGGTTTTGTTTGTCTAATAGATTTCTTACGAGTTGTTTTAACATAGTTATTTTTCAGTCTTCAGCATAGTTTTGGTTAAGCGCTCAATTTTACAATAATTTTTGATGGCTTACAAGGTCTGCATTCATAAAATGTTATTAAAGTACTGTAAATCAAGTGTTGTACTTGGCTGCACACATTAAGTACAACACAGATTAAAAAAGGAGGAATGTAGAAAATCTTTGACACGTCTCCTACTAAGTTTATCTTAATCCTTTAAAGTAGATATTGAAAATTGATGATGACATCACTTAAATGTAGAAAGAAGTGGACTCTTTCATAGTGCTACATAAGCATTGCTTTTTATATTTATTAGTTCACATTGGAGTTAGGTTTCAGTTCAGTCTGTAGGAGTCATAAAGTTACAAAGTCTCATGTGGACAGTACATTGCAACAGTGACACAAAGCACTACATAAGCTCTGCAATAATTTTAACAGAGCACTTCGGCTTGAGACAGGCGTGCAAGCTGAGTCCTATTCTATTCAAATTAGTTATAGATGACATAATAGAGAAGGTTAAGGAAAGCAATGCCCATTGCCCAGTAATAATGAACAAAGAGGTTGCTGGTGTATTGTATGCAGATGATTTAATGGTAGGAGCAATTTCCGTAATAGGTCTAGAGGCAGTTCATAGGTTTTACGCTGACTGGGAATTAAGAATAAACAGCAAAAAATAAAAAAATGGTGGTATTTAAAAGAGGATCAATACTGAGGAAAGGAGAGGAGTGATTCATAGGAGATCAAAAAGTAGAAGTGGTAAAGGAGTATGACTATTTAGGTGTAAGGATGTCCAGCAATGGAGGGTGGGCCACACAAGCCAGAAAAGTGATAACTAATGGTAGGGCGGGAATGTCAGGGGTAAGAATATGTGAACATAAACTAGAGATGTCAGATGTCAGTTAGATGGTTAGAAAGAATGTATGAAGCGGTCGTTGAAGCCAGAACAATGTGTGCAGTGGAAGTATGGAGCATATCGAAGATAGGTACAAAATTAGACCAGATGTATGGATTGTTTTCCAAAGAACTACTAGGTCTGCCAAATTCAGCACCAAGAGAGGTGGCATTACTAGAGTTTGGTAATACAAAAAGGAGGGGAATAATAATAGAGAGAATATTGAAATTCTGGTATAAGTGTATTAAAGGACAGAAAGGGGAATTATTGAATCTGTGCATGAAGCAACAGAAAAGCATTAAAAATACAAATAGTTGATGGTCGAAATTGGAAAGAATGATATTACAGATAGGCATGGGAGATCTATGGAGAGCAGAGGAGTCAAATTATAACGGTTTTTGGAAGGAAGTGAGGACTAGACTACAAGACATAGATATGCAAGAGATATGGGAAAGTATAGAAGAAAAGAAATCTTTGAAATTTTATAAGCAAATAAAGACAGAATGGGGTAGGGAAAAATATATATATCATTGTGACAAAACTGGAAGAGAAGGCATAGCATGGATAAGAGTAGGAATATTATACTTAAAAGGGTTGAGAACTAATGAGGTAGGGATATGTGAATTTTGTGGAAATGAAGAGAGCACTGTTCATTACCTGGTACAGTCTAAGGAGTTAAGAAATTGCAGAAGAAAAATATGGGATAAGAAATGGGACAGTGTGAGCAAAGAGATATTGGCATTATGCATGTTAATGGGGATGGGTGAAAAGAAAAATAGATGTATAGGAGATTTCTTATATAAGTTAAGAGAAAAGTGAATTAGAGTAAAAGAAGCGAAGGTCAAGAAGAAATGTCACCAAGCTGCTCAGGAAAACCAAAGGCTTATTGGTCAGGGGACCTGAGTCAGCAAGTAAATCTTAGGGTCAGCAATTTTATGTATTTGTACGGAGGGTATAATACAGCATGTTCTATGTTAAAGTTATTGAAAAGAAATTGTAATAGAAACGGTACAAATAAAATAAATACAAATAGACAGACCAGTTGTGTTTGCTCTGAGTATGAACAACAGCTAATTAATTATAACGTGAGCACTTTAGGACCAAGTGTGTTTATCACAACTGTGTTTCATTTTGTGACAGTAATATAAAACAATTGAATTATTCAACTCGTCTAAATTATTTATTAATGTTGAAGAGTAATTTTTTTTGTTTGTAATTTTACGTCCTGCAACGTTAAGTCATATCGGACAGTGAATGGAATGGGTGAAATGATGCTCAAATGTGTCCAGGCTCCATGGAGCTTATAGTTACCTGACATTTGTCTATCAGGATAAGGGAAAACAGCAGAAAAAACCTTATCCAGGGAACTCACCCTGACTGAAATTCGAACTCAGGATCTCATGAACATGAGGCAGACATGCTACCATCTATACTAGAGAGGCAGACATGTTGAAGAGTAAGAATATACTTCCCTTAAAGTGAAAATTGGAAAAGCAACAAATAATGGTACAAAACATGTTTACCATTATGTTCTAGGCATTTTTTCTGTTTGTTTTTGGAGCGTGGTGTAGAATAAGTGATAGAAAAATAATTGAGGAGCTATTTTATTTCTTCTTTAGCGAAGTTCAGTAGTTTTCTCAAAGTAGGAATTTCCTTTTTCTGTTCATAATACTCCAAAAATTTTCTACTGATGATTTTGCGTGATTTTCGATTTTTCCTCGGAGTTGGAAACTTAACCCCAGTTGCTGAAGCATTTTCGAAATCCTTTATTATGTTCATGATAGTTCTCCTAGACTTTCACACTATTTTTGCTGCCCTAAGTGTTGCTTTTTCAAGGGGTACGAGTAACTTTTTCTCCTGATTTACTTGTCTACAGAACTGTATAACCTGATATATGATATGTTTTTCATCAGAATGGGATACTTTTCTTGTTGTTTGTAACTTTCTAAATCTCCATGATCAAACTCTTCACCAGCACACGCCAATTTTATTATGAGCACTGCAACTGCCACTACACTAAACTGCATAGGAGTAGGTTCGAAGAAGCACCATGTTGATCTGCACTACATTTGCACGTCACACTGGAAGCGTCTGGGTATTGTTGATGATTGTGTTATCAGAACTGTACCTGCGGTATCCCGCCCACTTGTGACATATCTATTTAGTAACTGTTCTGCATTCATATCGTGGCCGTCTAGTACCTGGTATAGCATTTAAGGAGTCTTGTTGCAGGGAATATTAACAAGTGTAGAAAAATTGTGGCATAAGCAGCTTCAACTACATGGAAATAACTAGAATTATATCTTTAAGGACATTCATATGTGAAAAATCTAAAATCTACATTGTTTGTTGCATTTTATTTAGACTGACAATAAGTGTTATGTTGCCTAGTTGAGAGATAAGATTCTCAGTGCATCTGTGTTAAACTGTCAGTTCCCCCAGGCAGTGGAGAGAGTCTATATTTGTTGTTGTTTTCAAATGCTAGGCTTTGGCAATGAAGCCATTAGCTCTCTTGCTCTACTATATTTCTGTGTAGTGGGTCCGGCAGGTAGGACTTCACAGGTTAAAAGATTTTCTTCAGTCATTTCCTCTTCTTTCTTGCGCAGAGGACAATTTGGACTTGTATAAACTCCTATTCTGTGTAAGTGTTTGGCCAAAAAATCATGTTCCGTAAGTAATCTAAAATTTGCTACTGCAGCTTTACGTGGGATTTCTGGAATAAGTTCTGGATTTTTAATTAAAATGTTCCATTTTTTATCTTTGGCTTTGTTAGATATGGATTGGTTTTGATTGTTTTTATATTTGCTTTTGATTAATCTTTTTATGGATGTAAAGGGTAAGTTTTTACTTTTGTTCTGAATTAAATTTGCACCTTTTTTGGCAAGAAAATCAGAGTCTATATTTTAATAACCGATATTTGAGATTGTCATGAAATGAGAAGGTTTAGGACATCATGGTTACTGAAGTAATAAGAATTTTTATTTATAATAGGACAGTAGAGGTGTGAGGGATACTTTGAACAGTGGCTGATTGTTAAAACTTGGTATACAGAATATTTGTTTTGTCCACAGGCTTATTAAAGATGTTAAGTTAAATGGATACCAAAATAGAAATTAAAGAAGAGAATCCTCTCTCGGTTGACATAGAATCACATAATGACAGAGAGTTCTCTAACAAGAACGCTGCCATGAACACAAACAGTGATGCTGTACTTCTTGACAATGATTGTAAAGTGACAATCAAAACAGAAATTAAACCAGAGACTCCCTATTTAAATATTAGTTCAGAGTATCAAAGAGGATCTTTTACCAAACATCCTGTTGACACTGTAACAGACAGGAATTTCTGTGGTATATTTATCAAAACAGAAACTAAGGAGCAGACTCTGATTTCAGACTTTGATTCCCAGGAGGAAACAAAATTTATTCCACAGTTTCCTGTAATGAACATTAAGAACTACAACAGCGCTCATGAAATAAACGAACCTCAGTGTATGGAAGCAGAAAGTTCTTCTCTTTGTGTTGACATTAAGGTAAGTTTTGTGGAAATTAATTTTAGCTTTGGTTATTGTACACTTGATAAAAATGTTTAGTGTGTCTGTCAGATAGTGTATTTAACAGGTTTAAAGAAATAGTAATGATAGTTCTAAAAAATTATAAAATACCCACGGAAAGTTTTGTTCAGACCTTATCTAAATAATATCTGGTATATTAACATCTGACAGTAAGCTGTAAGCTTATGAGTCGCATAAGAGCCGTAGATGCAAACGATGATTTGCGAAACATGTCCTCAAAATAGGTACGAAAGTGAAGCAGATGTGTAAAAAATACGACTCATCTAAAATTTAATAATTTTTCGCTTCACTGTGGTGTTCCAATACAGTTAAATCTCGATATAAGCTGTAAGCTGTTCAATAAGTGTGTTGAAAAAATTCACCATTAAAAATGAAAAAAAGTATGATGTAAACAAACAAACTTTTGGCTTAGCAATTGGTAATCCTCTTTCACCTTTTCTTGTTCATCTTTTTATGAGCTTTTTCGAAATGCAAGTCACTGAAGCATTCCGTTTTAATATTTTTAAAGTTTTGTATATATATGATGATAGTTTTGCAATTGTTCCTGATAGACTCATAAACAATGTTTTAAAATTACTAAATTTGCAAGATTAAGCTATAAAATTTACATTAGAAACTGAAATTAATGGATTTGTTCCCATTTTAGATCTATAGATAATAACAAATAATAATAAATTAAACTTTGGTATTTATAGGAAGTCTACTCATATGGATGATTACATCAAAAATAAAAGTTTTGACCCTTTTTCACATAAATGTGCTGTTTTCAATAGTTTGATTTATAGATTGATAGATAAATAACTATACCAATGAATATAGAATATAAACATTTGATTAATACTGCTTTAATTAATGGTTTTTATAAAGACTTTATAAATAAAACAACTTGAGAAATTTAAATATCAAAACGCTGTTATTGATATTTCTACCCTTAAAAAGTAGAGACAATTATACTTTTTAAAAATTTACTTACCATTCTTGGGTTAATAAAGATTTTCAAAAAATTTTAAAGAGTTCGGTATAACTTTAGTTCCTCAAAATAAATATATTGAAAATTTATAGCATTTCTCTAAAAAAGATAAAATTCCTAGTTATAAAAATGCTGGTATTTATCAGTTTAATTGTTTCGATTGTGATAAAGTTTATATTGGGAAGACAAAATGTAATTTAGAAACCAGAACAAGATAACATTTTCATAACATTAAGTACAAACAAACCGATAATTTGGCCGCAGCACATCATTTTTGGTCATTTAACCATGAAATAAATCCAGAAGTTAAATTATTAACACAATTAAATGGTCCGATAGATTTAAAGGTTTGGGAAAAGATATTTACTTTAAAAAACAAACATCGCGTAATGAATTTTGAAATACCGGTAGTCGGTTCTGTTTTCAAATTTGGTTTATTTTTAGATTTTGGTAATACTAAAAGGAACATATTAACATCTAGCGTTTGTAACAATGACAGTTTTGTTGGTTCTGGCTGACGATGTGAAAGAATTTCAATGAAATCGTGATCCCGAACAATTTATAAGAAAAGTGGCATTATTTTTTATGAGATAAGTAAAGTTTTTAGTTACAAATTGTTATATTTGTATATATTTGTTTACTTCACTGTTAATAGCTTCATATTTTACGTATTTGTTTGCATATAGTATTATTATTTTTCCTTTCAGAATGGTAAGTTGTGCATTGTTATTTATTATCTTTCCATGCTTATTTTTATTTATAGTAAAATTGATAACTCAAATATTTTATTGTTATCCAAAGAATGATTATATTAAATGTTATTGTTAAATAATTGCTTGTATTGTGAACTATAAGTCTTTTCTTTTATGAATAAGAACACTTTCATAAATTCTTTTGAACAAAGTGTACAACATCCTCCTGAAAGTAAGAGGATCGTGTTACACTAATTGATTGCACATTTTTAAAATATTTGTATTGCTGCTGGTGAAGAAATTAGTTGAATATTTTGCAAGATTACCCTCATGCTTATACTTTTGGAATTTTCAATACCTGAACATGTAGGAAAATAATGAATATTCTAACTTTTGCATCTATTAAACCGTAATGCAAAGTTCTATAAAATATATTTACAGTTGTGCAGAAACACTGTGTGTGTGTGCAAACACATCTGAATTTAAAATAACAGTGAATCAAGAAGATACTGACACAGTGCTTCACTTACACTATTTTTTCAGAGGACATGTTTCAAGAGCAGGTTATGCCATCATCAGCTGAGTGTCGACTGTTGCAAATTGTAGCATTTTCCTCTTTCTTTGTGTCATAAGTAGAAGACATGATGTTTTTGTCAAAAATGTCTGGTGGTGGCAAATCGTCTAATACCATACTCTAGATAATAAATGATATAAGATAAGGGCATTTAAGTAGCAATATATTGATGATTATATGAATTACTCTGTTTCAGGATGAAGACTTTCCTTCTGTAAAATCTCCAAGGTAGGTCTTGACTCTTGGTTAGTGTACCAATTGAGAAGTTTTCTACTTTTTGTGTTACATGTTCCTATAATTCTTATATAATTACATCATAGCTTCCTCAGGGCTGAGTGCATCTTGTCAAGCTAGCATTCCTTTTATACTGTGACTGGAAGGTGAAAGATACTGCACTGAGGTCATTGGTGGCTGAGCAGACACTTCTTAGCAAATATTTCCAGATGATATTCAAGTTTTTCCATTGTCAGTATTTTGTTCTTTAAAAATCTCAATAAATTTAAGTAAATTCCTAAGAGAACATAAGCTTATGTTTAAGGGTTTCTTTGTGTTCAAAAATGTTGAACACATAACCACATCTGCACATTCACTGCAAATCAGAAAATGAATGCAAGTTTTCTGCTGTGGTTGGTGTCTTTTTAGGAAATTGTTTTACTTCAAATGGCCTCTGAAAATTACAGTGCTCAATTGGGCTGTGAGCTATTGATATCTGGAAGTCTAGTTAGGTAATTGTCTTGCTTGGTTTAAGAGCTGTCTAAATTACCAAACAGTTATGTAATGTTAAATCCAGCTTGTGTTATACCATTTAGCTGTTTTTTGTAAAGAGGGATATGATCTACTAGATCCACACCACCATATGCAATTGTATTCCTGAGTAATATGCGAATTGAAAATTGATTATCTGTTTATGAGCGTCATTCATGAAAATCTCAGAGCTGCAGTTGATTAATGACGTAACTACCCTCTTGTCCTGCCAAGCAATGTAAGTCAAAGGTGGAAGTTGATGCACCTTCATTTGGTCTCTCCTTAGAGTCTTTGTATTCACATCTTTTGATGAACCAGTACTGTGGAGACAGATAACCTCAAGTCTTTGTCTCCAGTACTATCAGTCCCTTCACCAGTGTATATGCAGCTATTGTAAAGATATTTCATTTTATTGATAAGGTCGACATGAAAAATTCAATGCACGGCCGGGATTTGAACCATGGATCTACTGGTTTCCGTCCAATCACTCTTACCCTTTGAGCTACCACGGCCAAAAAAAAATGCCATGGTAGGTCAATGGGTAAGAGGAACTGGATGGAAACAAGTAGATCCATGGTTCAAATCCCGGCCGTGGCATTGAATTTTCCATGTTGACTCTATTGAATTGTATTTATTTCATCCTTTGGAACATAATACATATTGTGACTTTGTGGGTTCGTAGAATTAAAAGTCAGAGTTGCAGAAATAAAAAATCTCCCTTATTTTCGTAGAAATACTTTTATAGATTACAGCAGCATTACGTTACATACACCATCAGTCTATCAAGGTTGATCACAATAACAAACAGTGACAGCAGATTACATCCTTAGCTCTCGTTACAACAACACAGCTGGCTGTCCCTCATTTCACAACACTGTTTCACAACTAACTCTTTGCGAGCCGTCACGTCCTTAAATACCTATTTCTTAAATTCGAGATATTTCTGGACCAAAGAGGAATCGAATGTTCTATCACCTTCCAGAAGCGTAACCCTATCGGTGCCAGCAGGTATTTTATCTCATGCTATCATTATTTCTTCTGGCATACTCCTTATGTTCAGGCTCTTTGTGCACACAAGTCACACTATCGCGATCAGATTCGCGACACTGCTCCCTCCTCAAGGCTGGTTGTCCCAAACAGCTCCATCATAGTGGGCCAGATAATCCAGGTGTAACACCAACATTATCCCTCGGGGCACCTTCTAGATGCGGTAGACCACGTCGTTAGTCCTCTTCACCACCCGGTACGGTCCGTGCCATGGCTGTTGAAGTTTGTCGATTGTTCGGTTTGCTCCCAGGTGTTGTCCTGAAGTACCGGCGTGCACTTCCTCCAATACTTCCGGGACCTTACTTCGGGGAAGTACCAACTGTTCTCTTTGCATCTTCCCATCAGGTGATTCTCATACCCGAAACAGCACGCCCTTTCTGATCTCCAGTGAGTCCCATTGGGCCCAGTACAACTTACAGGTGGCGCTCCTCGGTGCGATGTCCTCCCAGGTTGGTCTTGTCCCTGCCTCCATATCTCTCAAGAGTGGCTCCAAATCTGTGTGCGCCAGCTGCTCCCTCCTCAGGCCTGCGCTATCCCAGCCATCCGCAGGCACTGCCGTGACTACTCGGACTGCTGTGGCACGCTCCTTCTCTTCCACTCTTGTGCATTGGCCGCACTCCTCTGGGCAGGGTCTTCGAGACATGGCGTCAGCATTACCGTGGCTCTTCCCTCTACGATGTTCAGAGTTGAAGTTGTACTACTGCAGCCTCTGGACCCAATGTACTGTCTGGCCTTCCAAGTTCTTAAAGCTCAATAGCCAGGTTAGGGTGGAGTGGTCAGTCCTCAGGTGGAGTGGCTGACCATACAGGTACTTATGGAAGTGCTCCAGGGCCTTTACTACCGCCAGTAACTCTCGCAGGGTGTCACAGTAGTTCTTCTCTGCCTTGGATGAAGATGCGCTGGTATTTGTCTCTGCAGTTGTCGAACCTTCTCGAGCTGTTCTGCGGTCAGGTGATTGGTCGCTCTCTCCAGTAAGCCTTCCAGCCGGGGCCCTAGGTGCTGCGTTGGCACCAGCTCCTGTGTCTTGTCGACCGCTGTCACGATGACTACGGGCTCGCAGGTCCCCATCTTCAATCTGGCCTGGACGTCATTATCGGTGTCCGCTAGGTTAAGCAGCCTCACTGGCACCTTTCGGCACGGCAACAATGTTCTTCATTCGCTGTACTACCAGTCGCACCGTCACCAACACCTCCTTTCTCGTGGGGACCCACGTCTTCCTTCAAGATGACCCTGCAGAGTCCAAGGCGTTCTTCGGGTTGCCGGAGTATGACCTGTTCTCCATTGAGCCGCAGGACCTTTGTGCCGTCATCGACCGTCGCCCCGTGGCTCCTGAGGGCATCCAATCCCAGTATCACCTCCTCAGCCACCTCGGTGACGAACACCCGCTGACGCACGGCATTCCGTTCCAAGGTCAACTGCAGCAGAGCCTCCCAATCCACGGGCAAGGTGTCGCCCGATGCCGTCATTAGCTGGTATGATCGGCTTGGTTTCCTCGACGGCAAAGCCTTAGCCACGTCAGGTCTCTTGATGGTCATGGCTGCCCCGGTGTCTACGAGTATGCGGGATGGTTTCCCTCTGACCCAACCGTCCGCGATGAGGCTGTCATTCATCCATCAGCTGACGGCGCATAGTGCCACTCGAGGAGATGGTTTAGACGATGCCGACGTGCTCCTCACCACGCTGGTCCTTACTCGTTCCTTCGGCTGCTCTTCCTGGTGTCGGTCATCTTTGCGGTCATCGTTGCGCTTAAGTTGCTATTTGCAGCTTCCGTCTTCGTTGTTAATTCGGTCTTCATTTCTTCCATCTTCTCGGTGATGTTGTCATCCCGCTTCCTGACACCAATTGTGACTTCTTCGGTTCGTAGAATTAAAAGGCCGATTTGCAGAAATTAAAAATTTCCTTTATTTTCATAGAAATTCTCTAATAGATTACAGCAGCATTACGTTACATACACCATCAGTCTACCAAGGTCGATCACAATAACAGTGACAGCAGATTACATCATTAGCTCTCATTACAACTACACAGCTG
Source organism: Mantis religiosa (assembly GCA_030765055.1). Classification (NCBI taxonomy): domain Eukaryota; kingdom Metazoa; phylum Arthropoda; class Insecta; order Mantodea; family Mantidae; genus Mantis; species Mantis religiosa. Next base: position 3,766,772 of record CM060952.1, read on the forward strand.
GTTGTCTCTCATTTCACAACACTGTTACACAACTAACTCCTTGCGAGTCGTCACGTTCTTAAATACCTATTTCGTAAATTCGAGATATTTCTGGACCAAAGAGGAATCGAATGTTCTACACCTTCCAGAAGCGTAACCCTATCGGTGCCGGCAGGTCTTTTATCTCGCACTATCATTATTTCTTCCGGCATACTCCTTATCTCCATGCTCTTTGTGTACACAAGCCGTGCTATCGCGATTGGGTTTGTGACAATATGTTATAGGACACGTCAGTTCAAGATACAAAGATAAATATAAAAAGTTACATAACACTAAAAACTTTAACAAATACAGAATACACTCCACTTCTGAATTCTCCTCATCAGCCCAACTTGCCTTTCATCCAACTAACATACATTTGTTTCCATAACAATGAGAGACACTAAGTTAGTAATAACAAAAATTTGTGAAAATTTCAGTTGGTTGGCAGTCAGAAGTTAGCTGAGTCTGTGGTTGTACACCAGAGACTATAAATACTTGTGTTAAAGGTATTTTGACTACTTTAAAATGTTATTTCTTCTCAAACACCTAAAGGAAGTGGTTCATTTATGTCTTTGTTGCTGCCTTATCTTCAACACCTCCCTTGCTGTCAATGTCCAAATCACTATTAAACAACGAAAAGTCCTCCACATTTGGTTCATTGATGGAAATTAATACTAGCCGTGTGCAGGTTAATGTTTGGATAGATTGTCACATCAAAAAATTCAACACCATGGCTGGGATGTTAACTGGGGATCCCCTAGTCTCTGTCCAGTTGTTCTTAACCTCTGAGCTACCAAGGCAATATGCCAGCAGACATCAAATTCGTAAAACTTATTCGTATTATTGTGGTACACCACCAGAAGTCATATACAATGAGATACGCACCATTTGTGACAACTTACTATGCTGTGAATTAACTCCCAGGCTTCATACTTTTAGACCACTTAGTCAGTTGATGGAAATTAATTATTCTTATACATTATTGTACCTTGTGTAGGCTAAGCTTTAGACAGGTAGACTTAAGATTTGAACCACGGATCTCCCGGCTAGGACATTGAAATTTTCAGTCTGACTCTTACCAAGTCATCCATATATTCTGTAGTGATTGCTGAAGCCCATACCCATCCTATGCAAATTAATTTATTTGCTATATTACTATAATAAGCAATGATTAGAACTGAGATTTAACTAATTCAAGTATTGTTTTCAATTAACTCTCAATAGGTAAAAGAAATGATTCCTAACCAGGAGAGAGTAAATAAATTACTGAGTGAAAACAACAGCTCTATAAGACACAATAAACTTTGTGAAATATGCTAACATTTACATACATTCTGACAGATTTTTCCTTTCTTTGCAGCCTGCGTGTTTAACAACATATACAATTATTATTACATGGTGAGAAATTCAACCATAAAGCCTTTAACTGGAGAATACTTCACTTACGTAGCTATATAGACAGGTTGTTTCGAAATGACATCAAACAAATATAGCCATTTCGTAGTTTGTAACTTAACTAGTCCGAATTTGGGTGTCACAGCTTCGTAGTTCTCTTAGACATAATTTTATGCAGCATTAAATATTATATTATTTCGTGATTAGGCAGCGCAGAAACAACTGTTGTGCAAACCCCATCGGTCACAAAAACAAAAACATTGTTCCTTACTCTTTATCAGTGACCATAGACTCGCTTTCAGTAATGGGGCAATGGGCCATTATTTGTGAAAAGTCGATAATGACTCGGACAGTTCCAAGGTGGTTCATTTTGCTATGATCTTAATTGTACAGTACTTTCAATCAGTTACTGTAAAATCAAGAGCTTCCTTTCAAGTTACAAATCCTTTAGTATTATTAAACACAGTGAAATAAAATGCTTGTCTCATTACATAAGGCATTTAGTTTTGGTTAACTTCATTTACAATTCTTTGATATTGTTCTCTGTTCTTTTTATCATTTAATGCTTCCATCCTCAACCTCACTAATATTAACTTTAAGTTGCTTATTAATTTTTAGATGAGTCGTATTTAATACACGTCTGCTTCACTTTCGTACCTATTTTGAGGACATGTTTCGCATATGCAAGTCACATAAGAGCAGAAGATGCAAACGGTGATTTGCGAAACATGTCCTCAAAATAGGTACGAAAGTGAAGCAGATGTGTAATAAATACGACTCATCTAAATATTAATAATTATTTCGCTTCACTGTGGTGTTCCAATACAGTTAAATCTCGATATATTTAAGTTGCTTATCTCCATCAGCTTATTTGCCGTCATTGACTGTTATATAGGAATGTTTTTTGTAATATACGTCCTGCAATGTTAAATCATATTGGACGATGAATGATATGGGTGAAGTGATGCTCAAATGAGTCCAGGGTCCATGGAGCTTAGAGTTACCCGTACATTCTTCTATCACAATAAGGGAAAACACCGGAAAAACCTTATCCAGGTAACTTACCCTAACCGAGATTTAAACTCGGGGCCTCTTGAATCTAAGGCAGACACACTACCATCAATGCTACCGAGGCAGGTAACGGAATCTTTTAACATGGTAAACTTCATTAAACAAATGACTAAAGAATAGCTTCTTTATTGCTGTTTCATAAGCCAGTGAAACGACAAGCTACCGTGGAGTATGTTGGTATGTTTACAAACAGCTACAGCACACGACATAGTGTGTCACCTACCTGCAATTCCTTCAATAGCATGGGGCATGCAGCATTATTGCTGTAACTACCTAATCCACACTCATTCTGGAGTGTATTTTATGTGGCTCCTTTGGCATTAAAAACTATATGTGTCATATAGAAGCTGAGCAACTACTTCTATATATTCATTCGGTGTCGTTTTGAAACACCCTGTATGTATATCGTCCATATGGACACAAAACAAAATGATTCACAAATTAGAGGCATTCTACACACACAATGATTTTTGCTATAGTGAAATAAAATTGTTTAATTTCAATGATTTGTGAACGTAGTCTCTACTTTTATGATGCCGTTGTATACAGCCTTTAATAAGCTTTAAACAAGTTTTTGTTGTGTTAAAATAATTTAATATTGAAGATATCACTGTGTATTTATGAGGATTTTTACAGTATTTAACAATTTATATGTCTGGCACTGTTGATTGGATATCCATTCCCAGGCCATGTAGGATTTATAAGGCCATCACTGAAACGCTTAAAGAGAAGATCAACAAAGGCATGAGAAACACCTTGAATGTCACCTGGAAACATCTAAACATCTACTAGGAGGTCACGTCATGCAGTCAGCCAAAACGAGCACAGGAGAGGAATAAAAAGAGTGCTGACTGTACAGATGCATTCAGCCCTAAGGAATGAGTAAAACATTAGCAAACTTATGTCGCAAGATGTATTCTACAACAGAAGGATTGAACCATGATAATGTTAACATTGACCGTGGAAGCTTCCATAGACGTATACCATCTGCTCTTTGGACTGCTGAATCTGTCCCTTGTTTGTCATATATGTCATTTCTTCCAAATGTAATCAATAGAGTGAGTAATTACATTATTTTGAACATTTTGATAAACATTGGTGTATTTTTCAGGGCATGTGACATATTGCTTGTATTGTGATAGACTTTTTTACCATTATATTTGTTCATTTAATATAATTTTGGTAGCAGTGAGCATTTGTATCTACAGTTGTTAAGATCATGCATAATTATGACCATGTATCCTATTGCTAGCAGACCAAGACTTCTTTTTCAGATGGAAATCAGGTTGAGTTCATCCTTAATATTTCTAACCATGCTTTATTTCAGATTGTGCTCAGAGTCACTTTCTGATGATAGTAATGCTAAGTCGTCATTGCTGTCTGCTGAAGACTCCTGGAAAGACACACATTCCTATAATGGAAATAATCTTTCACAATTAGAAAGCCAACAAAGTTACATAACAGCAATGGCGACTGCAGAAAATTTTCATTTGGAACAATCTGATAGATGTAATGATGGAGGAGAAACATGTGGCATGGCATTATACACGAAACCAAAGAATTTGTTTCATGAAAGTGATAGGTTTACTGTCTTGTCTTATCTGAAGGGCCATAATTTGATTCACAAGAGTAAGAAACCCAACAATTGTGAAAGTAGTGATCAATTTATTCAATCATTGAGTTTGAAAAGCCATAGTTTTATTTCTGATGATAAAAAGCTCTGCAAATATGAAGTATATCAAAAGAGCTTTTGTTGCTCATCAAATTTGAAGAAACACTGTTTGATTCACAGGTGTGAAATATGTTAAAAGAGGTTTACTGATTTGTCCGATTTGAAATGTCATAATATAATTCATTGGGTTGAAAGGCCATACAAATGTGAAATATGTAATAAGAGGTTTACACAGCTGTCAAATTTGAAAAGTCATAATATGATTCATGAGGGTAGAAAACCACACAAATGTCAAAAGTGCGATAGGAGTTTTACTCGACTGTCCCATTTGAAAATCCACAATTTGACTCATGAGGGCAAGAAACCAAAATCACACAAATGTGAAATATGTAACAAAGGCTTTGCTCATTTGTCTAGTTTGAAAAATCATAATTTGATTCATGATGAAAAAAGGTTACATAAGTGCAAAGTGTGTGATAAAAGCTTTAGGTACTTGTCATATCTAAAAAGCCATAATTTGAGTCATGAGGGTAAAAGATCACATAAATGTGAAATATGTAATAAGAGCTTTACTCATTTGAACAACTTGAAAAGCCATATTTTGACTCATTATGGTACAAAGCCACATAAATGTGAAATATGTAGCAAGAGCTTTAAACAGTTGTCACATTTGAAAACACATAATCTGATCCATGAAGGTAAAAACTCACACAAATGTGAAATATGTGATAAGGGCTTTACTCAGTTAATACATTTGAAAACACATCTCATGATTCATGAGAATAAGAAACCATACACTTGTACAATATGTAATAAGAGCTTCAATCATACATCAAATTTAAAGAGCCATACTTTAATTCATGAAGGTAAGAGAACATACAAGTGTCAAGTATGTAATAAGAGCTTTACTCAGTTAAGATATTTGAAGAGACATTCTTTAACTCATGTGGATTAAAGGTTTACTCTGTTTTCTCTAATGTAAAATCATCTAACAGCAGCTCAATAAATATCCATTATACCAACATTTTAATACACAAGTTATTTATTTCTAAACCTGGTCATCCTATGTGCATATAATACTTCTGCCAGTGTTCTTGATTTTTTGCCTTTCTAATAAAATAGGAATTGTCATTTCTGCAAAATATGTCTTGTCTTTATGGCATCTACATTGAGCTAAGTATTGCTCCTGAGAGCCAATTGCTCATGTTTGAAAAGAAGAAAAATTTGCAGAAGCCAGATTAGGCAAGTATGTGCAGTGCAGCAGCATTTTTTTTGTAGTTTACTTCCTCCAACGTTAAGTCATATCAGACAATGAATGGAATGGGTGAAATGATGCTCAAATGAGCCCAGGGTCCATGGAGCTTAGAGTTACCCGACATTCGTCTTGCAGGATAAGGGAAAACCCCGGAAAAACTTTATCCAGGTAACTCACCCTGACCGAGATTCGAACTCGGGACCTCTTGAACGTGAGGCAAACATGCTACCACCACGCTACCGAGGCGGGCTGCAGCTGCATTTATCAATGCAGTTCATGTACATAATAATTTGAGTAATTTAGAACAGTAATGTCGAAATTAATTCATAAAACTATTTGTAATCAGTTTCACCCTGCATCACTTTAACCTTGTGCGTACAAAGTAGGGTACTGTGGGATCTCAACATGACTATGTTATTCTTTCTAGCTATTTCAAATAGTTTATAATCTTCAGGCTATGTCACATTGTTAAACTGGCCCATTAAATCCTGCCATTGTTGAATAAGTAAATTTATATTGTATATAATAATTGAAATGTTTATTGGTGGTCCTTTGGTATCCTGCTTGTGATTCTTTGTGACAAGAATATGCAGGAGCAACGTCATTATCAGCGTTTGGAGTCTATGGTAGAGCACCATGGGAACACTACTAGATAAGAGAGGATAACACATGTATATAAATGCATATTGTGGAAAGATGTGCTGGTACAGGTGTGAAATGAATGTACATTGTATGATCATTTGCATTCAGTTCTGTTCTTATAGCACATTGTGTTGTGAAGCTATCATGTCCAGAATGTCCGAGTTATAGAAGGAGTATGATTTACCCAAAGAATAAGATATATAGAAGAGGCAATGCAAATAATAGAAGCAGAATCAGAGGCAGGAGACTTTGATGTGGAGTCTGTGTGTTGAGAAATAGAAGAGAATGTGAAAGAATGGACGTTATTGAAGGAAGGGAATATGAAGAGGTGATTGATAAGATTCACATTCCAGCAAAAATGGAATGATACAACAATCAATGTAAAAATAACCAAACAAGTATGAGTCAGAAACAGGATATGTTGTCTAAATCTAGTAGTCTCACAGTAACTTCTAGGAGGTTGTCCCTGATTATATAGACTATCTGTTGTTTATTATACCTAAAATAGTGGAAAAACTTGTAAAATATACAAGCCAAAAAGCTGAGACAGTAATTTATGTAATTAACTTCCCTATGACAAATCGGATCTCAACAAAGAAAACTGAATTGTGCAGTTTCATAGAGCTCATTGTAACTATGGGAGTACTGAAAGCTAAAAGAGAATCACTCTGTATGTTATGGTCGAGGAAAAAACACTGTAAATTCAAAACAAGTACTCTGTTATATCGAAATTTAACTGTATTGGAACACCACAGTGAAGCGAAATAATTATTAAATTATAGATGAGTCATATTTATTACACATCAGCTTGGCCGCGCCGTGGCTCAGTGGTTAGACCACTTGGCTCTTACCAAGGCGGCCCGGGTTCGATCCCAGGCGACCGCAAAGTGAGATTGGTGGTGGACAACATGGCGCTGGGGCGGGTTTTCTCTGGGATCTCCAGTTTCCCTGCCATCTCATTCCACTGATGCTCCATCTTCATCTCATGTATCATCAGTGTCATAGCCTGCGGTGCCGTATGTACTAAAAGCGGGCGTTAAACACTACACACATCACATCAGCTTCACTTACGTACCTAATTTGAGGACATGTTTTGCAAACCATCGTTCGCATCATCGGCTCTTATGCGACTAAAGCTTGATCCAGTGGTGTGGGTAGTTCTGGAGTCTGAGCTTCCATCAGTTGATTTTGTGATGAATTTAAATTTGGGGTTATCTTCTGGTGGGATTTCAAAGTTCATTAGTTGGTTTTTATGTTTTTCTATGTATATTCTCTCCCATATGACGAGTGCACTATGTTTTTGTACGTATTGTAGTAATTTGGTGCTATCTTCAATTTCATGATTTTCAGACCAGAAATGAGCTGCTATTGAGGACTTGTCAATATTTTTGTATCTTAAGTGCCTGAAGTGTTCTTTCTTTCTTGTGCCTATGTTTCTTTTTGTCCTCCCTATGTAAATTTTTTCAGTCTTTGCACTTAATATTGTAAATGCCTGACTTTTCCTCTGGTTTTATCTTATCAGTATTATTACTGTGAAGTAGGTTTTTAATGTTGTAATTGTTTTTTGGTGCCAATGTTATATTGTATTTCTTGAATATTTTTTGGAACTTTCTTGTGGCCCAGGGTTGGTAAGTAAATTTAGCGAATCTAATTTCTTGTTTTATTGGGGAAAGAGCTGAGATCTGTTTTAATCTTTTTCGAAGTTTGAATGATTTTGAGCTTTTTATCTACAAGGTTTTTTCCATATCCATTTTTAATTGCAGTTTTTAAAATTTGATGGTATTCTTTTTGATATTCTTGCTGGCTGAGGGGTAGATTTACTAATCTGTGTGTGAGACTGTTGATGGTGCATGTTTGTGTGGTATTGGGTTGAAACTATTTGCTTTGATGTAATTATCTCTGTGTTGCTTTTCTATGAATACCAAACTCTAGTTTTTCATTGTTTTTTGTGATTTTAAGGTCCAAAAAAGGTAGAGTACAGTCCTTTTCAGTTTCTACTTAGAATTATATGCTGGGTTCGTGAAGGTTGAGTAGTTTAAAAGCATCATCTATTTGTTTGTAGGGTACTATTGCAAAGATGTCGTCTACGTATCTGTACCATGTTTTAAAAATATGAGGGAAGGCTTTAGTTATATGTGTTTTGAAAAAGCTCATGTATAAATTGGCCAGAAATGGTGATAGCGGGCTTCCCATAGCCAGTCCTGAAATTTGTTTGTAATACTTTTTATCAAAAACAAAATGATTTTGGTGTATACATATTTCAGTCATTGCCAAATATTCTTCTATTATATTGGCATCTAGGTTAATAGAAGTTAGCCATCTCTTAAGTTGAATCAAGAGTTTGTCTATTGGAATGTTAGGGAAGAGGGAATGGGCATCAAAGTATACTAAAGGGTCTTGAGGGTTTAGTTTAAGATTTTGAATTTTTTCTACCAGGTCTAAAGATAGCAGCAAATTACTAAAATACGTACAAAAACATAGTGAACTCGTCATATGGGAGAGAATATACATAGAAAAACATAAAAACCAACTAATGAACTTTGAAATCCCGCCAGAAGAGAATCCCACATTTAAGTTCATCACTAAATCAACAGATGGCAGCAGCAACTCCAGAATTATCGACACCATTGGATCAAGCTTCAGTCGCATAAGAGCCGAAGATGCAAACGATGATTTGCGAAACATGTCCTCAAAATAGGTACGAAAGTGAAGCAGATGTGTAATAAATTCGACTCATCTAAAAATTAATAATTATTTCGCTTCACTGTGGTGTTCCAATACAGTTAAATCTCGATATCCTGTATATATATCGTTCATATGCACACAAAACCAAATGATTCACAAATTAGAGGCATTCTACACACAGAATGATTTTTGCTATAGTGAAATAAAACTGTTTAATTTCAACAATTTGTGAACACAGTCTCTACTTTTATGATCTTGTTGTATACTGCCTTTCATAAGCTTTAAATGAGTTTTAGTTGTGCGTGGACAACATGGCGCTGGGGTGGGTTTTCTTTGGGATCTGCGGTTTCCCCCGCCATCTCATTCCACTGGTGCTCCATCTTCATCTCATGTATCATCAGTGTCATTGCCTGCGGTGCAGTAGGTAGTAAAAGCGGGCGTTAAACACTACACATTTCATAATTTTTGTTGTGCTAATATAAATTAGTATAGAAGAAATGACTGTGTATTTATGAGGATTTTTACGGTATTTAACAATTTAAATGTCTGGCACTGTTGATTGGATATCCATTCCCAGCCCATGTAGGATTTATAAGGCCATCACTGAAGCGGGTAAAGAAAAGGTCAGCAGAGACAATGGAAAAAACTTGATTGTCATCTGGTAACGTCTGCTAGGAGGTCACATCATGCAGTCAGTCAATGGGAGCACAGGAGAGGTATAAAAGGAGTGCTGACTGTACAGACGCATTTGGCCCTAAGGAATGACCAAAATATTAGCAAACTTATGTCGCAAGATGCATTCTACACCAGAAGTACCTAACCATGATAATATTAACATTGACCATGGAAGCTTCCATAGACGTATACCATCTGCTCTTTGGACTGCTGAATCTGTCCTTTGTCACATATGTCATTTCTTCCAAATGTACCACTGATATGCAAAATGTAACTTTTTGTCTGGGTTTTTTATTTTAATATGTCACCATCCCTAATTTGAGTGAGGTGAATCAGAATATGAACTTAGTTTTTCTCCATCACATACCAATTTTTCACAATATAGGAAATAGTAAAATTGGCATTTTTATTAAATTTAAAGGGAGTCAATTAATGACACTAAACAACACTTCGCAATCTTGCATCGACAATGTTTTCACAAATTTTCCAAAATTGAAATGGGAAGCATCGGTAATAAAAACAGGGATAGGAGATCACTATGGGCAAATATTAAAAATTAACACACAGAAAGAAAAAATACAAAATATTTTTATATATAAAAGACAAGTAGATAATGAAAGCATACAAAAATTAAAAGATTGTTTGAAACAAACAAATTGGAATAGGGTATATGAAAGCCAAAACGTAAGCGAAAAATATGATGTATTCAATAAAATAATAAAGTGCGGTTTAGAAACCGAAATCCCATTGACAAGGATTAAAATTAGCGCAGGCGAAAAAAATAAAAAACCGGAACCCTGGATGACAACAGGTATAAAAATATCCCTCAAACGAATGCACTTTCTAAACTCAATAAAAACACCACATATGAATGAAAGCTCATTAAAATATATAAATGACTATAATGTAATAACAAAGAGAGTTATAGAAATTGCAGAAACAAATTACAATAGAGAAATAGTTGAAAGATCAGAAAATAAAACAAAAGCAATATGGAATATTGTAAATAGAATCCATAAGAGTAATAACAGTAAAGAAATTGAAAACATAAAAATAAAGCATTATGTTAAAGTAATTGAAAGTCCAAAAGAGGTTTGTAATATATTTAATAATCACTATTTAAATATAGTTAAAAAAGTCAAAACCATAAATACTTCTTCACAGGACAAAAACTTAATCACACAGAAAACACAGCTAAAGTCAATGGCAATTTTTGAAATCACTAAAGACGATGTAATAAGAGAAATAGATAAGTTAAAATTAAAAAAATCCAGCGGTTTGGATGAAATCTCAAACGAAATTGTCAAAGCTATAAAGCTGGAAACGGCAGAGGTATTGAGCCATATTATAAATGCCTCTCTGACACAGGGAATTTTTCCAGATGCACTAAAAAAAGTTATTGTAAGACCAATATACAAACAGAAAGGTGGAAAGCTAGAAAAGGAAAATTATAGACCGATTACACTATGTGGTAGTTACTCGAAGATCTAGAAGGGGTATTTTTAGAACAATTACAGTTCTACATTAAAAAACTGAACATTATAGCGGAGGAACAATGTGAATTTCAAAAAGACAAATCCACAATACAAGCGATAGATAAAGTGAATAGCACAATAATAAATGCCTTAAATAAAAGAGAAATAGTTATTGCAGTGTTAATAGATCTAAGTAAAGCTTTAGATTGCGTTAACGTAGAACTACTAATAGAAAAACTAAACAGATATGGGGTACGAGGAATTGCACAAGATTGGGTTGAATCTTATCTAAAAAAGCGAATGCAATGGGTGGAAGTAAATTTTAAGAACACAAAGGGAGAAATTGAAAATATTAAGTCAGCCTGGGGATATGTAACATCAGGTATACCTCAAGGTTCAAAATTGGGACCATTTTTATTTTTACTTTATATAAATGACCTTTTTGAGTTGATAAAGAAGCATGGTGGTACTGTAATAGGATATGCAGATGATATAACCATAATAATAAATGAATCTACAGAAAGAGAAGTAGAAGATAAAGCAAAGGAAATCCTAAAAATAGTAAAACATTATTTCTTAAACTTAGACCTAATGATAAATTTAAATAAGACATGCTGGATAAAGTTCGATCTCAAGAAGTGTTCAACAAATATAAAAATTACTGTTGATGGTGACAGTATTCCAGAAACATGCCAAACAGAATTTTTGGGGGTAGTAATTGATAAACACCTAGGGTGGAAGCAACACATAGAGCATATAATAAAAAAACTAAATAAAGGTATATACATAATGAAACAAGTTAGACGAACTATGGATAATAAAACCTTAAAACAAGTGTATTATGCATTTTTCTATTCAATATAAAATACGGGATATCTTTATGGGGTAATATAAATGCAAAAGAGGTGTTAAAAGTTTTCAGATTGTAAAAGAAAGCTATCCGAATAATTAAAAACGTTGAGAGAAGATCTAGCTGTAGGCAGATATTTAAGAAGCATAATATTTTAACTATTCCATGCATATACATATATGAAAGCATTAAATATGTAATATAAAGGAATACATGTAAAACGAAATGCAATGTACACTCATATAATGTAAGGAATAAAGCTGACTATTTTAGGACCACACTAAGGGAAACACTAAATAACAGATCATTAGAAAGTATCGGAAAAGACGTGTATAATAGATTGCCAGGTAAAATAAAGAATACTAAACTGTGTAATATTAAAAATATAAAAAGGTGTTTGTCAGAACAAGCTTTTTATAGTGTGGAAGAGTACAAAGCAAAAAATGGAAATTAAACAATGTACATTTTAGTTTCTAAGCAGTGCATATAGTAGACTTTTGGGTGTATTTTTATGTTTCTCTTATAATGTAAAATGACGTATCCTCTGTATGAAATTGAAAGTGAAACATGGTGTACTTTTAAATTTTTCCGGAACATGTTTCAGAGACTTTGCCTCCATCCTCAACCGGCCATCTCATCGGTGCAGTTGATGATATTTTGTCATAGGTCTCCTCTGGTGGCGGTTCAAGGAACTTGCTGAACAAATCTTTCTGGGGATGTCGAAATTGAATAATTTGTTCCTGTTTTTTGAAATGAAGATTTGTTTCCATGTGGATAGTTCTTGTTTTCCTGATGTATGTTTTAGTAGTTTTGGTTCTGGATTTATGTTGTGGTTTTTACCCCAAAAATGCGTGGCAACTGCTGATTTTTCTAATTGTTTATATTTTATGTTCCTAAAGTGTTCCTTTGCTCTTGTTTCTACATTTCTTTTGGTTTTTCCAATGTAAATTTGACTACAGTCACTGCATTCAATTTGATATATATCAGATTTTTTGTTAGAAGGAATGGCACTTTTGATGTTTGAGCAAATTAGGTTTTTTAAGGAGAAATGGTTGACTGGTGCTAGTTGAATGTTTTGTTTTTTGAAGACTTTGTATAATTTATCAAAGGCCCACGGACGGTAAGTGAATTTTTTGAAAATTATATTAGTTTCTGTAGCTGAGAGGGTTGTGGTTTCCTTTATTAGCTTCTTCTCTTTTGCTAAGTTCACTTTTTTGTCTACTAATGATTTGGGAAAGTCATTTTTGGTGATATTTCAATAATTTTGTTGTATTCTGTTTTGTATTCTTCTGCTGAGAGAGCGATGTTGACCACTCTGTGTGCTAAACTATTGAAGATTGCCTGTTTGTGGGATCTTGGGTTGTAGCCATTAGCTTTTATGTAGTTGTCTGTCTGTGTTGGTTTTCTGTAAATGCCAAAGTTTAGTCTGTTTTTATTCCTCATTATTTTTATATCAAAAAATGGTAAATACTCATCTTTTTCTATTTCTACAGTGAACTTGATGCTTTTTTCTTGGATATTTAAAAGTTTTAGTGCATCACTGATGTATTTTTGGTACTATAAAAACATAAAATATAAACAATTAGAAAAATTGGCAGTTGCCCCGCATTTTTGGAAAAAAAAACACAACATAAATCCAGAACCAAAACTACTGAAACATACATCAGGCAAACAAGAACTATTCACATGGGAACAAATCTTCATTTCAAAAAATATGAACAAAGGATTCAATTTCGACATCCCCCAGAAAGATTTGTTCAGCAAGTTCCTTGAACAGCCACCAGAGGAGACCTATGACTAAATATCGTCAACTACACCAATGAGAACCAGTCGATGTCCGGTTGAGGATGGAGGCAAAGTCTCTGAACCGTGTTCCGGAAAAGTTTAAAAGTAAGTGTTGTTTAGTGTCATTAATCAACTCCATTTAAATTTAATTTATTATAACAACACTGTTTTCAACACATCCAAGAAAGGAAGAAATTTTTATATTAGCCTCTATTGAATTAAAGTGAATAAATCCATAATGATGAACACAACACTCTTCAGAATTAACTAATGTTTGGGATCATCACTTAAATTTGAACATTTAACCAGTTTTTCACATACTGCCTTGAAATGAAATGAACGTTTTGTACGGTTCCTACTATGGAAAGAATTGGATACATCTCTTTTTAGCTACCAGCAATAATCAGCTATAATATTCACATTCCACTTTCCCTGGTAGCTTCTTTCCATTTCCTGTAAGTCCTGGTGAAATCTTTGACCCTGCTCCTCACTCACAGCCAAGATTTTCTGGAAGAAAGCTCAAATGAGAGTCCAGGAAATGTACTATCACACTCATATTCCAGCCCAGTTTTCGAAAGTACTCAAGCATATTTTCTACAATATTTTTTGTAATTTGGATCCTTGTAATATCCCAGAAAGTTTTTGATGACACTCTTAAAACCAATCCATACCTGTTTTCCAGTATCTGTCGTTGTTTCTTCAAATAAGCTGTCAGAAATGAACTTCCTAATTTGTGTACCAACAAATACTCCCTCTTTAATTTTTGCATCAGATATTCGAGGGAACTTCTTCCAGATATATTTGTAGCAGTTGCCATCCTTATTCAAAGCCTTTACATATTGCTTCATTAAGCCTAATTGTATGTGCAAAGGTGGTAAAAGAACATTTTTGGGGTCCATAAGACACTCATAAATTACATTTTTGATTTCTGGCACAAGACTTGTCGCTCTGCTTCCAATTTGTTCTTGTCTAGTGATCGGATCGGGCTCTACTGTCCCATTCACAAGTAAAAGATTGCATTTTCGTGTAGCCTGATTGCTGGCCTAGTAGCATGCCAATAACTTTGAAATATCCACATACCTGACACTTATGTCCTGCATATTTGACTTTTTCTAGAAGTAATTTTAAGTTATGATATGTTTCCTTGAGGTGAACTGAAAGGGCTACTGGAACTGATGCATATTTATCTTGATTAAACAAGAGTACACCTTTCAGACTAACTTTAGAGTGATCTATAAAAAGTCTCCATTCACCTGGAATATATTCAGCAGCTCCCAAGGCAATCACAAAACCAGGAATATCCTGGCAATATGTAAGATTTTCTTGCTGTGAGAAATATTTAACAAATTCCTCTTCACGGTGTCTGTACAAAGAAAATGATGCTCTTGGAGAGAGAAGATGTTTTTCTTCTGGCTCCCAATAATTCAGCGACAGCCTTAGGAAGATTTAAGTCTCTAACCAAATCATTGAGTTAGAGAATTGTTGAGGTTCTAGAAATTCCTGTTTTTGTTCTATATCTAAAGCACATCTGATGTCGTGAGAACATTTTTCAGAATTTGATGATGATTCCTTTCCAAAAGCTTCTATCGAAGAAGGCACAGGAATACGAGGACCGTGTTATATGGACCTTTTTGCTGCCAGTAAATTTGGATGTGATTTCTTTCATATTTTTTGTGTTGTTGCCTCTAACATCACATACACAAAAATAGCAGTCATCCACTGGTTTCGAGGTTCATGGCAGATCACAGGAATAACAAAAGGCACACTAGCTTTTTTTCCTTTACTCCACTTCCTTAGTTGTATGGCATACTTTTTTTGGAGCCCATTTTTTGTCAAGATCTCCAAGCTTGATATGAAAATAGGCTTTGTAGGCCTTTTTAACCTTATTTTGTCTTCTCTTTCGAACAACAAATTTGTCACAGAAGTGGCAAAATATATCAGGGTTATTTTTATACTTTCTGGAAGACATATTGCTTCAAATTCTCAAAATATTTAAGATATACAACAGCCTATTACAGAAACAGATCTTCACTATTTGAAAACTGATAACAGTTTTGGAATCAGCACATCAAATTTAGTAAAGTAGACCTAGTTTTGAGGAAACCCCAGAATAATACATAACGGTGTAATCAGTAGAGTGAGTAGTTACATTATTTTGTATATTTAGATAAACGTTGGTGTATTTTTCAGGGCATGTGACATATTACTTGTGTTGTGATAGACTGTTTTTACCATTATATTTGTTTCTTTAATGTAGTTTTGGTTGCAGTGAACATATTGTGACTTTGTGGGTTCGTGAAATAAAAAGTCGAGGTTACAAACACAAAAAAATTGCACTTTATTTTCGTAGGAATAAACTGTTCACAATTACATTTTTGACAGTTCGTCTTTACACGAACGCTCGACGCTGCTTACACAACGCACGCCATAAAAACACTACTCTCAACTGACTGTCGCTTACGGTATCGATCGGCCCCGAAGCCTCCCGAATCTTCCGATTATGGAGGGGGAGAACATTCTCGAACCTTCGTGCAACTTCGAGAGGCGGGAGGAGGGATAAACGAAGACTCAGCTACCCCTCCTGTCTCCCCTCTCTCCACCGGCCATCATTTATTGATCGGCATCGCGAGTCTGCCGCCAGGGTAACACTGCTCCCTCCTCAAGGCTGGTCGTCCCGAATAGCGCCATCGTAGTGGGCCAGGCGATCCAGGTGTACCACCAACATCCTTCCTCGGGGCACCTTCTGGATGCAGTAGACCACGTCGTTAATCCTCTTCACCACACGGTACGGTCCTTGCCATGGCTGCTGAAGCTTCCGGCAGCGTCCCTAGGTCCGGGTAGGGCGGTACAACCAGACCAGGTCACCTTGCTGGAACCCTTGGCTGTTGGCTTGCCTGTCGTATCGGGTTTTCATGCGGTCGCTCGCTTTTTGGATGTTCTGGCGAGCCATCTCGTGCATGTCGTGGAGGTGGTCCACCAGGTTCTCCACATACTCGGTCACTGGATGTTTCACCCCCGGCGGGCTACCAAAAGCCAGGTCATAGGGGAGGCGTAACTCTCGTCCGAACATTAAGCTGGCTGGCGTGATCCCCGTGGTGTCGTGTGTTGATGAGCGGTAGGCCAGCAAGAACAGTGGCACCTTGACGTCCCAGTCTCGCTGATGGCTGGCCACGACCTTCCTCAAGTGTTCCCCTAAGGTCTTGATGTACCTCTCGACCATGCCATCCCACTGGGGATCTAGAGGTGTGCGGATCTTGTTAACCCCAAGCCTTTGTAGTGCCTCCTTCATCAGGTTGGACTCAAAATTGGTGCCTTGATCACTGTGCAGCTCTAATGGTACCCCAAATCGGCAAAACACTTGCTCCACGAGGCAGTCTGTGATTGTCCTTGCCTCTTGGTTCGGGATGACATACACCTCCGGCCACTTGGTGAAGTAGTCCACGACCACCATCAGGTACTTTTTGCCTCGGTCGGATATTGGGAACGGTCCAGCAATGTCATCGGCGATCCGTTCGAATGGCGCTCCGACGTTGTACTGTTGCATGCGACCCCGGCTCCTAGTCTGGGGACCGCGACTCGCCCCGCACATGTGACACTGACGGCACCATCTCTCAGCGTCTGCTCGGAGCCTCAGCCAGTAGTAGCGCTGCCGTAGTTTGTCAATCGTCCGGTTCGCTCCCAGGTGTCCCCCTGAAGTACCGGCGTGTACTTCTTCCAAGACTTCCGGGACTTTACTCCGGGGAAGTACCAACTGTTCTCTCTGCGTCTTCCCATCGGGTGACTCCCATACCCGGAACAGCACACCCTCTCTGGTCTTCAACGAGTCCCATTGGGCCCAATAAGACTTGTAGGTGGCGCTCCTCGGTGCGATGTCCGCCCAGGTTGGTCTCGTCCGTGCCTCCACTTCCATCAAGAATGGCCCCAAGACTGCGTCCGCCAGCTGCTCCCTCCTCAGGCCTGCGCTATCCCAGCCATCCGCAGGCACTGCCGTGACTACTGGAACTGCTGCGGCACGCTCCTTCTCCACTCTTGTGCATTGGTCGCACTCTTCTGGACAGGGTCTTCAGGACATAGCGTCCGCGTTACCTTGGCTCTTCCATCTGCGATGTTCCGAGGTGAAGTCGTACTCCTGCTGCCTCTGGACCCAACCTGCTGTCTGGCCTTGTGATCGCGCCGTCACCATCACCTCCCTACTCGCGGGAACAACCACGTCTTCGTTCAAGATGACCCTACCGTTTCCAAGGCGCTCTTCGGGTTGACGGAGTATGACCTCTTCTCCGTTGAGCAACAGGACCTTCCTGCCGACGTCGACCGTCGCCTCGTGGCTCCTGAGGGCATCCAGTGCCAGAATCACCTCCTCAGCCACCTTCGCGACTATCACCCACAGACGCATGGCACTCCGTCCCAAGTTCAGCTCCAGCAGGGCCTCCTTCTCCACAGGCAAGGTGTCGCCCGATGCCAACACAAGCTGGTATGGTCGGCTCGGCTTCCTCGTCGGCAAACTCTTCGCCACGTCAGGTCTGATAATGGTTACGGCTGCCCCAGTGTCCACCAGCACGCGGCACGGCTTCCCTCTCACCCAACCGTCCGCGATGAGGCTGTCATCCATCCGCCGGCTGACGGCGCGTAGTGTCACTCGAGGGGATGGTGGTGATGGCGCCGACGTGCCCCTCTCCACGCCGGGCCTTACTCGTTCTTCCGGCTGCTCTTCCTGGTGTGGGCAGTCTCTCTGCAGGTGCCCGGCTATCCACACCCCCAACACAGGCCACTAGGTATTCGCCGGCGTCCCTCGGCTGGTCTTCTGTCTCCGGCGTAGCGCACACTCCTCGTTCTCGACGACGGGATAGCTGTTACCTTGGCTGCCTCCATCCCTAATGCCGCTGTCAGCGCCTCGTGGATGGTTTTATAATCGCCGAGCATTAGGCGCTGACGAATCTCCGTGTCCCGTACCCCGTCGACAAAGTTGTAGGCGGCTTCCCGGGATATGAACTCCAGTGGCAGGTCAACCAAGGCCTTGCTAGCTAGCTGCTCAATCGCTATGGCGAACTCCTGCAGCGTCTCCCCCGGCTGCTGTGACCTTGCCTTTAGTTTGCTGCGGCTAAGCGGTGGTTCCCGAAACGATTCTCCAGGGCCTGCCAGATGTCCTTGGGCGCCGCATTTGTCTGCACCGCGTTTAGGACTTCCGTGGCCCGACCCTGGAGGCTGGCTATTAGCTGTGTGCCTCCTCCTCCGGTGACCATCTGTTGTGCTTGGCCACTGTGTCGAACTGGTGGCGGAAGACCTCAAATGTTGACGCGCTGTCATATTTCGGCGGTTTGACGCGCGCAGATGTTGTGTCGCGTCCCGGCGCGTCGGCCTTCAAATCCTTCAGTTTCCTGCCGACGACGTCCTCTACTATGGCGTTCAGGGACTTGACGCTGCTGTCGGCCTTTCCCTCCAGGTCGTCAACGCGGCTCGCCAGGTCCTCGACGCGCTCGTCCACTTGGCCCATCCGCTTGCCCAGCTCCGTCACGTTATCCCTCACGCCCGCCAACTGTTCTTCAAACTTCACGGAGAGGGCCTCGTTTGCCGGTTTCATCTCCGTGGCCAGGCTGTCGTTCGCTGCCCTCATTTCTGTGGTCAGTTGGGCCATCTTTGCGGTCATTGTCGTGGCCAAGTTGTTATTTGCCGTTTCCGTCTTCGCTGTTATTTCGGCCTTCAGTTCTTGCATCTTCTCGGCGATGTTGTCGTTGGCCGTCTTCATTTCTTCCATTTTGTGTAAAATCTTTTCCAGTGCCGATTCCATGGCCGTTATCCCACTTCTGACGCCAGTTGTGACTTTGTGGCTTCGTGAAATAAAAGGTCGAGGTTACAAACACAAAAAAATTGCACTTTATTTTCGTAGCAATAAACTGTTCACAATTACATTTTTGCCAGTTCGTCTTTACACAAACGCTCGACGCTACTTACACAACGCACGCCATAACAACACTACTCTCAACTGACTGTCGCTTCCGGTATCGATCGGCCCCGAAGCCTCCCGAATCTTCCGATTATGGAAGGGGAGAACATTCTCGAACCTTCGTGCAACTTCGAGTGGCGGGGTAAACGAAGACTCAGCTACCCATCCTCTCTCCCCTCTCTCCACCGGCCATCATTTATTGCTCGGCATCGCGGGCTTGTCGTTTGGGTAACACTATGTAGCTACAGTTGTTAAGATCTTACATAATTATGAGCATCCATCTATTGCTAGCAAGCAGAGACTTCTTTTGCCGATTGAAATCAGCCTAAATTTTTGAGTTCATACTTAATATTTTTACATCCTTTTTTTCAGATTGTGCTCAGAATCAGTTTCTGATGATAGTAATGTTAAGTCACCATTGTTGTCTGCTGAAGACTCTGAGAAAGACACACATTCCTATAATGGAAATAATCTTTCACAATTAGAAAGCCAGGAAAGTTACATCACAGAAATGACAACTGTAGAACAACATTTTCATTTGGAACAATCTGATAGATATAATAATGGAGGAGAAACATGTGACATAGCGTTATACACAAAATCAAAGAATTTGTTTCATGAAAGTGAAAGCGATAGGTTTACTGTCTTGTCTGATATGAGGGGCCATAATTCGATTCATCAGAATAAGAAGCCCAACAGTTGTGAAACTAATGATCAAATGTATTCAATGATTCGTAAAGGTAGAAAGCCACACAAATGTCAAATTTGTCATAGGAGCTTTACTCATTTGGCACGTTTGAAAGTTCACACTTTGACTCATGAGGACAACAAACCAATATCACACAAATGTGAAATATGTAATAAAGACTTTGATCATTTATCTAGTTTTAAAAACCATATTGTGATTCATGATGAAAAAAGGCTACATAAGTGCAAAGTCTGTGATAAAAGCTTAAGGTACCTGTCACGTCTAAAACTCCATAATTTGACTCACGAGGACAAGTAACCAAAATCACACAAATGTGAAATATGTAATAAAGGCTTTGCTTATTTGTCTAATTTGACAAACGATAATGTGATTCATAATGAAAAAAGGTTGCATAAGTGCAAAGTGAAGTTGGAGTTGTACGTCTTGTTGCACTTGCTTCAATATTGCCAACCTCAGAATGTGCATTTATGTTAGATTAAAGCAAAGAAGTCCTGAAAGTAGCGAAAGTTACATGCTTTCTGGTTCATGTAACATATTTAGCTTATGAAACAGTACACTCATCTCAAAGTTCTTCAGAGCTAGATTCATTTTCACTACAGGAGGAGAAAGAAAAAGCAGAATTACTGTTGTCATCTCATAGAGAAATCACAATGCTGTCTAGGATGTTTTCAACTACACTGTCTGTTTCCCAGTATTTGTTATCTAATTTTTCCACATTTTTGCCAAAGCCGTACCAGTCCGTTTCAGTCACAAGTGATACATCTTCAAGCATTTTACTGTAGGGTAATTTCTGTAATTATAATAGTAATTTCTGTAGGGTAAGTCGCCTGTTACTTTTATTTCTCTAACTATTCGTTTTACCTTGGTCTAGGGATTTAGATAACACATATTTGGGGGCAGGCGAATGATAGTGTGGCCCAATGATAAAAAACATTTGTCCGATTTAAGAACCTTCTCTCTAGATTTATTTATTTATTTATTCAGCTTATAATAATCTGTTTTATGCATAGAACTGTCACACTGGATCCCTTTGTCCTGCAAACACACTATAACACATTTCACAGCACTCCTACGTGGGGGTTTGTTCCTCTACACTGTGATACAACAGAAGAAGGAGGTACACTGGGAGCTAGCTTTCCTCCAACTCATTTTTCAAAGTTTTCAAGGTTCATTTGTCCATGATAGTCACCTACAATTGTTCCTGCCTTGTAAACGAGAAGAGCATTTTCCAGGAACCCATTTACACTAACTGTATGAACTATTATGACCCTATTCCCTGCACTAGTATTTGCATGAATGATAAAGTCCTCCTCACTTTGCCAGCACTTGCCAAATGTGATATTACTATCCACCCAGCTGTCATCAATATAAACGATACTTGGGCAACAACTCAGGAGCAGAAATTATGTGTGCACTGTTCTTATTCTATCAACCAGCAGGATATCACACAGCAAATTTTGATGCAGATGTAACGAATGTTCATATTTCACTCCAACACCTTCCAAACAGAATAGAGAAATTCAAAAATGCTGTCATACTTTCTGATTCTAAAGCAGCATTATGTGCAATAAGTTCATATAAAATGAGGTCAAACCAAATTAAAGAAGGTCACAAAATGATCCAACTACTTCAAACACTACAGAAAAGAATTAAACTACAGTGGATACCTGCACATTGTGGAATTGCTGGAAATGAATCAGCTGATTTTCTTGATAAAAAAGGTGCAAATTTAATTCAGAACAAAAGTAAAAACTGACCCTTTACATCCATAAAAGATTAATAAAAAACAAATATAAAAACAAACAAACCCAATCAATATCTAACAAAGCCAAACATAAAAAATGGAACATTTTAATTAAAAATTCAGAAATTATTCCAGAAATACCATGTAAAGCTGCAGTAGCAAACTTTAGATTACTTACGGAACATGATTATATAGCCAAACACATACACAGATAGTCCAAATTGTCCTCAGTGCAACAATGAAGAGTAAATGACTGAAGAACATCTTCTAACCTTAGAAGTCCTACCTGTCGGACCCACTACACAGAAATATTGGAGAGCAAAAGAGCTAACGGCTTCATTGGCAAAGCCTAGCATTTGAAAACAAAGAAAAGGAAATGACTGAAGAACCTCTTCTAACCTGTGAAGCCCTACCTGCGAGATCCACTACAGAGAAATATTTGAGAGCAAGAGAGCTAATGGCTTCATTGCCAAAGCCTAGCATTTGACAACAAAGAAGAGGAAATGACTGAAGAACATCTTCTAACCTGTGAAGTCCTACCTGCCGGACCCACTACACAGAAATATTTGAGAGCAAGAGAGCTAATGGCTTCATTGCCAAAGCCTGGCATTTGACAACAAAGAAGAGGAAATGACTGAAGAACATCTTCTAACCTGTGAAGTCCTACCTGCCGGACCCACTACACAGAAATATTGAAGAGCAAGAGAGCTAATGGCTTCATTGCCAAAGCCTAGCATTTGACAACATATAAAAATACGTCTTCCACTTTCTTGCAAATGTTTTTTTTTAATGAGATAATCGTCTCTCCAAGCCACAAATTTAGGACGTTATATAAGTATATTCCTTTTATTCTGACATTTCCTCTATTTAAGCCCATTTCTGAAATTACTTTCCAAAGAGAACCTCGTCCCCATGGAAAGTGTAACTTCTCCTGACCAATGGGCAGCAACTTATTTCTATTGGGACACGCTTCTCAACAACGTAACAGTCAAGTATAATTCTTTGAATCACATACCAATCATCAACATTCACTACAGAGTGTGCCAGTCCTGTTTTCCGGTGTTTCCCCAGGCTCGTTAGAACACTCTTTTCACCACTTGCACTTAAATCTTGAACCTGTTTGAGAATTCTTTCAGATAACCCTGTTTAAACAGCAACTCTTGCAGTTTGCTAATACTTAAAGGAAGTTTTATACACTTGTTTCTAGCTTCCTCATTACCACTCTATCACTTTCTAATTATTTGCCTACGCTCAGAATATATCACTGTTTTTTCCGTTATTTCTGATATAACACTAGTGACTCAGGCAATTTAAAACCGAAACTAAGAGAAATTAGCAAGACGTGAGTCAACAGCGTGACTAACACTGCATTTAAGTTGGCAGTGTAAGCAGCAGATAACGTTTACGAGGATATTTACAAAACTCTGGTTACACTACTTAGAATGTATCTCCTCATACGTCTGATGCCATAGGCTGGTGGACAACCTGTACATGATATTTGGAGCAATTTAGGACAGTAATGTTTAAATTAATTCACAAAACTATTTGTAATCAGTTTCACACTACATCACTTTAACTTTCTGCATACAAGGCAGGGTGCTGTTGGATCTCAACATTACTATGTTATTATTTCTAGCTGTTTGAAATAGTTTATAATGTTCAGACTATGTGACATTGTTAAATTGCGCCCTTGAAATGTTGCCATTATTGAATGTTATAAGTAAATTCATATTGTAAAGATAATTGAAATGCCTGTCTCAGTAGCGTAGATGGTAGCATGTCTGCCTCACATTCAAGAAGTCCCGAGTTTAAATCTCGATCACGGTGAGTTACTTGGATAAGGTTCTCTCCGGCGTTTTCCCTTATCCTTAAAAACAAATGTTGGGTAACTCTAAGCTCTATTGATCCTGGGACCATTTGAGTTATCATTTCACCCATTTAAAATGGCAAAAGACATTTAATGCAGCCCATTATTGTGACATTTTGGATGAAGCAGAAACTGCATATCGCAACAAGCCAAGCCGACAACAGATCCAAAATGACATTCTTCTCCATGACAATGAGAGGCCACATACTGCCACTTTAATGTGGGAAAAACTGGAGGAAATGCATTGGAATCTCTGGAACACACTCCTTACAGTCGAGATTTATCGCCATGTGACTTCCATTTGTTTTGACTACTCAACAAGACATAACAGGACACTGCTTTGATGATGATGCAAGTGGAGAAAAGTTCATACGCAACTGGCTCCGCACGTGTCCTTTCTATAAGGATGGCATCAAATGGAGAAAATGTGTATTGAAGGCAGGACACTATGCAGAAAAGTAATCTGTATATGAGCATTTTTGTTTCTCGATAAAATAAATTAAAAGAAAAAAATGCCCTGTATATTTGATCTGCGGTTGTATAATTCAGTTAGTAAAAAGTAACTTGAAACTGTGATTAAGGAAGGGAAGCTAACAATGAAGAGAAATAAAAGAAGCAATTAGAAATTCCACAACATGAAGTGGAACATACGTTGACTGCACTTAAGAAAAGGCAGGAGAATTTTGTTTCCCTTGAAAAATATCGGAAAAATGCAACAAAATTTACTAAAATAGAATCTACATATTACAATTGTAAGAATTATCAGTGTTCCAATACAACTGCTGACAATGAGCATGAGGTTATGTTATGTTATGGGGTTCTGCTGGTAAGACTCTTTCTGCACACCCATTTTCAGTCCAAAACAAGGCTATTAGAGTTTTAGCTAAGTTGCCACAATGCGAGTCATTTTCAGTCCAAAAGAAGGCTATTAGAGTTTTAGCTAAGTTGCCACAATGCGAGTCATGTAGACCTACTTTAAGAAATCTTCAAGATTTAATTAAAGATCATCTCGGGAAACAAGCCAGGTGAAAAGACGATTAGAAATCAACATTTTGGGGGCGTGCAGAACTCCCATCATCAGGATATTTATGAGAATGTCAAAACCATTAAATAGATGTAATACAAATATCAACAAAGACAAAACACTACCTATACTCGCAACACTCAACAAAAGACTTTGCAGTAAAGTAATTGCCAGGTCACGAGATGGTGTGAGTTTAGAAGACTAATTAGATCAGAGAAAGGTAACTACTTAGTTTGATGATCAAGCTGTATAGATCTGTGCTTCTTAAGTCGACTGATTTCCATTTTAAGGCCGGTGTCCAAGAGGAGTTGAACTGAAATCCAGCATCATGATTAGGCATGCTCCTCTTGGAGGAAATGGCCAAAGCCTCGTTAATTCTCCGCTCCCAGTAACTGTTGCATTTTGCCAAGATGGTCGTCTTCCAAAAGTTGCTCTGTGGTCGTTATCATGGCAATGTTCTGCCAGTTGACTTTTAAGTTGCATTAAACGAATGCTCCGTTCATGTTCGTTTATTCTGTAGCGACGGTCCTTTCGGTTTGTCCCATATACGGTGTTCCACATTCCCAGGGAATGCGGTACACTCCCGGGAACTTGGAGTTCTCCTGACCTGGCATTTAATTATCCCACCAAAAATACCATTTCATAATGAGAGCGGGATACCTTTTTTGTTTTAAAAAGGTTACAGACGCTGACTTCCTAAAAAAAAAGAATAGTGTCAATTGAGTATCATCATACCGATATTAAATCTTATCATCAATTTTGGACTTAAATAATTACACTTGAGGACAAATATGGTTGCGAAATGTACCACCATATGTTTAAATTCATACTTGGAGATGAAACTGTTTAATGCCCAATGGAACGCGTTTTTAGCAACTGTAACTTAATAAGACTGTAAAGCAAACATCTGTTGAACACAAAAGTTATCATTCGCTCGCCAGACATTGTGTAGCAAGCCGTGACTCTCATGCCAAACCTATTTTAACCAATAAAAATGCTCTTAATGCAAGAGTTGCGCTTAATTCCTGGGCCTCTGAGATTTGTTTGCTTGTTCGTACGTTAATTGGGATCCTACCGTGAGAAAAGCTCAGCGATGTAAGGAAGGTGTTTTGCTGTTGGTAAGTAATTATATTTTTTCTCTTTTCATACCAATATATGTGTAATATCACATTGCACTGTTGTAGTTATCTATAAAATGTGTGTCTGTTTTCTTAGTTAACATAAAAGTTGCTAACTTTAGTTTTTAAGGGTGAAACTACATCCCATTTTCAAAACGTGTACAATCTTTTTGTGTTTGTAAACTGGCTATGCCAGCTATGCTGTCTGATGATAATTGTGAGAAAGCAGGTCAAGTGTTGTTTCAGGTTTTAATAACGTTAGAATACCTGAGGACACGTGTTTTAATTTTCATAGGTACGTACAGTTCATAAAAGCTGCATATTTTAAAGAACTGACATTGATATTAAGTGTGTTGATTACTAATTTCGGATGTTAAAACATAACATTTATGTACTTGGTAGTTTACGTCATTTTAATATGTAAACAGCATACATATTGAAGGCTTGTCTTATATAAGCGAGTTAAAATAGTTGAGAGGGAGCATTTGGAAATCCTCAAGATACAGCGGCCGCGCCATGGCTCAGTGGTTAGACCGCTTTGCTCTCAACAAGGCGGCCCGGGTTCGATCCCAGGCGACCGCAAAGTGAGATTTGTGGTGGACAACACGGCGCTGGGGCGGGTTTTCTCCGGGACCTCCGGTTTCCCCCGCCATCTCATTCCACCGGTGCTCCATCTTTATCTCATGTATCAGTGTCACCGCCTGCGGTGCCGTATGTAGTAAAAGCGGGCGTTAAACACTACTCATTTCATTTTCAAGATACAGCAAGCTTTACGGTAGTAATTTCATGGGCGACTGTTACAAATTGAGAATTGGCTAGAAAATTAAGTTCTTGAATTAAAATAAAACCCCTTCTTTATACATCTTTCCACATTAGTCGCAAGAAAGGATGCACAGATTACTACACTAAGTTATTAAAAGATATGATGTGTATTTCGTAGGTTAGAATCGTTTTCATCTAGAGGAAGACTTAACCTGCTAATTGTTGAGCAAGCTCCATAATTGTTAAAATCTCATAAATATGCTGATAATAACAAGTGGTATAGTGTCGCATTTTGGAAATAGTGGAGATAAGGTGTGTAGGGATATCGTGGCTCTGACGTCATAGCTCGAGCGTTGGCAATTGCCAGAGCATGCTACCGCGGAAAATACCAACATTACACAAGCAAACCAGTGATGCTGTAATACTCAATGTTAAGACCAGTGGATCATTGCCAGTTTATTATTATTATTATTATTATTATTATTATTATTATTATTATTATTATTATTATTATTATTATTATTATTATTATTATTATTATTATTATTATTATTATTATTATTATTATTATTATTATTATTATTATTATTATTATTATTATTATTATTATTATTATTATTATTATTATTATTATTATTATTATTATTATTATTATTATTATTATTATTATTATTATTATTATTATTATTATTATTATTATTATTATTATTATTATTATTATTATTATTATTATTATTATTATTATTATTATTATTATTATTATTATTATTATTATTATTATTATTATTATTATTATTATTATTATTATTATTATTATTATTATTATTATTATTATTATTATTATTATTATTATTATTATTATTATTATTATTATTATTATTATTATTATTATTATTATTATTATTATTATTATTATTATTATTATTATTATTATTATTATTATTATTGTCATTGTCATTGTCATTGTCATTGTCATTGTCATTGTCATTGTCATTGTCATTGTCATTGTTATTTGTTATTTATTATGATTATTATTATTATTATGATTATGATTATTATTATTATTATTATTATTATTATGATTATTATTATTATGTTTATTATTTATTATTATTATTATTATTATTATTATTATTATTATTATTATTATTATTATTATTATTATTATTATTATTATTATTGTTATTATTATTATTAGGTATTATTATTATTATTATTATTATTATTATTATTATTATTATTATTATTATTATTATTATTATTATTATTATTATTATTATTATTATTATTATTATTATTATTATTATTATTATTATTAGGTATTATTTATTTATTACTAACATAATATCAATGGTTAGTTTTTTTTTTGTAATTTACGTCCTCCAACGTTAAAGTCATATCGGACAATGGGTGGAATGATGCTCAAATGAGCCCAGGGACCATAGAGCTTAGAGTTACCCAACATTCGTCTTTCAGGATAAGGGTAAACCACGGGAAAAAACCTTATCCAAGTAACTCGCCCTTACCAAGATTCGAACTCGGGATCTCTTGAACATGAGGCAGACATGCTACCACCATGCTACTGAGGAGGGCATCAATGGTTAAGAGCAACCGGACGGAGAACAGGAGATCCGTGTTTCAAATCCCAGCCATGGCATTGAATTTTACAGTCTCAGTCTATCTAACCAAACTCGGTAGTTTTAATGCTAATTACATGTGTGGAGATGTTGCAAATGTCCTCGCAGCACTACGCTGGGAAGCCATATGTAGCTAAAATGTTTTCCTGGTTCTTGGTTGAGGTGCCAAACTCCAACAGTGAAAATGTTGGAATGATGGTCCATCCTAAATCTGATTATTTTATCCAGTTTGTTGCTTGGTTCCCAGCACTACTCCAATCAGTGCATAAGAACTCAGTAAACTCAGGTGTAGTCTTGAGCGAAGGAATTTACTTTTTTTTAAAAATAAATTTTGAAATAAAACACTGTTGTTAAATTGTAAAATTCCAAACTTTTAATTCACTTTAAATGCTTAATACCATTTTTTGTATAAAACTTTACACAAGACTTTTATTGCTCTGTTACAATTATCTGGAAATCAATTTTAAGTCTTTATAACATTTCGTCCCAACACTGAATTATATGTCCATTCCCTTCGACGTTTCCAAGTCAAAAGAAGCTATCTTTGCTAACCATTTATCCCAGATTATTGAGTTTTCTTCTTCGGTTGCTATAACTACAAGCAACTTCTGTTTCACTGCCCACGTCAATTTTAACAACCAATATTAACATATTGCACATGTTCATTTCTTAGGCATATTAATTTTTACATACCGATCTTTAAGCTAGCATTAAACACATATAAATATTTTGAACTTTTAGGGCATTAACTAAAACAATGTTACATACTTAATTTGACTATTGTAAATTATAGTAGACCTAATCGCCCGGGTTCAGGTCCTACGGGGCCGGGACTAATGGGAGGTAGACCTCGGTGAGTAGGTACCTAATTATTTAATTTTATTATTACTATAGTAATGTTAACTTATGATAATTACCAGCTTAAGCCATGCAAATAATCTGATTTCACCTAGAATTTTATATGCACTAATTTGTAAACCTTCTGTACTTGTAAATACTTTTTATAACTTCGAAACCTATTGCTTCTTGTAAGCTTAATGGGGAATAAAGGATTATTATGAGCATCCTAGTTGTATGCAACAGAAATGTTCGGAAAATCCCCTACCCTACCCCAGACCACACTTTCTGTATAAATATTGTGAAATATTTGATTTTGTCAAAATTAGGTTTAACAACTTTTATTAAATTACTATATGTTTAAGGTAGTGTAGGTCAAGCAAAATATATATCTCGTAATTTAATGGGGATGTGCTTGGAAGCTGTCTTGATTCTGTATGACTTGTGCCGTAAGAGAGACAATCATCACAAAAGTGTACTCTCATTCAAACACAATTGATATTATGGAATGAATCGTTTCAGAGGCGTTCCTTGTTATTATGAGAATGTTTCAAATGAGAGGGTGTCATTCTTTTCTTTAACTCTTGGTCATCAGAAAGAATGGAATTTCAGAGCCATCACGTAGGAACCATATTTAAAAGACTTTTTTATTGCTTAAAGCAATATTCCCTTGTATGTACAAGAAAATTAGATGTAAGATAATCTTTGCAAATCTTAACTCGATTAATATGAACTAGACAGAGAAATAAACATTTGGGAAAATTGTTTATGCAAGAATAGAGGAAGTCATGTGAGTAAAACCATAACAATTTTTATAGTATATCGAGATTTAACTGTATTGGAACACCACAGTGTGTGTAAGAAATACGACTCATCTAAAATTTAATAATTTTTATAGTATTTACTTATTTATATGTCTGTTTGATTTAGAATTCATGGTCACAGAACACATCTGCCTCATAGGTATCAGATACAGATAATATGTGAAGGTATGTAAAGCATTTACAAACTTTTCCCACTCCAAAACCAATCTGAGCAGAGCAGTAATCAGAGAACTACCCACAGTACTGAACTTTTAGGACGTTACAGTATTTATGCAAATAAAACATAACACTCATTGGATGAGTAGAGCCAGACGGAAAAATTCAATGTCATAGCCAGTATTTGAACCACAGATCTCCTGTTCTCCGTCTGGTTGCTCTTAACCACTGAGCTACTATCGCCAACATGACATTATACACAGCTAATGTGGAAAAAATGATTATTTCCATCAATTTACCTGAAAACATAGTGGTTTAACTATGAAGCCTGGGACTAAGTACTTATAGCATAGTAAGTCGGCACAAAAAGGTGTGTATCTCATTACATATGAGAACCCCTAGTGGTTTACGGGGAAACATATAAGTCAGTTGGGGAATTTCATGTCATGTCGACATGTTGGCCATAGTAGCTCAGTGGTTTAGAGCTACTGGACAGAGAGCAGAAGATCCGTGTTTCAAATCCTGGCTGTGGCATTGAATTTTTCAGTCTGGCTCTACTCTTCCAAACCTTAGCCTACACAGGGCTAGTGTGGAAGAAATGATTATTTCCATAACACTCATTATCTTCCCAGAACCAATCAGGGAAATCTGTCTGACTGTCTTCTATCCCATACATTTACTTCGGGACTGAAGTACCGTAGATAATACAATATAGTAATTAATCTATGGTTTGGTGTGTCTAATAGATTTCCTACGAGCTGTTCTAATAGTGTTTTGTCAGCCTTCATCATCGTTTTGGTTTAAGCGCATCTCTTCTGTTAATGTTTAGAGTATGGTGTAGAATAAGCAATAGAAAAATAATTTAGGACCTGTTTTATTTAGACTAACAGTAAGAGTTATGTTTATTTGAGAGATAAGAGTCTCAGTGCATCTGTGTTGAACTGTAAGTTCTCTCATGCAGTGGAGAGAGTCTATACCTAGTCTTGCCATAAACACTGTTACAAATTTTTGACACAAACTGTACATCCGGTTTGGTGCATAAACAACCGTGTGTGTGTGTGTGTGTGTGTGTGTGTGTGTGTGTGTGTGTGTGTGTGTGTGTGTGTGTGTGTGTGTGTGTGTGTGTGTGTGTGTGTGTGTGTGTGTGTGTGTGTGTGTGTGTGTGTGTGTGTGTGTGTGTGTGTGTGTGTGTGTGTGTGTGTGTGTGTGTGTGTGTGTGTGTGTGTGTGTGTGTGTGTGTGTGTGTGTGTGTGTGTGTGTGTGTGTGTGTGTGTGTGTGTGTGTGTGTGTGTGTGTGTGTGTGTGTGTGTGTGTGTGTGTGTGTGTGTGTGTGTGTGTGTGTGTGTGTGTGTGTGTGTGTGTGTGTGTGTGTGTGTGTGTGTGTGTGTGTGTGTGTGTGTGTGTGTGTGTGTGTGTGTGTGTGTGTGTGTGTGTGTGTGTGTGTGTGTGTGTGTGTGTGTGTGTGTGTGTGTGTGTGTGTGTGTGTGTGTGTGTGTGTGTGTGTGTGTGTGTGTGTGTGTGTGTGTGTGTGTGTGTGTGTGTGTGTGTGTGTGTGTGTGTGTGTGTGTGTGTGTGTGTGTGTGTGTGTGTGTGTGTGTGTGTGTGTGTGTGTGTGTGTGTGTGTGTGTGTGTGTGTGTGTGTGTGTGTGTGTGTGTGTGTGTGTGTGTGTGTGTGTGTGTGTGTGTGTGTGTGTGTGTGTGTGTGTGTGTGTGTGTGTGTGTGTGTGTGTGTGTGTGTGTGTGTGTGTGTGTGTGTGTGTGTGTGTGTGTGTGTGTGTGTGTGTGTGTGTGTGTGTGTGTGTGTGTGTGTGTGTGTGTGTGTGTGTGTGTGTGTGTGTGTGTGTGTGTGTGTGTGTGTGTGTGTGTGTGTGTGTGTGTGTGTGTGTGTGTGTGTGTGTGTGTGTGTGTGTGTGTGTGTGTGTGTGTGTGTGTGTGTGTGTGTGTGTGTGTGTGTGTGTGTGTGTGTGTGTGTGTGTGTGTGTGTGTGTGTGTGTGTGTGTGTGTGTGTGTGTGTGTGTGTGTGTGTGTTGGTGTGTGTTGGTGTGTGTTGGTGTGTGTTGGTGTGTGTTGGTGTGTGTTGGTGTGTGTTGGTGTGTGTTGGTGTGTGTTGGTGTGTGTTGGTGTGTGTTGGTGTGTGTTGGTGTGTTGGTGTGTTGGTGTGTTGGTGTGTTGGTGTGTTGGTGTGTTGGTGTGTTGGTGTGTTGGTGTGTTGGTGTGTTGGTGTGTTGGTGTGTTGGTGTGTTGGTGTGTTGGTGTGTTGGTGTGTTGGTGTGTTGGTGTGTTGGTGTGTTGGTGTGTTGGTGTGTTGGTGTGTTGGTGTGTTGGTGTGTTGGTGTGTTGGTGTGTTGGTGTGTTGGTGTGTTGGTGTGTTGGTGTGTTGGTGTGTTGGTGTGTTGGTGTGTTGGTGTGTTGGTGTGTTGGTGTGTTGGTGTGTTGGTGTGTTGGTGTGTTGGTGTGTTGGTGTGTTGGTGTGTTGGTGTGTTGGTGTGTTGGTGTGTTGGTGTGTTGGTGTGTTGGTGTGTTGGTGTGTTGGTGTGTTGGTGTGTTGGTGTGTTGGTGTGTTGGTGTGTTGGTGTGTTGGTGTGTTGGTGTGTTGGTGTGTTGGTGTGTTGGTGTGTTGGTGTGTTGGTGTGTTGGTGTGTTGGTGTGTTGGTGTGTTGGTGTGTTGGTGTGTTGGTGTGTTGGTGTGTTGGTGTGTTGGTGTGTTGGTGTGTTGGTGTGTTGGTGTGTTGGTGTGTTGGTGTGTTGGTGTGTTGGTGTGTTGGTGTGTTGGTGTGTTGGTGTGTTGGTGTGTTGGTGTGTTGGTGTGTTGGTGTGTTGGTGTGTTGGTGTGTTGGTGTGTTGGTGTGTTGGTGTGTTGGTGTGTTGGTGTGTTGGTGTGTTGGTGTGTTGGTGTGTTGGTGTGTTGGTGTGTTGGTGTGTTGGTGTGTTGGTGTGTTGGTGTGTTGGTGTGTTGGTGTGTTGGTGTGTTGGTGTGTTGGTGTGTTGGTGTGTTGGTGTGTTGGTGTGTTGGTGTGTTGGTGTGTTGGTGTGTTGGTGTGTTGGTGTGTTGGTGTGTTGGTGTGTTGGTGTGTTGGTGTGTTGGTGTGTTGGTGTGTTGGTGTGTTGGTGTGTTGGTGTGTTGGTGTGTTGGTGTGTTGGTGTGTTGGTGTGTTGGTGTGTTGGTGTGTTGGTGTGTTGGTGTGTTGGTGTGTTGGTGTGTTGGTGTGTTGGTGTGTTGGTGTGTTGGTGTGTTGGTGTGTTGGTGTGTTGGTGTGTTGGTGTGTTGGTGTGTTGGTGTGTTGGTGTGTTGGTGTGTTGGTGTGTTGGTGTGTTGGTGTGTTGGTGTGTTGGTGTGTTGGTGTGTTGGTGTGTTGGTGTGTTTTGGTGTGTTTTGGTGTGTTTTGGTGTGTTTTGGTGTGTTTTGGTGTGTTTTGGTGTGTTTTGGTGTGTGTTGGTGTGTGTTGGTGTGTGTTGGTGTGTGTTGGTGTGTGTTGGTGTGTGTTGGTGTGTGTTGGTGTGTGTTGGTGTGTGTTGGTGTGTGTTGGTGTGTGTTGGTGTGTGTTGGTGTGTGTTGGTGTGTGTTGGTGTGTGTTGGTGTGTTAGAAAGAGGAAGTATTTAGCTCCAGGTTTCCCTATGGAATGGGGTGATTATTAAAATAGTGTAGCCATCAGTGCATTGCATAAAGTTGGAAAATCTGCAAGTGACATTTTCAGGATGCTACAAAAGCTGAAAATCAGCCGTATATTTGTGTACCGCACCATAGAGAGATTCACTGCAATGGGGACTGTAAAGGATCGGCCAAGGGAGGGTTGACCATGCAGTGTCAGGACTTGAGCAGCACAAATAGCAGTGGCAGCGTGTGTTCTGAGAAATCCTGTATGGAAGTAGGCTATCTTGTCCTGTGACATGAACATTTCAAAAAGGACAATGTCCACGCTTCTGTCAGAGGACCTTGGACTGAGGGCTTATTGCTGACATAAAGGACATTATGTTGACACACACCTAAAGAAATTGAGAGTGCTTAAATGTTGATGTCTCCCACAACATTACGCTCAAAATGGGTCATCGGAAGATCGTCTTCACCGATGAAAAAGTTTTCACCATTGAGGAGTCTTTCAATGTGCAAATCGTCAGGGTTAATGTATCATCATCTTGGGGAGTCAGTAATAAGGTTCCTAAAGTTCAGAGGGCCCCATCATCCCTCCTCAGTGATGGTGTGGTGAGGTGAGTTATTCTGGTACCACCCAGCTGCATTTTTGCAAAAGGTGCCAGAGTGTACAAAAGCACTGTTTTGGAGCCTATTGTCAAGAAGTTGAGTGGCACTGTTTCAAAACCAACCATGGACTTTCCAGCAGGATTCTGTCCCTGCCCACAAGCCCAGGTAAATGCAAGTATAGCTTCAGTGTCATGTCCTTGACTTCGTTTAGCCTGAAGATGGACCCAGTAGCAGTCCAGACCTGAATCTGTTGGACTACCGACTGTGGTCACTGCTTGAGGGCTTCGCCTGCAAGAGGAGACACCTCACCATTGGGAGTTTAAAGCACTCCTTGTTGTCAGCAGTGCTGGATTTCCCCCAGGATGTCATCCATTCCGCCATACATGAGTAGCCACAAAGACTCAGAGCCTGTATCAGTACAAAAGATGGCAATTTCAAAAAGTGATTTTTGCTGTGTGTAAAGAATGCCTGTAGGTACAACATACTAAAAGCAAATTAAAATATTTTGCATGGTTATATGTCTTCAAAAGATAAAAGTCCAAATCCTACCTTATTTGTATCCATTTTCCCGTTGTTTGTTCCACACTTAAGCTCAAATTGTTTATTTGAAAACAAACACGAAATAAAACTTTTCGGAAAAGTACAAGAAAAAAGGAGAAAAATTGCAGCTGACATAAGATTCATAAATATGTGTATAAAGAAAAAGTGGTGCCTAATTTCGTCAGAAAAGTAGTAAAATTTGATCAAAATGGTAGACAACAAAAAGCAGCAGAGAAAAAAGTGCTAGAAGTTGAAAAGAACAAACACTACAGAAATAGAAATACATTAGAAATAAAATTGTACAATTTGCACCAAAAACTTACCAAACAATTTGGACATGTATTTTGGGAAAATTTCAGAAACAATATATTTGAATATCTTAATGGTAAAATGAAGACAAAAACGGAAAATTTAAGAAATAACTTAAAAATTTATGCCAGAAACCAAGCACCTTTGAAAAGAAAAAGCAAAAAGACAAACATAACCTAAAAGATCATTCAAACAATGTTGTTAACCTATCAAACCAAAGTTTCACAAAACCAGAACTAAATATGCTAAATCTAGGTTTAAAAACATGTGTAGACTATTCCAACCAAATTGACATCCAAATTGCTACACAAACACTTAATGAAGAAAATAGAAACACAGTAAAAAACAAATGCTCCAAAGTAGTAGAACAGGTTAAAAATGAAAAGAAAATTAATTTTAGTATCCAAATTATAAAAGCCCTTAAAAAGAAACCAGTTATTTATACTAAAGCAGACAAGGGAAATAAACTAGTAATTTTGGAAAAAGAAGATAACAGGAAGAGAATGGAAGATTTGTTGGAAGAAAATAATTACCAAAAAGTAGAAACTAACCCATTAAAGTACTGCATTGAAACCACAAATAAAACTCTAAAAGAAAGCAATATAATCAGCAAAAACAAATTTCACAAAATTAAAGTAGATAATCCAACATTACCAAGAGTATATGGGCTGCCAAAAATTCATAAAACAGGAAAAGGTATGAGACCTATCACCAGTAGTATAAATGCCCCCACATTTGGCCAAATGGTTGCTAAATAAATTTAATAATTTCCCAAAATTCGAAAGTGCAAATTTAAAAAACTCTTTAGATTTAGTAGGAAAAATCTAAGATATAAATTTGGACAAAAATGACAGACTGGTTTCATTTGATGTCATCTTTATTTCCAAGTGTACCAACAGAAAAATTACAGACTATTAAAAAAACGGCTAACTACAATAGAAATGGAAGCAATAGAAGCAGAAGAATACATTTCTCTAACAAAAATATGCATTGAACAAACATTCTTCAGCTTTAATGGAAAACACTACAAGCAGAAATCAGGGTTATCAATGGGCAATCCACTTTCACCTTTTTTGGCTAACTTATTTATGAGTGCATTTGAAACACAAATTAAAAAGTCCTTCCCATTGATCTTCAAAGTTTGGTACAGATATGTTGACGACATCTTTGCAATTTTACCGAATAAACACTTAAAAGATGCATTAAAATTATTACTCAATCTGCAAGAAAGGACTATAAAATTCACTATAGAAAAGGAAATCAATGGACAGCTCTCTTTCTTGGATCTAAATATCACCAGGAATGACACAAACATAAAATTTGGAATTTACAGGAAACCAACACATTTAGAAAATTACATAAAAAACAATAGCCAGAATCCAATTACACATAAACATGCAATAATAAACAGCCTTACACACAGACTAGTCAACATACCCAGGAAAAAGAAGAATATTTCAAAGAACAAAAAGCAATACTACACATAGTAGAAGATAATGGATACAACAAAAGTTTGGTGTTGAAGAAATTTAGAAAAGCTAAATAAAGAAAACCACTAAGGAAGCAACCACATTTACAAAAGAAAAAGAAAGCAACAGCATATTCAGTTCATTCACATTATCACCCAAAAACATTTAGTAAATTTAAAAAGATCTTCAAGGAACAAAAAATCACCTTGGTACCTAATAATAAGACAACCAGTTTTAAAATTGCTAAATTCAAAAACAAAAGCTGAAATCCCATCAGTTAACAGATCCAGAATATACCAGATAAGTTGTAAGAATTGTGAAAAATGCTACATAGGTCAAACTAAAAGAGATCTAAAAACCAGAGTCAAAGATCACTTTAGAAACATCAGATTGAAACAAGAAGATAAGTCAGCAGTAGCATTTCACTTTTGGAATGAAAACCATGACATTGATTCAAATCCAAAATTATTAAAAGGAGCGATAAACCAAAATAAATTGACAACATGCGAGAACATATTCATATGGAAAAATAAGAATCACGTAATGAACTTTGAAATCTCACCAGTAGATAATTTGACAAAGAAGTTCATAGTTCCACCACCAGAGAGAGGAGAGCACACAACAGATGCCAGTTGGAAAGAGATTGAAAATGGAGGCGATTGCCTTTGAAAGTAGTCTCTCATTAATATAAACAAGTAAGTGACGAGTATTAATAAACCAAAGTATAAACTTGAAAGAAGCGTAGGGACAGTGAAGCACAAACTAGTACAAAATTGAATCAAGAATATATTGACACATTGCTTCACTCACACTGTTTATTCACAGGACATGTTTCAAGAGCTCTTGCTCCTATCCTCAGCTGATACTCGACTAGTGCAAGTCGTAGTGGTTTCTTCTTTCTCCGTATTGTCAATAGATGGCGTGATGTATTTGTCAAAGATGTCCGGTGGTGGAGTTTCAAAATTCATGACTCTATGACGATTTTTGTTAATGAAGATTTTTTCCCATACGGAAAGGTCTATGGGGTGATTAACGTATTGTATTAGAGATGTTTCCAAATTGATGTCATGTCTAGTATTCAAAAAATGAAAAGCCACTGCTGATTTTTCTGTTTCACCATTTTTAATGTTTCTCATATGTTCTTTAGTTCTGATGTTAATATTTCTTTTTGTTTTTCCTATATAAATTTTAGGGCAAGTTTCACATTTGATCTCATAGATTCCTGGTTTTTCTTTGGTATTGATTGAATTTTTGGGAGGGTCTTTTAACAAATTTCTGATATTAAACCTGTTTTGAGGTGCAAGAGTTATGTTGTGTTTTGAGAAGATTTTTTGGAATTTGTTATAGGCTGATGGGTGGAAGGTGAATTTTTTAAAAAGTTTT
This sequence comes from Mantis religiosa, assembly GCA_030765055.1. Taxonomy (NCBI): domain Eukaryota; kingdom Metazoa; phylum Arthropoda; class Insecta; order Mantodea; family Mantidae; genus Mantis; species Mantis religiosa. Next base: position 3,804,817 of record CM060952.1, read on the forward strand.
TTCTTTTTTTCTCCTGTAGGTTCTAGGGTGGTGGTTTCTTTTATTTTCTTAGCTTTGTTGAGTCTGTTAACAGTTTTGTCTATTAAATTTGGGTTGAAACCGTTGGATATAGCTACTTTATTTATGTGTAGGTATTCTTCTTGATAATCTTCTCTGTTTAGTGGAAAGTTGATCATCCGAAAGATTAAACTGTTGAAAATGGCATGTTGGTGTTGTTTTGGGTTGAAACTGTTGTTCTTAATGTAATTATCTGTGTGTGTCGGTTTCCTGTAGGTACCAAAAGTGAGTTTGTTGTTCATTTTTTGATCTTGATGTCCAAAAAGGGGAGCACACCATCCTCTTCTGTTTCCAATGTAAATTTTATAGCTGGATTTTGTATATTCAAAAGTTTAAGACCATCTTGTATGAGTTTTTTAGGTACTATTGCAAAAATGTCGTCAACATAGCGGTACCACACTTTAAAATAATTTGGAAAAGCTTTTGTGATATGTGTTTCAAAAGCACTCATGAATAAATCTGCCAAGATGGGAGACAATGGGTTGCCCATAGCTAGGCCCGTTTTTTGTTTATAGATCTGTCCATTAAAGCTGAAAAAATTTTGATTGATACAAATTTCTGTAAGTTGTGAAAGTTCTTCTATTTCTTCAGGTGTTATTTGTATTGATTCCAGCCATTTTTTGAGAAGTGGAATAAGCTCATTGGTCGGTATACTTGCATATAAAGAAATGACGTCAAAGGAAACTAAAGCATCTGTAGAGTTGATCTTTGTGTCCTTCAGGAGATTTAACAATTCAAACGAGTTTTTGATACTTAAATTTTCAAATTTTGTGAAGGATCTGAAGATTTGAACCAGCCATTTTGATAGTTGGTAATTGGGTGCATCAATGTTATTAATTATTGGTCTGAGGGTAATTTCAGGTTAATGTATTTTGGGTAAACCATATATGTATGGTGTTTTTGGACTGTCTATTTTGTTGTTCAATTTATCTCTTTTAGTCATGATTTTACTGTTTTTAATTGCTAATTCCACAGATTTGCATGCTTTCTTTAATGGATTGTTTTCTAGTTTAACAAATTCTTTTCCGTTTAAAAGGTTGTCCATTTTTTTGCGATAGTCTTCTTCGTCCAATATTACTATTTTGTTACCCTTTTCTGCTTTTGTGTAGACTACCGGCTTTTCATTTAAATTTTTGATTAATTTTTTATATGAATATCTTTTTGAATTTGCATTTTGAATATGATCTAGAGTTTCTAAGCACTGTGTTCTGATCGTAGATTTTTTGTTATCGGGCAAATTATATATCGCTATTTCAATGTCCGCGATATAGTTTTCAATGTTTTTTGTGTAATCTACACATGTTTTTAGGCCTTTGTTTAGAAAATCTATTTCTTTCTCCGTGAAGTTGCATGTGGATAGATTCGTTACATTGTTAGGTTTTTGACATGAGAGTAATAGATCTTGCTTTTTATGTGGATACGGTTCTTGCTTCTTTTGAAGATTCATGAATTTTTGTTTTAAAATGGCTGTTTTCTTACGCATTTTCAAATTAAGAATTGACAGCATATTATTTTCTAAGTTAGACCACATGGCTGGGTTCATACATTTCGAAATTTTTAAGTGTAGTTCGTATATTTTTAATTCTGTGGAATGTAACGAATTGTAGTGGTGGTTTATTTCCATTTTAATTACACGTTTTTCTGCTGCTTTTTGCTGTTTGCTATTATTCTTGTGTTTAACAATTTTTCTGACGAAAATGGGTGTTATATTGAATTTCAAACATTTTTTTAGAAAACGTATGTCCGCAAAAGTATTTCTTTTCTTTTGATTCAGCTTTAGAAAAAGTTTGATATCTTTTTTCATACCTTCAGATACAGTATTGAACGATGAAAACAAGTTGGTTCGTTGGTCCTCCATCTTTGTTGACAATATGAAAATAACACTATCGAGATTTGGATGCTTCTCAGACTTGTAGGCCTAATCACTCAAAGTATAAACTTGAAAGAAGCGTAGGGACAGTGAAGCACAAACTAGCACAAAATTGAATCGAGAATATATAGACACATTGCTTCACTCACACTGTTTATTCACAGGACATGTTTCAAGAGCTCTTGCTCCTATCCTCAGCTGATACTCGACTAGTGCAAGTTGTAGTGGTTTCTTCTTTCTCCGTATTGTCAATAGATGGCGTGATGTATTTGTCAAAGATGTCCGGTGGTGGAGTTTCAAAATTCATGACTCTATGACGATTTTTGTTAATGAAGATTTTTTCCCATACAGAAAGGTCTATGGGGTGATTAACGTATTTTATTAGAGATGTTTCCAAATTGATGTCATGTCTAGTATTCAAAAAATGAAAAGCCACTGCTGATTTTTCTGTTTCACCATTTTTAATGTTTCTCATATGTTCTTTAGTTCTGATGTTAATATTTCTTTTTGTTTTTCCTATATAAATTTTAGGGCAAGTTTCACATTTGATCTCATAGATTCCGGGTTTTTCTTTGGTATTGATTGAATTTTTGGGAGGGCCTTTTAACAAATTTCTGATATTAAACCTGTTTTGAGGTGCAAGAGTTATGTTGTGTTTTGAGAAGATTTTTTGGAATTTGTTATAGGCTGATGGGTGGAAGGTGAATTTTTTAAAAAGTTTTTTCTCTTTTTCTCCTGTAGGTTCTAGGGTGGTGGTTTCTTTTATTTTCTTAGCTTTGTTGAGTCTGTTAACAGTTTTGTCTATTAAATTTGGGTTGAAACCGTTGGATATAGCTACTTTTTTTATGTGTAGGTATTCTTCTTGATAATCTTCTCTGTTTAGTGGAAAGTTGATCATCCGAAAGATTAAACTGTTGAAAATGGCATGTTGGTGTTGTTTTGGGTTGAAACTGTTGTTCTTAATGTAATTATCTGTGTGTGTCGGTTTCCTGTAGATACCAAAAGTGAGTTTGTTGTTCATTTTTTTGATCTTGATGTCCAAAAAGGGGAGCACACCATCCTCTTCTGTTTCCAATGTAAATTTTATAGCTGGATTTTGTATATTCAAAAGTTTTAGACCATCTTGTATGAGTTTTTTAGGTACTATTGCAAAAATGTCGTCAATATAGCGATACCACACTTTGAAATAATTTGGAAAAGCTTTTGTGATATGTGTTTCAAAAGCACTCATGAATAAATCTGCCAAGAAGGGAGACAATGGGTTGCCCATAGCTAGGCCCGTTTTTTGTTTATAGATCTGTCCATTAAAGCTGAAAAAATTTTGATTGATACAAATTTCTGTAAGTTGTGAAAGTTCTTCTATTTCTTCAGGTGTTATTTGTATTGATTCCAGCCATTTTTTGAGAAGTGGAATAAGCTCCTTGGTCGGTATACTTGGATATAAAGAAATGACGTCAAAGGAAACTAAAGCATCTGTAGAGTTGATCTTTGTTGATTTAAGTATCAAAAACTCGTTTGAATTGTTAAATCTCCTGAAAGACACAAAGATCAACTCTACAGATGCTTTAGTTTCCTTTGACGTCATTTCTTTATATCCAAGTATACCGACCAATGAGCTTATTCCACTTCTCAAAAAATGGCTGGAATCAATACAAATAACACCTGAAGAAATAGAAGAACTTTCACAACTTACAGAAATTTGTATCAATCAAAATTTTTTCAGCTTTAATGGACAGATCTATAAACAAAAAACGGGCCTAGCTATGGGCAACCCATTGTCTCCCTTCTTGGCAGATTTATTCATGAGTGCTTTTGAAACACATATCACAAAAGCTTTTCCAAATTATTTCAAAGTGTGGTATCGCTATGTTGACGACATTTTTGCAATAGTACCTAAAAAACTCATACAAGATGGTCTTAAACTTTTGAATATACAAAATCCAGCTATAAAATTTACATTGGAAACAGAAGAGGATGGTGTGCTCCCCTTTTTGGACATCAAGATCAAAAAAATGAACAACAAACTCACTTTTGGTATCTACAGGAAACCGACACACACAGATAATTACATTAAGAACAACAGTTTCAACCCAAAACAACACCAACATGCCATTTTCAACAGTTTAATCTTTCGGATGATCAACTTTCCACTAAACAGAGAAGATTATCAAGAAGAATACCTACACATAAAAAAAGTAGCTATATCCAACGGTTTCAACCCAAATTTAATAGACAAAACTGTTAACAGACTCAACAAAGCTAAGAAAATAAAAGAAATCACCACCCTAGAACCTACAGGAGAAAAAGAGAAAAAACTTTTTAAAAAATTCAACTTCCACCCATCACCTATAACAAATTCCAAAAAATCTTCTCAAAACACAACATAACTCTTGCACCTCAAAACAGGTTTAATATCAGAAATTTGTTAAAAGGCCCTCCCAAAAATTCAATCAATACCAAAGAAAAACCCGGAATCTATGAGATCAAATGTGAAACTTGCCCTAAAATTTATATAGGAAAAACAAAAAGAAATATTAACATCAGAACTAAAGAACATATGAGAAACATTAAAAATGGTGAAACAGAAAAATCAGCAGTGGCTTTTCATTTTTTGAATACTAGACATGACATCAATTTGGAAACATCTCTAATAAAATACGTTAATCACCCCATAGACCTTTCCGTATGGGAAAAAATCTTCATTAACAAAAATCGTCATAGAGTCATGAATTTTGAAACTCCACCACCGGACATCTTTGACAAATACATCACGCCATGTATTGACAATACGGAGAAAGAAGAAACCACTACAACTTGCACTAGTCGAGTATCAGCTGAGGATAGGAGCAAGAGCTCTTGAAACATGTCCTGTGAATAAACAGTGTGAGTGAAGCAATGTGTCAATATATTCTCGATTCAATTTTGTACTAGTTTGTGCTTCACTGTCCCTACGCTTCTTTCAAGTTTATACTTTGAGTGATTAGGCCTACAAGTCTGAGAAGCATCCAAATCTCGATAGTGTTATTTTCATATTGTCAACAAAGATGGAGGACCAACGAACCAACTTGTTTTCATCGTTCAATACTGTATCTGAAGGTATGAAAAAAGATATCAAACTTTTTCTAAAGCTGAATCAAAAGAAAAGAAATACTTTTGCGGACATACGTTTTCTAAAAAAATGTTTGAAATTCAATATAACACCCATTTTCGTCAGAAAAATTGTTAAACACAAGAATAATAGCAAACAGCAAAATGCAGCAGAAAAACGTGTAATTAAAATGGAAATAAACCACCACTACAATTCGTTACATTCCACAGAATTAAAAATATACGAACTACACTTAAAAATTTCGAAATGTATGAACCCGGCCATGTGGTCTAACTTAGAAAATAATATGCTGTCAATTCTTAATTTGAAAATGCGTAAGAAAACAGCCATTTTAAAACAAAAATTCATGAATCTTCAAAAGAAGCAAGAACCGTATCCACATAAAAAGCAAGATCTATTACTCTCATGTCAAAAACCTAACAATGTAACGAATCTATCCACATGCAACTTCACGGAGAAAGAAATAGATTTTCTAAACAAAGGCCTAAAAACATGTGTAAATTACACAAAAAACATTGAAAACTATATCGCGGACATTGAAATAGCGATATATAATTTGCCCGATAACAAAAAATCTACGATCAGAACACAGTGCTTAGAAACTCTAGATCATATTCAAAATGCAAATTCAAAAAGATATTCATATAAAAAATTAATCAAAAATTTAAATGAAAAGCCGGTAGTCTACACAAAAGCAGAAAAGGGTAACAAAATAGTAATATTGGACGAAGAAGACTATCGCAAAAATATGGACAACCTTTTAAACGGAAAAGAATTTGTTAAACTAGAAAACAATCCATTAAAGAAAGCATGCAAATCTGTGGAATTAGCAATTAAAAACAGTAAAATCATGACTAAAAGAGATAAATTGAACAACAAAATAGACAGTCCAAAAACACCATACATATATGGTTTACCCAAAATACATAAACCTGAAATTACCCTCAGACCAATAATTAATAACATTGATGCACCCACTTACCAACTATCAAAATGGCTGGTTCAAATCTTCAGATCCTTCACAAAATTTGAAAATTTAAGTATCAAAAACTCGTTTGAATTGTTAAATCTCCTGAAGGACACAAAGATCAACTCTACAGATGCTTTAGTTTCCTTTGACGTCATTTCTTTATATGCAAGTATACCGACCAATGAGCTTATTCCACTTCTCAAAAAATGGCTGGAATCAATACAAATAACACCTGAAGAAATAGAAGAACTTTCACAACTTACAGAAATTTGTATCAATCAAAATTTTTTCAGCTTTAATGGACAGATCTATAAACAAAAAACGGGCCTAGCTATGGGCAACCCATTGTCTCCCTTCTTGGCAGATTTATTCATGAGTCAAAGTATAAACTTGAAAGAAGCGTAGGAACAGTGAAGCACAAACTAGTACAAAATTGAATCGAGAATATATTGACACATTGCTTCACTCACACTGTTTATTCACAGGACATGTTTCAAGAGCTCTTGCTCCTATCCTCAGCTGATACTCGACTAGTGCAAGTTGTAGTGGTTTCTTCTTTCTCCGTATTGTCAATAGATGGCGTGATGTACTTGTCAAAGATGTCCGGTGGTGGAGTTTCAAAATTCATGACTGTGACGATTTTTGTTAATGAAGATTTTTTCCCAATACGGAAAGGTCTATGGGGTGATTAACGTATTTTATTATAGATGTTTCCAAATTGATGTCATGTCTAGTATTCAAAAAATGAAAAGCCACTGCAGTGAATACTAGACATGACATCAATTGGAAACATCTCTAATAAAATACGTTAATCACCCCATAGACCTTTCCGTATGGGAAAAAATCTTCATTAACAAAAATCGTCATAGTCATGAATTTTGAAACTCCACCACCGGACATCTTTGACAAGTACATCACGCCATCTATTGACAATACGGAGAAAGAAGAAACCACTACAACTTGCACTAGTCGAGTATCAGCTGAGGATAGGAGCAAGAGCTCTTGAAGCATGTCCTGTGAATAAACAGTGTGAGTGAAGCAATGTGTCAATATATTCTCGATTCAATTTTGTACTTATTCATGAATGCTTTTGAAACACATATCACAAAAGCTTTTCCAAATTATTTCAAAGTGTGGTATCACTATGTTGACGACATTTTTGCAATAGTACCTAAAAAACTCATACAAGATGGTCTTAAACTTTTGAATATACAAAATCCAGCTATAAAATTTACATTGGAAACAGAAGAGGATGGTGTGCTCCCCTTTTTGGACATCAAGATCAAAAAAATGAACAACAAACTCACTTTTGGTATCTACAGGAAACCGACACACACAGATAATTACATTAAGAACAACAGTTTCAACCCAAAACAACACCAACATGCCATTTTCAACAGTTTAATCTTTCGGATGATCAACTTTCCACTAAACAGAGAAGATTATCAAGAAGAATACCTACACATAAAAAAAGTAGCTATATCCAACGGTTTCAACCCAAATTTAATAGACAAAACTGTTAACAGACTCAACAAAGCTAAGAAAATAAAAGAAATCACCACCCTAGAACCTACAGGAGAAAAAGAGAAAAAACTTTTTAAAAAATTCACCTTCCACCCATCAGCCTATAACAAATTCCAAAAAATCTTCTCAAAACACAACATAACTCTTGCACCTCAAAACAGGTTTACTATCAGAAATTTGTTAAAAGGCCCTCCCAAAAATTCAATCAATACCAAAGAAAAACCAGGAATCTATGAGATCAAATGTGAAACTTGCCCTAAAATTTATATAGGAAAAACAAAAAGAAATATTAACATCAGAACTAAAGAACATATGAGAAACATTAAAAATGGTGAAACAGAAAAATCAGCAGTGGCTTTTCATTTTTTGAATACTAGACATGACATCAATTTGGAAACATCTCTAATAAAATACGTTAATCACCCCATAGACCTTTCCGTATGGGAAAAAATCTTCATTAACAAAAATCGTCATAGAGTCATGAATTTTGAAACTCCACCACCGGACATCTTTGACAAATACATCACGCCATGTATTGACAATACGGAGAAAGAAGAAACCACTACAACTTGCACTAGTCGAGTATCAGCTGAGGATAGGAGCAAGAGCTCTTGAAACATGTCCTGTGAATAAACAGTGTGAGTGAAGCAATGTGTCAATATATTCTCGATTCAATTTTGTATTAATAAACCAACTACAAATAGTTTCTAAGATTTTGCATGGTATTTGCGTTTTTCACTTTTCAAGTTGTAACAGCATTTATGGCTAGACTAGGTATTTTAATAACCGATATTTGAGATTGTCATGAAATGAGAAGGTTTAGGACATCATGGTTACTGAAGTAATATTGAATTTTTATTTATAATAGACCAGTAGAGGTGTGAGGGATACTTTGAACAGTGGCTGATTGTTGAAACTTGGTACACAGAATATTTGTTTTGTCTACAGGCTTATTAAAGATGTTAACAAGTGAAATGGATACCAAAATAGAAAGTAAAGAAGAGAATCCTCTCTTGGTTGACGTAGAATCACATAATGACAGAGAGTTCTCTAACAAGAACGCTGCCATGAACACAAACAGTGATGCTGTACTTCTTGACAATGATTGTAAAGTGACAGTCAAAACAGAAACTAAACCAGAGGCTCCCTTTTTAAGCATTAGTTCAGAGTATCAAAGAGGATCTTTTACCAAACATCCTGTTGAAACTGTAACAGACAGGAATTTCTGTGGTATATTTATCAAAACAGAAACTAAGGAGCAGACTCTGATTTCAGACTTTGATTGCCAGGAGGAAACAAAATTTATTCCACAGTTTCCTGTAATGAACATTAAGAACTACAACAGCAATCATGAAATAAAAGAACCTCGGTGTATGGAAGCAGAAAGTTCTTCCCTTTGTGTTAACATTATGGTAAGTTCTGTAGAAATTAATTTTAGTTTTGTTTATTGTACACTTGATAAAAATGTTAAGTGTGTCAGATAGTGTATTTAAGAGGTTTAAAGAAATAGTAATGATAGTTCTAAAAAAATTATAAAATGAAAGGGTCAGTTGGAGAATTTAATGTCAAATTGGCACGTTGGCCATAGTAGCTCAATGGTTTAGAGCGGCTGGACAGAGACCAGAAGATCCGTGGTTCAAATCCCGGCTATGGCATTGAATTTCTCAGTCTGACTGTACCCTTTCATAGTGTGTCCTACACACGGCTAGTGTCAAAGAACAATTAATCTCCATAAATTATAAAATAGCTGAGGAAAGGTTTGTTCAGACCTTATCTAAATAATATCTGGTATTTAATAACGTAAAAATGAAGCTAGCTACAGGGAAGCGTGAGTGTGTGGTGTTTTAGGGCCCGTCGACAACAAGGTCATTTGGGCCCGCAAATACTGCACAAATATAACTATTTGTAACAGTAACTTCACTTGTCTTAAAAGAAAACTGTGTATATTGTGCTGAGATCGATTTGGTAAACTCTTATTTACATCTTCAGTCAGAAACAACTGTATTATCAACGCTACCATCACTAAAGGTCAGTATGCTTTTGTCAGTACTACCAAAATCTGAAAATGAAATAAACTTACAAACAGAATCGACTGTGAATTGTATAAGTTCACCAACTTATAATTTAGCTAAGTGCTTACATAAAAAATTTAGTAATTTTGATGAATTTGAGTTTAAGTATCAAAAATTCTTTTGAACTAGTAAAAAAGATTGACAGTGTTGTACTATGTAAAACTGATAAACTTGTTTCTTTTGATGTAACTGCCTTATTTCCTAGTATTCCTAGAGAAAAACTTTTAATTTATTTAAAAAAGTGGTTGAATTCAATAAATTTACACAAGAACTTAATCATTGATTTTGTTAAACTTACTGAATATTGTTTAGATCAAAATTTTTTTCTCTTTTTTTCAACAGACTTCTGGCTTAGCAATGGGTAATCCTCAAAACTAGCACAATAAATAGAAAATGGACAAAATTAGCTACATATTTCAACATTCTGTTCTTTCCTCCTGTCACTCACAATCAAATTATATTTACTGAAATATCTTTCAGCATCTACGCTGTTTGTAGCAACCCAAATATATTCCAGAGCTGCTCGGGCAATTGGGTAATTGAGCTTAACAGCCAATGGCATTTGCAGGCAGTCCAAATCTTTATTATTCTGCATGGTTTGTATCAGTTGTGAATGAAAATATTCATATCCCTGAACTGATCCTTTTTAACCTAAAAAAAATTGAGATCTTACTTTCACTTAAAATCCTGTACTTTACTGAAGTTACTCTGCCAGCAGTGAGGATTAGAAAGCTTGCCAATCTCTTGGAAAAAGACGCTTATCACAGTTTTCCCATGTGGCTGTTCAACTTAAGCATACACTCCATAAACATGTTTTTCAATTTTCCTTTACCATTTTCAGTTGAAAAGGTGCTCATTAAATGCATTATATCAATGGATAACCATCCTCCAGTACGCCTTATCAGCAACGAGTATAAAGTTAATATCTCATTCCACAACTCATGTCCAAAGGAGCAGGAAGAGCTCTTCAATTGGGTAATTAATTTACTAATTGAGATTGACACCTCGGCCCTAAATTTAGCCTGACACTACTTCAAAATAATTGAATATGTTGCTGTGAAATCTTCACCCTCCAAGAAATTTTTGAGGTTTGGGAACAGGTGGTAGTCACTGGGTGCTAGATCTGGCGAATAGGATGAATGTTTAAGCAATTCAAACTTTAATTTGCACATTTTTCCCATTGCAATGACTGAATGATGGGTCAGAACATTGTTGTTAAGAAACAAGATTTATTTCTTTGCCAAATGAGCTCCTTTTCTTTTCACCTCAGCACTCATCAGTGATACTTTTACCCTTCTCCAAGTAGTCAATAAAAAGAATTTCCTGTTTATTCCAGAAAACACTTGCCATAACCTTGTTAACTGACAAAATAGTTATAATATATACTTATCCAATTGAATCTTACAAGTATATCCCTGAATATTGCTTCTACCTGTTTTCTAAACAAATGCATTTGTTCTGTTCTAAATATAATTTGTATACAGAAGTTAGGAACTGTAAATTATATTTAAACTGTTCACTTAATTCTGCAGACAATATACCACATAGTACCTTCTAGAAATTCATAATGCAAACATAAAAACCACTGGAAAACAGTTGGAGCTTATGTTGTAAATATTTTGTTTCTCCTTTCCAGGACATTAAGGACAGTGATATAATTTAATATTTTGAAAAGGATTTGCTGTAGTTGCTGGTATATAAATGTCAATATTTAAATCAATTGAAAATACCCCTTGTAGTTTCATTGCTCAGTTTATTAAAATGCCAACACATGATGAAATTCACGTGCTTTTCTGCAAATCATCTTATACCATACTCTAGATAATAAATAAATGAAATAAGATATGGTCATTTAAGTGGCAATGTATTGATTATTTGAATTATTGTGTTACAGGATGAAGACTTTGCTTTTGTAAAATCTCCAAGGTAAGTCTTGACTCTTGGTTAGTGTTCCAATTGAGACGCTTTCTACTTTCTGTGTTACACGTTCCAATAATTCTTATTTGATATTTTATTTGTACATAAGAAAATAATTTACAATTATATTACAGACTGCATTATATAAAGACTGCAACTTTTTGTTGGAACTGGAAGAAAGGATGTCCAGCAACATTCTTTCTACCATTCGTTTATTTTCAGACTCTTGCTCTAGTCAGAACAAGAATAGTGTGATGATGTTCATGCTTATTGCTTTCTTGGAGAAGAATAAAAAATCTTCCCGCATTTCATGTATCTACCCAATACGTTGGCACATGTCTCCTGATAGAGTGAGCAAAGAAAAGAAAAAGGATGTTCAAAATCTAGCTAAATCTTTTTGAAATTCCAGAAACTAGAAAAGAATTTTATGAAGATTTACTAGAAGACACCAATAAAGGTTAAAGCTTACTTATTCATATTGTTTGAAATTTCTTTGTCTTCAATATGTTTGTTATAATAAATAAAACAAAATATGATATTGTTATTGTGAATACAGCAGTACTTAGTTTCTAAGTTTCTGCCTAATAAAATAATCCTTAAAATATTAACATGTTGGTTGTATAATACAATATGTATTATGAGAAGGTGAAAATAAGTAATAAATACATGAATAAAAGTAACAAAAATGACAAAAATAATAAAACTTCAGGAGTTTATTTCTTGCTCATGCAGAAAAGTTAATCAGCATCTATTGGTTTTTGAAAAAACTCTGCATTTTCAAACCTCTTTAATGGTATTTGTTTCATTTCACATGCAATGAGAAAGTTTCAGGAAGGAGAATTGAATGGTCAATATAGTTGTTGGGCTAACCAATTAGTATTGCCAATAAATAGAAAAAACTGTTTTTCTCAGAAACACATTTTGTGCATATATCGAGTTTTGGAAAAATACTCCTCCATTCTTTGATATTATTCTCTGTTTTTTTTTTTATCATTTAGTGCTTCCATCCTCAATCTCACTAACGTTAACTTCCCTCTAAAAGATTTAAATTGCCTATCTCCATCAGCTTATTTGCTGTCATTGACTGTTATAACGGAATGTTTTCCTTTTTTTTCTTTTTTGTAATATATGTTCTCCAGCGTTAAGTCCTATCGGATGATGAATGAAATGGTTGAAGTGATGCTCAAATGAGTCCAGGGCCCATGGAGCTTAGAGTTACCCACATTTGTGTATCAGGATAAGGGAAAACCCTGGAAAAAACTTTATCCAGGTAACTCACCCTATCCGAGATTCAAACTTGGGACCTCTTGAACGTGAGACAGACACGCTACCATCTACGCTACCAAGGTGGGCAACAGAATGTTGGAACACGTTAAGCACACATAAACAAATAATTAAAGAATAGCTTCTTTATTGCTGTTTCATAAGCCAATGAAACGGCAAGCTACCGTGGAGTATGTTGGTATGTTTACAAACAGCTACAGCACACGGCAGATCCTTCAATAGCATGAGGCATGCAGCATTGTTGCTGTAACTGCCTAATCCACACTCATTCTGGAGCATTTTTATATGGCTCCTTTGCTGGTAAATACTATATGTGTCACATAAAAGTTGAGTACTACTACTATATATTCATTCGGTTACATTCTGAAACACCCTGTATATATATCGTTCATATGCACACAAAACCAAATGATTCACAAATTAGAGGCATTCTACACACAGAATGATTTTTGCTATAGTGAAATAAAATTGTTTAATTTCAACGATTTGTGAACATAGTCTCTACTTTTATGATTTCGTTGTATACTGTCTTTCATAAGCTTTAAATGAATTTTTGTTGTGCTAAAATAAATTAATATAGAAGATATGACTATTTATGAGGATTTTTACAGGATTTCACAATTTAAATGTCTGGCACTGTTAAATGGATATCTATTCCCAGCCCATGTAGGATTTATAAGGCCATCACTGAAGCGGGTAAAGAAAAGATCAGCAGAGACAATGGAAAAAAACTTGAATGTCATCTGGAAACGTCTGCTAGGAGGTTACGTCATGCAGTCAGTCAATGGGAGCACAGGAGAGGTATAAAAGGAGTGCATTTGGCCTTAAGGAATGACCAAAACATTAGCAAACTTATGTCGCAAGATGCATTCTACACCAGAAGTCTTGAACCATGATAATATTAACATTGACCATGGAATTTCCATAGACGTATACCATCTGCTATTTGGACTGCTGAATCTGTTCCATGTTTGTCATATATGTCATTTCTTCCAAATGTACCACTGATATGCAAAATGGAATTTGTTGTCTGGGGTTTTTATTTTAATATGTCATTATCCCTAATTTGAGTGAGCTGAATCAGAATATGAACTTAGTTTTTCCCCATCACATACCAATTTTTCACAATATAGGAAATAGTAAAATTGGCATTTTTTATTGGCCTCTATTGAATATAAGTTAAATGATGAACACAGCACTCTTCAGAATTAACTAATGTTTCACATCATCACTTAAATTTGAACATTTAATCAGTTTTTCACATACTGCCTTGAAATGAAATGAACGTTTTTTAGGGTTCCTACTATGGAAAGAATTGGATACATCTTTATTTAGCGACCAGCAATAATCAGCTATAATATTCACATTCCACTTTCCCTGGTAGCTTCTTTCCATTTCCTGTAAGTCCTGGTGAAATCTTTGACCCTGCTCCTCACTCATAGTCGAGATTTTCTGGAAGAAAGCCCAAATGAGAGTGCAGGAAATGTACTTTCACACTCATATTGCAGTCCAGTTTTTGAAAGTACTCAAGCATATTTTCTACAATATTTTTGTAATTTGGATCCTTGTAATTTCCCAGAAAGTTTTTGATGACACTTATAACCAATCCATGCCTGTTTTTCAGTATCTGTCTTTGTTTCTTCAAATAAGCTGTCAGAAATGAACTTTCTAATTTGTGGACCAACAAATACTCCCTCTTTAACTTTAGCATCAGATATTTGAGGGAACTTCTTCCAGATATATATGTAGCAGTTGCCATCCTTATTCAAAGCCTTCACATATTGCTTCATTAAGCCTAATTTGATGTGCAAAGGTGGTAAAAGAACATTTTTGGGGTCCACAAGACACTCATAAATTACATTTTTTATTTCTGGCACGAGACTTGTCTCTCTGCTTCCAATTTGTTCTTCATCTAGTGATCGGATGGGGCTCTACTGTTCCATTTACAAGTAAAAGATGGCATTTTAGTGTAGCCTGATTGCTGGCCTAGTAGCATGCCAATAACTTGGAAATATCCACATACCTGACACTTATGTTCTGCATATTTGACTTTTTCTAGAAGTAATTTTAAGTTATGATATGTTTCCTTGAGGTGAACTCAATGGGCTACTGGAACTGATGCATATTTATCTTCATTAAACAAGAGTGCACCTTTCAGACTAACTTTAGAGTAATCTATAAAAAGTCTCCATTCACCTGGAATATATTCAGCAGCTCCCAAGGCAATCACAATACCAGAAATATGACAATATGTATGATTTTGTTCCTATGAGAATTATTTAACAAATTCCTCTTCATGGTGTCTATACAAAGAAAATGATGCTCCTGGAGAGAGGAGAAGTTTATCTTTTGGCTCCCAACAATTCAGCAGCATCCTTAGGAAGATTTAAGTCTAACCAAATCATTGAGTTAGAAAATTGTTGAGGTTCTAGAAATTCCTGTTCTTGTTCTATATATAAAGCACTGCTGATGTCTTGAGAATATTTTTCAGAATCTGATGATGATTCCTTTCCAAAAGCTTCTATTGGAGAAGGCATAGGAAGATGAGGACCATGTTATATGGATCTTTTTGCTGACAATAAATTTGGATAAGTGATTTCTTTCATATTTTTTGTGTTGTTGCCTCTAACATCACATAGACAAAAATAGCAATCATCCACTGGTTTCGAGGTTTGTGGCAGATAATAGGAATAACAAAAGGCACACTAGCTTTTTTTTCCTTTATTCCACTTCCTTAGTTCTTCACAGGTATGGCATACTTTTTTTTGGAGCGCATTTTTTGTCAAGATCTCCAAGCTTCATATGAAAATAGGCTTTGTAGGCCTTTTTAACCTTATTTTGTCTTCTCTTTCGAACAACAAATTTGTCACAGAAGTGGCAAAATATATCAGGGTTATTTTTATACTTTCTGGAAGACATATTGCTTCAAATTCTCAAAATATTTCAGACATACAACTGCCTATCACAGAAACAGATCTTCACTATTTGAAAACTGATTACAGTTTGGGAATCAGCACATCAAATTTAGTAAAGTAGACCTAGTTTTGAGGAAACCCCAGAATAATACATAACGGTGTAATCAGTAGAGTGAGTAATTACATTATTTTGTATATTTTGATAAACAGTGTATTTTTCAGGACATGTGACAATTTGCTTGTGTTGTGATAGACTGTTTTTACCATTATATCTGTTTCTTTAATGTAGTTTTGGTTGCAGTGAACATTTGTAGCTACAGTTGTTAAGATCTTACATAATTATGAGCATCTATCTATTGCTAGCAGGCAGAGACTTCTTTTGCAGATTGAAATCAGCCTAAATTTTTGAGTTCATACTTAATATTTTTACATCCTTTATTTCAGATTGTGCTCAGAGTCAGTTTTTGATGATAGTAATGTTAAGTCACCATTGTTGTCTGCTGAAGACTCTGAGAAAGACACACATTCCTATAATGGAAATAATCTTTCACAATTAGAAAGCCAGGAAAGTTACATCACAGAATTGAGAACTGTAGAACAACATTTTCATTTGGAACAATCTGATAGATATAATAATGGAGGAGAAACATGTGACATAGCGTTATACACAAAATCAAAGAATTTGTTTCATGAAAGTGAAAGCGATAGGTTTACTGTTTTGTCTGATATCAGGGGCCATAATTCAGTTCATCAGAATAAGAAGCCCAACAGTTGTGAAACTAATGATCAAATGTATTCAATGATTCGTAAAGGTAGAAAGCCACACAAATGTCAAATTTGCCATAGCAGCTTTACTCATTTGGCACGTTTGAAAGTTCACACTTTGACTCATGAGGACAACAAACCAATATCACACAAATGTGAAATATGTAATAAAGACTTTGATCATTTATCTAGTTTGAAAAACCATATTGTGATTCATGATGAAAAAAGGTTACATAAGTGCAAAGTCTGTGATAAAAGCTTTAGGTACCTGTCACGTCTAAAACTCCATAATTTGACTCACGAGGACAAGGAACCAAAATCGCACAAATGTGAAATATGTAATAGGAGGTTTAGATGGTTGTTAAATTTAAAAAATCATATTAAGTTTCATGAGGATAGAAAACCATTCAAATGCCAAATGTGCGATAGGAGCTTTACTCGATTAACACATTTGAAAATCCACAATTTGACTCATGAGGAAAAAAGACCACATAAATGTGAAATATGTGATAAGAGCTTTACTTGTTTGAACATCTTGAACAGCCATATTTTGACTCATGGTGATACAAAGCCCCATAAATGTGAAATATGTGGCAAGAGCTTTAAACAGTTGGCACATTTGAAAACACATAATCTGATTCATGAAGGTAAAAGGGATTATAAGTGTGAAATATGTAATAGGAGCTTTATTCAGTTAATACATTTGAAGAGCCATTCTTTAACTCATGTACATTAAAGGTTTACTCTGTTTTCTCTAATGTAAAATCATGCAAAGCAGTTCAATAAATATCCATTATACTAACAGTTTCATACACAAGTTATTTATTTCTAAACCTGGTCCCTGTATGTATATATTTCTGCCAGTGTTCTTGATTTTTTTCCTTTCTAATAAAATAGGAATTATCATTTCTGAGAAATATATCTTGTCTTCATGGGATCTTCATTGAGCTAAGTATTGCTCCTGCAAGCCAATTGTTCTTGTTTGAAAATAAGAAAAATCTGCAAAAGCCAGATTAGACAAGTATATGCAATGCAGCAGCATATATCAATGTAATTCATGTACAGTTTGTCTACCAGCTCATGGCTTCTGACAGGAATGCAGTGAGCCAGCACGGCAGTAAACAATTCTAGGAATTCAACAATATCTGAAGTTGGAGTTGTACGTCTTATGGCACTTGCTTCAATATTGCCAACCTCAGAATGTGCATTTATGTTAGATTAAAGCAAAGAAGTCCTTAAAATAGCAAAAGTTACATGCTTTCTGGTTCATGCAACATATTTAGCTTATGAAACAGTACACTCATCTCAAACTTCTTCAGAGCTAGATTCATTTTCACTACAGGAGGAGAAAGAAAAAGCAGAATTACTGTTGTCATCTCTAGAGAAATCACAATGCTGTCTAGGATGTTTTCAACTACACCGTCTGTTTCCCAGTATTTGTTATCTAATTTTTCCACATTTTCGCCAAAGCCGTACCAGTCCGTTTCAGTCACAAGTGATACATCTTCAAGCATTTTACTGTAGGGTAATTTCTGTAATTATAATAGTAATTTCTGTAGGGTAAGTCGCCTGTTACTTTTATTTCTCTAACTATTCGTTTTACCTTGGTCTAGGGATTTAGATAACACATATATGGGGGCAGGCGAATGATAGTGTGGCCCAATGATAAAAAACATTTGTCCAATTTAAGAACCTTCTCTCTAGATTTATTTATTTATTCAGCTTATACAAATCTGTTTTATGCATAGAACTGTCACGCTGGATCCCTTTGTCCTGCAAACACACTATAACAGATTTCACAGCACTCCTATGTGACCCTTTACATCCATAAAAGATTAATAAAAAACAAATATAAAAACAAACAAAACCAATCAATATCTAACAAAGCCAAACATAAAAAATGGAACAGTTTAATTAAAATTCAGAAATTATCCCAGAAATACCACATAAAGCTGCAGTGACAAATTTTAGATTACTTACGGAACATGATTATTTGGCCAAACATATACACAGATAGTCCAAATTGTCCTCTGTGCAACAAAGAAGAGTGAGTGACTGAAGAAAATCTTCTAACCTGTGAAGTCCTACCTACCAGACCACTACACAGAAATATTGGAGAGCAAGAGAGCTAATGGCTTCATTGCCAAAGCCTAGCATTTGACAACAAAGAAGAGGAAATGACTGAAGAACATCTTCTAACCTGTAAAGCCCTACCTGCCGGACTCACTACACAGAAATATTGGGGAGCAAGAGAGCTAATGGCTTCATTGCCAAAGCCTAGCATTTGATAACAAAGAAGAGGAAATGACTGAAGAACATCTTCTAACCTGTGACGTCCTACCTGCCGGATCCACTCCACAGAAATATTGGAGAGCAAGAGAGGTAATGGCTTCATTGCCAAAGCCTAGTATTTGACAACAAAGAAGAGGAAATGACTGAAGAACATCTAACCTGTAAAGCCCTACCTGCTGGATCCACTACACAGAAATATTGAGGAGCCAGAGAGCTAATGGCTTCATTGCCAAAGCCTAGCATTTGACAACAAAGAAGAGGATATGACTGAAGAACATCTGTTAACCTGTGAAGCCCTACCTGCCGGACCCACCATTCAGAAATATTGGAGAGCAAGAGAGCTAATGGCTTCATTGCCAAAGCCTAGCATTTGACAAAAAGAAGAGGAAATGACTGAAGAACATCTGACCAGTGAAGCCCTACCTGCCGGACCTACTACACAGGAATATTGGAGAGCAAGAGCGCTAATGGCTTCATTGCCAAAGCCTAGCATTTGACAAAAAAGAAGAGGAAATGACTGAAGAACATCATCTAACCTGTAAAGCGCTACCTGCCGGATCCACTCCACAGAAATATTGGAGAGCAAGAGAGCTAATGGCTTCATTGCCAAAGCCTAGCATTTGACAACAAAGAAGAGGAAATGACTGAAGAACATCTTTTAACCTGTGAAGTCCTACCTGCCGGACCCACTACACAGAAATATTGGAGAGCAAGAGAGCTAATGGCTTCATTGCCAAAGCCTAGCATTTGACAACAAAGAAGAGGAAATGACTGTAGAACATCTGACTAGTGAAGTCCTACCTGCCGGACCCACTACACAGAAATATTGGAGAGCAACAGAGCTAATGGCTTCATTGCCAAAGCCTAGCATTTGACAACAAAGAAAAGGAAATGACTGAAGAACATCTGACTAGTGAAGCCCTACCTGCCGGACCCACTACACAGAAATATTGGAGAGCAAGAGAGCTAATGGCTTCATTGCCAAAGCCTAGCATTTGACAACAAAGAAGAGGAAATGACTGAAGAACATCTTTTAACGTGTAAAGCCCAACCTGCCGGATCCACTACACAGAAATATTGGAGAGCAAGAGCACTAATGGCTTCATTGTCAAAGTCTAGCATTTGACAACGAAGAAGAGGAAATGACTGAAGAACATCTTTTAACCTGTAAAGCCCTACCTGCCGGATCCACTACACCGAAATATTGGAGAGCAAGAGAGCTAATGGCTTCATTGCCATGGCCTAGCATTTGACAACAAAGAAGAGGAAATGACTAAAGAACATCTTCTAACCTGTAAAGCCCTACCTGCCGGATCCACTCCACAGAAATATTGGAGAGCAAGAGAGCTAATGGTTTCATTGCCAAAGCCTAGCATTTGACAACAAAGAAGAGGAAATGACTGAAGAACATCTTTTATCCTGTGAAGCCCTACCTGCCGGATCCACTACACAGAAATATTGGAGAGCAAGAGAGCTAATGGCTTCATTGCCAAAGCCTAGCATTTGACAACAAAGAAGAGGAAATGACTGAAGAACATCTTTTAACCTGTAAAGCCCTACCTGCCTGACCCACTACACAGAAATATTGGAGAGCAAGAGAGCTAATGGCTTCATTGCCAAAGCCTAGCATTTGACAACAAAGAAGAGGAAATGACTGAAGAACATCTTCTAACCTGTAAAGTCCTACCTGCCGGACCCACTACACAGAAATATTGGAGAGCAAGAGAGCTAATGGCTTCATTGCCAAAGCCTGGCATTTGACAACAAAGAAGAGGAAATGACTGAAGAACATCTGACTAGTGAAGCCCTACTTGCCGGACCCACTACACAGAAATATTGGAGAGCAAGAGAGCTAATGGCTTCATTGCCAAAGCCTAGCATTTGACAACAAAGAAGAGGAAATGACTGTAGAACATCTTCTAACCTGTAAAGCCCTACCTGCCGGATCCACTCCACAGAAATATTGGAGAGCAAGAAAGCTAATGGCTTCATTGCCAAAGCCTAGCATTTGACAACAAAGAAGAGGAAATGACTGTAGAACATCTGACTAGTGAAGTCCTACCTGCCGGACCCACTACACAGAAATATTGGAGAGCAAGAGAGGTAATGGCTTCATTGCCAAAGTCTAGCATTTGACAACAAAGAAGAGGAAATGACTGAAGAACATCTGACTAGTGAAGCCCTACTTGCCGGACCCACTCCACAGAAATATTGGAGAGCAAGAGAGCTAATGGCTTCATTGCCAAAGCCTAGCATTTCATAACACAACATATAAAAATACGTCTTTCACTTCCCTGCAGATGTTTTCTTTTAATGAGATAATCGTGTCTCCAAGCCACAATGTTAGGACGTTATACAAGTATCTTCCTTTTATTCTGACATTTCCTCTAGTTAAGCCCATTTCTGAAATTACTTTCCAAAGAGAACCTCGTCCCCATGGAAAGTGTATCTTTTCCTGAACAATGGGCAGCAACTTATTTCTAGTAGGAACACGCTTCTCAACAACGTAACAGTCTTGTATAATTCTTTGAATCACATACCAATGATCAAAATTCACTACAGAGTGTGCCGGTCTTGTTTTCCGGTGTTTCCCCAGGTTCACTAGAACACTCTTTTCACCACTTGCACTTAAATCTTACAACTTTTTGAGAATTCTTTCAGAAAGCCCTGTTTAAACAGCAACTCCTGGCAGTTTGCTTGACTTAAAGGAAGTTTTATACACTTGTTTCTAGCTTCCTCATCACAACTCTCTATCACTTTCTAATTATTTCCCGATCCTCAGAATGTATCACTCCTTTTTTCGTTACTTCTGATATAACACTAGTGACTCATGCAATTTTACAACTAAAACTAAGAGAATTTAGCAAGACGTGAGTCAACAGCATGACTAACACTGCTGGTAAGTTTGCAGCGTAAGCAGCAGACGTTTGCGAGGAAATTTACAAAACTCTGGTTACACTAATCCTTGTTTCACATAAGCTTGCCCCGTATCCCTTAACGGTCACGTGACCTAATCACCTCTCTTTTGCTGCTGTTGTGGTAATGGCTGTCGTGCGGTAAAAATTAGTTCGTTATTTAACATGGTGATATATCTTTATATGTTGGAAGAGAATTGTCAAATTTATATATTCGTAACTATTTGAATTAAGTATATTACGCAACAGAGTTGATATATCCGATATGCATGTTAATTTTTAAACGAAGGAAAGAGGAGGTTCCTTTGCTCTCAAGCACATAGCACGTTAGCACGTGATTTAACGGTAGTGGTGAAATTTGTTTATATAACTTTTATCACTGACCTTGTTTGTAACTGGATTAGTCATATATCGCCATTCGACGTTGTGTTGTGCCCAGTACCAGAGCTAAATTATTTTATTGATCGTTTATTGCGCGTGTACTTATATGTATTGTCACCCAATTACCGGAACGCCAGACCAACGACAGCTGAGAAGGGACCAGAGGCATACGGGCCACACCCACTCATCTACCTCAGTCACTAACTGAGGGGTTGATTAGGGAAGTGTCACTTGTCGCTGGCCGCCTCTTCCCCCTTCCACTGCCATCTGGAACCGTCGCGGTGATTCACTGAAACCGGAGACTTCTAGAAAACTGATATTCCTATAAAAAGGGCTGTAATGAGTGAGGACAGTCAGTTCTTGGCGAGCAGCGAAGCAGCGTCGTGCTAGTGTACGGACGAGAAGGCTGTGTACGTGCATCGGAGGAGTTTACGTGATTGCGAGTGCAAGTGGAACTGAACGGACGAACTGGTGAATCGTAATTGTGTGCATTACGTAATTCTGTGTAATTGGCAAGTGTTCAACTGTAAGTCGGTGGAAATAAAGAACATTTTTGAGTGGTGTAATTGGACTTTTCATTTCACGAACCCACAAAGTCACACTGGTGTCAGGAGTGGGATGACATCACCGAACATTACAACCATGGACGCGGCATTGGAAAAGATTTTGGAGAAGATGATGGAAATGAAGGCCGAACTGACCTCGGAAATGAAAGCAGTAAATGACAACCTCGCTGCGAAAACAGAAGCGCCAAATAATAACCTGGCCGCGGAACTAACAGCAAAGACGGAGGCGGTAAATAACAACCTGGCTGCAGAGTTGAAACAAATGAAGATGGCCAACGACAACATCACCGAGAAGATGGAAGAAATGAAGGTCGAATTAACAGCGAAGACGGAAACGGCAAACAACTTGGCCACGACAATGACCGCCAAGATGGCCAAACTGACCATGGAAATGTAGGTGGCGAACGAGGCTCTCGCCGTCAAATTTGAAGAACAGTTTGCCGGCGTGAGGGATGACGTGACGGAGCTGGGCAAGCGGATGGGCCGAATGGATGAGCGCGTCGAGGACCTGGCGAGCCGCGTTAACGACCTGGAAGGGAAGGCCGACAGCAGCGTCAAGTCCCTGAACGCCATGGTGGAGGACGTTGTCGGCAGGAGGTTGAAGGATTTGAAGGCCGACGCACCGGGACGCGACACAACGTCGGCGCAGGTCAAATTCCGAAATATGACGGCGCGTCAACATTTGAGGTCTTCCGCCGCCACACAGTTAATAGCCAGCCTCCAGGGACGGGCCGCGGAAGTCCTGAACGCGGTGGAGACCACGGCAGCGCCCAAGGACATCTGGGAGGCCCTGGAGAATCGTTTCGGGAACCACCGCTTAGCCGCAGCGTACCGCAACCAGCTAAAGGCAAGGTCACAGCAGCCAGGGGAGACGCTGCAGGAGTTCGCCATAGCGATTGAGCAGCTGGCTAACAAGGCCTTGGTTGACCTGCCACTGGAGTTCATATCCCGGGAAGCCGCCTACAACTTTGTCAACGGTGTACGGGACACGGAGATTCGTAAGCGCCTAATGCTCGGCGATTATAAAGCCATCCAGGAGGCGCTGATAGCAGCATTAAGGATGGAGGCGGCCAAGGTAACATCTATCCCGACGTCGAGGACGAGGAGTGTCCGCTACAGCGGAGACAGAAGACCAGCCGAGGGACGCCGGCGAAGACCTAGTAGCCTGTGTTGGGGGTGTGGACAGCCCGGACACCTCCAGAGAGACTGCCCACACCAGGAAGAGCAGCCGGAAAACGAGTATGAGCCGTCGTGGAGAGGGGAACGTCGGTGCTATCACCACCATCCCCTCGAGTGACACTGCGCGCCGTCAGCCGGCGTATAGATGACAGCCTCATCGCGGACGGTTGGGTGAGAGGGAAGCCGTGCCGCATGCTGGTGGACACCGGGGCAGCCGTGACCATCATCAGACCTGACGTGGCGAAGGGTTTGCTGACAAGGAAGCCGAGTCGACCATACCAGCTTGTCACGGCATCGGGCGACACCTTGCCTGTGGAGAAGGAGGCCCTATTGAAGTTCACTTTGGGACGGAATGCCGTGCGTCTGTGGGTGTTCGTCGCGAAGGTGGCTGAGGAGGTGATACTGGGATTGGATGCCCTCAGGAGCCGTGAGGCGACGGTCGACGTCGGCAAGAAGGTCCTGCGGCTCAACGGAGAAGAGGTTATACTCCGTCAACCAGAAGAGCGCTTTGGAATTTGCAGGGTCGTCTTGAGAGAAGACGTGGTTGTCCCCGCGAGTAGCGAGGTGGTGGTGACGGTGCGCCTGGAAGGCCAGAGAACCAGGTACATGATGCTGGACCAGATGACGCTTGTACACGGACTGTGTGTAGCCAGGGCATTGCTGCCGTACCGAGAGGAGGTGCCATTGAGACTGCTAAATCCAACGGACACCGATTACGACGTCCAGGCCGGGAAGGAGTTGGGAAGGTGCGAGCCCGTGGTGAGCGTAACAGCAATCGACAAGACAGGAGCCGGTGCCGACGCAACACCTGGGGACCCGGCTAGAAGACCTACTGGAGAAGGCGGCCGACCACCTGACCGCAGAACACCTGGAGAAAGTTCGACAACTGCAACAACCGAAAAACCTCGGTGGGACCGCCTGGTGATCTAGCACACCTACTAGCTTTGCTGGCTAGTACCCGGGAGAATTAATGGCTTCCCTCAACCCCGTCCTAAGACGTACCCGATTCCCATGGGTTTCGGGAACACACTGCCCCCTCGAGTCCATCCCAATCCGAACAACTCCCGAAGGAGGGGCTCGGCTGTTCGGCCCGAGGTTCCTCTAGTAGCGTCAGAGGTACTACGAGTGCTAAGGGTCCGCAGCGCCCGCACTTTGGCAGCTGAAAGGGACGCATTCCTTCCCCTACGGGGGCTGTTCCGGGTATGGGAGTCACTCGATGGGAAGACGCAGAGAGAACAGTTGGTACTTCCCCGGAGTAAGGCCCCGGAAGTCCTAGAGGAAGTGCACGCCGGTACTTCAGGAGGACACCTGGGAGCGAACCGAACGATTTACAAACTACGGCGGCGCTACTACTGGCTGAGACTCCGAGCGGATGCTGAGAGATGGTGCCGTCAGTGTCACGTGTGCGCGGCGAGTCGTGGCCCCCAGACTAGGAGCCGGGGTCGCATGCAGCAGTACAACGTCGGAGCTCCATTTGACCGGATCGCCGTTGACATCGCTGGACCGTTCCCAGTTTCCGACCGAGGCAACAAGTACCTAATGGTGGTCGTGGACTACTTCACCAAGTGGCCGGAGGAGTGTGCCATCCCAAAGCAAGAGGCAAAGACAATCACAGACTGCCTCGGGGAGCAAGTGTTCTGTCGATTTGGGGTGCCGTTAGAGCTATACAGTGACTAGGGCACCAACTTGTAGTCCAACCCAATGAAGGAGGCACTACAAAGGCTTGGGGTGAACAAGACCCGCACGACGCCTCTACATCTCCAGTCGGATGGCATGGTCGAAAGGTACATCAAAACCTTAGAGGAACACCTGAGGAAGGTCGTGGCCAGCCATCAGCGAGACTGGGACGTCAAAGTGCTACTGTTCTTGCTGGCCTACTGCTCGTCTACACACGACACAACTGGAATGACGCCAGCCAGCTTAATGTTAGGCCGAGAGTTACGCCTCCCTTGTGACCTGGCTTTCGGAAGCCCTCCGGAGGCGAAGCAGTCTGTGACCGAGTATGTGGAGAACTTGGTGGACCACCTCCACGACATGCACGAGATGGCTCGCCAGAACATCCAGAAGGGTTGATTAGGGAAGTGTTACTTGTTGCTGGCCGCCTCTTCCCCCTTCCACTGGCACCTGGAACCTTCGCGGTGATTCACTGAAACAAGAGGCTTCTAGAAAACAGTGATATTCCTATAAAAAGGGCTGTAATGGGTGAGGACAGTCAGTTCTTGGCGAGCAGCGAAGCAGCGTCGTGCTAGTGAACGGACGAGAAGACTGTGTACGTGCGTCGGAGGAGTTTACGTGATTGCGAGTGCAAGTGGAACTGAACGGATGAACTGGTGAATCGTAATTGTGTGCATTACATAATTCTGTGTAATTGGCAAGTGTTCAACTGTAAGTCAGTGGATATAAAGAACATTTTTGAGTGGTGCAATTGGACTTTTCATTTCACGAACCCACAAAGTCACAGTATAATGGCAGAGTCTACCTCCAGTTTTTCAGAGTCTACCGCCAGTTTTTCGCTGAAGCATCGCAAGGATAATTCTTTACAAACAGGCGAAAAGAGAATTGTGATGCATGTGTTTAATGCACTCATAGAGAAGAATCCGTCTTTGTCAGTGAGAGAAGTCGAGCAGCTGTGCTCTGAACTTACAGGTGTGAGCGTCAGATCCGTAGGAACATTGCGATGTGAAATTGAGAAAACAGTAAAACTTACCACTCCAGGCAAAAGCTGGAATAAACAAAAGTGCGTGCTCGGAGAAAATACATGAAAAGTGCTGTGTGTCGTCATGTGTATAGGTTTTTCTTTAGAAACGAACTCCCTAACATAAGTAACATTTCGTCCGCTGTAAATGAGGATGCAGATTTACCAAATTTCAGCAGATTGCTTATACAGCTGTGGTTTGTGAATGAAAAAAAGAGGGACGAAAAATGTGCTAAAAGACAGAGGCGATATTGCTGTGTGACGAAGACGTTATTTAAGGACAACCAGACTGTACCGAGATACAAATCGCAAAATATACACGAAGAACACACGAAAAGTAAGATATTGCGTGACACGACTTTTAAGACTGAAAGACAAGCATTTTTGAAAGGTATGTGTGCTGATTTAAAAAAAAAACCAGTGCAAAAGGCCAAAGGCCTTTCATTATAAACCCTTTCAGTTTCATTTCTCATTCTGTTTCAACTTGCTCAGTTCATTATAAACTTGTATTTTTGCATGCCTTCATATCCTTATTTGTATGATTTTATTTATCTTCCGGACAATTATTATGACGTTCACTGCAGGTTTAAATGTGACGGGAAGGCACGGCCTATGGCCTATGGCGCGAAAGCATTAGCCAATTAGGGTGAGGAGGAAGGTCCTTGAAAGCGGAGTGATACATTTCAGCGGGGCAAGGTTATATGAAACACAGTTTACTTAGAATGTATCTCCTCAAAAGTCTGATGCCATAGGCTGGTGGACAACCTGTACATGATATCTGGAGCAATTTATGACAGTAATGTCTAAATTAATCCACAAAACTATTTGTAATCAGTTTCACACTACATCACTTTAACTTTCTGCATACAAGGCAAGGGTACTGTGTTATCTAAACATTACTATGTTATTATTTCAAGCTGTTTGAAATAGTTTATAATGTTCAGGCTATGTGACATTTTTAAATTGCCCTCTTTAAATGCTGCCATTATTGAATGTTATAAGTAAATTTATATTGTAAATGATAATTGAAATGCCTGTCTCAGTAGCGTAGATGGTAGCGTGTCTGCCTCACATTCAACAAGCCCCGAGTTCAAATCTCGGTCAGGCTGAGTTGCCTGGATAAGGTTCTTTCGGGGTTTTCCCTTATCCTAAAAGACGAATGTTGGGTAACTCTAAGCTCTATGGACCCTGGGGCCATTTGAGTATCATTTCACCCATTCAAAATGGCAAAAGACAATTAATGCAGCCCATTGTTGTGACATTTTGGATGAAGCAGAAACTCCATATCGCAACAAGCCAAGCCGACAACAGATCCGAAATGACATTCTTCTCCATGATAATGAGAGGCCACATACTGCCACTTTAATGTGGGAAAAACTGGAGGAAATGCATTGGAATCTCTGGAACACACTCCTTACAGTCGAGATTTATCGCCATGTGACTTCCATTTGTTTGGACCACTCAACAAGACCTAAGAGGACAGCGTTTTGATGATGACGCAAGTGAAGAAGAGTTCATATGCAACTGGTTCTGCAGGCGTCCTTTCTATAAGGATGGCATCAAATGGAGAAAATGTGTATTGAAGGCAGGACACTATGCAGAAAAGTAATCTGTATATGAGCATTTTTGTTTCTCGATAAAATAAATTAAAAGAAAGAAATGCCCTGTATATTTGATCTGCGGTTGTATAATTCAGTTAGTAAAAAGTAACTTGCAACTGTAATTAAGGAAGGGAAGCTAACAATGAAGAGAAATAAAAGAAGCAATTAGAACTTCAACAACATGAAGTGGAACATACGCTGACTGCACTTAAAAATGGCAGGAGAATTTTTTCCCTTGAAAAATATCGAAAAAATGCAACAAAATGTACTAAAATAGAATCTACATATTGCAATTGTAGGAATTGTCATTGTTCCATTACAACTGCTGACGATGTCTAGTTATAAGGAGTAATATCTTATTTAAGCATTTAAAATTTGTCTTATCAACTTTACCTCCTCCAGCAATTCATAGCGTATGTGTTTCTTTATTTCATTCACATGTGGAATACAGGGCTATGTTATGGGGTTCTGTTGGTAAGACTCTTTCTGCACACCCACTTTCAGTCCAAAAGAAGGGTATTAGTGCTTTAGCTAAGTTGCCACAATGTGAGTCATGTAGACCATACTGTGACTTTGCGGGTTCGTGAAATTAAAAGTCCAATTGAACAAACTCAAAATGTTCTTTATTTCCACCGAATTACAGTTGGAACACTTGCCGATTATACAGAATTACGTAGCGCACACAATTACAATTCGCCAGTTCGTCTGTCATAGGTCCGCTATACACTCACAATTTCATACAACTCCTCTGATACACGTACACAGTCTTCCGTTCCGTTCACTCACTCGGCGCTCCTCACGGCTGCTCGCCAAGAACTGAACGGACTCGCCAACTGCAGGCCCTATATAGGGAAGATCGCCATTTCTGGAAGGTTCGCGGCGCGCACAATTATCCCGAGGTTTCCAAACGTCTGGTGGGAGGGGAAAGCGACGCTACAGGGCTCATGCCGCTCTCCTAATCATCCCTTCAGTTAGTGACACGAGACAAATGGGTAGGCGTGTTCTCAATGCTTCCCGTCTGGCCCTACTGCCGGCCGGTTCTATCGGGAGTTGCGATGTTCGGGTGACACTGCTCCCTCCTCAAGACTGGTCGTCCCGAACAGCACCATCGTAGCGGGCCAGGCGATCCAGGTGTACCACCAACATCTTCCCTCGGGGAACCTTCTGGATGCGGTAGACCACGTCGTTAATCCTCTTCACCACCCGGTACGGTCCTTGCCATGGCTGCTGGAGCTTCGGGCAGCGTCCCTTGGGCCAGGTAGGGCGGTACAGCCATACCAGGTCACCCTACTGGAACCCTTGGCTGTTGGCTTGCCTGTCGTATCGGGTCATCATGCAGTCGCTCGCCTTCTGGATGCTTTGACGAGCCATCTCGTGCATGTCGTGGAGATGGTCCACCAAGTTCTCCACATACTCGGTCGCTGGTTGATTCGCCAGGTCACAAGGGAGGCGTAACTCTCGGTCGAACATTAAGCTGACTGGCGTCATTCCCGTGGTGTCGTGTGTAGAGAAGAGGTAGGCCAGCAAGAACAGTGGCACCTTGACGTCCCAGTCTCGCTGATGGCTGGCCACGACCTTCCTCAAGTGTTCTTCTAAGGTCTTGATGTACCTTTCGACCATGCCATCCGACTGGGGATGTAGAGGTGTTGTTCAGGTCTGGTTAACCCCTAGTCTCTCTAGTGCCTCCCTCATCAGGTTGGACTCAATTGCTACCCTGGTCTCTGTGGAGCTCCAACGGAACACCAAATCGGCAGAACACTTGCTCCACTAGGCAGTCTGTGATTGTCTTTGCCTCTTGGTTCGGGATGGCATACACCTCCGGCCACTTAGTGAAGTAGTCCACGACCACCATCAGGTATTTGTTGCCTCGGTCGGACATTGGAAATGGTCCAGCAATGTCAACGGCGATCCGTTCGAATGGCGCTCCGACGTACTGCTGCATGCGACCCCGGCTCCTAGTCTGGGGGCCGCGACTCGCCGCGCACACGTGACACTGATGGCACCATCTCTCAGCGTCTGCTCGGATCCTCAGCCAGTAGTAGCTCTGCCGTAGTTTGTCAATCGTTCCGTTCGCTCCCAGGTGTCCTCCTGAAGTACCGCCGTGCATTTCCTCCAAGACTTCCGAGACCTACTCCGGGGAAGTACCAACTGTTCTCTCTGCGTCTTCCCATCGGGTGATTCCCATACCCGGAACAGCACGCCCTCTCTGGTCTTCAACGAGTCCCATTGGACCCAGTACGACTTGTAGGTGGCGCTCCTCGGTGCGATGTCCTCCCAGGTTGGCCTTGTCCCCGCCTCCACTTCCCTCAAGAGTGGCCCCAAGTCTGCGCCCGTCAGCTGCTCCCTCCTCAGGCCTGTGCTATCCCGGCCGTCCGCAGGCACTGCCGTGACTACTCGGAAAGCTGCGGTACACTCTTTCTCTTCCACTCTTGTGCACTATCCCCACTCCTCTGGACAGGGTCTTTGGGACATGGCGTCAGCGTTACCGTGGCTCTTCCCTCTACGATGTTCCGAGGTGAAGTCGTACTCCTGCAGCCTCTGAACCCAACGTGCTGTCTGGCCTTCCAGGTTCTTAAAGCTCAATAGCCAGGTTAGGGCGAAATGGTCAGTCCTCAGGTGGAATGGTTGACCGTACAGGTACTTGTGGAAGTGCGCCAAGGTCTTTACTACCGCCAATAGTTCTCTCAGGGTGACGCAGTAGTTCTTCTCTGCCTTGGATAGCGTCTTGCTGTAGTAGGTTATCACCCGCTCGTGGCCGTCCTGGATCTGCAATAGGACACCCCCAATGCAATGGGCGCTGGCATCGGTGTCCACAATGAAGGCACCACCCGGTTGTGGGAAACCCAAAGTTGGAGCACTGCACAGGGTCTTCTTCAGTTGCTGGAAAGCGATTTCGGCGTCCTCAGTCCACACATAAGGCCGGTGTTCCTCTGTCAGGCGGGTGAAGGGTTTGGCGATGTTAGAGAACCCCTTTATGAAGCGTCGGTTGTAACTGCATCGCTCCAGGAAACTGCGCAACTCTTTCTTATCCTTTGGGCGAGGCCAATCTCTCACAGCCTGTGTCTTCTCCGGATCTGTGGCCACTCCGGTTGCTGAGACTATGTGGCCCAAGTAGTTCACTTCCTTGCGGAAGGGCTGGCACTTCTTCGCGTTCAGCTGCAAGTTGGTCGCCTACAACCTGTGTAGCATCCTACTTAGATTCTCGAGATGGTCTACAAGAGTCTTACCGACGATGATGATGTCGTCGAGGTATAGCAGGCAGGCGTTCTACGTCAGTCCTCTCATCACTGACTCCATGAAGCGTTGGAAGTTAGCTGGTGCGTTGCAGAGGCCAAAGGGCACAATTGTGAACTACCAGAGCCCTTGGCCTGTCGAGAATGTTGTCTTCTTATCTCTCGGATCTTGAGCTACCTGCCAGTAGCCCGACTTCAGAGCCAAGGTCGAGAACCACTGCACCAGCTAGCGTGTCCAGGGTGTCGTCAATCCGTGGTATGGGGAAACAGTCCTTCCGGATAAGAGCGTTCAACTTCCTGTAGTCCGCGCAGAAGCGTAGCTCGCCGCTCTTCTTTGTCACCAAGACTACAGGGAAACACCAATGGCTTTCAGACTCTTCAATCACTCCCCTGGATCTCATGTCCTCCAGTATGTCTCGTACCGCCCCTTGCTTCGCCAGCGGAACGCGTCTAGGTGGTTGCCGAATAGGCCAGGCGTCCCCGGTGTCCATGCGGTGAAGCACTCTGTCCGTACGGCCGTAGTCACTGTCGCCTTGGCTCATTGTTGCTCCGGCTACCGAGCGGGACGGACGTCTTCGGGAGCAGCAGCCAGGAACCAGGTTAGTGAATAGTGCTGAGAGTGATTTTGGGATTGGTTCGAAGAAGTAGTGTCCAGAAATAGTTTTAAATTGTTAAAAATATTTTTAAAAATATGATTCCAGAAGATTTTTGGTGGATATTTTTGAAATTTGGCCAAAAACGGAAATTTTATTTGAGCTGGTATTAGGGTATTAGGATATCCGAGGAGGTGGCAGTAGTTGGAGAATAGTAGTAAGAACCCCGCTGATAATTTGAAAAGTAGTATAAATTTGCGGATTTTGGTCATATTTTCAATATTGTACTTAATTATTTGAAATTGTGGTGAAGATTTGTTATTTACTGGATAAAGTAAAGTGGCGCAAGCCAATACGTCTCGGAGAGATCATGTTGGCAAAGAAAATGAAAGTGAGGTTTTTACACCATCAAGAAGTTTAAGGAGGTCTCCTGTTCTTGAAAGATAAAGCTATAAATCGCAAGAAATGATGGAGAGCGATAAAGAGAAATCTGGATCATGTTTTCATGCTCATCTTTCTGATGTAAGTACTATAATAGCCTCTGGAAAGGTAACAGTGGATAAGAAGAAAGCCATTTTTGCTTTATTAGGTAATTTTCAGAAGGAATTCGATTCTCTGAAATTGGAAAAGGAGAAAGCTATTACAGAAGCTAAATTGTATAAGGATTTATACGAAAAATCTTCGTCTGAGAAGTCAGCGCCCTTGTCCTATGCTCAGTTGTTGCTCAATCTATGCCATCGACCAAAACCATCGAATTTCAGAAAACAGTGAGTATGAAGAAACCTACTGTTTTTGTATCTTCAACCACCAACAAAGATGCCAAGGATATACAGAAACTTATAACTATGAAATTGAACCCCGCACAAGAGAGGATTAAAATTCGCATGCTACGGCCTGCGGAAAGGAATACCGTTATTATTGAGACCGAGACAGGGGAAGATCATTGAAAGTGATAATTTGGAAGGTCAGGATATCAAGATAGAGAAGCCCAGAAAACGGAACCCGTTAATGATTATGTATGATATTTTGTCAAGCACCAAAGAAGAGGATTTAAAATACGAGGTTTATCAGCAAATTTTGAAGATTTTTTTAAATAAGAAAGATTTTGAAGATGGTTTTAATTTTAAATTTAAAACAGGAAAAAGGGATAGAGCAAAGGTACATCACGTTGTATAGGTTTCGCCCCAAATCAGGAAGCTTTTGATACAGAAAGGACGAATATATATTGGTTTTCAGTCAGTGAATATCAAGGATTTTATATCTGTAGCGAAGTGTGCAAAATGTCACGATTTTGGACATGTTGCCAAATTTTGCACTAGACAACAGGTTTGTGGTCATTGTGGAGAATCAGATCATGATAGAAAGGATTGTTCAAAAACTAAACAAGCTGCAATTTGTATTCCATGTAGTAAGGAAGAAACAGGGTGGAGGAAGAAACGAATGTCCTATTTATAAACTATTCTGGGAGAGGACGATTAATAGAACTAATTATGACTAATGGACCAAGTACTTAATGTGAATGCTAAAAAGAAGCCTAAGAGGAATACTCCCAATAGAATTAGAAGAAATTTAAAACGAGTTATTGAACATAAACTCAAGTTATCGCAACTAAATAGAAGTAATATGGATGACAAGGGAGCCCAAACGGACATTCCTTTTATTAAAAGTTATGATCAAATGCATATCAATACATCTTCTGACCATCAAGATAATTCTCGTGATCTTCCATTCAAGCCACAGTTACCACCTAAATGTAAAATAAATAAAAAAATTTGTAATGAAGAGATGGACAAAGCGATATCAAAAACCGTGTCCTTTGTAGATGAAGTTATTCCAAAACCAAAATTAATCTTTAATAAATGTGATATATTAGCATCGGAATTAAATAATCCAATAAAGATACCCGTTGATTACGAAGGTATTATGGATATAGAAGGAAGCGAACATGACGTTGGTATAAAATTAGACACATCATCAAAATTCCCCATAAATTTTTATAATGGCATTGAAAATGCAATGCAACTTAGTAGATTGGAGGAAACAAAAATATTATTAGCAGCATTACGACATGTGATAAGAAAACTACATGAGAAAGGGGAATCAATTGTTTTTCCATTACCTGATGCCATTGACAGAATGGAGTTAAGGGTTCATAATATCACAACAGATCCAGAGGAATTATTAAATCTGTTATATACAGTCTTCAGTAGAAGGAATGAAGTTTTTGATCTTGAAGAAATTTACAGCCATTTTGTTAAATCTTATGGTAAAATAATAATTGATCATAGTCAGCCTTGGCCATATTGCTATGCTCACATTAGGCATGATGGTTCCACTTATTCCAAAATTATTCAATCCAAGACTCCTAAATCCATCACTCCTATTATCCCGAAAGTATCAAATCCATGTACCAGCACTCCATTCAAAAGCAAACAATTCTCCCTTAAAACAAATTCCTCTAAATCCCAACCCTCTAAGAATGGTATCAATGTTTTCAAAACCCTTGTTAAAGGCGCTACCTATGAATCCCATAATAAAAATAAATCTACATCCAGAACATTCAGCACCAAAAAGCAAAGTAAATCTTTGAAAACATCAGCAGTCTCGAAGTTCAATAGTCTACATCAGAGTTCATCCTCCAGCAGATTAGTGGGACAAAATATGACATATGATTAAGGAATAGTATCAATCAGCAGAAGGGCAGTATGCAGCACATAGTAAATATGATCAATTTAAATAAATCTATTCATTGCCATGAATCCTGATTGTTATAATTATTGTAAAAATTTAAGAATTGCTCAAATTAATGCCCAAAGAAGCAAATTGGTGATGGCAGAGATAAGAAAGTTGATTAAGGAATTAAATCTTGATATTGTGACTTTGTGGGTTCGTGAAATGAAAAGTCCAATTTCACCACTCAAAACTGTTCTTTATTTCCACCGACTTACAGTTTAACACTTGCCAATTACACAGAATTGCGTACTGCACACAATTACAATTCACCAGTTCGTCCGTTACAACTTCACTCGTACTCGCGATTACGTCAACTCCGATGCTCGTACACAGTTACGTACAGTCTTCCGTTGCACAACCTTCTCGTTCATTAACACGTCCTTCCCTTTGCTAGCACGTCACTGACTAACTCTGCCTTCTTACACCAAGAACTGTCCTCACTCACACTCTAAACTTCTGACTAGCTGCAGCCCTTTTTATAGGCATCTCGCCGTCTTCTCGGCTTTTCTTGTTCCCAGGCGAAGATTCCAGAAGTTTGAAAGATCCCGTAATTTCCAGAACAGGTGGAAGAGAAACAGACCGCACAATCATGTTTGTTTCCCCCAGCCATCCCTGTCACCACTATAAGACGGACGAGGGGGAGGCGTGGCTAACACGGACCTCCCCTGTCTTCCGCTCTCAGCTGCTTCCATAGGGTGTTCCAAAGCCCGGGTGACAATATTATTTGCATTCAAGAACCCTATACAGCAAATGGAACATTAGTTTATTTGCCTGCAATGGCTAGGGTAATAACTGAAGATATTAAACTCATGGCTGCAATTGTTATTGTTAATTCCAATCTTCAAGTCGTGAACATTACACAATTTTCCGATTCGCATACCAACTGTGTGGAAATCTCACATGAGAATGGTAAATTTATTTTAGCTAATTACTATTTTGAATGGAGTGAAGAAATAGAGCCATATATAAATAGAGTTAGGAGTATACAAAATTATTTTCGGCATCATGAAATAATTCATACTATGGATTCTAATGCAAAATCATTATGGTGGTATAATGAATATTGGGATGCAAGGGGTGGGAAGATGGAAGATGTTATTTCAGAATTAAATTTGCATGTAGTAAATCAAGGTAATAATCCACCAACATTTGAAAATCGTCAAGGGGCTTCATCTAACATCGATTTGACACTCTGCAGTAGTAAAAGTTTAAAAAATATTTATGGATGGAAAGTTGGACAGCATATGACTTCCAGCGATCATAGAATGAACTATTTTTACTATACCATAAGTACTAATTCACAATTTGCCTGTCAAGATAAAACTGGAAAAAGAAATTTTTCCCAAGCTAATTGGAACCAAGTGAAGGAGATTTTCAATTCTTCAAATAGATGTTTTGGTGTTTTTGAATTAAATAATCTAATTTATAATATTGATTATGCTATTAAGCAATCAGTACCTCATTCAAGAGTAAAGAAGTTCTCAGACAATATTTGGAATGATGCCTTGGAAACTTCAAGGACAAAAATGAGGAAACTTAGAAAAATTTATCAAAGATCCGTGATTGAATCAGATAGACAAGCAAACCTAAATCGCTATAGAAATGCCAAATTTAAATTTAAACAACTATTGTAAGAGACTAGACAAAAATCCTGGATCACATTTGTGGAAACCCATTTAGATAATAACACTTGGGGAATTCCTTATAAAATCATTATGCACAAGATTAAGAAACCTGAAATTTTCAGTACTTTAGAAAAACATGATGGTAGTATGACCTCAAATTGGGAGGAAACCACGAAATTACTTTTGGATATTCTATTGCCCGATGACGATATATCCTCAGATAATTTCCAAAACACATTATGTCGACTTAATATGAAATTGGATTATAATAATTTCAATTTAACATATTCTTTTGATATATCAGAAGTAAAAGTAATCTTCAAAAGGTTAAAGAAGAAGTCCTGTGGTCCGGATAATATACCGAATGTAGTCTTAATGACCCTCCATGATACGTTAATACCACAACTTACCAGTATTTTTAACGACTGTCTGTGGAGAGGATATTCTCCAGATTGTTGGCAAGAGGCTATGGTTATTATCCTAAAGAAAGGTTCTGATAAAGATCCGATGAAACCAAAGTCATATAGACCAATCTGCCTGTTAAACTCAATGGGCAAGATTTTTGAACATCTAATTAATAAGAGAAAATAGAATATAGGACTATGATAGGAATGAATAATAGGCAGTATGGCTTTAGAAAAGGAAGATCTACCGAGGACGCTATCATTGATATCATGGACTCCGTGACTCGCTGTACAAATAAGTATATAATTGGATTATCAGTTGATATTTCAGGAGCTTTTGACAATCTATGGTCCCTTTCTTCTTTGAAAGGCTAAGAAAGCTTAATTATCCATATCCCATATATAGATTACTCTTGAGTTATTGTGATAACAGGAAAGGATATATTCAAGGCATCAACCAGAAGATCTATAAAAGTATCAGTAAAGGTTGTCCACAAGGATCTGTTCTGGGCCCCACGTTTTGGACATTGTGATGGAAACCTTGTTAGAAAATTTTGAAAATGTTGAAAATGTAGTTAATATAATAGCATATGCGGACGATGTAATTTTTCTGATAGCAGGCGACTCAAGATTATAACTAGAAACTAAGCAAATTGCTCCCCAAAAGTCATCATATATTTTAGTTAAAGGAAAATTAAAACGAGATCCGTTTATTAAGTATAATAATGAAAAAATTAAACGTTGTAGAGAAATAAAATACCTAGGTGTTATGCTGGATGAAAAATTAAACTTTATAAATCATGTAGAGTATGTTAGAATGAAGGCTGAAAAAGTTATGAATAAATTAGCCACAATTGTCAATATAAAATATCCTTAAATAACATCACCTATCATTATACTATTTTTGGATCAATTGTTACATATTCCGCAGCAACCTGGGCTCAAAAATTGTATAATTTGAATATTAGAAACAAATTAAGAAGTGCACAGAGGAACATCCTGCTTCGCCATACGGGTGCTGTTTGCACGGCATCTACACTAGCACTCCTTGTAACGACAGGAATATGGCCCATCGATTTTCTAATTAGATTGAGAGGTGCAATGTTCTGGTTCAAGAAAAATAACTTTGATAAAGTAAATAGTATAGTTGGAAAGATGTGTAATACCAGACAAGATATCAAGAAACATCTGTTGAAGGATTGGCAGAATGAATGGGACAGTATAAATGAAGGGAGAAGAACTCATGAATTCTTTCCATTTATAATCGAACGCTTGAAATTGAAACATGTAAAACCCACAAAAGGTCTAATTCATTTTTTGACTGGACATGGACCTTATGGTACATATTGGTATAAAGTGAAGAAGTTAAATAGTTCCATTTTGTAATATATGTAGTAAAGTAGATAATCCAGAACAAGTTTTATTTGAATGTGTTAAGTATGACCATCTAATTACTGAAGAACGAAATAAATTAAGAGGATTTAATTTATGGAACATAATAAGGATCCCAGAATTATATGATACCTTGGCCAAATTAGTAAATACCATCATGAATTAGCATGGAAATCAATTCTACCCAAATGTATACCTGTTCAAGAAATTCAACCACCAATTGAGTTAAGAAGATCCCAAAGACGTATTAATCCACGTAATGAAGAAAATATTGTTATTTAAGAAGATATGGATATTAATGATTAGCAAAATATAAATAGTAGAAGAAGAGGCTATTGTGTTTCCCTTGGTCGACGAGATTGGGGCAACAGGAGAACTAGAGCCGTAGCAGAATCCGGAGGGGATGCAGAGAGGACGAGGGTGGCGCAATTCCCCTTCCAAGTCTACCAGTTCTGAGGAGGACACATAGAGTTCCTGTCGGCGAACCAGGTACCCGCTTCAACGCTGTTGGTGCAACTGATCCAGTAATGTCCAACAATCTGTACAACGAGGATGTGATCGCAGGTATGAAAGTGTTTTAGTGTTCAGTGTAATATAGTATCCTGTGAAATTTTTAGGGTAGGGATTGCCCTCCCCTGAGATTAAATGTAATTTTGATTAGTGTTAATTGTATATCTTTTTGGGGGAGGAGCTTTGCCCCTCCCCGTGGTGTTTAAAGTGAATGATGAAGTTTATTTGTGGTTTAGTTTAGGGAGGGATTTTCATTCCCCGGTGTAAGATGATGAGAGAAGTGTTGTAAGTAATAATATGGTGTACTGTCTGGCCGCTGTATCTCCGGCTCTGACATTTAGTGGCTGCAGGAGGTGGAGGGGGAAGGTTATGAGTACCAACATATAATAATGAGTAATTGAAAACAAATCGTCAGAATTATCTTTATAATGAGAGTATAGGACTCTATTAGCTTCAACACATTTAAATACATCTTGTAATTTCATTATCATGCAAGATATTCTTTACAACATCACTCTATTCAAATATTTCGTTCACACCTTTCACGCACACCAACTGCTTCTGTTGGTGATACTGGGAGTCTGTACATCCGGTGTCGTGGTCAGGAAGTTAAAACCGTCTGCTAGCGCCAATCAGCGTTGTCGCTGCTGGGCGTTGCTTGCAAATCCAGCAACGTGTTGCCGCTGCAATTTTGTGTGGACCACGTGTCTTTAAGTTGCTTTTGGATCCCGTGCTAGTGGTTTGTTTAAGCTTTTGTGTGTGCGTGAATTCCGATTTCTAGCGTCTGTAAGTCTTATTATTATTGCTATTATAGTAATATGGCTAGTGGTTCGTCAGAATTCAAGAAAAGAATCGGCTCTTATATGAGCCAAAGCCGTGAATTTATATTCAGGCTACGTGAGTACTTCGAGAAGGAGCGGGACAGTGGTGGACCTCTACTACCTGTTACCAAGGTGCTGGACAGAGTTTGTGATGCCTTGAAGGTGGGAAAAACCACTGTGAAGAATGTGACCAAGGAAAAGTGCCCAGCCGATTTAAGTTCGCCGCCTGCAGTTCTGCGTACACCGGGAAAGCAAAGGCAACGAGGCAGCCTTCAAACTTCACTTGATGCTTTTCAAAAGGATGCTATAAGGCGACATGTATATCAATATTATATGAGAAAGTAATTTCCCACTCGTGCGAAGTTGCTGTGTTCTTTAAAGGAAGCTGGCTTATTCGATGGCGGAAAAACCAGCCTAACTAAAGTACTGAAAGAACTAGGTTTTCAGTTTAAAACTTTTTCTGGGAGGAAAGCTGTAATGGAAAGAAGTGACATAGTTGCATGGAGAGGCAGATTTTTGCGGGAAATTCTAAAAAGCAATCCCGAAAAGGTGGTATGGCTGGATGAAACGTGGTTAAATGCAGGGCACACTAAGACAAAGGCATGGACAGATGGCACTCTTGCAGGCACAATGAAAGTGCCAGTTGGAAAAGGAAGCAGATTGATTTTGCTCCATGCTGGTGGTGTACGTGGTTTTATTCCAGGAGCAATGCTCTTATTCAGATCAAAGAGCACGCGTGATTATCACGAAGAAATGAATGGAGATACATTCAAGAACTGGTTCCAAGAATCTCTGCTGCCAAAGATCAGTGCCAATTCAGTTATTGTTATGGACAATGCGCCATACCATTCAGTTCAATTAAACAAAGCACCGACAATGTGCGACAGGAAAAGCGTCATTTTGCAGTGGTTGGAGAACAAAAACATACCTGGAGCGTGCGCAGAAATGACGAAAGCAGAACTCCTGCAAATTGTAAAACTTTACAAGCCACGTTTCTGCACTCATGAATTAGACAGTATTGCTGCTGCTCACGGTCACATTGTAATCAGGCTCCCTCCCTATCACTGTCATTTCAATGCCATCGAACTGATTTGGGCACAAGTGAAAGGTTATGTTGCAGAACATAACACAACATTCCGCATTTCTGATGTTCAGCTATTAGTACAAAATGGTGTTAAACAAGTGACCCAGGATAACTGGAAAAGTGCCGTGGATCATACTTGGAAACTTTTAAGACAAGCCAAGGAAGACGACGGCATAGTGGAAACACGTGTGGAGGAGCTGATAATTTCATTCAGTGAAGATGACGTCAGCAGCGACTCCAATGATGAAGCCGCGATGAGTAAAGATGATGAAGATATGGATATTTACGAGGATTGCGGCCTCTTCCCACTGGACTGAATGTAAGTTGTTTAATAGCCAATTTCAGTAAACGTAGCTTTTTGTTATTTCTTTTCCAGTAAATGGTATGGTATATTGTCTCCATATGCAACTATTCTGGGATCATGTATATACACATTATCCACGTTCATTTACGAAGTTACGATCTGCAAATGCGTGAAATATTTAAAATACACATGTTCCTCTGCTTGAAATTCCCGCTAAAGAACTGGCAACAGCGCGCTTCCCCCTTCGGGAACTGTCAGAGCCGGAGATAGAACGGCCCGACAGTAGTTATGGATGAGTAAAGTTTTTTGGATGGTTGTTTTGTAGTGAAGGATATTGGTGAATTGAGTTATGGATAATTTGAGTGAAAGATTAAGGAGGATTTGAATGAATTATTTTAAGAAGTGGATATTTGGAAAAATGGATTTAAGGATTTGATTTGATAAATTATTGAGATGTTATTTCATTTAAATTTTGGTGTAAAGTGAGGATAGTTAAATTTTGAGAAAGTCTGTTTTGAGAAATTATAGAATAGGAATTTATATATATATAATTATGTTGAAGATTTAGGAGATTTAATAGTTGAAATGTGTTTAGTATAATGTTAATTTGATATTTTTGTGTTAATAAGGTAAATAAATTAAATTATAAATAAATGAAATAAATACATTAAATTGAATTGTTTGGTTTGGTTGTTGAAGGTTATTGTAATTGTTTAATTTTAAAATATATGAAGGTTATTGAATGTATAATTATTGTTTGTTTAATATGTTTGAATTGTATTGTCATTTTTGAGGGTTATTATTATAGATGAATTATTTTTTAATTGTTAAAATTTGATATTTATATTTTATTTGATATAAAGTAGATTTGAAAAAAATATTGATTGGTGTAGAATTAAAAATAATAATTGAATTTGTTTGTTTATACAAATTGATATAATGTATTTTAATTTGTTTAAAGAATTTGGAGTAAATAATTTGTAAATTTTGTGATTGTTGTAATGTAAATTTTATGAACTTTGTATATAAGTTTTTGGTTAAATGGTTTGTAAGTTTTTAATAAGGTTTTTATCAGTTGAAAAGGTAAATTGATAAGTTCTAAATGTACTGGTTACCAGTACATTAAGTATCGGTTTCCGGTATTGTAGTTTTATTTTGTAATTGTAGCTGGTTGCCAGTTATTTGTATACTGGATTCCAGTAAATTTTTATTAGTTAAATCGTAAATTTTTAAATTGGTAGTTTTTGTATTTCTTTTAATTTTTTCTTTTTAATTTTTGTTTTTTATTTTATTATCTGAAAAATGGTTGTTTAAATTGTACTTTTGTATTTATGTGGTAGTTAATAAATTAGAATTTGGAAATCATGTCCCGGTATAAGAAATTAGGTACCGGGATTAGATTTTCAGATTTTATTTATTTATTTATTTGTTCGTTCGTTCCTTCATTTATTTATTTATTTATTTATTTATTTATGTATCTATCTATCTATCTATCTATCTATCTATCTATCTATCTGTCTGTCTGTCTGTCTGTCTGTCTGTCTGTCTGTCTGTCTGTCTGTCTGTCTGTCTGTCTGTCCGTCCGTCCGTCCGTCCGTCCGTCCGTCCGTCCGTCCGTCCGTCCGTCCGTCCGTCCGTCCGTCCGTCCGTCCGTCCGTCCGTCCGTCCGTCCGTCCGTCCGTCCGTCCGTCCGTCCGTCCGTCCGTCCGTCCGTCCGTCCGTCCGTCCGTCCGTCCGTCCGTCCGTCCGTCCGTCCGTCCGTCCGTCCGTCCGTCCGTCCGTCCGTCCGTCCGTCCGTCCATCCATCCATCCATCCATCCATCCATCCATCCATCCATCCATCCATCCATCCATCCATCCATCCATCCATCCATCCATCCATCCATCCATCCATCCATCCATCCATCCATCCATCCATCCATCCATCCATCCATCCATCCATCCATCCATCCATCCATCCATCCATCCATCCATCCATCCATCCATCCATCCATCCATCCATCCATCCATCCATCCATCCATCCATCCATCCATCCATCCATCCATCCATCCATCCATCCATCCATCCATCCATCCATCCATCCATCCATCCATCCATCCATCCATCCATCCATCCATCCATCCATCCATCCATCCATCCATCCATCCATCCATCCATCCATCCATCCATCCATCCATCCATCCATCCATCCATCCATCTATTTATTTATTTATTTATTTATTTAGAATTTGGAAATCATGTCCCGGTATAACAAATTAGCTACCGGGATTAGATTTTCAGATTTTATTTATTTACCTACCTACCTGCCTGCCTACCTGCCTGCCTGCCTACCTACCGCAAAGTGAGATTTGTGGTGGACAACACGGCGTTGGGGCGGGTTTTCTCCGGGACCTCCGGTTTCCCCCGCCATCTCGTTCCACTGGTGCTCCGTCTTCATCTCATTAATCATCAGTGTCATTGCCTGCGGTGCCCTATGTAGTAAAAGCGGGCGTTAAACACTACACATTTACCTACCTACCGACCTACCGACCGACCTACCTACCTACCTACCAGATATGACAGGCAAGCCAACAGCCAAGGGTTCCAGCAAGGTGATCTGGTCTGGTTGTACCGTCCTACCCGGACCAAGGGACGGTGCCCGCAGCTCCAGCAGCCATGGCTTGGACCGTACCGGGTGGTGAAGAGGATTAACGACGTGGTCTACCGCATCCGGAAGGTTCCCCGAGGGAAGATGTTGGTGGTACACCTGGATCGTCTAGCCCGCTACGATGGTGCTCTTCGGGACGACCAGCTTTGAGGAGGGAGCAGTGTCACCCAATTAGCGGAAAGCGCAACCAACGACAGCTGAGTAAGGGGCCAGAGGCAGCCAACCACACCCTCCCATTAGTCTCTGTCACTAACTGAAGGGGATGATTAGGGAAATGTCACTTGTCGCTGGCCGCCTCTTTCCCCCCTTCCACTGCCATCTGGAACTTTTGCGGTAATTCACTGAAACCAGAGACTTCTAGAAGACGGTGATATTCCTATAAAAAGGGCTGCAGTGAGTGAATTGGGTCAGTCAGTGAGTCAGTGCTTGACGTGCTAGCAAACGGACGAGAAGACTGTGTACGTGCATCGGAACGGTAACGGACGAACTGGTGAATCGTAGTTGTGTGTATTACGTAATTCTATGTAATTGGCAAGTGTTCAACTGTAAGTCGGTGAAAATAAAGAACATTGTTGAGTTTGTGTAATTGGACTTTTCATATCACGAACCCACAAAGTCATAATACGTTTAAGGCTACACTATGAATGCTTTAG
Organism: Mantis religiosa; assembly: GCA_030765055.1. Classification (NCBI taxonomy): domain Eukaryota; kingdom Metazoa; phylum Arthropoda; class Insecta; order Mantodea; family Mantidae; genus Mantis; species Mantis religiosa. The sequence continues at coordinate 3,848,929 of CM060952.1, forward strand.
AGAGATCTAAGAACAGTCCTACTGTTTGATTACCTTTATCTAATTGTGAATATATCTCTTGTACAAGATCTATGATAGCTGTAGTTGAGAGAAATTCTTTCTAAAGCCATGCTGCGTTTTAACTAATATGTCATGGTTATCTAAGAAGTTAACTAGTCTTGTATTTAAAACTTTTTCAAATACTTTACGGAATACATAGATAAGAGTTATTGGTCTGTAGTTAGCAATATGGCATCTGTTCCCTTTTTTGAAAATTGGTATTATAGTACTAATTTGTAGGCACTCTGGGAAAGTATTGTGTTCTTTTGATAAATTAATCAAATATACAATTATATCTGTAAGTTCATTTTTACAATAATTTAATACTCTAGAGGAGATGCCATCAGCCACAAGAGTTTTGTTGTTTTAGTTCACTGATTATTTTACTAATTTCCGTATTATTTGTAGGCATGAGGTAGATTGACTGTTCAGTAGTATTTTTAAGTTGATAGCTGATAGGGAGTTTTTGAGATGTGTTGATTCCATTTGTAAAGTACTGGTTAAGGCTATTGCAAACATCATTCGGGTTTAGTATCTTTTACCCATTTATTTCTAAGGTTATTTTTATCCTCTTTCTTTGTTTGCCTATAATTATTTACAATGTACCAAGCTGCTGCTGTTTTATTTTTAGATTGACTAATGGAAGTGCTATAAATCTGGGATAATTGCCTTGCCATATTCTGTTTTTAGTGTTTTGTAGCAGTTATTATATATTTCTAATTTAGTTGCGTGACACGACTTTTAAGAGAGAAAGGCAAGCATTTTTGCAAGATATGTGTGCTGGTTTTAAAACATCCCGGCCTTTCATAATAAACTTGTTTCAGTTTCATTGCTCATTCATTCAGTTTCAACTTGCTCAGTTTCATTATTTTTGCATGCCTTCATATTCTTATTTGTATGATTTTATCTATCGTCCTGGCAATTATGACATTTACTGCAGGTTTAAAATGTGACGGGAAGGCACCACCTATGGCTTATGGGGTGAAAGCATTAGCCAATTAGAGTAAGGGGGAAGGTAGTTGCACACGGAGTGATACATGTCAGTGGGACAAGGTTATATGAAACAGAGATTATTCTGTATTTGGGTGTTGCAGCTTTGAAGTTCTCTTAGATATAATTTTATGCAGCATTAAATATTACATTACTTTGTGACTAGGCAGCACAGGAACCACTGGTCTGAAAACCTCAGAAGTTGTTATTGGGCTGCACTGGCCACGAAAACAAAAGCATTGCTCCTTGCTCTTTATCAGTGACCCTAGCCTCGCTTTCAGGTAATGGGGCAACGGGCAGTTATTTGTATAAAAGTCGATAATGACTTGGACAGTTCCAAGATGGCTCATTTTGCTATGATCTTAATTGTACAGTACTTTCAAACAGTTACTGTAAAATCAACAGCTTCCTTTTAAGTTACAAGTGCTTTATTTAATATTATTAAACACAGTGAAATAAAATGCTTACCTCCTTGCATAAGGCATTTAGTTTTGGTTAACTTTATTTACAATTGAGGAGCATTTTTTCTCAAATCTCGATAGATGCAAAATTTGATGAAATTGAGTTATAAATAGTATCAGCATAATTTTCACCTTCTCCATCATTCTGTGAAATAAGATTTTGCAAAATTTGATTCATGTCCTGTATAGAAGATAGGGAATATCAGCAGTTTTTTCAAAACTCGATAGATGCACTTGACTCAGTTAAAGCAAAAGTCCATAGATGTGATTTTATGATCCAGTGTGTAGCAACCTCAATTCTATGAAACAAATGTTGGCATTGACTGCCATCTCACTATTGCAATTCTTGGATTTCTCATTCATTTCTGCAAGCTTTGAACACTGCTGCAGCGTTGGCAACGACTGCGAACTCAGTTTGTGCGCTTGGATTTCACATTCATTTCTGAAAGCTTCCTTATACTTATATGGCATTTTTATTCTTGGTTGAGACACTGCACTGTACCATGCACAATAGACAGGAGCTCAGATTCTGAAACTGTATGTCATAGAATGTGCAGGAAGTAGAAATTGCAAAAACAAGAAAAGCAAATAAAAATGCAAATCAAGGAAGGCTCATACTCAAGCAATTTCATATTCACATGGTCTTGAGGGTACTCCACGAAATCCTTAAAAATAAAAGGCATAAACTCTGTGATGTAGCTGATTTGACCTCTTTCTGTGCTAAATAAAATAGATCAAGATAAATTCCTTATGAAAAATATGCGTCTTACATCTCCTAATTGCAGAGTGATGAAGAAAGAAGCTCCAAATACGAAGCAGACTGTTAGCATTAAATGCAGTGTGAGAACTAATGTTGGCCGAGATTGTCAGTATGTCCTGCAAGCTTCCAAGGAATTACAGGGGTGTCAAAAGATAGATGATCTCTCCTGGCTAGAAAGTTTCACTTACCTGGGAATGCACCAAAGGAAACCAGAGGAAGTGAATAACAGACGTTCTACACCAGAAGCATTGAACCATGGTAATATTAACATTGACCATGGAATCTTCCATAGAAGTGTAGCATCTGCTGTTTGGACTGCTGAATCTGTCCCTTGTTTGTCATATGTCATCTCTTTCAAATGTAACACTGATATGCAAAATTTAACTTTTTGACTGGGTTTTTTATTTTAATATGTCATTATCCCTAATTTGAGTGAGCTAAATCAGAATATGAAATTACTTTTTCTCCATCACATACCATTTTTTCACAATATAGGAAATAGTAAAATTGGTATTTTTATATTAGCCTCTATCGAATTTAAGTTAATAATTCCATAATGATGAACACAACACTCTTCAGAATTAACTAATGTTTCACATCATCACTTAAATTTGAACATTTAACCAGTTTTTCACATACTGCCTTGAAATGAAATGAAATGAACGTTTAGTAGGGTTCCTAATATGGAAAGAATTGGATACATGTCTTTTCAGTGACCAGCAATAATCAGCTATAATATTCACATTCCACTTTCCCTGGTAGCTTCTTTCCATTTACTTTATGTCCTGGTGATATCTTTCACCCTGCTCCTCACTCACAGCCGATATTTTCTGGAAAAAAGCCCAAATGAGAGTGCAGGAAATGTACTTTCACACTCATATTGCAACCCAGTTTTCAAAAGTACTCAAGCATATTTTCTACAATATTTTTGTAATTTGGATCCTTGTAATTTCCCAGAAAGTTTTTGATGACACTCCGTTGTTTCTTCAAATAAGCTGTCAGAAATGAACTTCCTAATTTGTGGACCAACAAATACTCCCTCTTTAATTTTTGCATCAGATATTCGAGGGAACTTCTTCCAGATATATTAGTAGCAGTAGCCATTCTTATTCAATGCCTTCACATATTGCTTCATTAAGCCTAATTGTATGTGCAAAGGTGGTGAAAGAACATTTTTGGGGTCCACAAGACACTCATAAATTACATTTTTTTATTTCTGGCACGAAACTTGTCTCTCTGCTTCCAATTTGTTCTTGTCCAGTGATCGGATCGAGCTCTACTATCCCATTCACAAGTAAAAAATGGCATTTTAGGTAGCCTGATTGCTGGCCTAGTAGCATGCCAATAACTTTGAAATCTCCACATACCTGACACTTATGTTCTGCATATTTGACTTTTTCTAGAAGTAATTTTAAGTTATGATATGTTTCCTAGAGGTGAACTCAATGGGCTACTGGAACTGATGCATATTTATCTTCATTAAACAAGAGTGCACCTTTCAGACTAACTTTAGAGCAATCTATAAAAAGTCTCCATTCACCTGGAATATATTCAGCAGCTCCCAAGGCAATCACAAAACCAGGAATATCCTGGCAATATGTAAGATTTTCTTGCTGTGAGAAATACTTAACAAATTCCTCTTCACGGTGTCTGTACAAAGAAAATGATGCTCTTGGAGAGAGGAGATGTTTTTCTTCTGGCTCCCAATAATTCAGCGACAGCCTTAGGAAGATTTAAGTCTCTAACCAAATCATTGAGTTATAGAATTGTTGAGGTTCTAGAAATTTCTGTTCTTGTTCTATATATAAAGCACTGCTGATGTCGTGAGAACATTTTTCAGAATCTGATGATGATTCCTTTCCAAAAGCTTCTATTGGAGAAGGCATAGGAAGATGAGGACCATGTTATATGGACCTTTTTGCTGACAATAAATTTGGACAAGTTATTTCTTTCATATTTTTTGTGTTGTAGCCTCTAACATCACATACACAAAAATAGCAATCATCCACTGGTTTCGAGGTTCATGGCAGATCATAGGAATAACAAAAGGCATACTAGCTTTTTTTTCCTTTACTCCACTTCCTTAGTTGTTCTACACAGCTATGACATACTTCTTTTGGAGCCCATTTTTTGTCAAGATCTCCAAGCTTCATATGAAAATAGGCTTTGTAGGCCTTTTTAACCTTATTTTGTCTTCTCTTTTGAACAAATTTGTCACAGAAGTGGCAAAATATATCAGGGTTATTTTTATACTTTCTGGAAGACACATTGCTTCAAATTCTCAAAATATTTAAGACATACAATTGCCTATGACAAAAACAGATTCTCACTATTTGAAAAGCAGTTATAGACAGCTAAATTTTCAGGGATTGGACTTAAAATAAGGCAAAATATTCTTGTCTGTTACAGTGTTACATTGTTATATTGTTGTGAAGCACTTTAATTTCAACAATTCAATCAGCATTGTTTCTTCGTTGATTGGTTTCTTTTTAGTTCCATACATTATATTTATACACAGAACTACATTAAAGCACTTAGGTATAACTACTAATTGTGCAAAAATGGTATGTGGTAGAAAAAACTGATTACAGTTTTGGAATCAGCACATCAAATTTAGGAAAGTAGACCTAATTTTCAGGAAACCCCAGAATCATACATAACGGTGTAATCAGTAGAGTGAGTAATTACATTATTTTGTATATTTTGATAAACGTTGGTGTATTTTTCAGGGCATGTGACGTTGCTTGTGTTGTGATAGACTGTTTTTACCATTATATTTGTTTCTTTAATGTAGTTTTGGTTGCAGTGAATTTTTGTAGCTACAGTTGTTAAGATCTTACATAATTATGAGCATCTATATATTGCTAGCAAGCAGAGACTTCTTTTCCAGATTGAAATCAGCCTAAATTTTTGAGTTCATACTTAATATGTTTACATCCTTTATTTCAAATTGTGCTGAGTCAGTTTCTGATGATAGTAATGTTAAGTCACCATTGTTGTCTGCTGAAGACTCTGAGAAAGACACACATTCCAATAATGAAATAATCTTTCACAATTAGAAAGCCAGGAAAGTTACATCACAGAAATGACAACTGTAGAACATTTTCATTTGGAACAATCTGATAGATATAATAATGGAGGAGAAACATGTGACATAGCGTTATACACAAACTCAAAGAATTTGTTTCATGAAAGTGAACGCGATAGGTTTACTGTCTTGTCTGATATGAGGTGCCATAATTCAATTCATCAGAATAAGAAGCCCAACAATTGTGAAACTAATGATCAATTTATTCAGTCGTCAAGTTTGAAGTGCCACAATTTTATTCCTGATAAAAGACTGCACAAATGTGAAGTGTGTGAAAAGAGCTTTAGTTGCTTGTCAGATTTGAAGAAACACTGTTTGATTCATGAAGAGAAAAAGTCACACAGGTGCAAAATATGTGAAAAGAGGTTTATTGACTTGTCAGATTTGAAAAGTCATAATATAATCCATTGGGATGAAAGGCCATACAGATGTGAAGTATGTAATAAGGGGTTTTTACGGTTTTTAAACTTGAAAGTTCATAATATGATTCATGAGGGTAGAAAGCCACACAAATGTCAAATGTGCGATAGGAGCTTTACTCAATTAACACATTTGAAAAACCACAATTTGACTCATGAGGGCAACAAACCAAAATCACACAAATGTGAAATGTGTAATAAAGGCTTTGCTCATTTATCTAGTTTGTCAAACCATTATGTGATTCATAATGAAAAAAGGTTGCATAAGTGCAAAGTGTGTGATAAAAGTTTTAGGTACTTGTCATATCTAAAACGCCATAATTTGACTCAGGAGGGTAAAAGACCACACAAATGTGAAATATGTGATAAGAGGTTTACTCGTTTGAACATCTTGAACAGCCATATTTTGACTCATGATGATACAAAACCCCATAAATGTGAAATATGTGGCAAGATCTTTAAACAGTTAACACATTTGAAAACACATAATCTGATCCATGAAGCCAAAAAGGCACATAAGTGTGAAATATGTGATAAGGGCTTTACTCAATTAAAAATTTGAGAACTCATAAAATGACTCATGAGGGTAAGAAACCACAATCCTGTACCATATGTGGTAAGAGCTTTACTACTACGTCACATTTGAAGAGCCATACTTTGGTTCTTATGGGTAAAAGAATACATATGTGTCAAATATGTAATAAGAGCTTTACTCAGTTAAGATATTTGAAGAGACATTCTTTAACTCATGTAAATTAAAGATTTACTCTGTTTTCTCTAATGTAAAATCATGCAAAGCAGCTCAATAAATATCCATTATACTAACAGTTTAATACACAACTTATTTATTTCTAAACCTGGTCCCCGTATGTGTATATATACTTCTGCCAGTACTCTTGATTATTGTCATTTCTGCAAAATACATCTTGTCGTCATGGCATCTACATTGAGCTAAGTATTGCTCCTGCAAGCAAATTTTTCATGTTTGAAAATAAGAAAAATTTTCAAAAGCCAGTTTAGGCAAGCATGTGCAGTGCAGCAGCATTTATCAATTCAATTCATGCACAATTTGTCCATCAGCTCATGACCGCTGACACGAATGCAGTGAGCCAGCATTGGCAGTAAACGATTCTAGGAATTCAACAATATCTGAAGTTGGAGTTGTACGTCTGGTACCATTGACCATCGCAATCAGTTGCGAAAATAGGAACTGCCATTTTACCTTTAACTCTAATTTTACTTGTAAATATAATGCATGACTAACGCTATCTTAGCGCCCACCACTTGCATTAATAATATGTTCTACCCACTAAAGGGTTGACAGACCATTAGTTAAGAATTAAAAGCCAATACAAATAAAGTAGTATAACTCACACATGACGATGCCCTCTAGCCAGATGCAACTTCTAGGTTAAGACAGCGTTTCCTATTGGAAACGACACTACACCCCACTACATATCTCACCATGAATCCGCGAGGGCATATTCAGGGCTTCAGCCATGCTCATGTCCTGGCAATTAGTCTTTCCTCGGTTAGGCCATATGGCCAACCTGCACACCTCCATGAATCTGCAGGTGCGTATAGCGATACTGCTGAAATTTCTCTCCTGACTACTCTCCGGTGGTTTTTAGTGAGTAGTACCTTCGGGTGAAGCTCACATTCCCGGCTGTGCCATCCCAGCTCAGTCAGGGTCAGTTCATAAAAGGATTTTTCCTCCACTTGAAAAAAAAGAGTCTGGTTGCACTTGCTTCAATATTGTTAAACTCAGAATGTGCATTCACACTAGATTAAAGCAAAGAAGTCCCTAAAATAGCGAAACCTATGTACTTTCTGGTTCATGTAATATAGTTAGCTTATGAAACGATACACTCACCTCAAACAAGTGGAGTAGCCAGCTCTTCTTCGGAGCTAGATTCATTTTTACTACAGGAGGAGAAAGAAGAAGCAGAATCACTGTTGTCATCTCCTAGAGAAATCACAATGCTGTGTATGATGTTTTCAACTACCCCGTCTTTCTCCAAGTGTTTTTTTTTTTTCTAATTTTTCCGCCAAAACCCTACCAGTCTTTTTCAGTCACAAGTGATACACCTTCAAGTAGTATATTGCGTAATTTCTGTAGGGTAAGTCACCTGTTACATTTCTTTTTCTAACTATTCGTTTTACCTTAGCCTAGGGATTCAGATAACACATATATGGGGGCAGGTGAACGACAGTGTGACCCAAATGAATAAAAAAATTCGTCCAATTTAAGAACCTTCTCTTTAGGTTTCTTGGTTTCAATGAGCTTATAAAGATCTATTTTACGCGTAGAACTGTCACATTGGACCCCTTTGTCCTGCAAGCACACTATCATAACAGATTTCACAGCACTCCTAGGTGGGGGTTTGTTCACCTCTACACTGTGATACGGGCATTGTCTAACACAACGGAAGAAAGAGGTAAATTGGGAGCTAGCTTTTCTCGAAGTTATTTTTCAAAGTTTACAAGGTTCATTTGTCCATGATAGTCACCTGCAGTTGTTCCAGCCTTGTACAGGCAAAGAGGATTTTCCAGGAACCCATTTACACTAACTGCATGAACTATTATGAGCCTATTCCCTGCACTAGTATTTGCATGAATGCTAAATTCCTCCTCACTTTGCCAGCACTTGCCAAATGTGATATTACTATCCACCCAACTGTCATCAATATAAACAAAACTTGGACAACTCAGGAGCAGAAATTAAGTGTGCACTGTTCTCGTTCTATCAACCAGCAGGATACCACACAACAAATTTTGATGCAGAAGTAACGGCTGTTCATATTTCACTCAAACTTCTTCCATACAGAATAGATAAATTCTTCTAACCTGTTAAGCCGTACCTGCCGGACCCACTACACAGAACTATTGGAGAGCAAGAGAGCTAATGGCTTCATTGCCAAAGCCTAGCATTTGGCAACAAAGAAGAGGAAATGACTGAAGAACATCTAACCTATGAAGCCCTACCTGCCGGACCCATTACACAGAAATATTGGAGAGCAAGAGAGCTAATGGCTTCATTGCCAAAGCCTAACATTTGACAACAAAGAAGAGGAAATGACTGAAGAGCATCTTCTAACCTGTGAAGTCCTACCTGCCGGATACACTACACAGAAATATTGGAGAGCAAGAGAGCTAATGGCTTCATTGCCAAAGCCTAACATTTGACAACAAAGAAGAGGACATGACTGAAGAACATCTTCTAACCTGTGAAGCCCTACCTGCCAGATCCACTACACAGAAATATTGGAGAGCAAGAGAGCTAATGACTTCATTGCCAAAGCTTAGCATTTGACAACAAAGAGGAGGAAATGACTGAAGAACATCTTCTAACCCGTGAAGTTCTACCTGATGGACCCACTACACAGAAATATTGGAGAGCAAGAGAGCTAATGGCTTCATTGCCAAAGCCTAGCATTTGACAACAAAGAAGAGAAAATGACTGAAGAACATCTTCTAACCCGTGAAGTTCTACCTGACTGCCCCACTACACAGAAATATTGGAGAGCAACAGAGCTAATGGCTTCATTGCCAAAGCCTAGCATTTGACAACAAAGAAGAGGAAATGACTGAAGAACATCTTCTAACCTATGAAGTCCTACCTGCCGGACTCACTACACAGAAATATTGGGGAGCAAGAGAGCTAATGGCTTCATTGCCAAAGCTAGCATTCGACAACAAAGAAGAGGAAATGACGGAAGAACATCTTCTAACCTGTGAAGTCCTACCTGCTGGACTTACTACACAGAAATATTGGAGAGCAAGAGAGCTAATGGCTTCATTGCCAAAGCCTAGCATTCGACAACAAAGAAGAGGAAATGACTGAAGAACATCTTCTAACCTGTGAAGTCCTACCTGTTGGACTCACTACACAGAAATATTGGAGAGCAAGAGAGCTAATGGCTTCATTGCCAAAGCCTAGCATTTGATAACAAAGAAGAGGAAATGACTGAAGAACATCTTTTAACCAGTGAAGTCCTACCTGCCGGACCCACTACACAGTAATATTGGAGAGCAAGAGAGCTAATGGCTTCATTGCTAAAGCCTAGCATTTGATAACAAAGAAGAGGAAATGACTGAAAAACATCTTTTAACCAGTGAAGTCCTACCTGCCGGACCCACTACATAGTAATATTGGAGAGCAAGAGAGCTAATGGCTTCATTGCCAAAGCCTAGCATTTGATAACAAAGAAGAGGAAATGACTGAAAAACATCTTTTAACCAGTGAAGTCCTACCTGCCGGACCCACTACACAGTAATATTGGAGAGCAAGAGAGCTAATGGCTTCATTGCTAAAGCCTAGCATTTGATAACAAAGAAGAGGAAATGACTGAAGAACATCTTTTAACCAGTGAAGTCCTACCTGCCGGACCCACTACACAGTAATATTGGAGAGCAAGAGAGCTAATGGCTTCATTGCCAAAGCCTAGCATTTGATAACAAAGAAGAGGAAATGACTGAAAAACATCTTTTAACCAGTGAAGTCCTACCTGCCGGACCCACTACACAGTAATATTGGAGAGCAAGAGAGCTAATGGCTTCATTGCTAAAGCCTAGCATTTGATAACAACATATAAAAGATGCTTCTTCCACTTTCTTGCAAATGTTTTATTTTAATGAGATAATCGTGTCTCCAAGCCACAATGTTAGGATGTTCTATAAGTATCTTCCTTTTATTCTGAGATTCCTCCATTTAAGCCCATTTCCAAGGAGAGCTTCATTCCCATGGAAAATGTATCTTCTCCTGAACAATGGGCAGCAACTTATATCTAATGGGAACAAGCTTCTCAACCACGTAACAGTCATGTATAATTCTTTGAATCACATGCCAATCATCAACTTTCACTACAGAGTGTGCCGGTCTTGTTTGCTGGTGTTTCCCCAGGCTCGTTAGAACACTTTTCACCACTTACACTTAAATCTATCACCTGTTTGAGAATTCTTGTGATAGTTCTTTCAGAAACCCCTGTTTGAACAGCAACTCTTGCAGTTGCTTGACTTAAAGGAAGGTGGTGTTCCATAACAGTTAAATCTTTTTATACACTTGTCCCTAGCTTCCTCATCACAGCTGTCTATCACTTTCTAATTATTTCCCTACCCTCAGAATGTATCACTCTTTTTTTCGTTACTTCTGACATAATACTAGTGACTCATGCGATTTTACAACTGAAAATAAGAGAAATTAGCAAGTCATGGGTCAACAGCGTGAATAACACTGCAGGTAAGTTGGCAGCATAAGCAGCAGACAACGCTTGCGAGGATATTTACAATACTGTGGTTAAACTACTTAGAATGTATTAAATTTTAGATGAGTCGTATTTCTTACACATCTGCTTCACTTTTGTACCTATTTTGAGGACATGTTTCGCAAATCTTCGTTTGCATCTACGGCTCTTGTGCGACTGATGCTAGATCCAGCGGTGTGGGTAATTCTGGGGTTGTTGCTGCCATCTGTTGATTTAGCGATGAACTTAAATGTGGGATTCTCTTCTAGCGGGATTTCAAAGTTCATTAGTTGGTTTTTATGTTTTTCTATGTATATCCTCTCCCATATGACGAGTTCACTATGTTTTTGTACATATTTTAGTAATTCTGTGCTATCTTCAATTTCATGATTTTCAGACCAGAAATGAGCTGCTATTGCGGACTTATCAATATTTTTGTATCTTAAGTGCCTGAAGTGTTCTTTCTTTCTAGTGCCTATGTTCCTTTTTGTCCTCCCTACGTAAATTTTTTCACAGTCTTTACACTTAATCTTGTAAATGCCTGACTTTTCCTCTGGTTTTATCTTATCAGTATTATTACTGTGAAGTAGGTTTTTAATGTTGTAATTGTTTTTTGGTGCCAATGTTATATTGTATTTCTTAAATATTTTTTGGAACTTTTTTGTGGCCCAGGGGTGGTAAGTAAATTTAGCAAATCTAATTTCTTGTTTTATTGGTGTGAGAGCTGTGATCTGTTTTAATCTCTTTTGAAGTTTGAATGATTTTAGTTTTTTATCTACAAGGTTTTTTCCATATCCATTTTTAATTGCAGTTTTTAAGATTTGATGGTATTCGTTTTCATATTCTTGCTGGCTGAGAGGTAGATTTACTAATCTGTGTGTGAGACTGTTGATGGTTGCATGTTTGTGTGGAATTGGGTTGAAACTATTTGCTTTGATGTAATTATCTGTGTGTGTTGCTTTGCTATGAATGCCAAATTCTAGTTTTTCATTGCTTTTTTTTATTTTAAGATCTAAAAAAGGTAGAGTACAGTCCTCTTCAGTTTCTACTGTGAATTGTATGCTGGGTTCTTGCAGGTTGAGTAGTTTCAAAGCATCATCTATTAGTTTGTAGGGCACTATTGCAAAGTTGTCGTCTACGTATATGTACCATGTTTTAAACAGTCTTTACTTTAAACAGTTAAATCTCGATATACTTAGAATGTATCTCCTCATACGTCTGATGCCATGAGCTGGTGGACAACCTGTACATGATATTTGGAGCAATTTAGGACAGTAATGTCTAAATTAATTCACAAAACTATTTGTAATCAGATTCACACTACATCACTTGAACCTTTTGCATACAAAGCAGGGTACTGTGGGATCTCAACATGACTATGTTATTGTTTAGATTGTGATCAGGTTTATATTGGAAAGATGAAACGTAATTTGGAAACTAGAACGAAAGAACATTTTCATAACATTAAGTATAAACAAAGAGATAAATCAGCTGTAGCAGATAATTTTTGGTCATTTAACCATGAAATAAATCCTAAAGTGAAATTATTGAAACAATTAAACGGTCTGATAGATTTAATAGTGTGGGAAAAAATATTTATTTTAAAAAATAAACATCTCGTAATGAATTTCAAAATACCAACAGTTGATTCTATTTTTAGGTTTGTTTCGTTTTCAGATGTTGATAATACTAAAAAGATATAAGAAAGGCATGGAAACCATTATCCTTGAAAACGGAGTTTATCTGTGGACTGAGGACGCAAACGATTTGTTCTAGAAATCGATTTCCATTTGAAAAGAAGTGCAAACACCAATGTGTTAAGATAAGTGAAGCCTAAGTGGCAAATATTTTTATTTGTGTAATAATTGAAATGTTTATTAGGGTCCTTTGGTACCCTGCTTGTGATTCCATATGACAAGGAAATGCAGCAGCAACAGCATTATCAGCCTTTTCAATGCAGGAGCACTACTAGATAAGACAGGAAAACACATAGTACAAAAGTGAGTCGAGAAGATATTGACACATTGCTTCACTCACACTGTTTTTTCACAGGATATGTTTCAAGAGCTTTTGCTCTTATCATCAGCTGGAACTCAACTGAATTCCTAAAAGAACAAAGTTGAGTTCCAGCTGATGATAAGAGCAAAAGCTCTTGAAACATATCCTGTGAAAAAACAGTGTGAGTGAAGCAGTGTGTCAATATCTTCTCGATTCACTTTTGTGCTAAGTTGTGCTTCACTGTGTCTACGCTTCTTTCAATGTTGTACTTTGAGGAAAACACAGGTATAAATGCATATTGGTACAAGTGTGAAATGAATGTGCATTGTTGCGTGATGATCATTTGCCTTCAGTTTTGTTGCTATAGCACATTGTGTTGTGAAACACATGTCCAGAATGTCAGAGTTATAGAAGAAGTATGATTCACACAAAGAATAAGATATATGGAAGAGGCATGCAAATAATAGAAGCAGAATCAGAGACAGGAGACAGTGATGTGGAGTCTGTGTTGAGAAATAGAAGAGAATGTGAGGAACGGACGTTATTGAAGGAAGGGAATATGAAGAGGTGATTTATAAGATTCACATTCCAGCAAAAATGGAATGATACAACAATCAATGTAAAAATAACCAAACAAGTATGAGTCAGAAACAGGATATGTTTTCTAAATCTAGTAGTCTCACAGTGACTTCTAGGAGTGTGTCTTTGGTTATAGACTATCTGTTGTTTATTATACCTAAAATAGTGGAGAAAGTTGTAAAGTATACAAACCAAAAAGCTGAGACAGTTTGTAATTTATGGAAACAACTTCCCTCTGACAAATCGAATCTGAACAAATAAAAGAGAAGTGTTTGGTTTCATAGAGCTCATTGTAACTATGGGAGCTATTGTAACTATTGTAACATTGTAACTATTATTATTAGTATTATTAGTATCATCGTTGTCGTCATCATTATCATCGTCGTGAATCTACATGTAAAGGATAGAACATGCAAGGATACATCAACGTCAAGATCATAACAAAAGAGCCATACCTGTGAAATTTTGATGTTTATAGTAATATGAAAATGTCACTTATATTTGAATCACTTGAATTATTACAACAGTGAGAGATTATTTCAAAGAAGAGAAATTGGAAGGGGAGCCTCTCTGGAACTTGTGAGGGTGAATAAACCGCACTTTCCAAGTTATCTAGTCAATGACATTGCTGCAGAATACTATCAAAAAACAGTTTGTCTTCTTATCATTGCCACTTCAGCCTGAACAAATTGATTTGGACTGAAGTAAATGGTTATGATGGCCGAGACAATAAAGATTTCACTATGTGGTCAATAATAAAGCTGACAGAAAAGGCTCTAACAACATTAAAAGCTCGAGCATGTTCAGGATTTTGTTTTTCTGCACTATCTTTGTCGCTATTTTAGACGTAATTAAACATTCATTAAAACTACATGCTTACAACACATGCACAGACACAGACTCAAAAACAGTACACCAAGGTAAATTGCCAAAATATTATTTTTACATTTAGTATATTAAGATATTAGAATACTCTAACTGTATTAACAAGAGTAGTAACAAACATGAAGGCTTGTTTCAATGTGTAAGGACTATGATACAATGAAGCACAAAATTGATATAATTTTGTGTCGAACTAATACACAATTAATATAATTTTGAGTCGAACTAGTACTCAATGCTCCATTTATTGCTACTATTTACCTAGAACACATTTCGTTAGGATCTTTCTAACATCATCACATGTTGTCAACTAACGGACGTCGGTTCGGTGACGGACGTCGGACGTCGGTTCGGTGACGGACGTCGGACGTCGGTGCGTCTCTGTCGGTATCTTAATGAACTTGAAATTCGGGTTTTCATCAAAGGTAGTGTCAAAATTAAACAGTTTTCTTTCATATTTCTTTATGAAGATTTTTTCCCACCTGGTTAATGCAGCTGCACCTTCGACACTTTTTAATAAGTGGATTTCTCGTTCTATATCTTGATTCTTCTTCTTCCAAAAATGGTATGCTACCACCCATTTATCTAGTTCTTTGTTCCTGGTGTACTTAAAATGCTCTTTAAGCCTAATGTTCAAGTTCCTTTTTGTTTTTCCAATGTAAAAGTTGTAACAGCCTTTGCAGTTTATCTGGTACATACCTGATTTTTTTGTCTGTGTGTATCTCCTTTGTATTATGTGATTTCAAAATGTGTTGTACACTGAATTTGTTCTGTGGGGCCAAAGTAATATTGTATTCTTTGAAGACTTTTTGGAAAAGGTGTGTAGCTCTGGGATGATATGTAAATTTTCTGTATGAAGTTTCATTGCTGATTGGGGAAAGAGTAGTTACTTGTTTGCATCTTTGTTGCCTTTTAAATTTATCAATTTTCTTTTTGATGAAAAGGTTTACAGTTTACTGTATTTTCATATTCTCTTGTACCTATATAAAAAGTGTCACTATAAACAAATACCTAGTATACATGAGGTGAATTAACTTGGTAATTGGTACAGTACAATTAAAAGTGGAGCATTTAGACATTTCAGAATCTTATCTCCTTAAAAGTTAAAATAGCAATAAAATTATATATGAAATATTTGAAAACATGGATGAATATAATTCTTAGGAAATTTTGTTTAACATAAAAAGTGTTTATTGCATTAAATTGATGGCTAACATTAATCAACAGTAATAGTGTAAACATAAACTTCATAAACAGATACAATGACCAAATTATAAGAAAGTTACTTATTTTCTGCTTCAGTATTTTCATTTCTTCCACTGACAACTAATGCAGCAATAAGGCCAGCTCCTTTTGCTGGTCCATTCTCCGACGATAAGATCTCAATCTGAATCAACATAATTTGTTAATTTCTTTTAGAAAACTCCATTAATAAAATAAAGAAATAAAGAGTTTGATGCAAAAGTTGGTAATATCTAAAGGTTACCTGAAATAAAAGTTAGCAATAAAAAAATGGAATAGATGAAGTTATATGCCATCAGTTTACACTAAAATGTAGAGAAACTCACAAAGCTTTTAGTTCTTAAAATTGGTAAAAATTGGTGATTGGTATTTATTAAAATTTAAATATTTGCGTGAATGAACAGGTCTGAAGTAGCTGGGACCATTTTTCTTTGTGAAAACAGCGATTTTTTTTTTTTAATTTGCGTCCTCCAACGTCAAATCATATCGGACGATGAATGAAATGATGCTCAAATGAACCCACAGTCCATAGAGCTTAGAGTTACTGTCATTCGTCTTTAAGGATAAGGGAAAACCCTGGAAGAAACCTTATCCAGGTAACTCACCCTGACCGAGATTTGAACTCGGGACCTCTTGAAAAACAGGGAATGGTGTGGTATATGTTAATATTCTTGAAAAACTTCTCTGAGACAGAGTGATACATCTTCCACAAGACGAGACTCCCTCATTAATGGGCACCAGTCAATCAAGCCTTAAACTACCATTTTGTAATACATGGTTTGTTGTGGTAGTTGTCTTGCTAACCAATAACACTTGTGAAGTTTCTGTTTTGATGTGAATGAAGTGATGTTAGAAAAAAAATCTGTGTAGACACAATATGAATAATAGGTTTGCCAATATCAGGACATGACAACTTCATGTATTTCTCAACATTTAAGTGTGAACCAGTAGAATGTAACTTTTAGGCATGTCTAGCAATTCCATATCTGTATCATTAGCCTTCATTTTTGACATTCTGTGTATGTATTTTAAGACAGAGTTTTATTTTAATGTAACATTTTAACATAAAGAACTACACCACTTTATTTTGTTTGCCACACTACCTATGGTAGCGCAGAGGAAATACTGTACTCCATAAAACTAATTAAAAAAGTGTTGAGATTCCACTGGAAATTTATCTCTTAAAATCCAATGAGTAATAAAAAAATGTAAAGTTTGACGTTAACAGAACAGTTTTTTCTCTAGCTTTTGCTCAACAAACTACTCTTTCTTCTCTGAAATTCATGTTAATCAGGATATAAATTTGTAAGTGATTTGTTCTCATTGCATTACCAGCTGGAAAGAAAAAGAATAATAACTTTCCATTTGAAAAAAGCATAAGTATGTGAAATTCCCCAAAAATGGCAAGCAGTTTATCAAAAATGTCAATTCCACAAAGATAAAGATGAAAAATGTTTTGCATACCTTTTGTACTTATGAAGTAGACTTGGAAGTCAGTCGCCACCCTTCCTCCCCCTAAATCTTTCACTTGTGAGGGCTGGATCACATTACCTAAGGAAGGCTCTGACTCTCCACATAGACTTAGAAGTCAGTCGCCACCCTCCCTCCCCCTTCATCTTTCACCTCTGAGGGCTGGGTCACATTGCCTAACGAAGGCTCTGACTCTCCACATAGACTTGGGAGTCCGTTGCCACACTCCCTCCTCATCTTTCACTTGTAAGGGCTGGATCACATTGCCTAAGGAAGGCTCTGACTCCCCACATAGACTTGGGAGTCCGTTGCCACCCTCCCTCCTCATCTTTCACTTGTGAGGGCTGGATCACATTGCCTAAGGAAGGCTCTGACTCCCCACATAGACTTGGGAGTCCGTTGCCACCCTCCCTCCCCCTTCATCTTTCACCTCTGAGGGCTGGATCACATTGCCTAAGGAAGGCTCTGACTCTCCACATAGACTTGGAAGTCCGTTGCCACCCTCCCTCCTCATCTTTCACTTGTAAGGGCTGGATCACATTGCCTAAGGAAGGCTCTGACTCCCCACATAGACTTGGGAGTCCGTTGCCACCCTCCCTCCTCATCTTTCACTTGTGAGGGCTGGGTCACATTGCCTAAGGAAGGCTCTGACTCTCCACCTAGACTTGGAAGTCAGTCGTCACCCTCCCTCCCCCTTCATCTTTCACTTGTGAGGGCTGGATCACATTGCCTAACGAAGGCTCTGACTCTCCACATAGACTTGGGAGTCCGTTGCCACCCTCCCTCCTCATCTTTCACTTGTGAGGGCTGGGTCACATTGCCTAAGGAAGGCTCTGACTCTCCACCTAGACTTGGAAGTCAGTCGTCACCCTCCCTCCCCCTTCATCTTTCACTTGTGAGGGCTGGATCACATTGCCTAATGAAGGCTCTGACTCTCCACCTAGACTTGGAAGTCAGTCGTCACCCTCCCTCCCCCTTCATCTTTCACTTGTGAGGGCTGGATCACATTGCCTAACGAAGGCTCTGACTCTCCACATAGACTTGGGAGTCCGTTGCCACCCTCCCTCCTCATCTTTCACTTGTGAGGGCTGGGTCACATTGCCTAAGGAAGGCTCTGACTCTCCACCTAGACTTGGAAGTCAGTCGTCACCCTCCCTCCCCCTTCATCTTTCACTTGTGAGGGCTGGATCACATTGCCTAACGAAGGCTCTGACTCTCCACCTAGACTTGGAAGTCAGTCGTCACCCTCCCTCCCCCTTCATCTTTCACTTGTGAGGGCTGGATCACATTGCCTAACGAAGGCTCTGACTCTCCACATAGACTTGGGAGTCCGTTGCCACCCTCCCTCCTCATCTTTCACTTGTGAGGGCTGGGTCACATTGCCTAAGGAAGGCTCTGACTCTCAAACTAGACTTGGAAGTCAGTCGTCACCCTCCCTCCCCCTTCATCTTTCACTTGTGAGGGCTGGATCACATTGCCTAACGAAGGCTCTGACTCTCCACCTAGACTTGGAAGTCAGTCGTCACCCTCCCTCCTCATCTTTCACTTGTAAGGGCTGGATCACATTGCCTAAGGAAGGCTCTGACTCCCCACATAGACTTGGGAGTCCGTTGCCACCCTCCCTCCCTCTTCATCTTTCACTTGTGAGGGCTGGATCACATTGCCTAAGGAAGGCTCTGACTCCCCACATAGACTTGGGAGTCCGTTGCCTCCCTCCCTCCCCCTTCATCTTTCACCTCTGAGGGCTGGATCACATAGCCTAAGGAAGGCTCTGACTCTCCACCTAGACTTGGAAGTCAGTCGTCACCCTCCCTCCCCCTTCATCTTTCACTTGTGAGGGCTGGATCACATTGCCTAACGAAGGCTCTGACTCTCCACATAGACTTGGGAGTCCGTTGCCACCCTCCCTCCTCATCTTTCACTTGTGAGGGCTGGGTCACATTGCCTAAGGAAGGCTCTGACTCTCCAACTAGACTTGGAAGTCAGTCGTCACCCTCCCTCCCCCTTCATCTTTCACTTGTGAGGGCTGGATCACATTGCCTAACGAAGGCTCTGACTCTCCACCTAGACTTGGAAGTCAGTCGTCACCCTCCCTCCTCATCTTTCACTTGTAAGGGCTGGATCACATTGCCTAAGGAAGGCTCTGACTCCCCACATAGACTTGGGAGTCCGTTGCCACCCTCCCTCCCTCTTCATCTTTCACTTGTGAGGGCTGGATCACATTGCCTAAGGAAGGCTCTGACTCCCCGCATAGACTTGGGAGTCCGTTGCCACCCTCCCTCCCCCTTCATCTTTCACCTCTGAGGGCTGGATCACATTGCCTAAGGAAGGCTCTGACTCTCCAGATAGACTTGGAAGTCCGTTGCCACCCTCCCTCCTCATCTTTCACTTGTAAGGGCTGGATCACATTGCCTAAGGAAGGCTCTGACTCCCCACATAGACTTGGGAGTCCGTTGCCACCCTCCCTCCTCATCTTTCACTTGTGAGGGCTGGGTCACATTGCCTAAGGAAGGCTCTGACTCTCCACCTAGACTTGGAAGTCAGTCGTCACCCTCCCTCCCCCTTCATCTTTCACTTGTGAGGGCTGGATCACATTGCCTAACGAAGGCTCTGACTCTCCACATAGACTTGGGAGTCCGTTGCCACCCTCCCTCCTCATCTTTCACTTGTGAGGGCTGGGTCACATTGTCTAAGGAAGGCTCTGACTCTCCACCTAGACTTGGAAGTCAGTCGTCACCCTCCCTCCCCCTTCATCTTTCACTTGTGAGGGCTGGATCACATTGCCTAACGAAGGCTCTGACTCTCCACCTAGACTTGGAAGTCAGTCGTCACCCTCCCTCCCCCTTCATCTTTCACTTGTGAGGGCTGGATCACATTGCCTAACGAAGGCTCTGACTCTCCACATAGACTTGGGAGTCCGTTGCCACCCTCCCTCCTCATCTTTCACTTGTGAGGGCTGGGTCACATTGCCTAAGGAAGGCTCTGACTCTCCACCTAGACTTGGAAGTCAGTCGTCACCCTCCCTCCCCCTTCATCTTTCACTTGTGAGGGCTGGATCACATTGCCTAACGAAGGCTCTGACTCTCCACATAGACTTGGGAGTCCGTTGCCACCCTCCCTCCTCATCTTTCACTTGTGAGGGCTGGGTCACATTGCCTAAGGAAGGCTCTGACTCTCCACCTAGACTTGGAAGTCAGTCGTCACCCTCCCTCCCCCTTCATCTTTCACTTGTGAGGGCTGGATCACATTGCCTAAGGAAGGCTCTGACTCTCCACTTAGACTTGGAAGTCAGTCGTCACCCTCCCTCCCCCTTCATCTTTCACTTGTGAGGGCTGGATCACATTGCCTAACGAAGGCTCTGACTCTCCACATAGACTTGGGAGTCCGTTGCCACCCTCCCTCCTCATCTTTCACTTGTGAGGGCTGGATCACATTGCCTAAGGAAGGCTCTGACTCCCCACATAGACTTGGGAGTCCGTTGCCACCCTCCCTCCCTCTTCATCTTTCACTTGTGAGGGCTGGATCACATTGCCTAAGGAAGGCTCTGACTCCCCACATAGACTTGGGAGTCCGTTGCCACCCTCCCTCCCTCTTCATCTTTCACTTGTGAGGGCTGGATCACATTGCCTAACGAAGGCTCTGACTCTCCACATAGACTTGGGAGTCCGTTGCCACCCTCCCTCTTCATCTTTCACTTGTAAGGGCTGGATCACATTGCCTAAGGAAGGCTCTGACTCCCCACATAGACTTGGGAGTCCGTTGCCACCCTCCCTCCCCCTTCATCTTTCACTTGTGAGGGCTGGATCACATTGCCTAAGGAAGGCTCTGACTCTCTACATAGACTTGGGAGCCCGTTGCCACCCTCCCTCCTCATCTTTCACTTGTAAGGGCTGGATCACATTGCCTAAGGAAGGCTCTGACTCCCCACATAGACTTGGGAGTCCGTTGCCACCCTCCCTCCCTCTTCATCTTTCACTTGTGAGGGCTGGATCACATTGCCTAAGGAAGGCTCTGACTCTCCACCTAGACTTGGAAGTCAGTCGTCACCCTCCCTCCCCCTTCATCTTTCACTTGTGAGGGCTGGATCACATTGCCTAACGAAGGCTCTGACTCTCCACATAGACTTGGGAGTCCGTTGCCACCCTCCCTCCTCATCTTTCACTTGTAAGGGCTGGATCACATTGCCTAAGGAAGGCTCTGACTCCCCACATAGACTTGGGAGTCCGTTGCCACCCTCCCTCCTCATCTTTCACTTGTGAGGGCTGGATCACATTGCCTAAGGAAGGCTCTGACTCTCCACCTAGACTTGGAAGTCAGTCGTCACCCTCCCTCCCCCTTCATCTTTCACTTGTGAGGGCTGGATCACATTGCCTAACGAAGGCTCTGACTCTCCACATAGACTTGGAAGTCAGTCGCCACCCTCCCTCCCCCTTCATCTTTCACCTCTGAGGGCTGGGTCACATTGCCTAAGGAAGGCTCTGACTCTCCACATAGACTTGGGAGTCCGTTGCCACCCTCCCTCCTTATCTTTCGCTTGTGAGGGCTGGGTCACATTGCCTAAGGAAGGCTCTGACTCTCCACCTAGACTTGGAAGTCAGGCGTCACCCTCCCTCCCCCTTCATCTTTCACTTGTGAGGGCTGGATCACATTGCCTAACGAAGGCTCTGACTCTCCACCTAGACTTGGAAGTCAGTCGTCACCCTCCCTCCCCCTTCATCTTTCACTTGTGAGGGCTGGATCACATTGCCTAACGAAGGCTCTGACTCTCCACATAGACTTGGGAGTCCGTTGCCACCCTCCCTCCTCATCTTTCACTTGTGAGGGCTGGGTCACATTGCCTAAGGAAGGCTCTGACTCTCCACCTAGACTTGGAAGTCAGGCGTCACCCTCCCTCCCCCTTCATCTTTCACTTGTGAGGGCTGGATCACATTGCCTAACGAAGGCTCTGACTCTCCACATAGACTTGGGAGTCCGTTGCCACCCTCCGTCCTCATCTTTCACTTGTGAGGGCTGGGTCACATTGCCTAAGGAAGGCTCTGACTCTCCACCTAGACTTGGAAGTCAGTCGTCACCCTCCCTCCCCCTTCATCTTTCACTTGTGAGGGCTGGATCACATTGCCTAACGAAGGCTCTGACTCTCCACCTAGACTTGGAAGTCAGTCGTCACCCTCCCTCCTCATCTTTCACTTGTGAGGGCTGGATCACATTGCCTAAGGAAGGCTCTGACTCTCCACCTAGACTTGGAAGTCAGTCGTCACCCTCCCTCCCCCTTCATCTTTCACTTGTGAGGGCTGGATCACATTGCCTAAGGAAGGCTCTGACTCTCCACTTAGACTTGGAAGTCAGTCGTCACCCTCCCTCCCCCTTCATCTTTCACTTGTGAGGGCTGGATCACATTGCCTAAGGAAGGCTCTGACTCCCCACATAGACTTGGGAGTCCGTTGCCACCCTCCCTCCTCATCTTTCACTTGTGAGGGCTGGATCACATTGCCTAAGGAAGGCTCTGACTCCCCACATAGACTTGGGAGTCCGTTGCCACCCTCCCTCCCCCTTCATCTTTCACCTCTGAGGGCTGGATCACATTGCCTAAGGAAGGCTCTGACTCTCCACATAGACTTGGAAGTCCGTTGCCACCCTCCCTCCTCATCTTTCACTTGTAAGGGCTGGATCACATTGCCTAAGGAAGGCTCTGACTCCCCACATAGACTTGGGAGTCCGTTGCCACCCTCCCTCCTCATCTTTCACTTGTGAGGGCTGGGTCACATTGCCTAAGGAAGGCTCTGACTCTCCACCTAGACTTGGAAGTCAGTCGTCACCCTCCCTCCCCCTTCATCTTTCACTTGTGAGGGCTGGATCACATTGCCTAACGAAGGCTCTGACTCTCCACATAGACTTGGGAGTCCGTTGCCACCCTCCCTCCTCATCTTTCACTTGTGAGGGCTGGGTCACATTGCCTAAGGAAGGCTCTGACTCTCCACATAGACTTGGGAGTCCGTTGCCACCCTCCCTCCTCATCTTTCACTTGTGAGGGCTGGGTCACATTGCCTAAGGAAGGCTCTGACTCTCAAACTAGACTTGGAAGTCAGTCGTCACCCTCCCTCCCCCTTCATCTTTCACTTGTGAGGGCTGGATCACATTGCCTAACGAAGGCTCTGACTCTCCACCTAGACTTGGAAGTCAGTCGTCACCCTCCCTCCTCATCTTTCACTTGTAAGGGCTGGATCACATTGCCTAAGGAAGGCTCTGACTCCCCACATAGACTTGGGAGTCCGTTGCCACCCTCCCTCCCTCTTCATCTTTCACTTGTGAGGGCTGGATCACATTGCCTAAGGAAGGCTCTGACTCCCCACATAGACTTGGGAGTCCGTTGCCACCCTCCCTCCCCCTTCATCTTTCACCTCTGAGGGCTGGATCACATAGCCTAAGGAAGGCTCTGACTCTCCACCTAGACTTGGAAGTCAGTCGTCACCCTCCCTCCCCCTTCATCTTTCACTTGTGAGGGCTGGATCACATTGCCTAACGAAGGCTCTGACTCTCCACATAGACTTGGGAGTCCGTTGCCACCCTCCCTCCTCATCTTTCACTTGTGAGGGCTGGGTCACATTGCCTAAGGAAGGCTCTGACTCTCCAACTAGACTTGGAAGTCAGTCGTCACCCTCCCTCCCCCTTCATCTTTCACTTGTGAGGGCTGGATCACATTGCCTAACGAAGGCTCTGACTCTCCACCTAGACTTGGAAGTCAGTCGTCACCCTCCCTCCTCATCTTTCACTTGTAAGGGCTGGATCACATTGCCTAAGGAAGGCTCTGACTCCCCACATAGACTTGGGAGTCCGTTGCCACCCTCCCTCCCTCTTCATCTTTCACTTGTGAGGGCTGGATCACATTGCCTAAGGAAGGCTCTGACTCCCCGCATAGACTTGGGAGTCCGTTGCCACCCTCCCTCCCCCTTCATCTTTCACCTCTGAGGGCTGGATCACATTGCCTAAGGAAGGCTCTGACTCTCCACATAGACTTGGAAGTCCGTTGCCACCCTCCCTCCTCATCTTTCACTTGTAAGGGCTGGATCACATTGCCTAAGGAAGGCTCTGACTCCCCACATAGACTTGGGAGTCCGTTGCCACCCTCCCTCCTCATCTTTCACTTGTGAGGGCTGGGTCACATTGCCTAAGGAAGGCTCTGACTCTCCACCTAGACTTGGAAGTCAGTCGTCACCCTCCCTCCCCCTTCATCTTTCACTTGTGAGGGCTGGATCACATTGCCTAACGAAGGCTCTGACTCTCCACATAGACTTGGGAGTCCGTTGCCACCCTCCCTCCTCATCTTTCACTTGTGAGGGCTGGGTCACATTGTCTAAGGAAGGCTCTGACTCTCCACCTAGACTTGGAAGTCAGTCGTCACCCTCCCTCCCCCTTCATCTTTCACTTGTGAGGGCTGGATCACATTGCCTAACGAAGGCTCTGACTCTCCACCTAGACTTGGAAGTCAGTCGTCACCCTCCCTCCCCCTTCATCTTTCACTTGTGAGGGCTGGATCACATTGCCTAACGAAGGCTCTGACTCTCCACATAGACTTGGGAGTCCGTTGCCACCCTCCCTCCTCATCTTTCACTTGTGAGGGCTGGGTCACATTGCCTAAGGAAGGCTCTGACTCTCCACCTAGACTTGGAAGTCAGTCGTCACCCTCCCTCCCCCTTCATCTTTCACTTGTGAGGGCTGGATCACATTGCCTAACGAAGGCTCTGACTCTCCACATAGACTTGGGAGTCCGTTGCCACCCTCCCTCCTCATCTTTCACTTGTGAGGGCTGGGTCACATTGCCTAAGGAAGGCTCTGACTTTCCACCTAGACTTGGAAGTCAGTCGTCACCCTCCCTCCCCCTTCATCTTTCACTTGTGAGGGCTGGATCACATTGCCTAAGGAAGGCTCTGACTCTCCACTTAGACTTGGAAGTCAGTCGTCACCCTCCCTCCCCCTTCATCTTTCACTTGTGAGGGCTGGATCACATTGCCTAACGAAGGCTCTGACTCTCCACATAGACTTGGGAGTCCGTTGCCACCCTCCCTCCTCATCTTTCACTTGTGAGGGCTGGATCACATTGCCTAAGGAAGGCTCTGACTCCCCACATAGACTTGGGAGTCCGTTGCCACCCTCCCTCCCTCTTCATCTTTCACTTGTGAGGGCTGGATCACATTGCCTAAGGAAGGCTCTGACTCCCCACATAGACTTGGGAGTCCGTTGCCACCCTCCCTCCCTCTTCATCTTTCACTTGTGAGGGCTGGATCACATTGCCTAACGAAGGCTCTGACTCTCCACATAGACTTGGGAGTCCGTTGCCACCCTCCCTCTTCATCTTTCACTTGTAAGGGCTGGATCACATTGCCTAAGGAAGGCTCTGACTCCCCACATAGACTTGGGAGTCCGTTGCCACCCTCCCTCCCCCTTCATCTTTCACTTGTGAGGGCTGGATCACATTGCCTAAGGAAGGCTCTGACTCTCTACATAGACTTGGGAGCCCGTTGCCACCCTCCCTCCTCATCTTTCACTTGTAAGGGCTGGATCACATTGCCTAAGGAAGGCTCTGACTCCCCACATAGACTTGGGAGTCCGTTGCCACCCTCCCTCCCTCTTCATCTTTCACTTGTGAGGGCTGGATCACATTGCCTAAGGAAGGCTCTGACTCTCCACCTAGACTTGGAAGTCAGTCGTCACCCTCCCTCCCCCTTCATCTTTCACTTGTGAGGGCTGGATCACATTGCCTAACGAAGGCTCTGACTCTCCACATAGACTTGGGAGTCCGTTGCCACCCTCCCTCCTCATCTTTCACTTGTAAGGGCTGGATCACATTGCCTAAGGAAGGCTCTGACTCCCCACATAGACTTGGGAGTCCGTTGCCACCCTCCCTCCTCATCTTTCACTTGTGAGGGCTGGATCACATTGCCTAAGGAAGGCTCTGACTCTCCACCTAGACTTGGAAGTCAGTCGTCACCCTCCCTCCCCCTTCATCTTTCACTTGTGAGGGCTGGATCACATTGCCTAACGAAGGCTCTGACTCTCCACATAGACTTGGAAGTCAGTCGCCACCCTCCCTCCCCCTTCATCTTTCACCTCTGAGGGCTGGGTCACATTGCCTAAGGAAGGCTCTGACTCTCCACATAGACTTGGGAGTCCGTTGCCACCCTCCCTCCTTATCTTTCGCTTGTGAGGGCTGGGTCACATTGCCTAAGGAAGGCTCTGACTCTCCACCTAGACTTGGAAGTCAGGCGTCACCCTCCCTCCCCCTTCATCTTTCACTTGTGAGGGCTGGATCACATTGCCTAACGAAGGCTCTGACTCTCCACCTAGACTTGGAAGTCAGTCGTCACCCTCCCTCCCCCTTCATCTTTCACTTGTGAGGGCTGGATCACATTGCCTAACGAAGGCTCTGACTCTCCACATAGACTTGGGAGTCCGTTGCCACCCTCCCTCCTCATCTTTCACTTGTGAGGGCTGGGTCACATTGCCTAAGGAAGGCTCTGACTCTCCACCTAGACTTGGAAGTCAGGCGTCACCCTCCCTCCCCCTTCATCTTTCACTTGTGAGGGCTGGATCACATTGCCTAACGAAGGCTCTGACTCTCCACATAGACTTGGGAGTCCGTTGCCACCCTCCGTCCTCATCTTTCACTTGTGAGGGCTGGGTCACATTGCCTAAGGAAGGCTCTGACTCTCCACCTAGACTTGGAAGTCAGTCGTCACCCTCCCTCCCCCTTCATCTTTCACTTGTGAGGGCTGGATCACATTGCCTAACGAAGGCTCTGACTCTCCACCTAGACTTGGAAG
Organism: Mantis religiosa; assembly: GCA_030765055.1. Lineage (NCBI taxonomy): Eukaryota > Metazoa > Arthropoda > Insecta > Mantodea > Mantidae > Mantis > Mantis religiosa. Next base: position 3,875,918 of record CM060952.1, read on the forward strand.
TCAGTCGTCACCCTCCCTCCTCATCTTTCACTTGTGAGGGCTGGATCACATTGCCTAAGGAAGGCTCTGACTCTCCACCTAGACTTGGAAGTCAGTCGTCACCCTCCCTCCCCCTTCATCTTTCACTTGTGAGGGCTGGATCACATTGCCTAAGGAAGGCTCTGACTCTCCACTTAGACTTGGAAGTCAGTCGTCACCCTCCCTCCCCCTTCATCTTTCACTTGTGAGGGCTGGATCACATTGCCTAACGAAGGCTCTGACTCTCCACATAGACTTGGGAGTCCGTTGCCACCCTCCCTCCTCATCTTTCACTTGTGAGGGCTGGATCACATTGCCTAAGGAAGGCTCTGACTCCCCACATAGACTTGGGAGTCCGTTGCCACCCTCCCTCCCTCTTCATCTTTCACTTGTGAGGGCTGGATCACATTGCCTAAGGAAGGCTCTGACTCCCCACATAGACTTGGGAGTCCGTTGCCACCCTCCCTCCCTCTTCATCTTTCACTTGTGAGGGCTGGATCACATTGCCTAACGAAGGCTCTGACTCTCCACATAGACTTGGGAGTCCGTTGCCACCCTCCCTCTTCATCTTTCACTTGTAAGGGCTGGATCACATTGCCTAAGGAAGGCTCTGACTCCCCACATAGACTTGGGAGTCCGTTGCCACCCTCCCTCCCCCTTCATCTTTCACTTGTGAGGGCTGGATCACATTGCCTAAGGAAGGCTCTGACTCTCTACATAGACTTGGGAGCCCGTTGCCACCCTCCCTCCTCATCTTTCACTTGTAAGGGCTGGATCACATTGCCTAAGGAAGGCTCTGACTCCCCACATAGACTTGGGAGTCCGTTGCCACCCTCCCTCCCTCTTCATCTTTCACTTGTGAGGGCTGGATCACATTGCCTAAGGAAGGCTCTGACTCTCCACCTAGACTTGGAAGTCAGTCGTCACCCTCCCTCCCCCTTCATCTTTCACTTGTGAGGGCTGGATCACATTGCCTAACGAAGGCTCTGACTCTCCACATAGACTTGGGAGTCCGTTGCCACCCTCCCTCCTCATCTTTCACTTGTAAGGGCTGGATCACATTGCCTAAGGAAGGCTCTGACTCCCCACATAGACTTGGGAGTCCGTTGCCACCCTCCCTCCTCATCTTTCACTTGTGAGGGCTGGATCACATTGCCTAAGGAAGGCTCTGACTCTCCACCTAGACTTGGAAGTCAGTCGTCACCCTCCCTCCCCCTTCATCTTTCACTTGTGAGGGCTGGATCACATTGCCTAACGAAGGCTCTGACTCTCCACATAGACTTGGAAGTCAGTTGCGACCCTCCCTCCCCCTTCATCTTTCACCTCTGAGGGCTGGGTCACATTGCCTAAGGAAGGCTCTGACTCTCCACATAGACTTGGGAGTCCGTTGCCACCCTCCCTCCTCATCTTTCGCTTGTGAGGGCTGGGTCACATTGCCTAAGGAAGGCTCTGACTCTCCACCTAGACTTGGAAGTCAGGCGTCACCCTCCCTCCCCCTTCATCTTTCACTTGTGAGGGCTGGATCACATTGCCTAACGAAGGCTCTGACTCTCCACATAGACTTGGAAGTCAGTCGCCACCCTCCCTCCCCCTTCATCTTTCACCTCTGAGGGCTGGGTCACATTGCCTAAGGAAGGCTCTGACTCTCCACATAGACTTGGGAGTCCGTTGCCACCCTCCCTCCTCATCTTTCGCTTGTGAGGGCTGGGTCACATTGCCTAAGGAAGGCTCTGACTCTCCACCTAGACTTGGAAGTCAGTCGTCACCCTCCCTCCCCCTTCATCTTTCACTTGTGAGGGCTGGATCACATTGCCTAACGAAGGCTCTGACTTTACACATAGACTTGGGAGTCAGTCGCCACCCTACCTCCCTCTTCATCTTTCACTTGTGAGGGCTGGATCACATTGCCTAAGGAAGGCTCTGACTCTCCACCTAGACTTGGAAGTCAGTCGTCACCCTCCCTCCCCCTTCATCTTTCACTTGTGAGGGCTGGATCACATTGCCTAAGGAAGGCTCTGACTCTCTACATAGACTTGGGAGTCAGTCGTCACCCTACCTCCCCCTTCATCTTTCACTTGTGAGGGCTGGATCACATTGCCTAAGGAAGGCTCTGACTCTCTACATAGACTTGGGAGTCAGTCGTCACCCTACCTCCCCCTTCATCTTTCACTTGTGAGGGCTGGATCACATTGCCTAAGGAAGGCTCTGACTCTCTACATAGACTTGGGAGTCAGTCGTCACCCTACCTCCCCCTTCATCTTTCACTTGTGAGGGCTGGATCACATTGCCTAAGGAAGGCTCTGACTCTCTACATAGACTTGGGAGTCAGTCGTCACCCTACCTCCCCTTTCATCTTTCACTTGTGAGGGCTGGATCACATTGCCTAAGGAAGGCTCTGACTCTCTACATAGACTTGGAAGTCAGTCGTCACCCTACCTCCCCCTTCATCTTTCACTTGTGAGGGCTGGATCACATTGCCTAAGGAAGGCTCTGACTCTCTACATAGACTTGGGAGTCAGTCGTCACCCTACCTCCCCCTTCATCTTTCACTTGTGAGGGCTGGATCACATTGCCTAAGGAAGGCTCTGACTCTCTACATAGACTTGGGAGTCAGTCGTCACCCTACCTCCCCCTTCATCTTTCACTTGTGAGGGCTGGATCACATTGCCTAAGGAAGGCTCTGACTCTCTACATAGACCTGGGAGTCAGTCGCCACCCTACCTCCCCTTCATCTTTCACTTGTGAGGGCTGGATCACATTGCCTAAGGAAGGCTCTTACTCTCCACCTAGACTTGGGAGTCAGTCGCCACCCTCCCTCCCTCTTCATCTTTCACTTGTGAGGGCTGGATCACATTACCTAAGGAAGGCTCTGACTCTCTACCTAGACCTGGGAGTCAGTCGCCACCCTACCTCCCCCTTCATCTTTCACTTGTGAGGGCTGGATCACATTGCCTAAGGAAGGCTCTGACTCTTCACCTAGACCTGGGAGTCAGTCGCCACCGTCCCTCCCTCTTCATCTTTCACTTGTGAGGGCTGGATCACATTACCTAAGGAAGGCTCTGACTCTCTACCTAGACCTGGGAGTCAGTCGCCACCCTCCCTCCCCCTTCATCTTTCACTTGTGAGGGCTGGATCACATTGCCTAAGGAAGGCTCTGACTCTCTACATAGACCTGGGAGTCAGTCGCCACCGTCCCTCCTTCTTCATCTTTCACTTGTGAGGGCTGGATCACATTGCCTAACGAAGGCTCTGACTCTCCACCTAGACTTGGGAGTCAGTCCCCACCCTCCCTCCCTCTTCATCTTTCACTTGTGAGGGCTGGAACACATTGCCTAACGAAGGCTCTGACTCTCCACCTAGACTTGGGAGTCAGTCCCCACCCTCCCTCCCTCTTCATCTTTCACTTGTGAGGGCTGGATCACATTGCCTAACGAAGGCTCTGACTCTCCACCTAGACTTGGGAGTCAGTCCCCACCCTCCCTCCCTCTTCATCTTTCACTTGTGAATGCTGGATCACATTGCCTAACGAAGGCTCTGACTCCCCACATAGACTTGGGAGTCCGTTGCCACCCTCCCTCTTCATCTTTCACTTGTGAGGGCTGGATCACATTGCCTAAGGAAGGCTCTGACTCTCCACCTAGACTTGGGAGTCAGTCGCCACCGTCCCTCCCTCTTCATCTTTCACTTGTGAGGGCTGGATCACATTGCCTAAGGAAGGCTCTGACTCTCTACCTAGACTTGGGAGTCAGTCCCCACCCTCGCTCCCTCTTCATCTTTCACTTGTGAGGGCTGGATCACATTGCCTAACGAAGGCTCTGACTCTCCACCTAGACTTGGAAGTCAGTCGTCACCCTCCCTCCCCCTTCATCTTTCACTTGTGAGGGCTGGATCACATTGCCTAAGAAAGGCTCCGACTTTCCACATAGACCTGGGAGTCAGCCGCCACCGTCCCTCCTTCTTCATCTTTCACTTGTGAGGGCTGGATCACATTGCCTAAGGAAGGCTCTGACTTTCCACATAGACCTGGGAGTCAGTCGCCACCGTCCCTCCTTCTTCATCTTTCACTTGTGAGGGCTGGATCACATTGCCTAAGGAAGGCTCTGACTTTCCACATAGACCTGGGAGTCAGTCGCCACCGTCCCTCCTTCTTCATCTTTCACTTGTGAGGGCTGGATCACATTGCCTAAGGAAGGCTCCGACTTTCCACATAGACCTGGGAGTCAGTCGCCACCGTCCCTCCTTCTTCATCTTTCACTTGTGAGGGCTGGATCACATTGCCTAAGGAAGGCTCTGACTCTCCACCTAGACTTGGGAGTCAGTCGCCACCCTACCTCCCTCTTCATCTTTCACTTGTGAGGGCTGGATCACATTGCCTAACGAAGGCTCTGACTCTCCACCCAGACTTGGGAGTCAGTCGCCACCCTACCTCCCTCTTGATCTTTCACTTGTGAGGGCTGGATCACATTGCCTAACGAAGGCTCTGACTCTCTACCTAGACTTGGGAGTCAGTCGCCACCCTCCCTCCCTCCTCATCCTTCACTTGTGAGGGCTGGATCACATTACCTAACGAAGGCTCTGACTCTCCACCTAGACTTGGGAATCAGTCCCCACCCTCCCTCCCCCTTCATCTTTCACTTGTGAGGGCTGGATCACATTGCCTAACGAAGGCTCTGACTCTCCACCTAGACTTGGGAGTCAGTCGCCACCCTACCTCCCTCTTCATCTTTCACTTGTGAGGGCTGGATCACATTGCCTAACGAAGGCTCTGACTCTCCACCTAGACTTGGGAGTCAGTCCCCACCCTCCCTCCCTCTTCATCTTTCACTTGTGAGGGCTGGATCACATTGCCTAAGGAAGGCTCTGACTTTCCACCTAGACTTGGGAGTCAGTCGCCACCGTCCCTCCTTCTTCATCTTTCACTTGTGAGGGCTGGATCACATTGCCTAAGGAAGGCCCTGACTCTCCACCTAGACTTGGGAGTCAGTCGCCATCCTCCCTCCCTCTTCATCTTTCACTTGTGAGGGCTGGATCACATTGCCTAAGGAAGGCTCTGACTCTCCACCTAGACTTGGAAGTCAGTCGTCACCCTCCCTCCCCCATCATCTTTCACTTGCGAGGGCTGGATCACATTGCCTAAGGAAGGCTCTGACTCTCCACCTAGACTTGGAAGTCAGTCGCCATCCTCCCTCCCTCTTCATCTTTCACTTGTGAGGGCTGGATCACATTGCCTAAGGAAGGCTCTGACTCTCCACCTAGACTTGGAAGTCAGTCGTCACCCTCCCTCCCCCTTCATCTTTCACTTGTGAGGGCTGGATCACATTGCCTAAGGAAGGCTCTGACTCTCCACCTAGACTTGGGAGTCAGTCGTCACCCTACCTCCCTCTTCATCTTTCACTTGTGAGGGCTGGATCACATTGCCTAAGGAAGGCTCTGACTCTCCACCTAGACTTGGAAGTCAGTCGTCACCCTCCCTCCCTCTTCATCTTTCACTTGCGAGGGCTGGATCACATTGCCTAAGGAAGGCTCTGACTCTCTACCTAGACTTGGGAGTCAGTCCCTTCCCTCCCTCCCTCTTCATCTTTCACTTGTGGGGGCTGGATCACATTGCCTAACGAAGGCTCTGACTCTCCACCTAGACTTGGAAGTCAGTCGTCACCCTCCCTCCCTCTTCATCTTTCACTTGCGAGGGCTGGATCACATTGCCTAAGGAAGGCTCTGACTCTCTACCTAGACTTGGGAGTCAGTCCCCACCCTCCCTCCCTCTTCATCTTTCACTTGTGAGGGCTGGATCACATTGCCTAACGAAGGCTCTGACTCTCCACCTAGACTTGGGAGTCCGTCGCCATCCTCCCTCCCTCTTCATCTTTCACTTATGAGGGCTGGATCACATTGCCTAAGGAAGGCTCTGACTCTCTACCTAGACTTGGGAGTCAGTCCCCACCCTCCCTCCCTCTTCATCTTTCACTTGTGAGGGCTGGATCACATTGCCTAACGAAGGCTCTGACTCTCCACCTAGACTTGGGAGTCAGTCCCCACCCTCCCTCCCTCTTCATCTTTCACTTGTGAGGGCTGGATCACATTGCCTAAGGAAGGCTCTGACTCTCCACCTAGACTTGGGAGTCAGTCGCCACCGTCCCTCCCTCTTCATCTTTCACTTGTGAGGGCTGGATCACATTGCCTAAGGAAGGCTCTGACTCTCCACCTAGACTTGGGAGTCAGTCGCCACCCTACCTCCCTCTTCATCTTTCACTTGTGAGGGCCGGATCACATTGCCTAACGAAGGCTCTGACTCTCCACCTAGACTTGGAAGTCAGTCGCCACCCTCCCTCCCTCTTCATCTTTCACTTGTGAGGGCTGGATCACATTGCCTAAGGAAGGCTCTTACTCTCCACCTAGTCTTGGGAGTCAGTCGCCACCGTCCCTCCCTCTTCATCTTTCACTTGTGAGGGCTGGATCACATTGCCTAAGGAAGGCTCTTACTCTCCACCTAGACTTGGGAGTCAGTCGCCACCCTCCCTCCCTCTTCATCCTTCACTTGTGAGGGCTGGATCACATTGCCTAAGGAAGGCTCTTACTCTCCACCTAGACTTGGGAGTCAGTCCCCACCCTCCCTCCTTCTTCATCTTTCACTTGTGAGGGCTGGATCACATTGCCTAAGGAAGGCTCTGACTCTCCACATAGACTTGGAAGTCAGTCGCCACCCTCCCTCCCCCTTCATCTTTCACTTGTGAGGGCTGGATCACATTGCCTAAGGAAGGCTCTGACTCTCCACCTAGACTTGGGAGTCAGTCGCCACCGTCCCTCCCTCTTCATCTTTCACTTGTGAGGGCTGGATCACATTGCCTAAGGAAGGCTCTGACTCTCTACCTAGACTTGGGAGTCAGTCCCCACCCTCGCTCCCTCTTCATCTTTCACTTGTGAGGGCTGGATCATATTGCCTAAGGAAGGCTCTGACTCTCTACCTAGACTTGGGAGTCAGTCGCCACCGTCCCTCCCTCTTCATCTTTCACTTGTGAGGGCTGGATCACATTGCCTAAGGAAGGCTCTGACTCTCTACATAGACTTGGGAGTCAGTCGCCAGCCTACCTCCTTCTTCATCTTTCACTTGTGAGGGCTGGATCACATTGTCTAAGGAAGGCTCTTACTCTCCACCTAGACTTGGGAGTCAGTCGCCATCCTCCCTCCCTCTTCATCTTTCACTTGTGAGGGCTGGATCACATTGCCTAAGGAAGGCTCTGACTTTCCACATAGACCTGGGAGTCAGTCGCCAGCCTACCTCCCTCTTCATCTTTCACTTGTGAGGGCTGGATCACATTGCCTAAGGAAGGCTCTGACTCTCCACATAGACTTGGGAGTCAGTCGCCACCCTCCCTCCCTCTTCATCTTTCACTTGTGAGGGCTGGATCACATTGCCTAAGGAAAGTGCACCGGAAGACCTACAAATCTTATCGAGATGAATGTTCAGTAATATTTCTAAATGGTTCAGCAATAATAATTTAATTGTAAACTTGGATAAGACACATGTAATTCATTTTCAGATTTCTCAGAATAAGTCTCTTGTACAATCACAATTAATATGCAATAATTAAGTAATTAAGTATGTAAATACAACTAAATTTCGTGGTTTTTGGATACAGAGTAACCTAAAGTGGGAGACACATGTTGATCATCTAATTAAAAAACTGAGTACAATTTGTTATAATTTCAGACAACTGGTACACATAGTTCACATAAAAACTCCTAGAAGTGTGTATTTTGCGTGTGCTCTCTCCATTTTAAAATATGGCATAACATTATGGGGTAACTCACCACATTGTAAATCATTATTCATAATGCAAAAACGGATTCTAAGAATACATGGAGGAGTTGAATCAACATCTACATGCAGACCATTATTTAAAAAATTTAAAATCTTACCTGTTCCATGTATTTTCATTTTTGAAATTTTAAAATTTATAAAGACAAATTTAATGAAAGGAAATGGCCACTGTACTTTTAATGACACAGCTCATAATCATAATGCTAGACAGAGAATGGACATTCATGTGAATAGAAGTAACACAAGAGCTCATCAAAACAGTTTAATAAACCTAGGAATCACTTTTTTTTAATAAACTGCCTATAGCCAATGAAACCACTTGCATTTTTCAGCATTTAAAGAGTCAGTTTTGGTATACTTGCTAGACCACTGTTTTTATTGTTAGTGAATTTATGGAGAGTTTATAATATTGTTACATTTTGAATTAATTGTGTGTATAATAAAATTTCTTGAGATATTAAGTTAATTAGGAGTCGATTAATAACACAAAACAACACTCACTTTTAAATTTTCCCGGAACCGGTTTCTGAGGTCTTCCCTCTATCTTCAGCCGGACATCGACTAGTTCTCATTGGTGTAGCTGGCAATATTTTGTCTTCGGTCTCCTCTGGTGGCGGTTCGAGGAACTTGCTGAACAAATCTTTCTGGGGGATGTCGAAATTGAATACTTTGTTCCTATTTTTTGAAATAAAGATTTGTTCCCATGTGGACAGTTCTTCTTTTCCTGTTGTATGTTTTAGTAATTTTGGTTCTGGATTTATGTTGTGGTTTTTTTCCCAAAAATGCGTGGCAACTGCTGATTTTTCTAATTGTTTGTATTTTATGTTCCTAAAGTGTTCCTTTGCTCTTGTTTCTAAATTTCTTTTCGTTTTTCCAATATAAATTTGACTACAGTCACAGCATTCAATTTGATATATACCAGATTTTTTGTTAGATGGAATGGCATCTTTGATGTTTGAGCAAATTAGGTTTTTTAAGGAGTAATGGTTCACTGGAGCTAGTTGAATGTTTTGTTTTTTGAAGACTTTTTTGAATTTATCAAAGGCCCATGGATGGTAAGTGAATTTTTTGAAGATCATTTTAGTTTCTGTAGCTGAGAAACAGCTCTCAGCTACAGAAACTAAAATGATCTTCAAAAAATTCACTTACCATCCATGGGCCTTTGATAAATTCAAAAAAGTCTTCAAAAAACAAAACATTCAACTAGCTCCAGTGAACCATTACTCCTTAAAAAACCTAATTTGCTCAAACATCAAAGATGCCATTCCATCTAACAAAAAATCTGGTATATATCAAATTGAATGCTGTGACTGTAGTCAAATTTATATTGGAAAAACGAAAAGAAATTTAGAAACAAGAGCAGAGGAACACTTTAGGAACATAAAATACAAACAATTAGAAAAATCAGCAGTTGCCACGCATTTTTGGGAAAAAAACCACAACATAAATCCAGAACCAAAATTACTAAAACATACAACAGGAAAAGAAGAACTGTCCACATGGGAACAAATCTTTATTTCAAAAAATAGGAACAAAGTATTCAATTTCGACATCCCCCAGAAAGATTTGTTCAGCAAGTTCCTCGAACCGCCACCAGAGGAGACCGAAGACAAAATATTGCCAGCTACACCAATGAGAACTAGTCGATGTCCGGCTGAAGATAGAGGGAAGACCTCAGAAACCGGTTCCGGGAAAATTTAAAAGTGAGTGTTGTTTTGTGTTATTAATCGACTCCTAATTAACTTAATTTATACAACAACACTGTTTTCAACACTTCCATAAAAGGATTCTTGAGATATCTTTATAAAACATTATTTTGTACAAACAATGACTTGTCCTTATTGGATGTGACTTGTTAATTTACAAGTATAGTTAATTGCACTTTAAATTTGCAATTTGACGTGTCTTATATCATAGTACTCATGTACAATGTATGATTTACAAGATTAATTAATTATCTATCTATATATCTATCTAAATTCTCCAACTGACTCGTGTTTCTCCCGGTAAACCACTTAGTAGTTCTCATAAACACATGAGACGACTACCTTAATGGTGACTTACAACATGTAAGTACTTTAAGGCCCGGGCGTTATAGTTCGGACCACTATTAGGTACAACTGACTCGTGTTTATCCCGGTAAACCACTTAGTAGTTCTCATAAACACATGAGACAACAACCTTAATGGTGACTTACAACATGTAAGTACTTTAAGGCCCCTTTAAGTACTTTATCAATGGTTAGAGCAGCTGGACGGTGACCAGAAGATCCGTGGTTCAAATCCCAGCTTTGGCATTGAACTTTTCAGGCTGGCTCTACTTTTCCACAATTTAGCCTGCACACGGCCAGTGTGAAAGAAAACAATTAATTTTGTTCAGCAGTCTGCGAGAACCATATCATGGACTCTGTCAATGACTCCCTCGGTAACCACATATGCAGGACATCCTCGGTGCTCCTTGTCAGAAATGGATGTTTGACCACATTTAAATTTGTTATACCAATATCTAACTGATGTCCTAGAAGGTGGGAGGTCTCCATAAACAACATCCATTTTCGCTTTTATCTTCTCACAAGTTTTCCCATTGAAAAGTAAAAAGCAAATCACTAAACAATCTGTACTTTTTTCATTTTAGCATAAAAATGTTGAACAACTTAAGGAAATATATACAAATATAATAATTTGTAACTTAAAAAAGTGCACTTATAAGAAATGATGACTGTTTTCTTATAAATTGACTACGATCGCAATTTTGTGAATACCTTATTCACATCATCAGCTTGAACCATCAACAATCTTGTTAATGTTACCATCGCTAGATGTCACTATGTTTATTTTAGTACTGCCAACATATGAAAATGAAACAAATTTAAAAACAGAATTGACTGTTGGTATTTCAAAATTCATTATGCAATGTTTATTTTTTAAAATAAATATTTTTTCCCAAGCCATTAATTCTATTGCACCATTTAATTGTTTTAATAATTTAACTTTAGGATTTATTTCATGGTTAAATGACCAAAAATGATCTACGGCCGATTTATCAATTTGTTTATATCTAATGTTATGAAAATGCTCTTTTGTTCTGGTTTCCAAATTACGTTTTGTCTTTCCAATATAAACTTTATTACAATTGAAACAATTAAATTGATAAATACCAGATTTTTTATTGTTAGGAATTTTATCATGTTTAGTGAAGTGTAGTTAATTTTTAATACTGTATTTATTTTGAGGAACTCAAGTTATACCAAACTCTTTAAAAAATTTTGAAAATGTTTATTAACCCAAGGATGGTAAGTAAATTTTTTAAAATTAGAATTGTCTTTTATTTTTTAAGGGTAGAAATATCATTAACAGTTTCTTGTTATTTAAAGTTTTCAATCTTCCTTGTATAAAATCTTTATTAAAACCATTAATTAAAGCAATATTAATAACATGTTTATATTCTTTATTAAATTCCTCTTTATTTAGGGGTATATTTATTAATCTATAAATCAAACTATTGAAAACAGCAAATTTATGTGAAAAAGGGTTAAAAAATTTATATTAAGTTATATATCTGCACGGAGAAACACCAAATTGCAAAATATTGTTTGTATTTATGTCATTTATAGTATTCACATTAGTTAAAACAAACTACGACAATTATTGTAGGTATCTACGCACCTTTATATTATGGGGACAGACCCTCTCTTAAACAGTATATTTACCTACAGGCCTCAAAGATGCATATCAAATTTGATCTCAAGCCGCAAGAGGAATTGTATATAAATTCACTCCTTCAGCAATGCTATTGATGACGTCAAATTTTGTGCGGTAAAATGACAGATAAACATGAACACTATGTGTACCTAAAAAAGTCATTCAGAATGAATATGACTTCGGAGGACATAACCAGAAGATTTAATATATAGAAATAATTTGCCATTAAAATGTCTTATACATATGGTATTTTAATTAATACCATATTGAGAAACTAAATAGTTTTGTAAAATGTTTTATGTAAAGGGTAGTCTGGAGTCAGGAAACTTTCTTGTAAATCTTTATGTTGCATTCTTGGAAGATACTGAACTTGAATAACAAGTTTGATGTTTAACTAACTTTTTGAATTAAGTTGTCCACATTAGTAGACATTTTTTTAAAAATGCTATTATTTGGATTCAGGTTGTTGTAAAACATATATTTCCAGTGAAATGTTGAATGGTACTTGCACTAACCTTGACTTGCTCTCCAATAAGAACCTCCAAGGCATGGTGTACTTTATATTCATAGAATGGGTTGAAATGCAGTAGAGTGCCTTCAATGCTGACTGTGATCTCTGTAACACCCAGTTTTGTGATTAGTGCTGCAGTTAATGCAGCCACCATCCTTGCTGATCGTGTTAGGAACAGCTTACATATAAATTTGATAATAGCAAGGTCAGTTTTAGTGGCATGTCCAAGATCAAGATCGCCAGCCACTTTCTGTGTCTGTTCAAAGCTGCTATCATCACTGAAACAGATGGACAATCAAGTTTTCACTGACACTTGGATCATATTCTCAAACATTAATTGTATATCAATGAATACCATTACTTTTCAATAAGAACCACAAATTCCTTGCGAAAGTTATTTGGCACCAAAAGTCGAGCAGAGCCAATTCCTCTTAGCATTAGGTTTTCACCAATTAGCTGGTTAATCTTCAAGCGTACGAGTTCACCTATATATCTTGAGGAAACCATTTTCTCAAAGCTGAAATCAAATAAAAATTACATTACGTAGAAAATGAAGCTAGCTACAGTGAAGCAATAAATATTACACCAATATAAATATTTGTTACAAAGGCTTCACTTCTAAGAAATTGGTGTTAATACTTCTTTCTAATGGAGATCAATTACACAATCTGTTTTTGAAATCAATATCCATTAGAAAGAAGTGTTAATACCAATTTCTTAAGATAAGTGAAGCCTTTGTAACAAATATTTATATTTGTGTAATAAAAATTACATGTTTAGTATTGTAACATCTATGATTGTATGAGTTGAGAGTGAGAACTTGTTCATTAGGAGGGATGGGAAGCTCATGTTAGAGACATGATTCCCTACATTTCAATGTTAAACTGTGGCAGATCGGCTCTGCAGGGTTACACTCGTCCTGGGAGGCCCTTCCCCATCTGGAGGACGGCCATGCAACACAGACACAGTCAATCAGGATGAAAAGTGAAGTGAGATGGACATACAGGAAATTTGGGGGATTTAAATATTGTTCCAAATAACAACGGATCTGCCAGTCTCCGTCATGCGCTTAACCATTGAGCTACCATAACAACATTAAGTTCTCCAACTGACTCGTATGTTTCTCAGTAAACCACTAGGAGTTCTCATATTCTATGCGACACGCACCTTTTGGGTGACTTACTATGCTGTAAGTACTTAAGTCCCAGGCTTCATAGTTAAACCATTATTAGGTTAATTGATGGAAATTAATAGTTATTCTAAAACCTTTGTATCTATCCAAAACCTTAGCCTATACATGGCCAATGTGGAAGAATAATTAATTTCCTTCATTACCTAATTTGTATTTTCTTACACTGGGAGGTAAATGTGTAGTGTTTAACGCCCGCTTTTACTACATACGGCACCGCAGGCGGTGACACTGATGATACATGAAATGAAGATGGAGCACCGGTGGAATGAGATGGTGGGGGAAACCGGAGGTCCCGGAGAAAATCTGCCCCAGCGCCGTGTTGTCCACCACAAATCTCACTTTGCGGTCGCCTGGGATCGAACTCGGGCCGCCTTGGTGAGAGTGGGAGGTAGGTTTAAGTGATTCTCAAATCTCTTAGAAGCTGTTCACTATGTGAATGGTTTTGAAATTCCATTCTCTTTTCATGGCTAGAAAAAGAAAGAATAACAAATTCCTATTTGAGAAATGGAAGTATAACAAAAATAAACAAAATTGTAGAAAGGAATGTCTTCAAACTCCACAGAAAGTGTATTTGGCTTAAATTAAAAGTTGATTATAATTTTTAAAATTTACTTGCCATCCTTGGGCTAATAGTTTTAAGCCTTGAGTAGTCACGTGGGCAACATATGTAGCCCAGCCATTTTGTTTTTGCAAGTGCGCATCTTTTGCTTTTATGGTGATGTGGGTTTTGGTAGCTTCTCGACACAATGTGTTCTCAGTAGTCACTTGGCTATAATATATTTTAGCGAGACAGTATTTCTGTTATTTGCAATTAAACTTAGTTGCGCACAGCTGGGGTACATATGTAGCCCGTGTGACCACTAATGAAACAATTGTTGAAATGGCTACTAAGAGAAAGTTTTGTTGTGTGGGAGTTCCTGAGGACAATTTGCTAACTGCACAATGGCTTAGTGAAGCTCTAAATGAAAGTAGTGAATGTGACATAGAACTTGACTATAATGATGAAGGAGAAGAGGATCAGAAATGCAAGTGATAGAAACAGAGGAAGGAAGTGATGAAAATGAATAAAATGATGAAGCAACGGATGTTGAACCCAATCAGTGCCATGTGTATTTTTTCTGTGAATCAGAAGTTATTTCTTGGTTGTTTCTTGAGACAATATCCTGGGAGCTCATAAAGCCTCAGATAGCAAAAGGAGCAGAACTGAACACTATACCAGTCTCACTAAGAAAGCGGAATTGAAGATGTTCACAGAACACAAGTCACACAGCCTGACAACAAGTTAGGGAGGTGCTACTTATGTGTAAGAAGTAAGGATAAATCTAACAGGAAGAGTTGCAGTATGTGTCAAAGAAAGATTTGCAATAATCATTCCACGGCAGTGTGTAAAGGGTGTGTACACAAAGAATTGTAAACCAAATAGTAATTTAGCTTGGGTCATATTTTGAGGCTATTACTAGACATTCATATGGTGATTGTTGGAGCAGTGTAAACATTTAATACATTCTGTATCAGATATTGTTGTTTTCACTACTATGAACTTGATTAATGTGATTCAGAAATGTAAAGGAATACTTTAAACGAGTTTACCGTATAATTTAGATGGTACTTAGTATAATTTAATTTAATATCAAATTATCTTGAAAGAGTTCATAAAACTCAATTTGAATGTAAGTAAACACTATAAAGAAATAATGGAATATCCCAGAAGGTTATTAAAACAATTATAAATAACGCATAAAATAAATTTTATACGGGCTACATATGTAGCCCGCACAACCACTCACATCACAAAGCATCATGTGACTACTTGAGGGTTAAAAATTTGTTAAAGAGTTTGAATCTTTTAGGTTCCTCAAAATAAATATAATATAAGAAAATTTGCTACATTTTTCTAAAAAGATAAAATTTCCAATAATAAAAAATCTGGCATTTATCAATTTCATTGTTCAGATTGCGACCAGGTTTATGTTGAAAGGACCAAATGTCATTTAGAAATCGGAAAAAAAAGAACATTTTAGAAATTTAATGGTTTGAATGAATGAATTCCTGTATTTCCTTAAGTGGAACATAGGGCTTACTGAATCGCACAACTTCTAGGCCTGTAGGCAAGTTAGAAATCAGAGGTCTCCTTATCAGAGAGATTCTGGGATTAGTGATCAGCCCAATGCCGGAAGTGAAAGTACGAGAGAGATGAAGTAATGGGAAAAGTGATGCTGGAGGGGGAAACTGGAGGACCCGGAGAAAACCCGTCCTAGTGCCATGTTGTCCACTATAAATCTCACTTTGCAGTCATCTGGAATCAAATCCAGGCCACCTTGATGAGAGCCAAGTGGTCGAACCACTCAACCACGGCATGACCTATTTATTGGTTTGGGAGAAAAGATTTATTTTACAAAATAGAAATTGCACAATGATTTTTGAAATACTGAAAATTTATCGTGTTTTTAAGTTTGGTAATAAATACCACACCTAGGGGTAGTTATGATGACAAACAGTAACTGAGGATGCAAATGGTTTATTTGCGCAACTAGTCTCTTCAATTATCTGGAAAGTTCGTCAATTTTCTTAAAAACATAAGTGAGAAGTTTGTGACAAATAATTACAGTTTATGCAGTATCAAGATACACATTTCAATTGTCATGAAAATATCTTAAAAACATAGTATTTTAATCAAAACCATAAGTGTCTTATTTGAGGAAGTCAGAATTTTTTTAAAAATGTTTGATATAAAAGAAATTTTGGAGTGGCAGGACTTGTATCTCATATTTGACAAATGGCAAGTTTAGCTTCTAACAGAATTTTCATTTTGGTAATATAGAAACATGCATACAGCTAAACATGCTTATATGTATTGAGGGAGGGAAGACTATGCCTCCTCTACCTGCTGTGTGGTGCTGATTACATTAGTGACACTAAGATACTTACACTTGTTCATTTGGGTTAGACCCTTCTAACTCAATGTCAGCATCACTTTTCATGAAATCCAGTTCTCCATTAATACCAAATTCTCCATTATCTAATTCAACAAATGCATATTTGGTATCTTTGGGTTTAGTAGCCATCTTTACATTTTCTATGTCTTCTATATAGCATAGATGTGTTCCATTTCCTGTAACACAATTAACATAAATTGTAACTTCTCCAGTTGATGTAATGTACAAGGGTCGGCTGATAAGTCCCAGGCCTCACAATAAAAAAACATTTAAAATTTTGTTTTCCTTTATTTCTCAACATGATCTCTAGAAAGGCTAATATATTTATCATATCCATGTTCTAATTAAACCATCTTTGTAGTGCAATTTATCATGATCCTTAAAATAGCTGTTTACCACATCAATGGCCTCATTGTTGTGAAATCTTCATCCTCCAAGAAATGTTTTGAGGTTCAAGAACAGGTGGTAGTCACTAGGTGCTAGATCTGGTGAATAGGGTGAACGTTCAAGCAATTCAAACTTTAATTCGCACATTTTTTCCATTGCAATGACTGAATGATGGGCCACAACATTGTCGTGAAGAAAGAAGATTTTTTCTTTGCCAAATTAGTTACTTAGTTTTTATTCATCCTTTTGATCATATTACATGATATAGGACACGTCAAGTACTTATAACTAAAAATTATACAATATACATATATACAACACAAGTTTGGAATGAAAATTCAACTGTATGTACAGTATTATAATAATAATAATAATAATAATAATAATAATAATAATAATAATAATAATAATAATAATAATAATAATAATAATAATAATAATAATAATAATAATAATAATAATAATAATAATAATAATAATAATAATAATAATAATGATAATGATGATAATGATAATGATAATGATGATGATGATGATAATAATAATAATAATAATAATAATAATAATAATAATAATAATAATAATAATAATAATAATAATAATAATAATAATAATAATAATAATAATAATAATAATAATAATAATAATAATAATAATAATAATAATAATAATAATAATAATAATAATAATAATAATAATAATAATAATAATAATAATAATAATAATAATAATAATAATAATAATAATAATAATAATAATAATAATAATAATAATAATAATAATAATAATAATAATAATAATAACAACAACAACAATAACAATAACAACAAGAACAGCAATAACAACAAGAACAACAATAAATCAATAACAACAACTAGAACAACAAGAACAAGAACAACAACTAGAACAACAGCAAGAACTACAAGAACAATAACAAGAACAACAACAGGAACAACAACAAGAACAACAACAACAAGAACAACAACTAGAACAACAGCAAGAACTACAAGAACAATAACAAGAACAACAACAGGAACAACAACAAGAACAACAACTAGAACAACAGCAAGAACTACAAGAACAATAACAAGAACAACAACAGGAACAACAACAAGAACAACAACAAGAACAACAACTAGAACAACAGCAAGAACTACAAGAACAATAACAAGAACAACAACAGGAACAACAACAAGAACAACAACAACAACAACAAGAACAACAACAACAACAACAAGAACAACAACAACAACAGGAACAACAACAAGAACAACAACAACAAGAACAACAACAATAACAACAAGAACAACAACAACAAGAACAACAACAAGAACAAGAACAACAAGAACAACCACAACCACAACCTCAACCTCAACCACAACCACAACCATAACCATAGTAATAGTGTGAAATGAAATGTGTAGTGTTTAACGCCCGCTTTTACTACATACGGCACCGCAGGCGATGACACTGATGATACATGAGATGAAGATGGAGCACCGGTGGAATGAGATGGCGGGGGAAACCGGACATAGTAATAGTAATAATAGTAGTAGTAGTAATAATAATAATAATAATAATAATAATAATAATAATAATAATAATAATAATAATAATAATAATAATAATAATAATAATAATAATAATAATAATAATAATAATAATAATAATAATAATAATAATAATAATAATAATAATAATAATAATAATAATAATAGTAATAATAATGATGATGATGATGATGATGATGATGATGATGATGATGATGATGATGATGATGATGATGATGATGATGATGATGATGATAATAGTTCACTTGTGGTTAACATATTGTGACTTTGTGGGTTCGTGAAATAACAAGACGAGGTTAGAAAACACAAAAATTACACTTTATTTTCCTCGCAATACACCGTTCACCATTACAATTTTGCTAGCAACCTCAAAAACTGTTTATTTTTCCAACACTACTCTCAACTGTCTCTCGCTTCCGGTAACGATCGCCCCCGAAGTTTTCCGAATCTCCACGGCCATCATTTATTCATCGGCTTCGCGAGTCTACCGCCAGGGTGACACTGCTCCCTCCTCAAGGCTGGTCGTCCCGAACAGCGCCTTCGTGGGGGGCCAGGCGGTCCAGGAGTACCACCAACATCTTTCCTCGGGGCACCTTCTGGATGCGGTAGACCACGTCGTTAATCCTCTTCACCACACGGTACGGCGCTTGCCATGGCTGCTGAAGCTTCGGGCAGCGTCCCTTGGTCCGGGTCGGGCGGTACAACCAGACCAGTTCACCTTGCTGGAACCCTTGGCTGTTGGCTTGCCTGTCGTATCGGGTTTTCGTGCGGTCGCTCACCTTCTGGATGTTCTGGCGAGCCATCTCGTGCATGTCGTGGAGGTGGTCCACCAGGTTCTCCACATCCCTCAAGAGTGGTCCCAAGTCTGCGTTCGCCAGCTGCTCCCTCCTCAGGCCTGCGCTATCCCAGCCATCCGCAGGCACTGCCGTGACTACTCGAACTGCTGCGGCACGCTCCTTCCCCTCCACTCTTGTGCATTGGCCGCACTCTTTTGGACAGGGTCTTCGGGACATAGCGTCCGCGTTACCGTGACTCTTCCCTCTGCGATGTTCCGAGGTGAAGTCGTACTCCTGCTGCCTCTGGACCCAACGTGCTGTCTCGCCTTCCGGTCGCGCCGTCACCATCACCTCGCTCCTCGCGGGGACAACCACGTCTTCGTTCAAGATGACCCTGCAAATTCCAAGGCGCTCTTCTGGTTGACGGAGTATAACCTCTTCTCCGTTGAGCCTCAGGACCTTCCTGCCGACGTCGACCGTCGCCTCGTGGCTCCTGAGGGCATCCAGTCCCAGAATCACCTCCTCAGCCACCTTCGCGACGAACACCCACAGACGCACGGCCCTCCGTCCCAAGGTCAGCTCCAGCAGGGCCTCCTTCTCCACAGGCATGGTGTCGCCCGATGCCGTCACAAGCTGGTATGGTCGGCTCGGCTTCCTCGTCAGCAAACCCTTCGCCACGTCAGGTCTGATGAGGTCACGGCCGCCCCGGTATCCACCAGCACGCGGCACGGCTTTCCTCTTACCCAGCCGTCCGCGATGAGGTTGTCGTCCATCCGCCGGCTGACGGCGCGGATTGTCACTCGAGGGAATGGTGGTAATGGCGCCGACGTGCCCCTCTCCACGCCGGCCCGTACTCGTTTTCCGGCTGCTCTTCCAGGTCTGGGCAGTCTCTCTGCAGGTGTCCGGGCTGTCCACACCCCCAACACAGGCCACTAGGTGTTCGCCGGCGTCCCAAAGCTGGTCTTCTGTCTCCGGCGTAGCGGACACTCCTCGTTCTGGACGTCGGGATAGATGCTACCTTGGCCGCCTCCATCCTTAATGCCGCTGTCAGCGCCTCGTGGATGGTTTTATAATCGCCGAGCATTAGGCGCTGACGAATCTCCGTGTTCCGTACCCCGTCGACAGAGTTGTAGGCGGCTTCCCGGGATACGAACTCCAGTGGCAGGTCAACCAAGGCCTTGCCAGCTAGCTGCTCAATCGCTATGGTGAACTTCTGCAGCGTCTCCCCCGGCTGCTGTGACCTTGCCTTTAGTTGGCTGCGGTACGCTGCGGCTAAGCGGTGGTTCCCGAAACGATTCTCCAGGGCCTCCCAGATGTCCTTGGGCGCCGCCGTTGTCTGCAACGCGTTTAGGACTTCCGCGGTCCGTCCCTGGAGGCTGGCTATTAGCTGTGTTGCCTCCTCCTCCGGTGACCATCTGTTGTGCTTGGCCACTGTGTCGAACTGGCGGCGGAAGACCTCAAATGTTGACGCGCCGTCATATTTCGGTCGTTTGACGCGCGCAGATGTTGTGTTGTGTCCCGGCGTGTTGGCCTTCAAATCCTTCAGTTTCCTGCCGACGACGTCCTCTACTATGGCGTTCAGGGACTTGACGCTGGTGTCGGCCTTTCCCTCCAGGTCGTCAACGCGGCTCGGCAGGTCCTCGACGCGCTCGTCCACTTGGCCCATCCGCTTGCCCAGCTCCGTCACGTTATCCCTCACGCCGGCCAACTGTTCTTCAAACTTCACGGCAAGGGCCTCGTTTGCCGCTTTCATCTCCGTGGCCAGGCTGTCGTTCGCTGCCCTCATTTCTGTGGTCAATTCGGTCTTTATTTGTTTCAACTCCGCGGCCAGGTTGTTATTTGCCACTTCTGTTTTTGCAGCGAGGTTTTCATTTGCCGTCTTCATTTCTTCCATTTTCTCTAAAATCTTTGCCAATGCAGCTTCCATTGTCATAGATCCCACTTCTGACACCAGTTGTGACTTTGTGGGTTCGTGAAATAACAAGACGAGGTTAGAAAACACAAAAACTACACTTTATTTTCCTCGCAATACACCGTTCACCATTACAATTTTGCTAGCAACCTCAAAAACTGTTTATTTTTCCAACACTACTCTCAACTGTCTCTCGCTTCCGGTAACGATCGCCCCCGAAGATTTCCGAATCTCCACGGCCATCATTTATTCATCGGCTTCGCGAGTCTACCGCCAGGGTGACAATATTCAAACAATTCACCTATACTATAAAACATTAACATCATTAACAAAATTAATTGTCAAAGTAATCATAATATTCTTTTATGCTATAAAAACAATGGAGTGAAAGAAGTTTTTTGAGACAAATTCTAAATCGATGCAGTGCAGGTATTTGCTTCAGATAATTGGGTAATTTATTATAAAGCTGGAGGCCAGTATATACAAAACTTTTTTCAAAAGAACTAGTGCTATGTGTGGTTACATGAAGATTATCTTTTCTTCTGGTATCATGAGAATGTATCTGTGAGTTTGTTGTGCGCATACTGAGATTGTTTTTTATGTAGCATAATGTTTCATATATGTAAGTACAGGGGAAGGGCAATATATTTAATTCCTTAAATAGAGGCCTACAACTGGTTCTTTTATTAACATGTATTATCCTAATTGCCCGTTTTTGCATTTTAAAAATAGATTTTGCTCCTGTTGAATTACCCCAAAATAATATTCCAAAGCTAAGAACAGATTGAAAATATGCATGATATAAAGATATGACCGATTTCAAGTCCATGATTTTTGAAATGACTGTGATGGCATAAGTTATTTTACTCAGTTTTTGAGATAGTTTTTGAATGTGAGCCGACCACTTTAAATTATGAGGTCTTTTACTTTTCACCTCATCACTCAAACGTTGCAGTAAGCTTGCGTAGTAGTCACCAGTGATACTTTCACCCTTTTTCAAGTAATCAATAAAAATAATTCCCTGTACATCCCAGAAAACATTCGACATAACCTTGTTAGCTGACATAGTTGAACCTTTCCCTTCTTTGGTGTTGGTTCACCTGTAGCAATCCACTATATTGACTGTGATGTACTTTCTGGAGTGTAGTGATGTGTCCAAGTATCATTCATGGTAATAAGTCGTTTCAAAAATTCACTGGGATTTTTATGGTAGAGCTTCAAATTCTTAACAGAAACAGTTTTTCTTTGAACTTTTGATAAGGTGTCAACAAATATGACACCCATCTTGCACAGACCTTGCGAAAGCCCAAAATATTAATAAAAACAATACCTGCACATTTGTTTGGTATGCTTACGGCCTCTACTATGCTAAAAAACTTTAATCTGCGGTCTTCCAGTACTAAACGATGAATTTTTTCAGTGATCTCTGTAGTTGTGACTTCCACAGGACGTCCAGAGCGAGTCTCATCACTAGTGCTCCTACGTCCCATTTTAAACTCTACAACCAACCTTTTAATTATTGTATATGAAGGGACAGAGTCTTTCAATGATCTCTGTAGTTGTGACTTCCACAGGACATCCAGAGCGAGACTCATCACTAATATTCATACGTCCCTTTTTAAACTCTACAACCCACCTTTTGATTATTGTATATGAAGGGACAGAGTGAGACTCATCACTAGTGCTCGTACGTCCCATTTTAAACTCTACAACAAATCTTTTAATCATTGTAAATGAAGGGACAGAGCGAGGATCATCACTAGTGCTCGTACGTCCCATTATAAACTCTACAACCCACCTTTTAATTATTGTATATGAAGGGACAGAGCGAGGCTCATCACATGTGCTCGTACGTCCCATTTTAAACTCTACAACCAACCTTTTAATTATTGTATGTGAAGTGACAGAGGAAGCTCATCACCAGTACTCGTACGTCCCATTTTAAACTCTACAACCAACCTTTTAATTATTGTATATGAAGAGACAGAGCAACGCTCATCACTAGTGCTCGTACATCCCATTTTAAACTCTACAACCAACGTTTTAATTATTGTATATGAAGGGACAGAGCGAGGCTCATCACTAGTACCCGTACATCCCATTTTAAACTCTACAACCAACCTTTTAATTATTGTATATGAAGGGACGAAGCGAGGCTCATCACTAGTACTCGTACGTCCCATTTTAAACTCTACAATCAACTTTTAATTATTGTATATGAAGGGACGAAGCGAGGCTCATCACTAGTACTCGTACGTAACATTTTAAACTCTACAATCAACTTTTAATTATTGTATATGAAGGGACAGAGCGAGGCTCATCACTAGTACTCGTACATCCCATTTTAAACTCTACAACCAACGTTTTAATTATTGTATATGAAGGGACAGAGCGAGGCTCATCACTAGTACCCGTACATCCCATTTTAAACTCTACAACCAACGTTTTAATTATTGTATATGAAGGGACGGAGCGAGGCTCATCACTAGTACCCGTACATCCCATTTTAAACTCTACAACCAACCTTTTAATTATTGTATATGAAGGGACGAAGCGAGGCTCATCACTAGTACTCGTACGTCCCATTTTAAACTCTACAATCAACTTTTAATTATTGTATATGAAGGGACGAAGCGAGGCTCATCACTAGTACTCGTACGTCACATTTTAAACTCTACAATCAACTTTTAATTATTGTATATGAAGGGACAGAGCGAGGCTCATCACTAGTACTCGTACGTCCCATTTTAAACTCTACAACCAACCTTTTAATTATTGTATGTGAAGGGACAGAGCGAGGCTCATCACTAGTACTCTAACGTCCCATTTTAAACTCTACAACAAACCTTTTAATCATTGTATATAAACGGACAGAGCAAGGCTCATCAGTGGTGCTCGTACGTCCCATTTTACACTCTACAACCAAGCTTTTAATTATTGCAGATGAAAGTACAGTTCGAGGCTCATCACTAGTGCTCGTACGTCCCATTTTACACTCTACAACCAACCTTTTAATTATTGGAATTAAATATATTGCCCCTCCCCTGTATTTACATATATGAAACATTATGCCACATAAAAAATTATCTCAGTATGTACACAACAAACTCACAGATACATTATCATGATACCAGAAGAAAAGATAACCTTCATGTAACCACACATAACACTAGTTCTTTTGAAAAAAGTTTTGTATATACTGGCCTCCAGCTTTATAATAAATTACGCAATTATCTGAAGCAAATACCTGCACTGCATCAATTTAGAATTTGTCTCAAAAAACTTCTTTCACTACATTGTTTTTATAGCATAAAAGAATATTATGATTACTTTGACAATTAATTTTGTTAATGTTAATGATGTTAATGTTTTATAGTATAGGTGAATTGTTTGAATATGTTAACTACAAGTGAACTATTATTATTATTGTTATTGTTATTGTTGTTATTATTATTATTATTATTATTATTATTATTATTATTATTATTATTATTATTATTATTATTATTATTATTATTATTATTATTATTATTATTATTATTATTATTATTATTATTATTATTATTATTATTATTATTATTATTATTATTATTATTATTATTATTATTATTATTATTATTATTATTATTATTATTATTATTATTATTATTATTATTATTATTATTATTATTATTATTATTATTATTATTATTATTATTATTATATTTATTATTATTATTATTATTATTATTATTATTATTATTGTTATTATTATTATTGTTATTGTTGTTATTGTTATTATTGTTATTGTTATTGTTATTATTATTATTATTATTATTATTATTATTATTATTATTATTATTATTATTATTATTAGTACTAGTACTAGTACTAGTACTAGTACTATTACTATTACTATTACTATTACTATTACTATTATTATTACTATTATTATTATTATTATTATTATTATTATTATTATTATTATTATTATTATTATTATTGTTATTGTTATTGTTGTTGTTGTTGTTGTTGTTGTTGTTGTTGTTGTTGTTATTATTATTATAATTATTATTATTATTATTATTATTATTATTATTATTATTATTATTATTATTATTATTATTATTATTATTATTATTATTATTATTATTATTATTATTATTGTGATTGTGATTGTGATTGTCATCATCATCATCATCATTATTATTATACTGTACATACAGTTGAATTTTCATTCCAAACTTGTGTTGTATATATGTATATTGTATAATTTTTAGTAATAAGTACTTGACGTGTCCTATATCATGTAATATGATCAAAAGGATTAATAAAAATTAACTAACTAACTAATGTATATGAAGGGACAGAGCGAGGCTCATCACTAGTGCTCGTATGTCACATTTTAAACTCTACAACCAACCTTTTAATTATTGTATATGAAGGGACAGAGCGAGGCTCATCACTAGTGCTCGTACGTCACATTTTATACTCTACAACCAACCTTTTAATTATTGTATATGAAGGGACAGAGCGAGGCTCATCACTAGTACTCGTACGTCCCATTTTAAACTCTACAACCAACCTTTTAATTATTGTATGTGAAGGGAAAGAGCGAGGCTCATCACTAGTGCTCGTACGTCACATTTTATACTCTACAACCAACCTTTTAATTATTGTATATGAAGGGACAGAGCGAGGCTCATCACTAGTACTCGTACGTCCCATTTTAAACTCTACAACCAACCTTTTAATTATTGTATATGAAGGGACAGAGCGAGGCTCATCACTAGTGCTGGTACGTCACATTTTATACTCTACAACCAACCTTTTAATTATTGTATATGAAGGGAAAGAGCGAGGCTCATCACTAGTACCCGTATGTCCCATTTTAAACTCTACAACCAACCTTTTAATTATTGTATATGAAGGACAGAGCGAGGCTCATCACTAGTACTCGTACGTCTCATTTTAAACTCTACAACCAACCTTTTAATTATTGTATATGAAGGGACAGAGCGAGACTCATCACTAGTGCTCGTACGTCACATTTTATACTCTACAACCAACCTTTTAATTATTGTATATGAAGGGAAAGAGCGAGGCTCATCACTAGTACTCGTACGTCACATTTTATACTCTACAACCAACCTTTTAATTATTGTATATGAAGGGAAAGAGCGAGGCTCATCACTAGTACTCGTACGTCACATTTTATACTCTACAACCAACCTTTTAATTATTGTATATGAAGGGAAAGAGCGAGGCTCATCACTAGTGCTCGTACGTCACATTTTATACTCTACAACCAACCTTTTAATTATTGTATATGAAGGGAAAGAGCGAGGGTCATCACTAGTACTCGTACGTCCCATTTTAAACTCTACAACCAACCTTTTAATTATTGTATATGAAGGGACAGAGCGAGGCTCATCACTAGTGCTCGTATGTCCCATTTTACACTCTACAACCAACCTTTTAATTATTGTGTGTGAAGGGACAGAGCGAGGCTCATCACTAGTACTCGTACGTCCCATTTTAAACTCTATAATCAACCTTTTAATTATTGTATATGAAGGGACAGAGCGAGGCTCATCACTAGTGCTCGTATGTCCCATTTTACACTCTACAACCAACCTTTTAATTATTGTATATGAAGGGAGAGAGCGAGGCTCATCACTAGTGCTCGTATGTCCCATTTTACACTCTACAACCAACCTTTTAATTATTGTATATGAAGGGAGAGAGCGAGGCTCATCACTAGTGCTCGTATGTCCCATTTTAAACTCTACAACCAACCTTTTAATTATTGTATATGAAGGGAAAGAGCGAGGCTCATCACTAGTGCTCGTACGTCACATTTTATACTCTACAACCAACCTTTTAATTATTGTATATGAAGGGACAGAGCGAGGCTCATCACTAGTGCTCGTATGTCCCATTTTACACTCTACAACCAACCTTTTAATTATTGTATGTGAAGGGACAGAGCGAGGCTCATCACTAGTACTCGTACGTCCCATTTTAAACTCTATAATCAACCTTTTAATTATTGTATATGAAGGGACAGAGCGATGCTCATCACTAGTGCTCGTATGTCCCATTTTACACTCTACAACCAACCTTTTAATTATTGTATGTGAAGGGACAGAGCGAGGCTCATCACTAGTACTCGTACGTCCCATTTTAAACTCTATAATCAACCTTTTAATTATTGTATATGAAGGGACAGAGCGAGGCTCATCAATTTTGTGCTCGTAAGTCCCATTTTAAACTCTACAACCAACCTTTTAATTATTGTATATGAAAGGAGAGAGTTTTTCAATGTTCTGTCCATTTTCTCCGTGATTTCTTTAGACATTAAGACTTTCAAATGGAAGTATTTAATCACCACTCGTTTTTCCAAATCGTCCATTCTCGTGAAACCTCTCTACACTTGTCTTGTTTAAAATGCTGTCATTCAAAAACTAAACAAGCTATTGACCTGTGAATAGAGATACAAGCTAGTCTAGGGTTAAACTATATGATGCTGTCCATCAAACTGGCCTAGTGGCACCATCTCTATGTGAGGCTGGGACTTATGAGCCAACCCTCATATTTTACTTGAATGTTTGGTGTTTTAAACTGGAGTTAATTTCATTTAACCACCATTCCTGATGAAATTATTGTAGAATAGCCAAGATTTTTATAGGTTTCTCTCATTTATTTCATGAAATTATAATTTTATACAGTCCTGTTTATAAACTAGTTTATAAACTAACATATTTGCTAACATTACATTAAAGGATAAGTAACTTGCTCTTCTGGAGAAAGCTGCAACATCTTGAATAAGTGCACCACAAGATGAACAAAATGTCAGTAAGCTTATTCAAGATGAAGAGGCCTTCTGTGGAAGCTGAAGTTACTCATGAAGGTGCACACTGTGGAAACTTACACATCTGTTATGTAAAACATTTAACATATTGCATATTAAAATGCTTGTGTTTCATCAAACTAACATCTTTCTTTTTTAGTTTGATTTATGAGTCACTATGTTTACACTCAACTTCACTTACTATGTTGTTCTATATTTGAAACGTTTTCAAGATCATTCGATCTCATCCTCAGCTCAATGATACAACAAGTAAGTGAAGTTGAGTGTAAACATAGTGACTCATAAATCAAACTCAAAAATGAAGAATACTTCACTGTTAATAATGCTTCTCCTTTTAATATCTAACTTCTTGTTAGACAGCTGTAAATAATAAATTTTGAGAAGACAGAGGCTGAACTGCATGTCTTCTGAACACACTTTGATATATCAAAATTTATCTGTAAATAAATAATAAATTTGACGCATCTATAATTTAACACTTTGACATACTTTTGTCTACTCAGCGCTCTATGTTTCAGTAGTGGCAATATCATATTCCTGATTGCTTGAACATGAATGCTGGTTGCCATCCATCTTTAACCATGCCTCGAACCCTACAGCAACTGATAATGCTGCATGGAAATGATAATGGACTAAGAGGCCCAAAGAATTAATAAATAGCCTAACACATGAAGTTTCTGTTATAGAACCTGATGTATTAGTTATTTGTCCTCAACCCTCACATCCCAATGGTACCTTTGCATACCTGTACCAGAGATGACCACTGCTCTGTTGTAAGGACACTTCCACTGGGAATGCTACAAAATTATTTGAGTGAACGAGGGTTTTTGTTTAACAAATGTTAAAATCAGTGCCAATATAAACTTTTATCCATTGTAGAATTTTGAGTTTGCCTCACAAATTGCAGTCTGGAAGAAAACTGTTGTGTTCGAATAACAAGTACAACTTTCACATTAAACTGGAAATAAATCCAAATTAAGGATTGGGGAATGTCATAACCTTTATTTTTGGTAATTTTGAATGGTTTTGTCCAAATGAACATATAATATCTGTAATGAATTGAATGCAGCAAATTTTAACTTGAAGGGAATTCCTTTCTATGGATGGAAAGACACTTCTTAAAATATATTTTTGTTATTAATCACACAACTTGCACTTGAGACTGTGGGGTTTCCAAGGAAAATTTAGACAAAAACTTAGATTAGTACACTATGGTCATCTGAATTTTTAAAGGGACCAAGATTGCATACAGATTATGAAACAAGATATTACTCGACAGAGCATTGAGGTGTAGCCAGCGCTATGATTGTCTCTTATCAGGTCCTATCTGGTCGATTAGAAGAGTGAAATATTAGTAAGTTGATGTACAGTAAGTTATGAAACACAAATAGAGCAATTGGAAGCTGTGTGTGTCTATATGATATGATTTCTCGCAACTGCCGATGTATGACATATTACTGTCCAGAAGACATAATTATATCTGAA
This sequence comes from Mantis religiosa, assembly GCA_030765055.1. NCBI lineage: Eukaryota > Metazoa > Arthropoda > Insecta > Mantodea > Mantidae > Mantis > Mantis religiosa. The sequence continues at coordinate 3,905,079 of CM060952.1, forward strand.
CAGCCTATACATACACTGGACTCGCCATGTATGTGCGATAAGCTGAGGTAAACATCTCTGTGTTGCAAATTTTTTCCAATACACTCTGTCGCTTTGCCATGTAGTACAGTGAACTCAAGTAAGAGGATCTAACCAATCAGGAAGGTTCAAGAGTATAAAACTGTGGAAAGGCAACTCAATACAAACTTGTCAGCATGCAACTGCTATTTAAGCTGAAATGTTTGTCATATTTGTCAAAAAAAGGAAAAGTTTCAATAAAAATTACATCAAAAGTTACATATTACTTTACAAGCAGATTGTATGGCTTTTAAGGTAAACTCAAACCTGTTCCTGACTAGGTCGACTGAAGACAACTGGTGTGGCAGTTATGGCTAACAGAAAGCAGAAAGATAAGCAACCATGTCCAATGGAAAAGCAGAAATTACCTGGAATAAACATAAAGGGGCAACTTAGGCATCATGAATGGGGGGGGGGGGCAGTAATGGATAAAAGCAGACAGGTGAGCAGAGAACCAGGAAGGAGAACAGCCCAAAAGCTCATATGGTGGGAAAACCAAGGATCCTGGAAGAAAGCTACCTACATGCTCTTTTGTCCTCTATAAATTTCATATGAGATTGCTTCGGAGTGAAACCACACCACCTTGGTGAGAGGCAAGCAATCTAACCACTGCCTGTAGATATGGGTGAAAGATCTCTGTACTTGCAGAAACTCCAAAGAGTGTCTCTCAAAATGTTAAATTATTTCACAAAGAATGCCAGTATGCTTGGGGAGTAGAACAAAAAGGAAGCACAATAGATCAGCAATGGTAGCAGTTTAGTTGCCATCTTTAACCTTAATCTTAGGCAAAAGTGCAACATTGTTGCATGCGGTAAGAGATATAAATCAATATTTAGTCTGTAAATGCGGGGAGGCAAGAAGAAGAACCTTTTATCAAATTCTGAGCATTAGACACACAGACACACACACACATGCATGCATGCACGCACGCACGCACGCACGCACACACACACACACACACACACACACACACACACACACACACACACACACACACACACACACACACACACACACACACACACACAAGTAATGCAATTGTTCTTAATAACTAAGCACTATGATACAATGAAGCTTAAAATTATGTTAATAAAATTGTTACCTGTAAAAAGTCCAATTCTGCATTGAGGAGTTTTCCAGTAATTTGCAAGCAAACTTCCTGAAGTGTTGTTTACAAAACCAACAATTTCCACATCTAAACCCTGTAAGGAAGATGATAGTATATTTTATGCTCTTAACACAGTAGTACTTTATGCAACAAGTACATAATGTTGATTGTAGCATGAGTTGATGTTTTGTCAATACAAAGAAAGTCCCTGACAGGAATGTTTGCTACCCTTACACAGAGCCACCTCGAAAAATGCATTCATATGGCAAAAGAAATCTCTCAGACTAATTCTAGGATAAGGACAACAGGATACATGTGAGCCTAGCTTTATAGACCTTAAGATAATGGCTTTATTGTCAATGTATATTGTCGTGGCGAAAAAGCACGAAAGTTTCGGTGCCGAGAGAGAAGCGCGGTTTGTGTACACAAAAGAGCATGCAGATAAAGACAACAGACAGATAGGTTGCACGTAGATAACGAGCTTGCATAAGCAGATAAACATAGCGCTTGAGATAAAAGACTTACCGAAACAAACAAGCTGAGATAACTGGAAATTTCTCGAATTATGAATGAGGTATTTAAGGAAGTGACGAGTTGTGTAACGATAGCTGATCAGAACGTTGTTATTGTCATCGACCTTGGATGATTGCGTTGTGTATGTGATGTACTCTTGTTACGTGAGTGGAGACCGCAAATAACAACTTGGAAGCGGAATTGAAAGAAACGAAGACAGCTAACGACAGCCTCACCGCGGAACTGAAGGAGATGAGAACGGCGAACAATAGCTTGGCCGAGAAGATGACCGAATTGACCACGGGGATGAAATTGGCAAACGAGGCCCTCGCCGCAGTTTGAAGAGCAGTTGACCGGCGTGAAGGATGACGTCACGGAGCTGGGCAAGCGGATGGGTCAAGTGGACGAGCGCGTCGAAAACCTGGCGAGCCGCGTAAACGAGTTGGAGGAAAAGGCCGACAGCAACACAAAGTCCCTGAACGCCATGGTGGAGGACGTCGTCGGCAGGAGGTTAAAGGATTTAAAGGTCGACGCGCCGGGACGCGACACAACATCTGTGCGCGTCAAACCTCCTAAATACGACGGCGCGACTACTATCGAAGTCTTCCGCCGTCAATTCGACACGGTGGCCAAACACAAGTGGTCAGCAGAGGAAGAGGCCGCACAGCTAATAGCCAGTCTCCAGGGACGGGCCGCAGAAGTCCAGAATGCGGTCCAGACGACGGCGGCACCCAAGTACATCTGGGAGGCCCTGGAGAATCGTTTTGGAAACCACCACTTAGCCGTAGCGTACTCCAGCCAGCTGAAGTTAAGGTCACAGTAGCCAGGGGAGACGCTGCAGGAGTTCGCCCTGGCAATTGAGCAGCTGGCCAGCAAAGCCCCAGACGACCTCACACCAAAGTTCGTGTGCCGGGAAGCCGCCTACAACTTTGTCGACGGGGTAAGACACACGGAGATTCGTCAGCGCCTAATGCTTGGCGATTACAAGACTTTCCACAACGCACTAACGGCAGCACTGAGGATGGAGGTGGCCAAGGTGACAGCTATCCTGACTTCGAGAATGAGGAGTGTCCGCTACACCAGAGACTGTAGACCAGCCGAGGGATCCCGGTGAAGACCTAGTGGCGTGTGCTGCGGGTGTGGCCAGCCGGGACACATGGAGAGAGACAGCCGACACCAGGAAGAGCAGCCGGAAGAACGAGTAAGGCCCGGCGTGGTGAGGGGCACGTCGGTGGCGACATCAGCATCCCCTCGGATGACACTGCGCGCCGTCAGCCAGCGTATGGATGACAGCCTCATCGCGGACTGTTGGGTGAGAGGGAAGTCGTGCCGCGTGCTGGTGGACACCGGGGTGGCCGTGACCCTAATCAGACCTGACGTGGCTAACGGTTTGCCGACGAGGAAGCCGAACCGACCATACCAGCTTGTGACGGCATCGGGCGACACGTTGCCTTTGGAGAAGGAGACTCTGCTGAAGTTGACCTTGGAAAGGAGTGCCGTACGTCTGTAGGTGTTCGTCGCGAAGATGGCTGAGGAGGTGATACTAGGATTGGATGCCCCCAGGAGCCACGAGGCGACGGTTGACGTCGGCAGGAAGGTCCTACGGCTCCATGGAGAAGAGGTGATACTCCAGCAACCCGACAAGCGCCTTGGAATCTGCAGGGTCATCTTGAAGCGCGACTGGAAGGCCAGCGGACGAAGAACATGATGCTGGACCAGATGACGCCTGTGCACGGACTCTGTATAGCCATGACATTATTGCTGTGCCGAAAGGATGTACCAGTGAGGCTACTCAACCTGGCATACACCGATTACGACGTCCAGGCCGGAACGGAGCTGGGGACGTGCGAGCCCGTGGTCAGCGTGACCGCAATCGACAAGACACAGGGGCCGGTGCCGACGCAACACCTGGGGCCCCGGCTGGAAGACTTACTGGAGAGGGCGGCTGACACCTGACCGCAGAACAGCTGGAGAAAGTTCGACTACTGAGGCGATACCAGCGCGTCTTCAGCCAAGGCGACAGTGATTACGACTGCACGGGTAAAGTGCTTCACCGTATCGACACCGGAGATGCCCGGCCTATTTGTCAACCACCTAGATGCGTTCCGTTGGCGAAACAAACGACGGTACGGGATATGCTAGAGGAGATGAAATCCAGGGGCGTGATTGAAGAGTCTGACAGCCCTTGGTGTTCCCCTGTAGTTCTGGTGACAAAGAAGAACGGCGAGCTACGCTTCTGCGTGGACTACAGGAAGCTGAACGCTGTCACCCGAAAGGACTGCTTCCCCGTACCCCTGATTGACGACACTCTGGACACGCTTGCTGGTGCGCAGTGGTTCTGGACCCTGGACCTGAAGTCGGGTTACTGGCAGGTGGCTCTAGACCCGAGAGACAAGGAGAAGACTGTACGACAGGCCAAGGGTTTTGGCAGTTCACAGTTATGCCCTTTGGCCTCTGCAATTCACCAGCCACATTTCAACGCCTCATGGAATCAGTAATGAGTGGATTGACAGATGACGCATGCCTGCTATGCTTGGACGACATCATCATCGTCGGCAAGACGTTCGAAGACCATCTCGACAACTTAAGCAAGGTATTACAGAGACTGCAGGCAACCAACTTGAAGCTGAATGCGAAGAAGTGCCAGCTCTTCTGCAAGGAAGTTAACTACTTGGGTCACATAGTCTCACCAACCAGAGTGGCCACAGACCCGGAGAAAACCCAGGCTGTGAGAGATTGGCCTCGCACAAAGGATGAGTGAGAGTTGCGCAGTTTCCTGGGGCTGCGCAGTTATTACCGCCGCTTCATAAAGGGGTTCTCCAACATCGCGAAACCCCTCACCCGCCTGACAGAGGAACACCGACTCTATGTGTGGACGGAGGACGCTGAACACGCTCTCCAGCACCTGAAGAAGACACTGTGCAGTGCTCCTATTTTGGGATTCCCACAACCAAGCGGCGCTTTCATTGTGGACACCGACGCCAGCGACCATTGCATTGGTGGCGTCCTATCGCAAATCCAGGACGGCCATGAGCGGGTGATAACCTACTACAGCAAGACGCTGTCCAAGGCAGAGAAGAAATACTGCGTCACCAGCCGAGAGTTACTGGCGGTAATAATGACATTGGAGCACTTCCACAAGTATCTGTATGGTCAGCCATTCCACCTGAGGACTGACCACTCCGCCCTAACCTGGCTACTGAGCTTTAGAAACCTGGAAGGCCAGACAGCACGTTGGATCCAGAGGCTGCAGGAGTACGACTTCACCTCTGAACATCTTTGAGGGAAGAGCCACGGTAACGCAGGCGCCATGTCCCGAAGACCCTGCCCAGAGGAGTGCGGCCAATGCACAACAGTGGAAGAGAAGGAGCGTGCCGCAGCAGTGCGAGTAGTAACGGCAGTGCCTGCGGATGGCTGGGATAGCGCAGGCCTGAGGAGGGAGCACCTGGCGGACGCAGACTTGGGGCCACTCTTGAGAGAAGTGGAGGCAGGGACAAGACCAACCGAGGAGCGCCATCTACAAGTCCTACTGGGCCCAATGGAACTCACTGAAGACAAGCTGTTCCGGGTTTAGCCCAGAGGTTCTACTCCCATTAGTCCTGAATCCGTAGGAACTGGACCCGGGCCTCCTTCGACCAGGGAGTTATCTGAGCTGTCCCAAAGGGCGCTCGGCGTCCTCCGTGGGGCTTTCCATGGGACAAGACCTAGAGACTAACAAGCCCCCCATCTGGTCCTATGGACTCAAGACGGGATGGAAGTGGATACGCCACTTACGCGCGTCAACACCAAAGGTGAAGACTACCGAAAAACCTCGGTGGGGCCGCCTGGTGATCTAGCACACCTTCTACTAGCTTTGCAGGCTAGTACCCGGGAGAATTAATGGCTTCCCTCAACCCCGTCCGAAGACGTACCCGATTCCCACGGGTTTCGGGAATACACTGCCCCCTCGAGTCCATCCCAATCCGAACAACTCCCGAAGGAGGGGCTCGGCTGTTCGGCCCGAGGTTCCTCTAGTAGCGTCAGAGGTACCATGAGTGCTAAGGGTCCGCAGCGCCCGGACTTTGGCATCTGAAAGGGACGGATCCCTTCCCCTACAGGGGGGGCTGTTCCGGGTATGGGAATCGCCTGATGGGAAGATGCAGAGGGAGCAGTTGGTACTTCCCCGAAGTAAGGTCTCGGAAGTCTTGGAGGAAGTGCACGCCGGTGCTTCAGGAGGACACCTGGGAGCAAACCGGACGATCGACAAACTTCGGCAGCGCTACTACTGGCTGAGGCTCCGAGCAGATGCTGAGAGATGGTGCCGTCAATGTCACGTGTGCGCGGCGAGTCGCGGCCCCCAGACTAAGAGCTGGGGTCGCATGCAGCAGTATAACGTCGGAGCGCTATTCGAAAGGATCGCCGTCGACATAGCTGGACCATTCCCAGGATACGACCGAGGCAACAAGTACCTGATGGTGGTCATGGACTACTTCACCAAGTGGCCGGAGGTGTATGCCATCCCGAACCAGGAGACAAAGACAATCACAGACTGCCTCATGGAGCAAGTGTTCTGCCGATTTGTGGTGCCGTTAGAGCTCCACAGCGACCAGGGCACCAATTTTGAGTCCAGCCTGATGAAGGAGGCACTAGAAAGACTTGGGGTGAACAAGACCCGCACAACACCTCTGCATCCCCAGTCGGACGGCATGGTGGAGAGATACATCAAGACCTTCGAAGAGCACCTGAGGAAGGTCATGGCCAGCCATCAGCGAGACTGGGACGTCAAGGTGCCACGGTTCTTGCTGGCCTACTGCTTGTTTACACACGACACCACTGGGATGACGCCAGCCAGCTTAATGTTCGGCCGAGAGTTACGCTTCCCTTGTGACCTGGCCTTGGGGAGCCCCCCGGATGCAAAACAGCCAGCAACCGAGTGTGCGGAGAACCTGGTGGACCATCTCCATGACATGCACGAGATGGCTCGCCAGAACATCCAGAAAGTGAGCGACTGCATGAAGACCCTTACGACAGGCAAGCCAATAGCAAAGGGTTCCAGCATGGTGACCTAGTCTGGTTGTACCACCCTGGTGCCCCGAGGGAAGATGTTGGTGGTACACTTGGATCGCCTGGCCCGCTATGATGGTGCTGTTCAGGACGACCAGCCTTGAGGAGTGAGCAATGTTGCGGCGAGAAAGCACGAAAGTTTCGGTGCCGAGAGAGAAGCGCGGTTTGTGTACACAAAAGAGCCTGCAGATAAAGACAACAGATGGATAGGTTTCACGTAGATAACGAGCTTGCATAAGCAGATAAACATAGCGCTTGAGATAAAAGACTTACCGAAACAAACAAACTGAGATAAATGCAAATTTGTGGTAACATCTTGATTATTCAGTTTCTTTATTCTTCTGGAAATCTCTCGAATTAAGAATGAGGTATTTGAAGAAGTGATGAGTTGTTTAACGAGAGTGCTGTTGTAACGAGAGCTAATCAGAACTTTGTTTGTTATTGTCATCGACGTTGATGGATTGTGGTGTGTATGTGATGCACTGTTGTTACGTGAGAATTGATCTGTGTATTTCTACGGGAATAAAGAACATTTAGAATTAAAGAAAATCAAAACTTATTTATAAATCGTTCCTCAGTACATAATTTAGATACACCTCACAACCGATTGAGCAAGACCATAAATAGCCACCGTTATCAACAGTTAAAATTATTCAATAAGCTTCCTCTGGAAATAAAAGAAGTGCCACAAAACAGATTTGTTATCGTATTAAAAAACTGGTTTAAACAAAAAGCATTTTATACTGTACAAGAATACTTAGAATATAACATACATGCTAGTGAATTTATGTAAAACTATTGTAAATTATAGTAGTAGGTACCTAATTGTTTAATTTTATTATTACTATAGTAAAGTTAAGTTACGATAATTACTACTTTAAGCAATGCAAATAATCTGATTTCACCTAGAATTTTATATGCATTAATTTGTAAACCTTCTGTACTTGTAAATACATTGTAAATACTTTTTATAACTGATGAAACCTATTGCTTCATGTAAGCTTAATGCTGAATAAAGGATTATGATTATTATTATGATTATGACAAGGCTAGTGAATGTGTATGACCGAGAACACATGCTACACAAGTAGAGAAGTGTTAAAGAAACATGTGTCCTATTCACTCTGTACACTAAAACGAAGTAGAAAGACTCAGTATGGGCTATGACTGAACTGACCCTATGGCAGGGTATTGGAACAGTGTCTAACCTCCCTTGCACCTCATTCCCCTGGGACTTTCTTTACTGTGGCAAACTGTAGATACATCTATTGAATAGATTCTATTCATATATGCCATATTAACATAATCAAATGTAGGAAATAAATAACAAAAGAATTCGATATTTATAAACTAAATATTTGGTTTGTTAATGATGCTGTCAATTGCCAAAATAATATCACCGGTATGTCACGATTTTGTCTCACAGGAGTTCTTTTACATAACAGTAACCTTTGTCATTAAAAGCTCACAATGCATGAGAAATCTTAATACGGAAATATAAAGACCAAGTAATAAAGTTTGAAATTCCACCAGTTGATAATTAGATAACGAAGTTCATAGTTCTACCACCAGAGAGAGGGCAACAACAGATATCAGTCAAGCCTTTGAGGTTGAAAATGGAAGCAACAACTCTTGAATACTTTGCAAAGTATTCAATTTTGACATCCCCCAGAAAGATTTATTTATTTATTTTCAGTTCAGTATAGTGTTAAATACACAAAAGAACCACGTCATATGAGACCACGTCATTGTATTTGTTCAGCAAGTTCCTTGAAGCGCCACCAGAGGAGACTTATGACAAAATATCGTCAACTACACCAATGAGAACCAGTTTATGGCCGGTTGAGTATGCAGGCAAAGTCTCTGAAACATGTTCTGGAAAAATTTAAAAGTGTTGTTTTAGTTTCATTAATCGACTCCCTTTAAATTTAATTTATTATAACAACACTGTTTTCAACACTTCCAAGAAAGGAATTAAATTTTCCATTTGACTCATATATATCCCGGTAAACCACTAGGGGCTCTTGTATCCGAGATACACTGTTTGTGGCAACTTACTCTTGTAAGTACTTGAGTCCCAGGCTTCATCATTTAACTCTTATTATTATTTAAGTTAATTGGTGGAAATTAAATGTCAACTCTATCAATCCAAAATCTTAGCGTGTATACGGCTAGTGTGAAGAAATGATTGACTACCTACCATTAACGGTATGTATCTCATTGTATATGAGAACCTGGAGTGGTTTACCAGGAAATATATGAGTCAGTTGGAGAATTTAATGTCATGTTGGCCATGGTAGCTCAATGGGTAAGAGTGACTGGATGGAAAAAACCAGGAGATCCGTGGTTAAAATTTCGGCTATGGCATTGAATTTTTCAGTCTGACTCTACCTATCTAAAATTATCTATAATATTCCATTTAATTCATTCCCCAATCAGCAATGAAACTTCATACAGAAAATTTATATATCATCCCAGAGCTACACAACTTTTCCTAAAAGTCTTCAAAGAGCACAATATTACTTTGGCTCCACAGAACAAATTTAGTGTACAACACATTTTGGAATCACATAATACAAAGGAGATACCCACAGACACAAAAATCAGGTGTGTACCAGATAAACTGCAAAGGCTGTGACAACTTTTACATTGGAAAAACTAAAAGGAATTTGAACATTAGGCTTAAAGAGCATTTTAGGAACATCAGGAACAAAGAAATAGATAAATCGGCGGTAGCATACCATTTTTGGAAGGAGAATCAAGATATAGAACGAGAAATTCACATATTAAAAAGTGTTCAAGGTCCAGCTTCGTTAACCACGTGAGAAAAAATCTTCATAAAGAAATATGAAAGAAAATTGTTTAATTTCGGCACTACCTTTGATGAAAACCCAAACTTCAAGTTCATCAGAGTACCGATAGAGACGCACCTGTTGCCTCCAGTGAGTTCACCAAACCAACGTCCATTAGTCGACAACAGCTGATGATGTTAGGAAGATCCTAGCAAAATGCGTTCTAGGTAAATACTAGCAATAAATGGAGCATTGAGTATTAGTTTGACTCAAAATTGTATTAGATGATATTTGTTCACTGAATATTGCTCCAGAGATAAAGAAGTATTTGGTAGGCAGCACTTCAGTAACAGAGTGGTATGGCTTTTGCACTAATATGGGAGATGTCATTGGATAGCATCAAAAGTTGGCATACTGGGCGCTGTAGGTCAGACAATGTGGAGTGTGGCATTTCAAATGAGTTAGTTAATAACTCTAGTTAAATGAGTTTATGTAGGAGACCTGCATGCTTGGTATTTTGTAGACTTTCAAAAAGTTAAATCATAATGGTGTGAAATGGGGCACAATTCAAAGCTACATATTAAATCTTGTACTGTATCAAAGACCCTCTCTGCAAGGTTTAGTTAAAGTTAGGGAAATTGTATAGAAGCTTTTAAGAAACACAAACATATGACATAAAACCGGTATACCTCACTGCATTCATTACAGTACATTATATTATGTTAATTCCTCAACCAAGCAATTCCTATGTAAATATGAGATAAATATGGCATACGCCAGACTTACTAGTTACAACAAAAGCTGAAAGTGCCCTCCACTGGAATACAGGTATCACTGCACTCTTTTGCCTGCCTCAGTAGCGTAGATGGCAGCGTGTCTGCTTCACGTTCAAGAGGTCCCATGTTTGAATCTCAGTTAGGGTGCGTTACCTGGATAAGGATTTTTCCGGAGTTTCCCTTATCCTGAAAGATGAATATCGGATAACTCTAAGCTCTATGGACCCTGGACCCATTTGAGCATCGTTTCACCCATTTCATTCATTGTCCAATATGACTTAATGTTGGAGGACATAAATTACACACAAGAAAAATTGCTGCACTCTAACGAGAATGTTCTCGTTGACATGTAATTCTTGAGGCGAGATGCTATTTATCTCATTAGTAATGTTTTCTTTAAGGTGGTCTATTGTCCGAGAGAGGTTTGTATAAACTGTTTGTCAGAGCTTCCCATAAATAAAAATTGCAACATGTTAAATCTGACAACCACGGTCACAGGTTTTTGCTGACAAGTCTGTTTACAGGAAACACTGCTGATATGGGCCATAGTCTGTTGGATGTGTGGGTTGTGGCACCATCTTGTTGAAAGATGCCATACTGCTTTCCATTTTCTGTTAATATTACAAAGCAAATGTCAAAGACCTCCAGATATCTTGCAGTGTTAGCCAACATTATTTATAAGAAAACAGGCACCAAATATGAACAAGTATTAACAAAGTGGGCTAGGCATACTGAAACTGTGAGGTTTACCTGTTACAAGATTGTATATTAAAATACAATCAGAGAAAATGGATTCATTGTTTAGTGTGAACTTTGATTTTTATTCATATTATTACTAGATCTTACCAGATCACCAAAAGCATTTTCAAGGATCTCTACCATATTCTGTTCCATAGCCTCTGGGTAACTAAACTGGTCTGTTGGTTTGGCCAGAAAGACTTTTCTGTCATCATATCGTAATGGAAGATTTGCTGCAACTCCCAATGATATTGTATCATCTCTGTTTAACTTGTACTTTGTAAGAAAATTATCAGTACATTCAGCTGCATATAATAACACCTGTAAACAAAAGTGCACAATTTAACTACATAAATATATTTCTGATTGATACAGAAAGGAATTATGTTGCAATGTCCTGCCTTATTAAAGTTTAGGTACATAGAAGCTTTCCCATTTATATGGGCAATTAGCAAAAGATAATTGTTCTAACACACACGAACAATGTGTAGGTAAGTTTTAGGTTACAAGCAGAACTGAAAAATACAATGTCATAGCCGGGATTTGAACCATGAATTAATATGCTGCTGTACCAGGAATGAAGTACTTAGGAAGTGTAAGTTGTCATTGGGGTAAGTGATGTCGAATTAAGATTTCCCTCATGGTCTGCGAGGTGATGATGATGATGGGTATTTTGATCTGTAGGTGATATATCGACATTAGCCCAATGTAGTCTAACCCAAGGATATATATATATATTCAATTCAAATGTATTCATCTTTTAAAATCAAATCTGTACATAGTACCTTGATATAGGATACGTCAGTAAATTAACACTTTATATTACAAAGTTAAACATCAAATATACGTAACCTACATTCAATTATAATGTAACACAAATTGGATATAATTATAAATGAGAGAAATGAACAAGCTAAGTAAATTCATGTTTTATGATTATCTGGATTTGTTAAATTGCAGATATTCCTTTACTGTATAAAAGTAATGTCATGTCAAAGTTACATATATTTACTCTGTGTCAAACTAACAATATACCATGATGTGTCTACTTCTATATATTTACTACACATGTATTTACAGCAGTACCTTAACCTTCCGTTGGTTGTGCGGGACCTGGGAAGTTAATGCACTCTATTTTATTTTATTTTAACTGACGTATTTAGTATGTTATGCTAATAAAACTCATGCATAATTAACCTAAAGCCAAAACTAGGGCAAAAGAAAAAAGTTAAAACAAAACTACTAGGGCAAAAGAAAAAAGTTAAAACAAAACTACATAAATATAGTGTGAGCCTCCCAGGTCTCATGCAACCAATGATGTTCTGCCAAGATGTGCACCTAATGGAGGTTTAATTGTTACAGGTATTCTTTGCCTGAATGATATCCTTCTGTATAGAAGGTGCGAGTAATAAGATAACTTTTTAGAGCTGTCCTAAATTGGCTTTGAAGTTGGACGTGAATTACCATTGTGGCACACCCCCTTCAGGAATGATGGTTAGTTGGTCTAGTCCCTTTACTGTCAGTATCAGCATTTTTACTAAATTTTTCTATGTTATCTATTACAAATGACAATACAGCAGTGTATACTTGCAAGCTAATAGTAAGATGGCACTGTAGTTTGTAGTAAGTCAATCCTTTTTCCCCTGACATTATCCTTATTACCTTTTTAATGGATACCTTTTTGGCATCTACAGAATTACTTGGCTGGCCCTGTAACTCAGAACACCTGCCTGCTGTACTAGGTGTCCCGCATTCGATTCCCAGCAGTGGGAGTGGGGATTTTTCTCCAACTAAGCTAATTCCCCATTTTTCCCAGAGTCTGGAAGTATGAATGAGAGTGTAAATGTGTACATGATCTCACGATTAAAACCCAATGAATACAATTAACACCATCAATATGTTCCAAAGGAGAACGGCCGCCGATATAACCATTGGAACAAATAAAAAAAAAGAGTTACTTATTCCATAAGTCATTACTGAATGAAAATAGGCGTAATAAGCCATTTTTAGAATGTTATTATCAATTACTTGCTTTAAAGATCTGATCACAAAGCATGAGCTCAGTTTGGTTAAGATATATTTAATGTATGGTTTCCATTTCATGTTACAGCCAATACCGAGGACTCACTTTACTAGCTTCCATAGTTTCATTGTTTTCATGTTGTATGTGTAGGTCTGAGATTCTTTTATGTTTTGTATAAAAATTAATATAGTGAGTTTTTTCAAAATTTATTTAAATTTTATTGCCCTCACAGCAGTTATTTAGTGCACCAAAGGTTTTGTTTGATAAATCTTGGAGCTGATTTCTTTTGTGATCCTTAATCACAATACTTGTGTCATCCTGTCTTAGCATGATTGCTTAATATTGAGGGCAGCAAGATGTGAATCGGCCAGAGAATTTAGTGTCGTGCTGGCACAGTAACTCAGTAGTGCCTAGAGTGGAACATCCATGGTTCAAATCCTTGCTAGGAATTTTTCAGTTCTGTACAATATTGTTTCATGTTAATTTGTTGAAGGCATTCACACTGACCTTAATATGGCCATAAATTTAGATATTACATTTAAAACAATAGGCTTAAGCATAGTCATAAATTGATAGAGTCGACATGAAAAATTCAATGCCACGGTCAGGATTTGAAACACGGATCTACTGGTTTCGATCCAGTTGCCCTTACCCATTGAGCTACCATGGCCAATGTGCCATCATGACATTAAATTCTCTATTTGACTCATATATTCCCCGGTAAATCACTAGGGTCTCTTGTATCCGAGATACACCATTTGTGGCGACTTACTATTGTAAGTACTTGAGTCCCAGGCTTCATCATTTAACTCTTATTATTTTAGTTAATTAATGGAAATTATTCATTTCTTCACACTAGCCGTATATACACTAAGGTTTTTGATAGAGTCGACATGAAAAATTCAATGCCATGGCCAGGATTTGAAACACGGATCTACCGGTTTTGATCCAGTCTCCCTTACCCATTGAGCTACCATGGCCAATGTGCCGTCATGACATTAAATTCTCCATTTGACTCATATATTCCCCAATAAACCACTAGGGTCTCTCGCATCCGAAATACACCGTTTGTGGCGACTTACTATCTTAAGTAATTGAGTCCCAGGCTTCATCATTTAACTCTTATTATTTTCATTCATATAGACTCTATCAATCCAATGCCTTAGCCTATATATGGCTAGTGTGAAGAAATTATTAATTTCCATCAATTAACTTAAATTATAATAGTCAAATATTTTAAAAGCTAGTTGTTATGTGATTGCTTTGACATTCCATTCCATTTGCATGACAGGGAAGGAAAATGAATAAGGAGAAATACAAAACTGTTTGAGAGTTCAAGAAAGGTCTCTTAAATGGTTAACCCCATAACTAATGTATTACACATAAAATGCATGTTTTAATGAGCTGTAGCGCATATCTCATTGTTTATGAGAGCCCCTAGTGGTTTACTGGGAAACATACGAGTCATTTGGAGAATTTAATGTCATGCTGGCATGTTGGCCATGGTAACTCAATAGTTAAGAGCAACTGGACAGAGACTGGAGAATCTGGCATTGAATTTTCTATCAATGTTCACCTACACACAGCCAGTGTCGAACAACAATTAACTTCCATTAACCTCTTGTTTTGTGTTATAAGATTGTGTCAATTCTTACAGTTTACAAATTACAGGCTCTTCTTAGAAAATTCAAAATATGTTTCATTAAAATGTCTTCAACATATAATATTTTAACCAACATTATTGAAGTCTTACATAAAATATAATTGTCAGAAACTTCGCTTTCTTTTAAGAAAATTTATGAAAATTTATCAAAAGATAAGTGAAGTTTGTGACAAATATTGATACGAGGTACGTCCAGAAAGTAAGTTCTGTTTGTTAATTAAATTGTGTACAGATACAGAAAAATTATCTATTGCACAAAATTATACAACTCTTAAACTACTTTTCCACATAACTGTCGAAAATTTGCTGGCATTTGTCATAGCGAGGCACAATTTTTTGTATAGCTTCTTCATAGAAGTTTGCCGCCTGTGTCTTCAACCAGTTGGAAACATTTTCTTTCAGCTCTTCGTCATTGTTGAAGTGTTGACCTGCATTTGCAGTGAGTTGTCCTAAGAAACACAACATCTATTGGGAGCCGATAAATTTCAATTGGTTTCACTTTCCTAGCATTCAGAAAACGAATCATAGATCTGATTTCACAAGCAAAAGGATTTTCAATCAACACCGACATTGTAAACAAGCACAACAAAGCATACGTGGCTGATAACGATCTCACAATGGCGCACGTTTCTTCTCCTTGATACAGAGCGTCTACCACGCATGTGCAGAACTGTAATTGCAGTGCTGCAGCGGAGATAAATTGAAACAGAACTTACTTTCTGGAAGCCCCTTGTATTTTATGTAGTATTTGTTATTTCATTGTTGCTTGCTTCTTTTTTATATATTGTTGAAGTCACTTTGGAAAAAAGTTTCATATATACAGTAATTTAGTGCAGAATCATTTTCTTCAACATCTCTCTCTTTAATACAATTTTGAGTCGAACTAATACTCAATGCTCCATTTATTGCTAGTATTTACCTAGAACGCGTTTCGTTAGGACTTCCTAACATCATCAGCTGTTGTCGACTAATGGATGCCGGTTCAGTGAACTCCTCGGAGGTGATAGGTGCGTCTCTGTCGGTATCTTGATGAACTTGAAATTGGGGTTGTCTTCAAAGGTAGTATCGAAATTAAACAATTTACTTTCATATTTCTTTATAAAGATTTTTTCCCACGTGGTTAATGCAGCTGGACCTTGGACACTTTTTAGTAAGTGAATTTCTCGTTCTATGTCATGATTTTCCTTCCAAAAATGGTACGCTACCGCCGATTTATCTATTTCTTTATTCCTTATGTTCCTAAAGTGCTCTTTAAGCCTAATGTTGACGGTCCTTTTTGTTTTTCCAATGTAGAATTTGTCACAGTCCTTGCAATTTATCCGGTACACTCCTGATTTTCTGCCTGTGGGTATCTCCTTTGTATTATGTGATTTCAAAAGGTGTTGTACACTAAATTTGTTCTGTGGGGCCAAAGTAATATTGTGTTCTTTGAAAACTTTTTGGAAAAGGTGTGTAGCTCTGGGATGATAAGTAAATTTTCTGTATGAGGTTTCATTGCTAATTGGGGAGAGAGTAGTTACTTGTTTGCATCTTAGTTGTCTTTTGAATTTACCTATTTTCTTGTTGACCAATTCAGCACTGTATCCATTGTATTCTGCAATGTGAATGATGTTCTTGTACTCTTTGTATGCTTGTTATCAACAGTTTAACTGACAGGCTGGTTAATGTACCTTTAAACAAAATAGAATATAACAAAGAGTACAAGAACATCATTCACATTGCAGAATACAATGGATACAGTGCTGAATTGGTCAACAAGAAAATAGGTAAATTCAAAAGACAACTAAGATGCAAACAAGTAACTACTCTCTCCCCAATTAGCAATGAAACCTCATACAGAAAATTTACTTATCATCCCAGAGCTACACACCTTTTCCAAAAAGTTTTCAAAGAACACAATATTACTTTGGCCCCACAGAACAAATTTAGTGTACAACACCTTTTGAAATCACATAATACAAAGGAGATACCCACAGGCAGAAAATCAGGAGTGTACCGGATAAATTGCAAGGACTGTGACAAATTCTACATTGGAAAAACAAAAAGGACCGTCAACATTAGGCTTAAAGAGCACTTTAGGAACATAAGGAATAAAGAAATAGATAAATCGGCGGTAGCGTACCATTTTTGGAAGGAAAATCATGACATAGAACGAGAAATTCACTTACTAAAAAGTGTCCAAGGTCCAGCTGCATTAACCACGTGGGAAAAAATCTTTATAAAGAAATATGAAAGTAAATTGTTTAATTTCGATACTACCTTTGAAGACAACCCCAATTTCAAGTTCATCAAGATACCGACAGAGACGCACCTATCACCTCCGAGGAGTTCACTGAACCGGCATCCATTAGTCGACAACAGCTGATGATGTTAGGAAGTCCTAACGAAACGCGTTCTAGGTAAATACTAGCAATAAATGGAGCATTGAGTATTAGTTCGACTCAAAATTGTATTAATTTTGTGCTTCATTGTATCATAGTCCTTAAACAACAGAATCTCTCTCTTTGTTGTATCCTGAAACACCAGGATTAATTTGTAATCAACTTGATAGACTCATGACCTCGGGAGTGGTTACCTCTACTAGAGTTGCATCTAACAGCCTTGCTGACAGTGGGTAAACTTCAATCAGCATGTCAAACGATCTGTTGCCCAATGTATTCATGGATACCACCTGTACAAAGTCACCTGCATAGTTCAGTGCTACCACCTTTGCTTTCTCTGCAACAATAACATGCATTCTCAGCAATTCATTACTAAAATACAAATTTCAGCAATATATCACATACACCTACAGACCTTACACCACATTGTGTCGTCACATGATCACAGGCGTATTTCCAAAATGTACATCAATATTCTTTATGAGTAAGGGCTAACATACAATGAAACACAGTATAATATAATTTTGAGCCGAGCTAGTACTCCATGCTCTACTTCATTTATACAATCCCACAATAAAATTTCCCATAAAAAGATTTGAAACTAATCAGAAAACATAAAACTAGAATCTGGCATATATAGGAAAGAAACACATAGAAAATTTCATAAAATCAGATGAATGTAACCCAAGACAACACAAGCATGCTGTTATCAACAGTTTAACTTACAGGCTGGTTCATGTACCTTTAAGCAAGATGGAATATATCACAGAGTACAGTCATATAGTTCTTATTGAAGAATACAATGGAGTCAGTGCTGAACTGGTCAAAAAAGAAATTGAAAAATTCAAAAGACAACAGAGATGCAGACAAATTACTACTATTTCCCCATCAATAATAAAACTTCATATGAAAATGTACATACCATCTGAGAGCTACAGTGTATAACAGTCTTATTTGTACACTCCAGTCTTCTAAGAAAATATTTTAATATCTGTTAGAAGACACAGTCCAATTAATATTTTTTTTCAACATGTCAAACAACATAACCAATGCTATATTAGGAATTAATTTAATATTAAAATATGAAGTTACAAAGTAATTTAAATCAAACTGTAAAAGAAACATGACCATTTTGTACAACTTTTCTATTCATACATTAGAAATATCAGTTCAGTAACAAAGACACAATGTAAAGTCACACCTCGCTACTGGACTGACGTGTAACTGTACAATAGAAAGAGTACTAAAGAGTAGTCTTAGTTCTTTGAGTCATTATTCTCTCTTATTTTAATGGAAATTATTATCTAGAGCTTCCGTCACTTTGAAAGTCACACCTCACTACTGGACCTACATGTGACTGTACAATAGAAAGAGTACTAAAGAGTAGCCATAGTTCTTTGAGTCATTATTCTCTCTTATTTTAATGACAATTATTATTTAGAGCTTCCCTTGCTTTGAAAGTCACGCCTCGCTACTGGACCTACGTGTGACTGTACAACAGAAAGAGTAATAAAGAGTAGCCTGTTCTTTGAGTCATTATTCTCTCTTACTTTAATGAAAATGATTATTTAGAGCTTCCCTCGCTTTGAAAGTCTCACCTCGCTACTGGACCTACGTGTGACTGTACAACAGAAAGAGTACTAAAGAGTAACCTTAGTTCTTTGAGCCATTATTCTCTCTTATTTTAATGAAAATGATTATTTGGAGCTTCCCTCTCTTTGAAAGTGTCACCTCACTACTGGAACTGCATGTGATTGTACAATAGAAAGGATACTAAAGAGTAGCCTTAGTTCTTTGAGTCATTATTCTCTCTTATTTTAATGAAAATGATTATTTGGAGCTTCCCTCGCTTTGAAAGTGTCACCTCGCTACTGGTTGTTCACTTCTTTGATATAAACAAAACTGGAGTACATACCATTTCCTGTTGGTAGAGAGACCATTGGTGTTTTGTAGCAGTGAATTTCTGAATCAGCCGATGACGTCTTACCTAGCACCTCCTCCAATTCTTTAAGGAACAGTTGTTGGATTCTCATTAGAGCAATTTTAGAAGCCATAATGTCCTTGCAATTTTTGGCAACCTAAAAACAAATCTCATTTGTTGCACCACTCTTTCTTCTACAAACAAGATTAACAAAAACTTACCATTGCATCTAAGTTTTTTCATATAGACTGATTTATTCATTTGCATATTTCATTGTATGTATAATAAAAATGTATTAAACTAATTTTTGAAGTCACTCAGTATTTATTGGTTTCAACATTCTGTTCTCTAAGGCAAAAAAGAAAAAAAAAAAAAAAAAAAGAATCACAAAATGAAAAGAAATTGCAATGTTCAGTCGACAAAATAATAAAGTACTTGAGAATTCAAACATAAATTATGTGCTTTAACAAAATGTACATTTTGTTGTGTAGTGTAGCTCTTACAGTTTAGCAGTTATACAAAGCTCATTCAGAATGGAGAGAACTTTGTTATGAGTTTATGGAGTCTGATCTAATTAGTTATGTTACTAAATTAACGTAAGGTCTTCAAAAGTATTAACAATTTGTACTAAATAAAACAAGTAGTGTATGCTCAGGTATTTAGCAACAAAGTCTCCCAATTTTTCGGTTCAAGTCTGGATTGTTTTTAATTTGTTCACAGACAGATAGATGTTTCATATTCATTTCCTCTTCCTTGTTACATAACAGACAATTTGGAGATAACAATCTAATTTTATGCAGATGTTTGCTGAGACAGTCATGTCTAGTGGTAAGTCTGAACACGAGTTATACACTACTATGGGTCCAATAACTTACACATAAACTTAAATAAGACAAATTACATTCAGTTTCAAACTCCACAGAACAGGTCGTCATCAAATACAAAGATAATCGAAAACAGGGAAGTAAATGCAGTCGAAAGCGCAAATTTTGTAGGACTAATTGTGGATAAAAACCTAACATGGGACAAACACATTGATCATATATGCAACAAAATGAGCTCAGGGTTATTCATAATGAAAAAAATGATGAATATAGTGGATGTTAATACACAGACAATGTTATGGGAATGAAGCAAACAGACTCTTGTAGGCAAACCTTCAAAGACCTAAATATTTTAACTGTATATTCACTTTACATATATGAAGTAATAGTAGAATTATTTAACAGGCAAGTTAAAGGTAAAACAAATAAACAAATACACAGATTAGAACTATATAAAACCAGACCTACTGCTGCAGCTCATGAACTGTATAATAAACTCCCTACCTTCATAATCTTAAAATATTCAAGACAAAATTAAAGAAATATTGTATGGGAGGTTGCTATTAATCAATTGACAAATATCTTAGAAAATATTGACTAAATAAATGGTATTTGTATAATATAAGTGTAATAGTGTATAGTTTATGATTTATTATTGTAATTAGGTTATTTTAGAATTTGTTTATGTAGATATTAAACTATGTGATTTTCTGGTTGCACATATTTAACTTGACGATGCTTTGAATATGTTTTGTATTTTTAAAGCAGATAATAAATGCATGAATGAACATGATAAACACTAATATAATTTTGTGTTGAACTAGTACTCAATGCTCCATTTATTATTAGTGTTTACCTAGAAACATAAGCTGAAGATGTTAGGAAGTTCCAAATGAAATGTGTTCTAGGTAAACACTAGCAGTATATGGAGCATTGAGTATTAGTTTGACTAAAAATTATACTAATTTTGTGTTTCATTGTATCATAGTCCTTACACATTGCTGTTTAAGATAGTTCAGGAATAAGTTTTAAGTTTTTTAAGAATGGTTCTCCTTTGGAATTTAATATTGTCGGAAGCGCATTATTTGAGGTGGCGCGGGCAATGAGATCAAAGAGACGGGTAGTGCAGTGCAGAGATAAAAGCTTACCAAAACAGTGGAGGGGGAAGGAGATGGATTTCTAGAGAGTTCATCTTTCTTCTAGTGGCGTCTTGATTGTTTGAGAACATTCCGGATAGTGAGTAATCTATAAAAAGGGAGCCGCCTGTCAGAGCAGTCAGTCAGTAATTGGATGTGTGTGCATGAACAGCTGTGTTTGTGGTCGATGACCTTGCAAGTTCTATTGTGTATGTGACGTAATTCTGGACTGTAAAGGTTGATAAAAGTGTGTTTCTACGGAAGTAAAGAGCAAATTTTAGTAGATAGAGTCAACATAAAAAATTCAATGCCATGGCCGGTATTTGAACCATGGTTCTCCAGGTTTCCATCCAGTCGCTCTTACTGATTGAGCTACCATGGCCAACGTGTCGGCCTGACATTAAATTCTACATTTGACTCATATATTTCCCCGGTAGACCACTAGGGGCTCTCGCATTCGAGATACACTGTTTGTGGCGGCTTACTCGTAAGTACTTGAGTCCCAGGCTTCATCATTTTACTCTTATTATTTTAGTTAATTAATGGAAATTAATCATTTCTTCACACTAGCCGTATATAGGCTAATGTTTTTGATAGATGGTCAACATGAAAAATTCAGGACGGCACATTGGCCGTGGTAGCTCAATGGATTAGAGCGACTGGACGGAAACCAGGAGATCCGTGGTTCAAATCCCGGCCATGGCATTGAATTTTTCATGTTGACTCAGTCTATCAACAACCTTAGCCTATATGCGGCTAGTGTGAAGAAATGATTAATTTCCATTAATTAACTAAAGTATATTTTGGTGTTTGTAACCCGGACTTTTAATTTCATGAACCCACAAAAATCACAGTATATTTGTGGTTATTCTTATGAGTAAGGACTATGATACATTGAAGCATAAAATTAATATAATTTTGAGTCAAACTAGTACTCAGTGCTCTTTATACTGCTAGTGCTTACCTAGAAACATAAGCTGAAGATGTTACGAAGATACTAACAAAGCGTGTTCTAGGTAAACACTAGTAATAAATGGAGCATTGAGTATACTAGTTGGACTCAAAATTATATTACTATTTGTGCTTAATTTAATTTTATAGTCAATATTCATTTTCTTTTTGATGATACGTTTAACTTATTTTTTGTTGTTGTAATTTATGTCCTCCAACATTAAGTCATATCGGACGATGAGTGAAATGGATGAAATGATGCTCAAATGAGCCCAAGGTCTGTAGAGCTTAGAGGTATCTGACATTCATCTTTGAGGATAAGGGAAACCCCAGAAAAACCTTATCCAGATAGCTCACTCTAACCGAGATTCAAACTCGGCACCTCTTGAATGTGAGGCAGACACGCTACCATCCACACTACTGAGGCAGGCATTTAACTGATTCCCGCGACACTTTTGAATTAATTTTGAATTTTGGTTCC
This sequence comes from Mantis religiosa, assembly GCA_030765055.1. Taxonomy (NCBI): domain Eukaryota; kingdom Metazoa; phylum Arthropoda; class Insecta; order Mantodea; family Mantidae; genus Mantis; species Mantis religiosa. The sequence goes on from CM060952.1 coordinate 3,927,486, forward strand.
CTTTTCTGCTAGGAATTCCGTTACTCAATCCACAGTGTGCAAGAGTCCACTCTTATAAACAAGAGGAAACCACTACAAATTGCACTAGTAGAGTTCCAGCTGATGATAAGAACAAAAGCTCTTGAAACATGTCCTTTGAATAAACAGTGCCAGTGAAGCAGTGTATATATCTTCTCTATTCACTTTTGTACTATAATCTTACTTAAATATTGTATCTGTTTAACCAAACTATGAATTTCTCTTATTTTTTCTGTTTTTGGATTCTGAGTTAAAGCTATTGCTTGGATTGCTGCTCTAGAGCCTGATAAAATAACAATGTTTTTACATTTTTGTAGCCAAACAAACAGATATTTTAGAGAAGTATACATTGCATCAATTTCTCCATCAAAATTTTTAATGTTGCTTCGCACATTTTTGTAAAAGGAGAAAAACCTGCCGTCACTTATAAATGAGCCATCTATATATATATATATATATATATATATATATATATATATATATATATATATATATATATATATATATTGTCACCCAATTAACGGAAGGCAGAACCAACTGGCAGCTGGGTAGGGGACAGGAACTGTTCAGGCCACGCCCACCCATTTATCTCTGTGGCACTGACTGAGGGGATGGTTAGAAAGCCACCGTACCGTCTCTTTCCCCTCCCCCTGACGTCTGGAAATATCGGGATAATTGTCCCGGCCGCGAACCTTCCAGAAACAGCGATTTTCCTATATAAGGGCTGCAGTGGACAAGGCCGGTCAATTCTTGTCAAGCAGCCGTGAGGAGCGCCATGCTAGGGAACGGACTGGAAGACTGTGTACGTGTATCAGAGGAGTTGTATGTAATTGTGAGTGTAGAGTGGACCTGTGACAAACTGGTGAACTGTAATTGTGTGTGCTACGTAATTCTGTGTAATCGGCAAGTGTTCCAACTGTAATTCGGTGGAAATAAAGAACATTTTGGAGTGGTGCAATCGGACTTTTAATATCACGAACCCACAAAATCACAATATACATGTGTCCATTCTTCTTCAGGGTGTTTGGTTTGTAATGTTTCTAATGCTATCAGTTTTGCAATATCTGGGCTTTTTGTTTCTTTCTCAAAGATTTCACCTGTTGAATTAATGGAATGTAATAGATTTTCTTTTGCAATAGGTATGTGTGGTTTTTCTTTTAACTTTTTTACTTCTTGTACAAATCCCTTTTGGGTTTGTAATGTATATTTCAAGTCCTGGTGTTTGTTTGTGAGTTTTTCATAAGTTATTAGAGCCTATATCGAGATTTAACTGTATTGGAGCACCACAGTGAAGCGAAAAATTATTAATTTTTAGATGAGTTGTATTTATTACACATCTAAAAATTAATTATTAGAGCTTGTTGTTCATGTTCAAGGTTTATTAGCTTATCAGCTGTAGCGGGGGTTTGTGCTTTTTCTAATTCCTTTCTACAAGACTCAGACGCTGTTATTAATACTTCAAGATATTGTTATTTTATCAAGGACAATATGTTATGATGGATTTCTGAATTCATAATTCGAAGGTATATTGCAACAACAAATTATCTTGGATTACCTCAAGGAGCTGTGTTAAGTACAATCTTGTTAACTTATATGTGAATGACTTAGCAGCTCCATTGAAACAAGATGGCTGCAAAGTAAGTCTATATGCTGACAACCTAGTTATTTGGAAATCAGAAAAATCAAATAAAATTAAAAATACAGACATCACTGGAAAAATTTGGGAAATGGTATTCAGAAAATTGAATGACAGTGAATACAGAAGAAATATATTTTCAACATATTTCCGTGGGAAAAAAAGACAAAAGAAATTAAACTGTATTATAATAGGTAACCGAACTTCAAAAAATAAAATTTTCAAAATATTTTGATAAAAGATTCACTGGTTATATCAAGTAGAATCTGTTACAAGGAAAGGTTCAAAAGACAAGCAGGAACTAAACCTGACATACAGCACATGAATTAAATATAAAAGAAGTAGTTGAACACTCACATGGAGCAGGCTCATAAGTAATTTGATGTACAATACAATAATTCCTATCTTAATACAGTAGCAATATTATTAAAAATACTTGGAATATATTAAAAAGTGAAGTAAGTAAATCACTCAATACTAAACATTGACATGCTATTTCTGAAATCATATAACAAATTAAGCACCTAAATATAATGTAAATCTACATCTGAAATAAATAAAAGTACTGGCTCTTTCAAAACAAAATTCTGTTGAGTACAATGAAATAGAAATTAAAATCTTGCTGATATAAAATTCTAGAAACACTAGAGTGTAAATTAAGCTCAGGACTTTTTGTATTTGGCAAAAATAACACGTACAAGATCATGCAGGCCATATTTTAAAAAATTAAACATACTTACTCTTGATAGATAAGAGTCAACATGAAAAATTCAATGCCATTCATTGCGTCCAGGATACACTGTGCTTAGCTGTTAATTTTCTCTACCGCATCATAAATGTTAAATTTTTTGCTTCCAAGATCTTTAGAGACCAGTAAACATTGCAGTTTATATTCATATTCATATATTCATATTTATTGCAACTTAATACAGTGTTTGAACACAATTAAGCCATGTCATTTGTAATACATACTCTCTCTTAAAAGTAAACCTTTATTACTTACAATTATTCTGCATGCTGATATTATAAAAGTGGTAAATGAAAGGGTGTTGAAATAAAGTTTTTAGTAAAAATACCTTTCGGCAAACAAAGATACTCACACTCCCGAGCTTATTTATTTATACATCTATTCTTCACTTGGTTAATCATAAGTTTCCAATGAAAACAAACTCAGATATCCATAACTATGATACAAGGGGCAAAAATAATCTCGCTATTCCAGGACACAGAATGCACTTATATGAAAAGATGCCTAGTTATACAGGAATAAAATTCTATAATGTACTTCCCACTTCAATTAGAACCTGTAATAATTTAAATACATTTAAAACACATTTAAAAGCCTTTCTAACAGAGAATGTATTTTATACCATCGAAGAATTTCTGTATCACTGTAAAAATAACTAAGCTTTATTACTGATTTTAGCATATTATATTTATTTTTAAATTCCATGCCATTTAACAATTTATGACCAGCTTGTAAATTAAATTTGATCTCTCCATTCTTTTGTTATTTCTAGTCGTTTAATTTTAAGAGAGAGTATGTATTACAAATGACATGGCTTAATTGTGTTCAAACACTGTATTAAGTTGCAATAAATATGAATATGAATCCACATTTGAGAGTTCCATGTTCAATTCCCGTCAGGGATGTATTTAAGGGGGGGGGGGTTCAGGGGTTCCGGAGCCCTCCAAATGAATTATTATTTCAAAATTTTAATAAATATTTAAATAAAACTTAGTTTAAAATAAATTGAACAAGTTTATTAAAAAAAAATTCTTCAGATGTTGGTAATATGTAAATACGTAAATGCATGGTATCCTTGACAACGAAGTGTGTTGACTGAAGATGTGGGCAAATGTCCATGAAATTAATTTTGCAAAAACATAATAGAAGTATTGTAATTGGCTTCTTAAGTTAAGTGGAGAATATTTACTAAATATTTTTATTTGTGTAAAGTTTATTCAAGCTTCTCATCTTAACGTCTCTATTCACTGTCAGGTAGACATGAAGTTATTTAATAGATAAACGAAAAGTTACTGCACAGCAACTGTAGAACTCGTTGAAATACACAAATTATGCCAATTACAATAATGTCATGCAAAGTTAACCAATTCCGATATATTATAAGTTGTTGATTAGAGTTTGCAGTTACTTACTTAAAGGTATGTAATTTTGAACTTCTAAGTTGCTATTCCCTTTTTCACTCAAGGAGAACTAATACTACAAATGCATCAATCAGTGGTTTGTTAGTTAGTTTTTATTCATCCTTTTGATCACATTACATGATATAGGACACGTCAAGTACTTATAACTAAAAATTATACAATATACATATATACAACACAAGTTTGGAATGAAAATTCTACTGTATGTACAGTATAATAATAATGATGATGATGATAATATAATAATAATAATCATAATAATAATAATAATAATAATAATAATAATAATAATAATAATAATAATAATAATAATAATAATAATAATAATAATAATAATAATAATAATAATAATAATAATAATAATAATAATAATAATAATAATAATAATAATAATAATAATAATAATAATAATAATAATAATAATAATAATAATAATAATAATAATAATAATAATAATAATAATAATAATAATAATAATAATAATAATAATAATAATAATAATAATAATAATAATAATAATAATAATAATAATAATAATAATAATAATAATAATAATAATAATAATGGTAACGGTAACGGTAACGGTAACGGTAATGGTAATGGTAATAACAATAATAATAATAGTTCACTTGTAGTTAACATATTTGAACAATTCACCTATACTATAAAACATTAACATCATTAACATTAACAAAATTAATTGTCAAAGTAATCATAATATTCTTTTATGCTATAAAAAGAATATGCTTTATAAATATCTGATTACTGCTTTATATCACTTTATCCTAGGTATAAGAACACAAAAGGTGCAATGCGCATTGCCTTTCTACAGACTTTATCTAAAGAAACAAGACAAAAACAAACTTGTAGAAGCTTGGGTGGAGAAAGTCATGTGAATACAATATATATTACTAGTGTTTTTATGTTTTACTAACATGATAAAACCACATCCCTGATTGATTATTTATTACAAACAAATAATTCAAGGTAGTTTTTTTGGACCCCCCTCCCCCTCGGAAATTGACTTCTAAATACGTGCCTGATTCCTGTGGCCAGCCTACTTGACCAATGGTTTTTTTGTGGGTTTTCCTGGATCACCAGGTGAATGCTGGGTATGTTAATTACATCCCCTCAATTTCATCTTCATTATCATTTCACATAATCTCTCATCTGGTGATCTCATTGTGAGTAGAAGTGTCGGCGGGTGTCTCAGTGTTGCATGGCAGAATGATATACTCTTTGGTAAAACTTTCTCTTCTGGTTTCCGAACATGGTCTGGTGAGACCATTTCTGGACCACAGTAAGGTGGGATGCTGGCTGTACTGGCCTGCCGGGGAGTTTCCAACTGGTAAAGTGTAGGGACCGTTGTGGTTCTTTGTCTCCTCTAATCTCATCCTTCCTCCCGGGGATGCCCCACTTGGTTCATGGGTACAATATACTCACTTTGGACCCTCCTAGTCCAGTCCTTATCAAATTAGCATTCCACTTAAATATTTGTGCAATGAGTCACTGAACATTGGAGTTTTTCCTGACAGTGAATTTCTGCTTTATAAAACCTCTTTTCATTAATGGTTGACATAATAATGTTTCATATTATAGATCAATATCTTTCTTGCCAATCTTTTCTGAAGTTGATGAAAAAGTGATCTTTAATGTGTGCAATAATTACTTTCAATGTAATAGCATACTTGCTAATGATTCATTTTGGATTCAGAAAAAGAATGTCTACAAAGTATGGAAGCTACATTAACTTAAAGAAAATTCATTTAATAATTTTCCATGATATTCAAATTCAGAGTTTTTTTATCCATAAGAATTACATAAAATTCATATCATCAAATGCAATACTATATAATATAACAAAAATATTTCACTTCCTCTGACATATTGTCTCAATGCCTCCTCTCATCTCATCTTCTCTTCCAGAGATGCTCCACTTGGAGGTACAGGTACCCCTCAGCTTTAATTATATCCTCTTGTCTCCTTGGTAAGGAATGGACTAACTTTTTAACCTCCACCTTTCGTATTCAGTTCCATTCTTCCAAAAGAGCAGTTTTCAGTGCTTCCCCAAGATACTGTACACTTGTTTGATAAGATAATATCTGGAGATTGGGGAGGGATATGAAGCTGTTTTGGAACATTGTATAGTAACCACAGTTGTGTATTAAGTGCAGTCTGTCTTGCATAAATATCCAGTCTTCTTGTTGGCCCATTTTCTCCACACTGGTATATAACTTTTGCTTAAGAATGTCCATGTACTTCCTGTGATCCATCATTCCCTCAATAAGATGCACCGATGTGCTTATACAACCTCAGACAAGGACGGATTGTCCACCATGCTTTACTGTGAAAACAAAATGTTTTGGCTCCAGCTCCATATTTTCTTTCCTTCATCCTTTGCAACTGTGATCTACACCGAGTACCTTGAACAGGCTCTCATCTGGACATACAAGTTTTTCCCAGAGGCCCACACCCTTATCACAGTACTCACAAGCAAATTCTAGGCATTTTTTCCTGTTCTGTGGGCTTCTTATGCACTACTCTGTCATTGTACCCTTTCTTATTAAACAGCTCTTACAGTGCTTGCTGAAGCCTTTTGCAACTCAGCAACAATCTGGGCAGCAGTCATTTGCGGATGCTTTGTAATGCAACAAAGAATGCTGCTTTCATCTTTAGCCATGAGGACGTTAGGTCGACCACTCCTGGGTATATTTACAACAGATTTTCTGGCTCCTACTCTGTCAGTGATGAACTGAATCATTGACCGTGGTCTCCTCACTATCTGAGATATCTCTGAAAGGTTTTAAATTCATTATGTAGTTTAATTATTATTTTCTCTCTTCTGGCATAGTTTCTTTACCTCTTTGGCCCATTTTACATTATCTCTGCAGCCTGTCAGACTGGTGCATGCAGACCACTTGCTGTGAAACAGTTGAATGTAGACTATCCAGAAAGGAGATCTATCTTGTAATATAACCACAGTATTCAATCTAGATACCTTTGGTCTATGAATGCTTTTAATGCCAAGTTTGCGGTATCATCCAGTATTACTTTAGAAAACTACTGATTCTAGAAAACCTCCAACAAAATTATAGTAGTAATAAGTAAATAAATACACAAAGCTTACCAAGTTTCATAAATAATTATGTTGCAGCAACACAAGTTGTTTCTTCATTTAGGTAGTGTATGGATACTTTCTGGTCTGACTGTACTTGAAAGGAGAGAAATCATGAGAACAAAAACACTGGGATATTTAGAGAGGGTTTACTAGGGTCTCTGCTGGTACTAATGACTTGAATAATGCAATAGAAAGTGTCCTTTCACCGGTTACATGCTGTAGCATGCTGTCTTAGGAGTATGTGTTAGTTAAAAGAAAGTATAATTTATGCTAGATCTGTTGAACAGGAAAAAGAAGTCAAAAGAAATAAAATTTGAAAGAAAAAAAAACCTTAAACAAAACAAAAATGCTGTACAAAGGACCTTAAAATAAAAAAGTAGCTAAAAAGGTGAAATGGACAAATTATATCCGCTATTTTCTGGCATATAGTGACCTATAATTAACACATCTTCAGACACTAGGACAAAAAATAACTTTTCCACAACTTCCTAGCCCTAGTATACTGGTCGTCAATCTAGAAAGTGATTGACGTTTCATATGAAGAGAGAGCAACATTGCCACTTATTGCTGCTCTGTGGAGAGCACATTAGGATTATGTGTATGAAGGTGATTCAATTGTAACTACACTGGATATGTGGGTATAATTATTTATAATACTATATGTGAAGACAATAGTTAAGTCCAAACATAGTTTTATTTGGTTCCCGAGCATATTGAGGTTTTCATTTGCACTAATTTTGTCACTATTTTTGGACATAATTAAACATTCATTAACTCTGCAGTAGGTGCATGGTCTACATATGTAGACCACATATGTTTTGAATTGTTTTATTTCAAATTTTGCATTGCGTGCACACTACCCCTTCTTAGTAGTTGTTAGGCACGCTTTTGTTTTCACAATCAGTACTTTAGTTGTTTTTGAAAGTGATACAGGCTTTTGTTATTGCCACTGTGGACCACACGCCTAATCTCGTTAGGCAATAGGTAGGTGTTGTATGTTTAGTTTATAGATAGATAATTTATTCATCTTGTAAATCATACATTGTACAGGAGTACTATGATATAAGACACGTCAAATTGTGAATTTACAATGCAATTAACTATACTTGTAAATTAACAATTCACATCCAATAAGGGCAAGTCAGGTTTGTACAAAATAATGTTTTATAAAGATATCTCAAGAATTGTATAATATACACAATTAATTCAGAAATGTAACAATATTATAAACTTTCCATAAATTCACTAACAGAATAAAAACAATGGTCTAGCAAGTATGCCAAAACTGACTCTTTAAATGTATATATCTAGTTATCTTTATCAGTCTAGAATTACTCTACCTTTTATCAACAATATTGTTTCTATGAATCTATTTGTTAAATACGTAAAATACGAAGCTATTAACAGTGAAGCTAACAAATATATACAAATATAACAATTTGTAACTTAAAACTTCACCTATCTTATAAGAAATTATGATACTTTTCTTATAAATTATCCGGGATTGCAATTTCATGGAAACTTATACACATCCTCAGCCGGAAACAACAAAGCTGTCATCATTGTTACGAACACTAGATGTTAATTTGTTCTTGTTAGTATTACCAAAATCTGAAAATAAAAAAAATTTAAAAACAGAATTGACTGCCAGTATTTCAAAATTCATTATGTGATGTTTGTTTTTTAAAATAAATATCTTTTCCCAAACCATTAAATCTATCGGACCATTTAATTGTTTTAATAATTTAACTTCTGGATTTATTTCACAGTTAAATAAATTATTCCATGAAATGAATCCAGAAGTTGAATTATTAAAACAATTAAATGGTCCGATAAATTTAATGGTGTGGGAAAAGATATATATTTACAAAAACAAACATCACGTAAAGAATTTAATACTGGCAGTTGATGTTTTTTTAAATTTGTTTTATTTTCAGATTTTGGTAGTACTAACAAGAACTAATTAACATCTAATGTTTGTAGCAATGGCGACAGCTTTGTTTCCAGCTGAAGATGTGTATAAGTTTACATGAAATCTCAATCCCAGACAATTTATAAGAGAAGCGAAGTTTTAAGCTACAAATTGTTATATTTGTATCTATCTGTATGTTTAGATTTAACTGTATTGGAACACCACAGTGAAGTGAAATAATTATTAATTATTAGATGAGTCGTACTTATTACACATTGGCTTCACTTACTTACCTATTTTGAGGACATGTTTCACAAATCATCGTTTGCATCTTCGGCTCTTATGCGACTAAAGCTTGATCCAGACTCATCTAATAATTAATAATATTTGTATGTTGTTTACAGTTCAACATGATGGTGGTTGTAGAAAAATTGTTGTATGAAAAGAAACTAATTTGTTGCCACTCTTCAAAAGAATAAAGTTGAGATTGCTCCAGAATTGTTACCAAATAGAAAAACTGAACAAAATTCATCTCTCTTTGAATTTAGAGAAGACTGTACCTTAGTATTGTGACTTTGTGGGTTCGTGAAATAAAAAGTCGAGGTTACAAACACAAAAAACTGCACTTTATTTTCGTAGCAATACACTGTTCACTATTACAATTTGCTAGATAACCTAAAACTGTTTACTTTGAAAAACACTTCGCTCAACTGACTGTCGCTTCCGGTAACGATCGGCCCCGAAGTTTCCCGAATCTCCACCGGCCATCATTTATTGATCGGCATCGCGAGTCTGCCGCCAGGGTAACACTGCTCCCTCCTCAAGGCTGGTCGTCCCGAACAGCGCCTTCATAGTGGACCAGGCGATCCAGGTGTACCACCTGAAGTACCGGCATGCACTTCTTCCAAGACCTCAGGAACCTTACTCCGGGGAAGTACCAACTGTTCTCTCTGCGTCTTCCCATCGGGTGATTCCCATACCCGGAACAGCACACCCTCTCTGGTCTTCAACGAGTCCCACTGGGCCCAGTAAGACTTGTAGGTGGCGCTCCTCGGTGCGACGTCCGCCCAGGTTGGTCTCGTCCGTGCCTCCACTTCCCTCAAGAGTGGCCCCAAGTCTGCGTCCGCCAGCTGCTCCCTCCTCAGGCCTGCGCTATCCCAGCCATCCGCAGGCACTGCCGTGACTACTCGAACTGCTGCGGCACGCTCCTTCTCCTCCACTCTTGTGCATTGGCCGCACTCTTCTGGACAGGGTCTTCGGGATATAGCGTCCGCGTTACCGTGGCTCTTCCCTCTGCGATGTTCCGAGGTGAAGTCGTACTCCTGCGGCCTCTGAATCAAACCTGCTGTCCGGCCTTCCGGTCGCGCCGTCACCATCACCTCGCTCCTCGCGGGGAAAACCACGTCTTCGTTCAAGATGACCCTACCGATTCCAAGGTGCTCTTTAGTTTGACGGAGTATAACCTCTTCTCCGTTGAGCCGTAGGACCTTCCTGCCGACGTCGACCGTCGCCTCGTGGCTCCTGAGGGCATCCAGTCCCAGAATCACCTAAGCCACCTTCGCGACGAACACCCACAGACGCACGGCACTCCGTCCTAAGGTCAGCTCCAGCAGGGCCTCCTCCACAGGCATGGTGTCGCCCGATGCCGTCACAAGCTCGTATGGTCGGCTCGGCTTCCTCGTCGGCAAACCCTTCGCCACGTCAGGTCTGATGATGGTCACGGCCGCCCCGGTGTCCAGCACGCGACACGGCTTTCTTCTTACCCAGTCGTCCGCGATGAGGTTGTCATCCATCCGCCGGCTGACGGCGCGGATTGTCACTCGAGGGGATGGTGGTAATGGCGCCGACGTACCCCTCTCCACGCCGGGCCTTACTCGTTCTTCCGGCCGCTCTTCCTGATGTGGGCAGTCTGTCCGCAGGTGTCCGGGCTGTCCACACCCCCAACACAGGCCACTAGGTGTTCGCCGGCGTCCCACAGCTGGTCTTCTGTCTTCGGCGTAGCGGACACTCCTCGTTCTCGACGTCGGGATAGATGCTACCTTGGCCGCCTCCATCCTTAATGCCGCAGTCAGCACCTCGTGGATGGTTTTATAATCGCCGAGCATTAGGCGCTGACGAATCTCCGTGTCCCGTACCCCGTCGACAAAGTTGTAGGCGGCTTCCCGGGATACGAACTCCAGTGGCAGGTCAACCAAGGCCTTGCTAGCTAGCTGCTCGATCGCTATGGCGAACTCCTGCAGCGTCTCCCCCGGCTGCTGCGACCTTGCCTTTAGCTGGCTGCGGTACGCTGCGGCTAAGCGGTGGTTCCCGAAACGATTCTCCAGGGCCTCCCAGATGTCCTTCAGCGCCGCCGTTTTCTGCACCGCGTTTAGGACTTCCGCGGCCTGTCCCTGGAGGCTGGCTATTAGCTGTGTGGCCTCCTCCTCCTCCTCCGGTGACCATCTGTTGTGCTTGGCCACTGTGTCGAACTGGCGGCGGAAGATCTCAAATGTTGACGCGCCGTCATATTTCGGCGGTTTGACGCCTCGGCCCCGAAGTTTCCCGAATCTCCACCGGCCATCATTTATTGATCGGCATCGCGAGTCTGCCGCCAGGGTAATAGTATACTATTGTCCTAAAAAAAATAAATCTGTATTAGTTATATTCAGCATGCATCACAATGATGCTATCAGAAACAGGAATGCAAAGAAAACCTGAAATTGTTACTTCTTACAATATGACAAAAGTTGGAGTTGATTTAGTAGTCGAGCTATGCCAAAAATACAGTATGGCCCATATCACACGCCGCTGACCCATCGTTATTTTTATGACCTGCTAAATATTTCTGCAATTAATGCTCCTTGCATTTATAAAGCAAATACTGGATACTAACCAATCAAATGAAGACACTTCATTGAAAATTTGTCGTGGGAACTTGTGAAGCCACAGATAGAATTCAAATCTACAATTCTTCAGCTTCCTATAGAAATAAGAAGGCATGCAGGACTCCTTCTAGGAATTCAAGAGTCAGTGATTAGTCATCCTTCAGTGCATCAAAACTATGTTGGCCGTTGCTATATTTCCACAAGAGAACACAACAAATCTGCCCGGCATTTCTGCTCAAAGTGTTTACAGACACACATGTAAAGATCACATGATGAACAATCGTATTAACTGTATAAAAGCAGAGTGATGTAAAGTAATAATTGACGTATCCAATGTCATTGTATTGACTTAACGGATGAATAAAACTACTACTACTACTACTACTACTACTACTACTACTACTACTACTACTACTACTACTACTACTACTACTACTACTACTACTACTACTACTACTACTACTACTACTACTACTACTACTACTACTACTACTACTACTACTACTACTACTACTACTACTACTACTACTACTACTACTACTACTACTACTACTACTACTACTACTACTACTACTACTACTACTACTACTACTACTACTACTACTACTACTACTACTACTACTACTACTACTACTACTACTAATGTTTGTAACTTCTTACAGCTTTCTCAATTCCTTTAAGTTGTGATAATGAATATAAAAGCTATAATGGAATGGTCTCTTTTTCCACTATTCAAATGCTTGGTATGCCACTTTTATTACTATAGTTGTTCTCTGAACCTCTTTCCTATTGCTAAAACATTGCTTTACATTGTTAATGCTTGCCTGGTGCCTTTGATGTAAATTACTTCCTCTAATTCCAATATAATCATAATTAAAAGCATAAAATAAAATGGCCTACAACTGTAAACCAAGCACCCAATCCTGTTACAGTCACATGCCTACTGCAGGGTTAAAACAATTTCTAATGCTCACAACACGTTCACAGCTACATGGACTCAAACAGAAATAAACCAAGACAAATTGCCACAAATAGGATGCAAAAGAGCTTGTTAATACACAATCTCTGACTGTTCTAAGAAGAGCAGCAACAAATGTGAAGGCAGCGTTACCAGAAGAGCAACAAGCAGCAACAAATGTGAACGCAGCGTTAGCAGGAGAGCAACAAGCAGCAGCAAATGTGAAAGCAACATTAGCAGAAGAGCCACGAGCAGCAAGGCATTATGTCTACCGCAGCGTTAGCAGAAGCGCAACAAGCAGCAAGACATTATGTTTACTGCAGTGTTAGCAGAAGAGCAACAAGCAGCTAGGCATTATGTTTACTGCAGTGTTAGCAGAAGAGCAACAAGCAGCTAGACATTATGTTTACTGCAGTGTTAGCAGAAGAGCAACAAGCAGCTAAACATTATGTTTACTGCAGTGTTAGCAGAAGAGCAACAAGCAGCAAGACATTATGTTTACTGCAGTGTTAGAACAACAGCCACAAGCAGCTAGGCATTATGTTTACCGCAGTGTTAGCAGAAGAGCAACAAGCAGCTAGGCATTATGTTTACTGCAGTGTTAGCAGAAGAGCAACAAGCAGCTAGGCATTATGTTTACTGCAATGTTAGTAGAAGAGCAACAAGCAGCTAGGCATTATGTTTACTGCAGTGTTAGCAGAAGAGCAACAAGCAGCTAGGCATTATGTTTACTGCAGTGTTAGCAGAAGAGCAACAAGCAGCTAGGCATTATGTTTACTGCAGTGTTAGCAGAAGAGCAACAAGCAGCTAGGCATTATGTTTACTGCAGTGTTAGCACAAGAGCAACAAGCAGCTAGGCATTATGTTTACTGCAGTGTTAGCACAAGAGCAACAAGCAGCTAGGCATTATGTTTACTGCAGTGTTAGCAGAAGAGCAACAAGCAGCTAGGCATTATGTTTACTGCAGTGTTAGCACAAGAGCAACAAGCAGCTAGACATTATGTTTACTGCAGTGTTAGCACAAGAGCAACAAGCAGCTAGGCATTATGTTTACTGCAGTGTTAGCACAAGAGCAACAAGCAGCTAGACATTATGTTTACCGCAGTGTTAGCAGAAGAGCAACAAGCAGCTAGGCATTATGTTTACTGCAGTGATAGCACAAGAGCAACAAGCAGCTAGGTATTATGTTTACTGCAGTGTTAGCACAAGAGCAACAAGCAGCTAGGCATTATGTTTACCGCAGTGTTAGCACAACAGCAACAAGCAGCTAGGCATTATGTTTACTGCAGTGTTAGCACAAGAGCAACAAGCAGCTAGGCATTATGTTTACTGCAGTGTTAGCAAAAGAGCAACATGCAGCTAGGCATTATGTTTACCGCAGTGTTAGCAAAAGGGCAACAAGCAGCTAGGCATTATGTTTACTGCAGTGTTAGCACAAGAGCAACAAGCAGCTAGGCATTACGTTTACCGCAGTGTTAGCACAAGAGCAACAAGCAGCTAGGCATTATGTTTACTGCAGTGTTAGCAGAAGAGCAACAGGCAGCTAGGCATTATGTTTACTGCAGTGTTAGCACAAGAGCAACAAGCAGCTAGGTCTTATGTTTACTGCAGTGTTACCAGAAGAGCAACAAGCAGCTAGACATTATGTTTACTGCAGTGTTAGCACAAGAGCAACAAGCAGCTAGGTATTATGTTTACTGCAGTGTTAAAAGAAGAGCAACAAGCAGCTAGGCATTATGTTTACTGCAGTGTTAGCACAAGAGCAACAAGCAGCTAGGTATTATGTTTACTGCAGTGTTACAAGAAGAGCAACAAGCAGCTAGGTCTTATGTTTACTGCAGTGTTATCAGAAGAGCAACAAGCAGCTAGGTCTTATGTTTACTGCAGTGTTAGCAGAAGAGCGACAAGCAGCTAGGCATTATGTTAACTGCAGTGTTAAAAGAAGAGCAACAAGCAGCTAGGCATTATGTTTACTGCAGTGTTAGCACAAGAGCAACAAGCAGCTAGGTATTATGTTTACTGCAGTGTTACCAGAAGAGCAACAAGCAGCTAGGTCTCATGTTTACTGCAGTGTTAGCACAAGAGCAACAAGCAGCTAGGTCTTATGTTTACTGCAGTGTTAGCAGAAGAGCAACAAGCAGCTAGGCATTATGTTTACTGCAGTGTTAGCACAAGAGCAACAAGCAGCTAGGTCTTATGTTTACTGCAGTGTTAGCACAAGAGCAACAAGCAGCTAGGTCCTATGTTTACTGCAGTGTTAGCAGAAGAGCAACAAGCAGCTAGGCATTATGTTTACTGCAGTGTTAGCACAAGAGCAACAAGCAGCTAGGTCTAATCTTTACTGCAGTGTTAGCAAAAGGGCAACAAGCAGCTAGGGATTATGTTTACTGCAGTGTTAAAAGAAGAGCAACAAGCAGCTAGGGATTATGTTTACCGCAGTGTTAGCACAAGAGCAACAAGCAGCTAGGCATTATGTTTACTGCAGTGTTAGCACAAGAGCAACAAGCAGCTAGGCATTATGTTTACTGCAGTGTGAGCAGAAGAGCAACAGGCAGCTAGGCATTATGTTTACCGCAGTGTTAGCACAAGAGCAACAAGCAGCTAGGTATTATGTTTACTGCAGTGTTAGCACAAGAGCAACAAGCAGCTAGGCATTACGTTTTCCGCAGTGTTAGCACAAGAGCAACAACCAGCTAGGTATTATGTTTACCGCAGTGTTAGCACAAGAGCAACAAGCAGCTAGGTATTATGTTTACTGCAGTGTTAGCAGAAGAGCAACAAGCAGCTAGGCATTATGTTTACCGCAGTGTTAGCAGAAGAGCAACAAGCAGCTAGGCATTATGTTTACCGCAGTGTTAGCAGAAGAGCAACAAGCAGCTAGGCATTATGTTTACTGCAGTGTTAGCAGAAGAGCAACAAGCAGCTAGGCATTATGTTTACTGCAGTGTTAGCAGAAGGGCAACAAGCAGCTAGGTATTATGTTTACTGCAGTGTTAGCACAAGAGCAACAAGCAGCTAGGCATTATGTTTACCGCAGTGTTAGCAGAAGAGCAACAAGCAGCTAGGCATTATGTTTACTGCAGTGTTAGCAGAAGAGCATCAAGCAGCTAGGCATTATGTATACTGCAGTGTTAGCACAAGAGCAACAAGCAGCTAGGTATTATGTTTACCGCAGTGTTAGCACAAGAGCAACAAGCAGCTAGGCATTATGTTTACCGCAGTGTTAGCACAAGAGCAACAGGCAGCTAGGCATTATGTTTACTGCAGAGTTAGCAGAGGAGCAACAAGCAGCTAGGCATTATGTTTACTGCAGTGTTAGCACAAGAGCAACAAACAGCTAGGTATTATGTTTACTGCAGTGTTAGCACAAGAGCAACAAGCAGCTAGGCATTATGTTTACTGTAGTGTTAGCAGAAGAGCAACAAGCAGCTAGGCATTATGTTTACTGCAGTGTTAGCAGAAGAGCAACAGGCACCAAGGTATTATGTTCACTGCAGTGTTAGCAGAAGAGCAACAAGCAGCAACAAATGTGAAGGCAGCATTAGCAGAAGAGCAATGAGCAACAAGGCATTATGTTTACTGCAGTGTTAGCAGAAGAGCAACAAGCAGCTAGGTCTTATGTTCACTGCAGTGTTAGCAGAAGAGCAACAAACAGCAACAAATGTGAAGGCAGCATTAGCAGAAGAGCAATGAGCAAATAGGAATTATGTTTACTGCAGTGTTAGCACAAGAGCAACAAGCAGCTAGGTATTATGTTTACTGCAGTGTTAGCACAAGAGCAACAGGCAGCTAGGCATTATGTTTACTGCAGTGTTAGCACAAGAGGAACAAGCAGCTAGGTATTAAGTTTACTGCAGTGTTAGCAGAAGAGCAACAAGCAGCAACAAATGTGAAGGCAGCATTAGCAGAAGAGCAATGAGCAACAAGGCATTATGTTTACTGCAGTGTTAGCACAAGAGCAACAAGCAGCTAGGTATTATGTTTACTGCAGTGTTAGCACAAGAGCAACAAGCAGCTAGGCATTATGTTTACTGCATTGTTAGCACAAGAGCAACAAGCAGCAACAAATGTGAAGGCAGCATTAGCAGAAGAGCAATGAGCAACAAGGCATTATGTTTACTGCAGTGTTAGCAGAAGAGCAATGAGCAACAAGGCATTATGTTTACTGCAGTTTTAGCAGAAGAGCAATGAGCAACAAGGCATTATGTTTACTGCAGTGTTAGCAGAAGAGCAATGAGCAACAAGGCGTTATGTTTACTGCAGTGTTAGCAGAAGAGCAACAAGCAGCTAGGCGTTATGTTTACTGCAGTGTTAGCAGAAGAGCAATAAGCAGCAAGGCATTATGTTTACGCAGTGTTAGCAGAAGAGCAAGAAGCAGCAAGGTATTATGTTTACTGCAGTGTTAGCAGAAGAGCAACGAGCAGCAAGATATTATGTTTACTGCAGTGTTAGCAGAAGAGCAACGAGCAGCAAGGCATTATGTTTACGCAGTGTTAGCAGAAGAGCAACAAGCAGCTAGGTATTATGTTCACTGCAGTGTTAGCAGAAGAGCAACGAGCAGCAAGGTATTATGTTTACTGCAGTGTTAGCAGAAGAGCAACGAGCTGCAAGGCATTATGTTTACGCAGTGTTAGCAGAAGAGCAACAAGCAGCAAGGTATTATGTTTACTGCAGTGTTAGCAGAAGAGCAAAGAGCAGCAAGGTATTTTGTTTACTGCAGTGTTAGCAGAAGAGCAACGAGCAGCAAGGCATTATGTTTACGCAGTGTTAGCAGAAGAGCAACGAGCAGCAAGGTATTATGTTTACGCAGTGTTAGCAGAAGAGCAACGAGCAGCAAGGCATTATGTTTACTGCAGTGTTAGCAAAAGAGCAACGAGCAGCAAGGTATTATGTTTACTGCAGTGTTAGCAGAAGAGCAACGAGCAGCAAGGCATTATGTTTACTGCAGCGTTAGCAGAAGAGCAACGAGCAGCAAGGCATTATGTTTACGCAGTGTTAGCAGAAGAGCAACAAGCAGCAAGGTATTATGGATAGAGTCAACATGAAAAATTTAATGCCATGGCCGGGATTTGAACCACGGATCTACTGGGCATGGCATTGAATTTTTCATGTTGACTCTATCCATCAATTTCTTAGCCTATATATGGCTAGTGTGGAGAAATGATTAATTTCCATCAATTAACTAAAAAGCAAGGTATTATGTTTACTGCAGCGTTAGCAGAAGAGCAACAAACAGCTTGGCATTATGTCTACTGCAGTTTTAGCAGAAGAGCAAGAAGCAGCTAGGCATTATGTTTACTGCAGTGTTAGCAGAAGAGCAAGAAGCAGCAAGGCATTTTGTTTACTGCGGCGTTTGCAGAAGAGCAACAAGCTGCTAGGCATTATGTTTACTGCAGTGTTAGCAGAAGAGCAAGAAGCAGCTAGGCATTATGTTTACTGCAGTGTTAGCAGAATAGCAAGAAGCAGCAAGGTATTATGTTTACTGCGGCGTTTGCAGAAGAGCAACAAGCTTCTAGGCATTATGCTTACTGCAGTGTTACCAGAAGAGCAACAAGCAGCTAGGTATTATGTTTACTGCAGTGTTATCAGAAGAGCAACAGGCAGCTAGGTTTTATGTTTACTGCAGTGTTAGCAGTAGAGCAACGAGCAGCAAGGCATTATGTTTACTGCAGTTTTAGCAGAAGAGCAACAAGCAGCTGGGCATCATGTTTACTGCAGTGTCAGCAGAAGAGCAACAAGCAGCTAGGTATTATGTTTACGCAGTGTTAGCAGAAGAGCAACGAGCAGCAAGGCATTATGTTTACTGCAGGGTTAGCAGAAGAGCAACGAGCAGCAAGGTATTATGTTTACTGCAGTGTTAGCAGAAGAGCAACGAGCAGCTAGGCATTATGTTTACTGCAGTGTTAGCAGAAGAGCAATAAGCAGCAAGGCATTATGTTTACGCAGTGTTAGCAGAAGAGCAACAAGCAGCTAGGTCTTATGTTTACTGCAGTGTTAGCAGAAGAGCAACAAGCAGCTAAGCATTATGTTTACTGCAGTGTTAGCAGAAGAGCAACAAGCAGCAAGGTATTATGTTTACTGCAGTGTTAGCAGAAGAGCAACAAGCAGCTAGGTCTTATGTTTACTGCAGTGTTAGCACAAGAGCAACAAACAGCTAGGTATTATGTTTACTGCAGTGTTAGCACAAGAGCAACAAGCAGCTAGGCATTATGTTTACTGTAGTGTTAGCAGAAGAGCAACAAGCAGCTAGGCATTATGTTTACTGCAGTGTTAGCAGAAGAGCAACAGGCACCAAGGTATTATGTTCACTGCAGTGTTAGCAGAAGAGCAACAAGCAGCAACAAATGTGTAGGCAGCATTAGCAGAAGAGCAATGAGCAACAAGGCATTATGTTTACTGCAGTGTTAGCAGAAGAGCAACAAGCAGCTAGGTCTTATGTTCACTGCAGTGTTAGCAGAAGAGCAACAAACAGCAACAAATGTGAAGGCAGCATTAGCAGAAGAGCAATGAGCAAATAGGAATTATGTTTACTGCAGTGTTAGCACAAGAGCAACAAGCAGCTAGGTATTATGTTTACTGCAGTGTTAGCACAAGAGCAACAGGCAGCTAGGCATTATGTTTACTGCAGTGTTAGCACAAGAGGAACAAGCAGCTAGGTATTAAGTTTACTGCAGTGTTAGCAGAAGAGCAACAAGCAGCAACAAATGTGAAGGCAGCATTAGCAGAAGAGCAATGAGCAACAAGGCATTATGTTTACTGCAGTGTTAGCACAAGAGCAACAAGCAGCTAGGTATTATGTTTACTGCAGTGTTAGCACAAGAGCAACAAGCAGCTAGGCATTATGTTTACTGCATTGTTAGCACAAGAGCAACAAGCAGCTAGGTATTATGTTCACTGCAGTGTTAGCAGAAGAGCAACAAGCAGCAACAAATGTGAAGGCAGCATTAGCAGAAGAGCAATGAGCAACAAGGCATTATGTTTACTGCAGTGTTAGCACAAGAGCAACAAGCAGCTAGGTATTATGTTCACTGCAGTGTTAGCAGAAGAGCAACAAGCAGCAACAAATGTGAAGGCAGCATTAGCAGAAGAGCAATGAGCAACAAGGCATTATGTTTACTGCAGTGTTAGCAGAAGAGCAACAAGCAGCAAGACATTATGTTTACTGCAGTGTTAGAACAACAGCAACAAGCAGCTAGGCATTATGTTTACCGCAGTGTTAGCAGAAGAGCAACAAGCAGCTAGGCATTATGTTTACTGCAGTGTTAGCAGAAGAGCAACAAGCAGCTAGGCGTTATGTTTACTGCAGTGTTAGCAGAAGAGCAATAAGCAGCAAGGCATTATGTTTACTGCAGTGTTAGCAGAAGAGCAAGAAGCAGCAAGGTATTATGTTTACTGCAGTGTTAGCAGAAGAGCAACGAGCAGCAAGATATTATGTTTACTGCAGTGTTAGCAGAAGAGCAACGAGCAGCAAGGCATTATGTTTAGGCAGTGTAAGCAGAAGAGCAACAAGCAGCTAGGTATTATGTTCACTGCAGTGTTAGCAGAAGAGCAACGAGCAGCAAGGTAATATGTTTACTGCAGTGTTAGCAGAAGAGCAACGAGCAGCAAGGCATTATGTTTACGCAGTGTTAGCAGAAGAGCAACAAGCAGCAAGGAATTATGTTTACTGCAGTGTTAGCAGAAGAGCAACGAGCAGCAAGGTATTTTGTTTACTGCAGTGTTAGCAGAAGAGCAACGAGCAGCAAGGCATTATGTTTACGAAGTGGTAGCAGAAGAGCAACGAGCAGCAAGGTATTATGTTTACGTAGTGTTAGCAGAAGAGCAACGAGCAGCAAGGCATTATGTTTACTGCAGTTTTAGCAGAAGCGCAACGAGCAGCAAGGTATTATGTTTACTGCAGTGTTAGCAGAAGAGCAACGAGCAGCAAGGCATTATGTTTACTGCAGTGTTAGCAGAAGAGCAACGAGCAGCAAGGCATTATGTTTACGTAGTGTTAGCAGAAGAGCAACGAGCAGCAAGGCATTATGTTTACGTAGTGTTAGCAGAAGAGCAACGAGCAGCAAGGCATTATGTTTACTGCAGTGTTAGCAGAAGAGCAACGAGCAGCAAGGTATTATGTTTACTGCAGCGTTAGCAGAAGAGCAACAAGCAGAAGGGTATTATGTTTACTGCAGCGTTAGCAGAAGAGCAACGAGCAGCAAGGCATTATGTTCACTGCAGTATTAGCAGAAGAGCAACAAGCAGCAAGGTATTATGGATAGAGTCAACATGAAAAATTCAATGCCATGGCCGGGATTTGAACCACGGATCTACTGGGCATGGCATTGAATTTTTCATGTTGACTCTATCCATCAATTTCTTAGCCTATATATGGCTAGTGTGGAGAAATGATTAATTTCCATCAATTAACTAAAAAGCAAGGTATTATGTTTACTGCAGCGTTAGCAGAAGAGCAACAAACAGCTTGGCATTATGTCTACTGCAGTTTTAGCAGAAGAGCAAGAAGCAGCTAGGCATTATGTTTACTGCAGTGTTAGCAGAAGAGCAAGAAGCAGCAAGGCATTATGTTTACTGCGGCGTTTGCAGAAGAGCAACAAGCTGCTAGGCATTATGTTTACTGCAGTGTTAGCAGAAGAGCAAGAAGCAGCTAGGCATTATGTTTACTGCAGTGTTAGCAGAAGAGCAAGAAGCAGTAAGGTATTATGTTTACTGCGGCGTTTGCAGAAGAGCAACAAGCTGCTAGGCATTATGCTTACTGCAGTGTTACCAGAAGAGCAACAAGCAGCTAGGTATTATGTTTACTGCAGTGTTAACAGAAGAGCAACAAGCAGCTAGGCATTATTTTTACTGCAGTGTTAGCAGAAGAGCATTGAGCAGCAAGGCATTATGTTTACTGCAGTGTTAGCAGAGAGCAACAAGCAACAAGGCATTATGTTTACTACAGTGTCAGCAGAAGAGCAACAAGCAGCTAGGTATTATGTTTACTGCAGTGTTAGCAGAAGAGCAACGAGCAGCAAGGCATTATGTTTACTGCAGTGTTAGCAGAAGAGCAACAAGCAGCTTGGCATTATGTTTACTGCAGTGTCAGCAGAAGAGCAACAAGCAGCTAGGCATTATGTTTACGCAGTGTTAGCAGAAGAGCAACGAGCAGCAAGGCATTATGTTTACTGCAGTGTTAGCAGAAGAGCAACGAGCAGCAAGGTATTATGTTTACTGCAGTGTTAGCAGAAGAGCAACGAGCAGCTAGGCATTATGTTTACTGCAGTGTTAGCAGAAGAGCAATAAGCAGCAAGGCATTATGTTTACGCAGTGTTAGCAGAAGAGCAACAAGCAGCTAGGTCTTATGTTTACTGCAGTGTTAGCAGAAGAGCAACAAGCAGCTAAGCATTATGTTTACTGCAGTGTTAGCAGAAGAGCAACAAGCAGCAAGGTATTATGTTTACTGCAGTGTTAGCAGAAGAGCAACAAGCAGCTAGGTCTTATGTTTACTGCAGTGTTAGCAGAAGAGCAACAAGCAGCTAGGCATTATGTTTACTGCAGTGTTAGCAGAAGAGCAACAAGCAGCTATGCATTATGTTTACTGCAGTGTTAGCAGAAGAGCAACAAGCCGCAAGGCATTATGTTTACTGCAGCGTTAGCAGAAGAGCAACAAGCAGCAAGGTATAATGTTTACTGCAGCGTTAGCAGAAGAGCAACAAGCAGCAAGGTATTATGTTTACTGCAGCTTTAGCAGAAGAGCAACAAGCAGCAAGATATTATGTTTACTACAGCGTTTGCAGAAGAGCAACAAGCAGAAGGGTATTATGTTTACTGCAGTGTTAGCACAAGAGCAACAAGCAGCTAGGCATTATGTTTACTGTAGTGTTAGCAGAAGAGCAACAAGCAGCTAGGCATTATGTTTACTGCAGTGTTAGCAGAAGAGCAACAGGCACCAAGGTATTATGTTCACTGCAGTGTTAGCAGAAGAGCAACAAGCAGCAACAAATGTGAAGGCAGCATTAGCAGAAGAGCAATGAGCAACAAGGCATTATGTTTACTGCAGTGTTAGCAGAAGAGCAACAAGCAGCTAGGTCTTATGTTCACTGCAGTGTTAGCAGAAGAGCAACAAGCAGCAACAAATGTGAAGGCAGCATTAGCAGAAGAGCAATGAGCAAATAGGAATTATGTTTACTGCAGTGTTAGCACAAGAGCAACAAGCAGCTAGGTATTATGTTTACTGCAGTGTTAGCACAAGAGCAACAAGCAGCTAGGCATTATGTTTACTGCAGTGTTAGCACAAGAGGAACAAGCAGCTAGGTATTATGTTTACTGCAGTGTTAGCAGAAGAGCAACAAGCAGCAACAAATGTGAAGGCAGCATTAGCAGAAGAGCAATGAGCAACAAGGCATTATGTTTACTGCAGTGTTAGCACAAGAGCAACAAGCAGCTAGGCATTATGCTTACTGCATTGTTAGCACAAGAGCAACAAGCAGCTAGGTATTATGTTCACTGCAGTGTTAGCAGAAGAGCAACAAGCAGCAACAAATGTGAAGGCAGCATTAGCAGAAGAGCAATGAGCAACAAGGCATTATGTTTACTGCAGTGTTAGCACAAGAGCAACAAGCAGCTAGGCATTATGTTTACTGCATTGTTAGCACAAGAGCAACAAGCAGCTAGGTATTATGTTCACTGCAGTGTTAGCAGAAGAGCAACAAGCAGCAACAAATGTGAAGGCAGCATTAGCAGAAGAGCAATGAGCAACAAGGCATTATGTTTACTGCAGTGTTAGCACAAGAGCAACAAGCAGCTAGGTATTATGTTCACTGCAGTGTTAGCAGAAGAGCAACAAGCAGCAACAAATGTGAAGGCAGCATTAGCAGAAGAGCAATGAGCAACAAGGCATTATGTTTACTGCAGTGTTAGCAGAAGAGCAATGAGCAACAAGGCATTATGTTTACTGCAGTTTTAGCAGAAGAGCAATGAGCAACAAGGCATTATGTTTACTGCCGTGTTAGCAGAGGAGCAATGAGCAACAAGGCGTTATGTTTACTGCAGTGTTAGCAGAAGAGCAACAAGCAGCTAGGCGTTATGTTTACTGCAGTGTTAGCAGAAGAGCAATAAGCAGCAAGGCATTATGTTTACGCAGTGTTAGCAGAAGAGCAAGAAGCAGCAAGGTATTATGTTTACTGCAGTGTTAGCAGAAGAGCAACGAGCAGCAAGATATTATGTTTACTGCAGTGTTAGCAGAAGAGCAAAGAGCAGCAAGGCATTATGTTTACGCAGTGTTAGCAGAAGAGCAACAAGCAGCTAGGTATTATGTTCACTGCAGTGTTAGCAGAAGAGCAACGAGCAGCAAGGTATTTTGTTTACTGCAGTGTTAGCAGAAGAGCAACGAGCAGCAAGGCATTATGTTTACGCAGTGTTAGCAGAAGAGCAACGAGCAGCAAGGTATTATGTTTACGCAGTGTTAGCAGAAGAGCAACGAGCAGCAAGGCATTATGTTTACTGCAGTGTTAGCAGAAGAGCAACGAGCAGCAAGGTATTATGTTTACTGCAGTGTTAGCAGAAGAGCAACGAGCAGCAAGGCATTATGTTTACTGCAGTGTTAGCAGAAGAGCAACGAGCAGCAAGGCATTATGTTTACGCAGTGTTAGCAGAAGAGCAACGAGCAGCAAGGCATTATGTTTACGCAGTGTTAGCAGAAGAGCAACGAGCAGCAAGGCAATATGTTTACTGCAGTGTTAGCAGAAGAGCAACGAGCAGCAAGGTATTATGTTTACTGCAGCGTTAGCAGAAGAGCAACAAGCAGAAGGGTATTATGTTTACTGCAGCGTTAGCAGAAGAGCAACGAGCAGCAAGGCATTATGTTTACGCAGTGTTAGCAGAAGAGCAACAAGCAGCAAGGTATTATGGATAGAGTCAACATGAAAAATTTAATGCCATGGCCGGGATTTGAACCACGGATCTACTGGGCATGGCATTGAATTTTTCATGTTGACTCTATCCATCAATTTCTTAGCCTATATATGGCTAGTGTGGAGAAATGATTAATTTCCATCAATTAACTAAAAAGCAAGGTATTATGTTTACTGCAGCGTTAGCAGAAGAGCAACAAACAGCTTGGCATTATGTCTACTGCAGTTTTAGCAGAAGAGCAAGAAGCAGCTAGGCATTATGTTTACTGCAGTGTTAGCAGAAGAGCAAGAAGAAGCAAGGCATTTTGTCTACTGCGGCGTTTGCAGAAGAGCAACAAGCTGCTAGGCATTATGTTTACTGCAGTGTTAGCAGAAGAGCAAGAAGCAGCTAGGCATTATGTTTACTGCAGTGTTAGCAGAAGAGCAAGAAGCAGCAAGGTATTATGTTTACTGCGGCGTTTGCAGAAGAGCAACAAGCTTCTAGGCATTATGCTTACTGCAGTGTTACCAGAAGAGCAACAAGCAGCTAGGTATTATGTTTACTGCAGTGTTATCAGAAGAGCAACAAGCAGCTAGGTTTTATGTTTACTGCAGTGTTAGCAGTAGAGCAACGAGCAGCAAGGCATTATGTTTACTGCAGTTTTAGCAGAAGAGCAACAAGCAGCTGGGCATTATGTTTACTGCAGTGTCAGCAGAAGAGCAACAAGCAGCTAGGCATTATGTTTACGCAGTGTTAGCAGAAGAGCAACGAGCAGCAAGGCATTATGTTTACTGCAGGGTTAGCAGAAGAGCAACGAGCAGCAAGGTATTATGTTTACTGCAGTGTTAGCAGAAGAGCAACGAGCAGCTAGGCATTATGTTTACTGCAGTGTTAGCAGAAGAGCAATAAGCAGCAAGGCATTATGTTTACGCAGTGTTAGCAGAAGAGCAACAAGCAGCTAGGTCTTATGTTTACTGCAGTGTTAGCAGAAGAGCAACAAGCAGCTAAGCATTATGTTTACTGCAGTGTTAGCAGAAGAGCAACAAGCAGCAAGGTATTATGTTTACTGCAGTGTTAGCAGAAGAGCAACAAGCAGCTAGGTCTTATGTTTATGCAGTGTTAGCAGAAGAGCAACAAGCAGCTAGGCATTATGTTTACTGCAGTGTTAGCAGAAGAGCAACAAGCAGCTACGCATTATGTTTACTGCAGTGTTAGCAGAAGAGCAACAAGCCGCAAGGCATTGTGTTTACTGCAGCGTTAGCAGAAGAGCAACAAGCAGCAAGGTATTATGTTTACTGCAGTGTTAGCAGAAGAGCAATGAGCAGCAAGGCATTATGTTTACTGCAGTGTTAGCAGAGAGCAACAAGCAACAAGGCATTATGTTTACTGCAGTGTTAGTAGAAGAGCAACAAGCAGCTAGGTATTATGTTTACTGCAATGTTAGCAGAAGAGCAACAAGCAGCAAGGTATTGTGTTTACTGCAGCGTTAGCAGAAGAGCAACAAGCAGCAAGGTATTATGTTTACTGCAGCGTTTGCAGAGGAGCAACAAGCAGAAGGGTATTATGTTTACTGCAGCGTTAGCAGAAGAGCAACAAGCAGCAAGGTATTATGTTTACTGCAGCGTTAGCAGAAGAGCAACAAGCAGAAGGGTAATAATGTTTACTGCAGCGTTAGCAGAAGAGCAACGAGCAGCAAGGCATTATCTTTACGCAGTGTTAGCAGAAGAGCAACAAGGAGCAAGGTATTATGGATAGAGTCAACATGAAAAATTCAATGCCATGGCCGGGATTTGAACCACGGATCTACTGGGCATGGCATTGAATTTTTCATGTTGACTCTATCCATCAATATCTTAGCCTCTATATGGCTAGTGTGGAGAAATGATTAATTTCCATCAATTAACTAAAAAGCAAGGTATTATGTTTACTGCAGCGTTAGCAGAAGAGCAACAAACAACTTGGCATAATGTCTACTGCAGTGTTAGCAGAAGAGCAAGAAGCAGCTAGGCATTACGTTTACTGCAGTGTTAGCAGAAGAGCAAGAAGCAGCAAGGCATTATGTTTACTGCGGCGTTTGCAGAAGAGCAACAAGCTGCTAGGCATTATGTTTACTGCAGTGTTAGCAGAAGAGCAAGAAGCAGCTAGGCATTATGTTTACTGCAGTGTTAGCAGAAGAGCAAGAAGCAGCAAGGCATTATGTTTACTGCGGCGTTTGCAGAAGAGCAACAAACTGCTAGGCATTATGCTTACTGCAGTGTTACCAGAAGAGCAACAAGCAGCTAGGTATTATGTTTACTGCAGTGTTATCAGAAGAGCAACAAGCAGCTAGGCATTATGTTTACTGCAGTGTTAGCAGAAGAGCAACGAGCAGCAAGGCATTATGCTTACTGCAGTGTTACCAGAAGAGCAACAAGCAGCTAGGTATTATGTTTACTGCAGTGTTATCAGAAGAGCAACAAGCAGCTAGGAATTATGT
Source organism: Mantis religiosa (assembly GCA_030765055.1). Taxonomy (NCBI): domain Eukaryota; kingdom Metazoa; phylum Arthropoda; class Insecta; order Mantodea; family Mantidae; genus Mantis; species Mantis religiosa. Next base: position 3,954,511 of record CM060952.1, read on the forward strand.
TTACTGCAGTGTTAGCAGAAGAGCAATGAGCAGCAAGGCATTATGTTTACTGCAGTGTTAGCAGAGAGCAACAAGCAACAAGGCATTATGTTTACTGCAGTGTTACCAGAAGAGCAACAAGCAGCTACGTATTATGATTACTGCAGTGTTAGCAGAAGAGCAACAAGCAGCTAGGTATTATGTTTACTGCAGTGTTAGCAGAGAGCAATGAGCAGCAAGGCATTATGTTTACTGCAGTGTTAGCAGAGAGCAACAAGCAACAAGGCATTATGTTTACTGCAGTGTTAGCAGAGAGCAACAAGCAACAAGGCATTATGTTTACTGCAGTGTTACCAGAAGAGCAACAAGCCGGTAGGCATTATGTTTACTACAGTGTTAGCAGAAGAGCAACAAACAGCTAGGTATTATGTTTACTGCAGTGTTAGCAGAAGAGCAACAAGCAGCTAGGTATTATGTTTACTGCAGTGTTAGCAGAAGAGCAACAAGCAACAAGGCATTATGTTTACTACAGTGTTAGCAGAAGAGCAACAAGCAGCTAGGTGTTATGTTTACTGCAGTGTTAGCAGAAGAGCAATGAGCAGCAAGGCATTATGTTTACTGCAGTGTTAGCAGAGAGCAACAAGCAACAAGGCATTATGTTTACTGCAGTGTTAGTAGAAGAGCAACAAGCAGCTAGGTATTATGTTTACTGCAATGTTAGCAGAAGAGCAACAAGCAGCTAGGTATTATGTTTACTGCAGTGTTAGCAGAAGAGCAACAAGCAGCAAGGCATTATGTTTACTGCAGCGTTAGCAGAAGAGCAACAAGCAGCAAGGTATTATGTTTACTGCAGCGTTAGCAGAAGAGCAACAAGCAGCAAGGTATTATGTTTACTGCAGCGTTAGCAGAAGAGCAACAAGCAGAAGGGAATTATGTTTACTGCAGCGTTGGCAGAAGAGCAACAAGCAGCAAGGTATTATGTTTACTGCAGCGTTAGCAGAAGAGCAATAAGCAGAAGGGTATTATGTTTACTGCAGCGTTAGCAGAAGAGCAACGAGCAGCAAGGCATTTTGTTTACGCAGTGTTAGCAGAAGAGCAACAAGCAGCAAGGTATTATGGATAGAGTCAACATGAAAAATTCAATGCCATGGCCGGGATTTGAACCACGGATCTACTGGGCATGGCATTGAATTTTTCATGTTTACTCTATCCATCAATATCTTAGCCTATATATGGCTAGTGTGGAGAAATGATTAATTTCCATCAATTAACTAAAAAGCAAGGTATTATGTTTACTGCAGCGTTAGCAGAAGAGCAACAAACAGCTTGGCATTATGTCTACTGCAGTGTTAGCAGAAGAGCAAGAAGCAGCTAGGCATTATGTTTACTGCAGTGTTAGCACAAGAGCAACAAGCAGCTAGGCATTATGTTTACTGCAGTGTTAGCAGAAGAGCAACGAGCAGCAAGGCATTATGTTTACTGCAGTGTTAGCAGAAGAGCAACAAGCCGGTAGGCATTATGTTTACTGCAGTGTTAGCAGAAGAGCAACAAGCAGCAAGGCATTATGTTTACTGCAGTGTTAGCAGAAGAGCAACGAGCAGCAAGGCATTATGTTTACTGCAGTGTTAGCAGAAGAGCAACAAGCAGCTAGGTATTATGTTTACTGCAGTGTTAGCAGAAGAGCAACAAGCATCTAGGCATTATGTTTACTGCAGTGTTAGCAGAAGAGCAACAAGCCGGTAGGCATTATGTTTACTGTAGTGTTAGCAGAAGAGCAACAAGCAGCAAGGTATTGTTTACTGCAGTGTTAGCAGAAGAGCAACAAGCCGGTAGGCATTATGTTTACTGCAGTGTTAGCAGAAGAGGAACAAGCCGGTAGGCATTATGTTTACTGCAGTGTTAGCAGAAGAGCAACAAGCAGAAAGGCATTATGTTTACTGCAGTGTTAGCAGAAGAGCAACAAGCCGGTAGGCATTATGTTTACTGCAGTGTTAGCAGAAAAGCAACAAGCAGCAAGGTATTGTTTACTGCAGTGTTAGCAGAAGAGCAACAAGCAGCAAGGTATTGTTTACTGCAGTGTTAGCAGAAGAGCAACAAGCAGCTAGGCATTATGTTCACTGCAGTGTTAGCAGAAGAGAAACAAGCAGCAAGGTATTGTTTACTGCAGTGTTAGCAGAAGAGCAACAAGCAGCAAGGTATTGTTTACTGCAGTGTTAGCAGAAGAGCAACAAGCAGCAAGGTATTGTTTACTGCAGTGTTAGCAGAAGAGCAACAAGCAGCTAGGCATTATGTGTACTGCAGTGTTAGCAGAAGAGGAACAAGCAGCAAGGTATTATGTTTACCGCAGTGTTAGCACAAGAGCAACAAGCAGCTAGGCATTATGTTTACTGCAGTGTTAGCAGAAGAGCAACGAGCAGCAAGGCATTATGTTTACTGCAGTGTTAGCAGAACGGCAACAAGCAGCAAGGTATTATGTTTACTGCAGTGTTAGCAGAAGAGCAACAAGCAGCTAGGTCTTATGTCTACTGAAGTGTTAGCAGAAGAGCAACAAGCAGCAAGACATTATGTTTACTGCTGTGTCAGCAGAAGAGCAACAAGCAGCAAGACATTATGTTTACTGCAGTGTTAGCAGAAGAGCAACAAGCAGCTAGGCATTATGTTTACTGCAGTGTTAGCAGAAGAGCAACAAGCAGCAAGGTATTATGTTTACTGCAGTGTTAGCAGAAGAGCAACAAGCAGCTAGGTATTATGTTTACTGCAGCGTTAGCAGAAGAGCAACAAGCAGCAAGGTATTATGTCTACTGCAGCGTTAGCAGAAGAGCAACAAGCAGCTAGGTATTATGTTTACTGCAGTGTTAGCAGAAGAGCAACAAGCAGCCAGGCATTATGTTTACTGCAGCGTTAGCAGAAGAGCAACAAGCAGCAAGGTATTATGTTTACTGCAGCGTTAGCAGAAGAGCAACAAGCAGCAAGGTATTATGTTTATTGCAGCGTTAGCAGAAGGGGAACAATCAGCAAGGTATTATGTTTACTGCAGCGTTAGCAGAAGGGCAACAAGCAGCTGGGTATTATGTTTACTGCAGTGTTAGCAGAAGAGCAACAAGCAACAAGGCATTATGTTTACTACAGTGTTAGCAGAAGAGCAACAAGCAGCTAGGTGTTATGTTTACTGCAGTGTTAGCAGAAGAGCAATGAGCAGCAAGGCATTATGTGTACTGCAGTGTTAGCAGAGAGCAACAAGCAACAAGGCGTTATGTTTACTGCAGTGTTAGTAGAAGAGCAACAAGCAGCAAGGCATTATGTTTACTGCAGCGTTAGCAGAAGAGCAACAAGCAGCAAGGTATTATGTTTACTGCAGCGTTAGCAGAAGAGCAACAAGCAGCAAGGTATTATGTTTACTGCAGCGTTAGCAGAAGAGACACAAGCAGAAGGGAATTATGTTTACTGCAGCGTTGGCAGAAGAGCAACAAGCAGCAATGTATTATGTTTACTGCAGCGTTAGCAGAAGAGCAATAAGCAGAAGGGTATTATGTTTACTGCAGCGTTAGCAGAAGAGCAAGGAGCAGCAAGGCATTTTGTTTACGCAGTGTTAGCAGAAGAGCAACAAGCAGCAAGGTATTATGGATAGAGTCAACATGAAAAATTCAATGCCATGGCCGGGATTTGAACCACGGATCTACTGGGCATGGCATTGAATTTTTCATGTTGACTCTATCCATCAATATCTTAGCCTATATATGGCTAGTGTGGAGAAATGATTAATTTCCATCAATTAACTAAAAAGCAAGGTATTATGTTTACTGCAGCGTTAGCAGAAGAGCAACAAACAGCTTGGCATTATGTCTACTGCAGTGTTAGCAGAAGAGCAAGAAGCAGCTAGGCATTATGTTTTCTGCAGTGTTAGCAGAAGAGCAACAAGCAGCTAGCCATTATGTTTACTGCAGTGTTAGCATAAGAGCAACAAGCCGGTAGGCATTATGTTTACTGCAGTGTTAGCAGAAGAGCAACGAGCAGCAAGGCATTATGTTTACTGCAGTGTTAGCAGAAGAGCAACAAGCCGGTAGGCATTATGTTTACTGCAGTGTTAGCAGAAGAGCAACAAGCAGCAAGGCATTATGTTTACTGCAGTGTTAGCAGAAGAGCAACGAGCAGCAAGGCATTATGTTTACTGCAGTGTTAGCAGAAGAGCAACAAGCAGCTAGGTATTATGTTTACTGCAGTGTTAGCAGAAGAGCAACAAGCATCTAGGCATTATGTTTACTGCAGTGTTAGCAGAAGAGCAACAAGCCGGTAGGCATTATGTTTACTGTAGTGTTAGCAGAAGAGCAACAAGCAGCAAGGTATTGTTTACTGCAGTGTTAGCAGAAGAGCAACAAGCCGGTAGGCATTATGTTTACTGCAGTGTTAGCAGAAGAGGAACAAGCCGGTAGGCATTATGTTTACTGCAGTGTTAGCAGAAGAGCAACAAGCAGCAAGGCATTATGTTTACTGCAGTGTTAGCAGAAGAGCAACAAGCCGGTAGGCATTATGTTTACTGCAGTGTTAGCAGAAGAGCAACAAGCAGCAAGGTATTGTTTACTGCAGTGTTAGCAGAAGAGGAACAAGCAGCAAGGTATGTTTACTGCAGTGTTAGCAGAAGAGCAACAAGCAGCTAGGCATTATGTTCACTGCAGTGTTAGCAGAAGAGAAACAAGCAGCAAGGTATTGTTTACTGCAGTGTTAGCAGAAGAGCAACAAGCAGCAAGGTATTGTTTACTGCAGAGTTAGCAGAAGAGCAACAAGCAGCAAGGTATTGTTTACTGCAGTGTTAGCAGAAGAGCAACAAGCAGCTAGGCATTATGTGTACTGCAGTGTTAGCAGAAGAGGAACAAGCAGCAAGGTATTATGTTTACTGCAGTGTTAGCACAAGAGCAACAAGCAGCTAGGCATTATGTTTACTGCAGTGTTAGCAGAAGAGCAACGAGCAGCAAGGCATTATGTTTACTGCAGTGTTAGCAGAACGGCAACAAGCAGCAAGACATTATGTTTACTGCAGTGTTAGCAGAAGAGCAACAAGCAGCAAGGTATTGTTTACTGCAGTGTTAGCAGAAGAGCAACAAGCAGCAAGGTATTGTTTACTGCAGTGTTAGCAGAAGAGCAACAAGCAGCTAGGCATTATGTTTACTGCAGTGTTAGCAGAAGAGCAACAAGCAGCAAGGTATTATGTTTACTGCAGTGTTAGCACAAGAGCAACAAGCAGCTAGGCATTATGTTTACTGCAGTGTTAGCAGAAGAGCAACAAGCAGCAAGGTATTGTTTACTGCAGTGTTAGCAGAAGAGCAACAAGCAGCTAGGCATTATGTTTACTGCAGTGTTGGCAGAAGAGCAACAAGCAGCAAGGTATTATGTTTACTGCAGTGTTAGCACAAGAGCAACAAGCAGCTAGGCATTATGTTTACTGCAGTGTTAGCAGAAGAGCAACAAGCAGCAAGACATTATGTTTACTGCAGTGTTAGCAGAAGAGCAACAAGCAGCAAGGTATTATGTTTACTGCAGCGTTAGCAGAAGAGCAACAAGCAGCAAGGCATTATGTTTACTGCAGTGTTAGCAGAAGAGCAACAAGCCGGTAGGCATTATGTTTACTGCAGTGTTAGCAGAAGAGCAACAAGCAGCAAGGTATTGTTTACTGCAGTGTTAGCAGAAGAGCAACAAGCAGCAAGATATTGTTTACTGCAGTGTTAGCAGAAGTGCAACAAGCAGCTAGGCATTATGTTCACTGCAGTGTTAGCAGAAGAGAAACAAGCAGCAAGGTATTGTTTACTGCAGTGTTAGCAGAAGAGCAACAAGCAGCTAGGCATTATGTTTACTGCAGTGTTAGCAGAAGAGCAACAAGCAGCAAGACATTATGTTTACTGCAGTGTTAGCAGAAGAGCAACAAGCAGCAAGGTATTGTTTACTGCAGTGTTAGCAGAAGAGCAACAAGCAGCAAGGTATTGTTTACTGCAGTGTTAGCAGAAGAGCAACAAGCAGCTAGGCATTATGTTTACTGCAGTGTTAGCAGAAGAGCAACAAGCAGCAAGGTATTATGTTTACTGCAGTGTTAGCACAAGAACAACAGGCAGCTAGGCATTATGTTTACTGCAGTGTTAGCAGAAGAGCAACGAGCAGCAAGGCATTATGTTTACTGCAGTGTTAGCAGAAGAGCAACAAGCAGCAAGACATTATGTTTACTGCAGTGTTAGCAGAAGAGCAACAAGCAGCAAGGTATTGTTTACTGCTGTGTTAGCAGAAGAGCAACAAGCAGCTAGGCATTATGTTTACTGCAGTGTTGGCAGAAGAGCAACAAGCAGCAAGGTATTATGTTTACTGCAGTGTTAGCACAAGAGCAACAAGCAGCTAGGCATTATGTTTACTGCAGTGTTAGCAGAAGAGCAACAAGCAGCAAGACATTATGTTTACTGCAGTGTTAGCAGAAGAGCAAAAAGCAGCAAGACATTATGTTTACTGCAGTGTTAGCAGAAGAGCAACAAGCAGCAAGGTATTGTTTACTGCAGTGTTAGCAGAAGAGCAACAAGCAGCAAGGTATTGTTTACTGCAGTGTTAGCAGAAGAGCAACAAGCAGCAAGGCTTTATGTTCACTGCAGTGTTAGCAGAAGAGCAACAAGCAGCAAGGTATTGTTTACTGCAGTGTTAGCAGAAGAGCAACAAGCAGCTAGGCATTATGTTTACTGCAGTGTTAGCAGAAGAGCAACAAGCAGCTAGGTATTATGTTTACTGCAGTGTTAGCAGAAGAGCAACAAGCAGCAAGGTATTGTTTACTGCAGTGTCAGCAGAAGAGCAATGAACAGCAAGGCATTATATTCACTGCAGCATTTACAACTCACTTGCCTACACATCAAGCTATAAACTTGTGTAAAATATTGGTAACAAGAGTTAAGCACTTAACATAAACTTAGAAACATCTCAACTCATAATTGGTCCTTCTAATTGTTGTTATGATAACCGTTATGATGTAGCCATCTCCTCCCATTTATTTAAACACTTCCTCTGTATGGTTACTAAACGTCAGTCACTTTCTAGATTGGCAACCAGTATAATTACACATCATTATATTTCATTTTTATCAATGTTTTAATTCTACCCAAGGTATAATAGTTACCCCAAATATCAACAATCTCAATGCCTGCAGTTAAAATTAACTTGGGCCCAAGTCAATTTATTCTGTAGAGGATTAGTTGAATGACAAATTATCTTAATGAGAATTTTAATGCTACCTTCCGTGGAATTAATCTGTGCCATAAAATGTATATATGTGTTGTATATATTGGACAACAATAGTGTACATTACAAAATATCATAAAATAATTATGAGACACACGGATTGTATAAGTCCAGTATTTCCTCTACCTAAATGTAGCAAAAGTGTTTTTCATTTCCATATATAAGTTTTGTAATTGTACAAAAGTATTTGTATATTTTGTTGTTTCTTTTCTGTACTGCTTAGTTCAATATTATGTTCTGTATCCATATTTAATGTTTCTACATGTAACCAAATTGTATTTTCCTTGACATATCTCTTTTTACAACAGTGAACTCACAGAGTGTAATTCAATTCAATTCAATTTATTCATCCTTTAAATCTCCATACAAGATTTTGGACACATCAAAACAAAAATATTTACAACATTTAAATACAGAAATTACAAAAAACATGTACAAGAGTAAATTTCAAAATATATTAATATAACTAACTTTCCAGATACTCTTGAATAGAATGCTTCAGTTAAAGATTTATGTAGTTTTAATTTAAAAATGTTTTGGTTGTCAATCTGTTTTAAATAAAGAGGTAACTTTGGGTAGCACTATAAGTGAAGGAATGTTTGTATAATGTGGTATTATGAATTGACTTGAATTGAATAGGCCAGAGGTCTGTTGATAGTCTAAGTTTTATAATAGCTTCAATAAGGTTATGTATGAACTTGGTACATACCACATATGGTACATTGCGTGATACTTTATTTTCCTCCTCAAAAGAAGTAGCAAGTCTGCTCACCTTCATTTTTTATGAATTAACTTGCTAAATAAGATTAATAAATTAGATACAATGATAAACTTAGAATGAGGTACAGAACACTAATGATGGCTGCCACTGCCTTCTTAAGACTGTAAGAAAGGTATTGTTGTACTGTTTACATTATACTAAATGAACAATATGTGATAGTTGTAAGAAACAAGACACAGGTTCTTAGAATCCCTTTTGAGTCATAAAATTGATTATTAATATTTAATATTTATTAATAAAAACTGAAACAAAATTATAATAAAAAGTTGTAGTGATTGTTGTGAGTGCTGCTCAATTGTTTGCATGGCTTGCTGTGTCAATTTATTCTTCCATAGTCATTGTTCTTCAGCATATATCACACATATCATTGCTTTTTATCCATTATTTCTTAATTTTTAAAAACTAGCTGTAATAAATTGTTATACAAAACATAAAAACGTCTCAGACCTACAGATAGGTACAACATGAAAACATGGAAGCTAGTAAAGTAAAGTATAGTAAAGTAAAGTTTCTGGGTTTTGTTATTGGCTGTAATACTTACCCAAACTGAGCTCTGCATTTTTTGTAATCAGATCTTCAAAATAAAGTAATTGATAAGAATATTCTAAAAATGGCTTATTATGCTTACTTTCATTCACTTAATGACTTATAGAAACTCTGTAGATGGCAAATAAGAATTCATTATACAAAAAGGTAATAATATCAGGGGCAGGAAGTTTGACTCACTGCAAATGTCTTTTCAACAGGTTTGGCATCATACTATTAGCTAGCAAGTATATGTCATTTGTAATAGATAACCTAGAATAATTCAGTAAAATTGCTGATTCCTTTCTTGGAAGTGTTGAAAACAGTGTTGTTATGATAAATTAACTTTAAAGAGAGTCGATTAAAGACACTAGACAACACTTACTTTTAAATTTTTCCGGAACATGTTTCTGAGGCTTTGCCTCTATCATCGGCCGGCTCTCGACTGTACATACAGAAACATGTTCCGGAAAAATTTAAAAGTAAGTGTTGTCTAGTGTCTTTAATCGACTCTCTTTAAAGTTAATTAAAATTGCTGATATTTACAGTAAAGTTTGTCAGTTAGACATCTAGGAATCCAGTAAGAACAAAAGTTTGAGTACCCAACGTTGGTTCAGAAATGCCAAGTTGAGCAGCGAGGTGTTTCAATCTGATCTGTTGATCACTTCAAATAAGAGAGTTTGTACATTCCAACATTGCAGGAGTCACAGCTGTGTACAGGTTTGTTTGACCTTGTTGTAATGGTGAAAGATGCGTCGCCCAAAAACTGACCATGCCAGGTTCTCTGTAGACATTCTGCAAGCACCAATGTGACGCTCTCATTTTCTGCCAAAAGAAACCCTCTGTTTAGAACGTACCTCCATTACAGATGCCGTTTTGAAAGATAATTATAGTGCTGCCACTTATTCAAAATGAATGAAACTGTATGAGATGCAGTGAGAATACTTAAAGATGTTCTACACAAAATTTCAATTTTTTTTTCAACTGAAATTGATCAGCCAATCAGTGATGAGGGAGTCATATATAATATAATATTTATTGAGGTACTAAGGTTTTACAATTTTTGGACTGCCCTCTGTTTTGGCCCAGGCCACTGCCACACAGGACAGTCCATTAAGTATATTTACAGACGTGTTGCAATATGTGTTATTACCGAATAGTCACTTCTCTCTTTTTACAGTCCATATCCTTTATTTTTTACCTTACTTAAAAATTGACCTATGTTTTTATAATTTTTGTTTAAAACCTTGATTAAGCTGATTCTCCTATTCATTTTTGATATTTGACATTCTTTCCTCCACATCTCCATTTCCTTACAATCAATCAGTATATATATCCTCTTTGTCCCCACGCAATGGGCACTCGTCTTTGACCTCTTAATCTCCATGCTAACATCTCTTAACTATGCTAACCCCTTTCTTTCTTCACTGTTAGTGCTATCTATACACCTCTCCCTCCCCCAGCTATTTTCCAATGGAATATAGAAAACAAGTAATCTCTTTTCTGCTAATTGACTAAACAGTTTCTGGATCTCCATGTCTTCAAATCTTATTCTAGCCCCTTTCCAAAAACCTTCATAATTGGTTTCTCTCTTTCTCCAAATGTCACCCATACCATTATCTTCCAAATTATTTTGTAAATTACTTACCCATTCTTTATTTGGTAAACTTAGTTCTTGATGCTTCAAGCATTGTTTCTGGATATTCCCCTCCTCTAGATTCAATTCTCTATACCAATATTTTAGTGCCCTTTCTATAACTAACCCTTTTCTTGGAACTCTCTCCATTTCAATTAGAGCTACTTCATTTGCAACTTCCTTACAAAACCCCTGTGTGCATAATCTGAAACTTCCCATCCCTTTTCCAGCCCCTATATCTCAATACCATATAGCATTCGTGCCTCAGCCATCAAATTATATACTCTTTCTAACCATTTCAGGTGTTTTATACAAATATTCTCTTACAGCTGCCATTGCTGCTTTCCCTTTTGCCAGGGCACATTTCTTTTGCTTCTCCCATTTCCCTCCTATTCCTAAGGAGTCATAAAAATGTCTTCAAACATTCATATGTATAAAGAGAGACTATACAAATGGCTCATAAAACATCCTTTTTATCGTGTACAAGAATTTCATGCAACAAGTAAATGTGATATGTAAATATGTGTAATTAATTTAATGAAATAATGTATAGTTATAAGTTCTTTTTTTTTCTTTCTCTGACGAAGTCTATTGTAATCATTGCAATTTCCAAATGGTGAATAAATATTATTATTATTACAAAAGTGAATCGAGAAGATATTGATACATTGCTTCACTCACACTGTTTATTCACAGGACATGTTTCAAGAGCTCTTGCTCCTATCATCAGCTGATACTCGACTAGTGCAAGTTGATGATAGGAGCAAGAACTCTTGAAACATGTCCTGTGAATAAACAGTGTGAGTGAAGCAATGTGTCAATATCTTCTCGATTCACTTTTGTACTAATTTGTGCTTCACTGTCCCTACGCTTCTTCCAAGTTTATACTTTGATTATTATTATTATTATTATTATTATTATTATTATTATTATTATTATTATTATTATTATTATTATTATTATTATTATTATTATTATTATTATTATTATTATTATTATTATTATTATTATTATTATTATTATTATTATTATTATTATTATTATTATTATTATTATTATTATTATTATTATTATTATTATTATTATTATTATTATTATTATTATTATTATTATTATTATTATTATTATTATTATTATTATCATCATCATCATCATCATTATTATTATTATTATTATTATTATTATTATTATTATTATTATTATTATTATTATTATTATTATTATTATTATTATTATTACTATTATTATGATCATCATCATCATCATCATCATCATCATCATCATCATCATCATCATCATTATTTTTTCTGATCTCTACATGCTCCACTACATAAGTAGTACTACATGCTTTTCACTCTTTTTGTGATTTTTGTATACATTTTTTTTTTCCAGTTTTGATGTGAACCATTTAGTTTTTTGCTTGTATTACACATTAGTTCCTTTTAGTACTTGAAAGTCTATAGAGTTTACAAATTTTGTAAATTTTTTTAAAAGTCTTTTAATTAGTATTGACTTGTGTGTTGGCCAGTTATCAGTTCTAAGATCACTATGTTTTAGAGTTTCTCTTGCAGTATTCACCACACCACACTCGAATATTATGTGATCCACCGTTTGCGCTCCTCTCCTGCATGAACACTCAGGGCTGCTAACGATCTTGAGTCTGTTGAGATAAGTGTTGATATTTCCGTGTCCTGTAAGTATTGTTGTCATGTTTGGTGTTAGGTAGAACTTGTTTGTGAGTCTGCTTTCCACTGTTGGGAAGAATTCCTTTGTGGTTGTGCCTTTTGTACTCTGTTCCCATTTTTGCTGCCATTTGTTTTTTGTTGATTTCCGAAGAATTTGTTTTATTGCTGTGAGCGGTAATTTGTTGTAGTATATTTCCTTAGTTTTTGCTGCATTCTTTGCCAGTCTGTCAGCCACCTCATTACCCTCTATTCCAATATGAGCCTTTACCCATTTGAATTGTATTTTCCAATCTTTTGCTCTGAGTATTGCTGTAGTTTTTCGTATTTTCTCTGTTAGGTTATTGTGATTATTGCAATCGTCTATGGAGTCAATTGTTATTCTGCTGTCTGTGTCTATGGTTACTGTTTTGTTATCTGTGTCTTCAGTCCCCATCGTTTCTAATAATTCCAGCGCTTTTGCAATTGCCAGTTGCTCTGCCTGATTATTTGAGCATCTTTCATTGAGGTTGTATTTTTGTTGGTTTATCAGCTGGTTTTGTCTGTATATGGCTACTCCTGCTCCCACTCCTACGTCACTTTTGCTTCCATCTGTATATATTTTCCACACTGTATTTTCATTGTTTCCTATTTTTGGATCTCTTGCGCCTTGGAAGTCAGCTGGGTGGAACCAATTCTTTGGGTTTTCCGGGCGGTCTATTTGGTATTCAGTGATGGTTTTTCCTGTTTTTATGTTATATAGTTCAGCCGCCTCTCTTGCCTTTAAGTCTATGGGTATTTCTCCCGTGATTATGCAGAGTGCTTCATGGGAAATTGTCCTATATGCTTTTGCCATCCTTGTGAGCATTAGTCTTTGAACTCTAACATATTTCATTTGGTTGTGTTTCTTTTCTAATGATTCTATCCAGACTGGTGCAGCGTATAGTAGAATTGGCAGTAATGCTCCTTTATATATTATTTCTAGAGCCTGGTGTTTTAACCCCCAAACTATCCTTGCCGATTTAGAAAGCGCATTGATTAATTTGATGCATTTTTCACTCACTTTGTTTATGAGGTCTTTGAAAGTGAATCGGCTGTCTATGGTTATGCCTAAGTAATCCATCTTTTCTACTTGCTCCAGTTGTTTCCCATTCATGTAGATATCTATTGTCTTTCTCTTTTTCTGTCTTCTTGATATTAATATTACTTTTGACTTGTTTTCATTGAAGTGAGTTTTGTTTTCAATCGACCACTGTGTGACTTTTCTAATATTAATGTTCATGAAGTTCTCTGCTTCTGCTTCTGTTTCTGCTCTGACTGCAATTAATAGGTCGTCTGCAAATGCTATGGCTTTTGTATTCTTTTCATACTCCAGGTTTAATAAACTGTTGTACTGTATATTCCAGTACCCCGGTCCACTGCATGACCCTTGAGGGCAACCTTTGTTGACTGTTGTTTCGACTTGGATGTTGTTAGAATTGATGAAGGCCACTCTGTCTTTAAAATAGCTCTTGGAGAGCACTTGAAATCTTTTAGGGCCTTTATGATGCTTGGCCACCACGCTGAATCGAAGGCTCCTTTTACGTCCAGGCTAACAATCACTGTAATTTGTCTATTGCTAAATGCTTTATTTATAAATTCTTTAACTGCTATTGCTGCATCAGTGGTGCTTTTTTGGGGCCTGAAGCCATATTGATTTTCACTTAGTAATTTGTTCTTATAGAGGTGGTGGTTGATTCTACTTATGAGTAGCTTCTCTAGGACTTTCCCTCCTACGTCTGAGGTCTGAACTTGGATGGATCTATGAGCTTCTCTTTTCCTGGTTTGATTGGTATTATTCTGGCCTTTTTCCATTTCTTTGGGAAATATCCATTTTCCAAACATCCATTGTATATAGATGTTACTGTTTGAGGGAGACAGTCGATTGTCCACATCAGTACTTTGCTGGTTATTCCATCTTCTCCCGGAGTTTTCTTATGATCTATATTTTTGATAGTTGATTTAATTTCTTCTTCTGTAAATTTTCTATCGTCTGCTGTATTCACCGGTTCTTCTATTTCTTGCTTTATTTGTTTGTGGTGTTCTGTATCTTCCTGTTCGTTGTCTTTTGGGATGATATAGTTGAGTGTATACTCCAATGTTTCTTTTAAGTCTCTTGTATACTTTCCTTCCGTGTTTATGAGAGTTGTTATCATTTGGCTGTCTTTTGTTTTTCCTGAGGCAGTCTTGTACACTATATTCCAGGGATTTGAGGTGGTGTTGTTGCAGTATTCTTTCCATGATAGGATCTTTGAGTTTTTTAGTTTTATTTGGTATTTACTTTTCTCTTCGATGTAGAGTTTTTTCTGCTGTTCTCGGAGATCATTGTTGTTTTGTGTTCTCTGGTATTTTCTTTTGAAAGCATTATCCCTCTTCCTCATAATTGTAAGGTCGTCATTCCACCATGGAACTGTTTTATGTTTTAGGTTGGCTGTTTTAGTGAATGTACTGCTAACTTTGAAGGCCTTCATGCATGCTATCGTTTGGGCTGCGCTGTATTTATTTATTACCTCCTCTATGTTCACTGAGTTTTGTATTTGTCTGGATAGTTGGCTGTCTATATCTTCAATGTTAATTTCTTTTTCTGTTCCGCAGAACTGTTTTGCTATCTCATACAGTAGTGTTTCTTGATACTTTTTGCGGTCTTCTTCCTTAGTTATATATTTTATGCCTGTGTATTGACTGTTTAGTTTTTCTTTGTTCCACTCATTTTGCCCTATTAAGAACTGCAATAATCTATGATCGGAGCAACTCTCTTCTTCACTTATCTTCCAATTCTTTATTTGTCTAAGGAGATTGTTATTGCTTATAGTCAGGTCCACATTACTTTTCCCTCGACTACTTTGGAAGGTGGTTAATTCACTGTCTTCATTATGTATGTACAATTGTTTTGTTATTAAAAATTCTTCCATTTCCTTTCCCCTTTCATTGGTGATTGTGTCATGCCATGTAGCGGATCTGGAGTTGCTATCCATTATAATAAGTAGACCATTTCCAGAGGTATATTGTAATATTTTGTTGATTTTTCTCAGGTCGTTTTCTAGTTTACCTTGACTGTCCAGGTACATGTTTGCCGAATAGAATTTTGTATTTCTGTAGATAATTTCTACGACTACTGTATCTTTGTCTGTTATGAGTATGACGTCCATATGTGTATTTGTTACCACCGTTGCTGCTCTACATCTTCCCTCATTTGCCGCATATATTTTGTATCTCTTTGTGATACCCATTGTCCTGTTGTTTATTATTCTCGGCTCTTGTATGAATATTATGTCAATGCCATCTCTTTCTATTAGGTTCATGAGATTGTCAGTTGCTGCTATTGAATGTTGCAAGTTTATCTGCAGACAGCTGATCTGTTCTCTAAAGTTTGTGTTCTTAAACCCTATTAACTTATTGGTGTTAGATTGTGTTTCCATGTTAATAGTCTGTATTTTGGATTTGCTTCTTAATTGCTGCTTGTAGGCTTGGGCAGTTCCTGTCTAACAAAGTGTGATTTACGCAAATTGTGTTCCTAGGGTTGTATTTGTTATATGTTGTGCAGTTTATGCATCTGTATTCTTTTTGTGTTGCCTTGCATTCTTTTAAGCTGTGGGCGCCTGCACATAGGGGGCAAGTTTCTTCTCCCTTACAGTCTGTGTGCTTGTGGTTGTATTTACTACATTTGAAGCAGCGATTGACTCGCAAATAGTCTTCTACATTGCATATCGTCCAACCTATTTTCATTCTGCAGTTAATTATTAGTCTTGTAGTGTATGAATTTACTTCTACCACTAAGTTTCTATTTTGCCTTCTTGTGTGGAATATAAATTTTGGGATGATTGTTACCTCCCCTGATTGCAACTCCGGATTTTGTTCTATTAATATTAATTATTATTATTATTATTATTATTATTATTATTATTATTATTATTATTATTATTATTATTATTATTATTATTATTATTATTATTATTATTATTATTATTATTATTATTATTATTATTATTATTATTATTATTATTATTATTATTATTATTATTATTATTATTATTATTATTATTATTATTATTATTATTATTATTATTATTATTATTATTATTACTAATTATTATTTATTATTATTTTATATATATATATAGTTAGGCTGACTGCCTTTCAGTCTTCGTTGGGTCCTCTGGTGATGCTTAATACAGATTTGAGCAAAAACTTAGAAGAAATTCCTATTTTCCAAAGACAGCCTACAAGCCCAAAATAAACTTTACTTCATAAAGCATAAACTTCAGGAAAGGTGGACACATAGCAGCTGACAACAAGTTAATGTAATGATAATGACAAGCTTGAAATAGTACATTCATTCAAATATTCAGGAATCGTCTACCAAAGAACAAGATCTACACAGTAGCCATCCTGAAAGCAATGTACGACATTCAACTCATTCAAAAGTTATCCTTAAAAACAGCAATGCTACTATTCAGTACAACTAACTTATGAATTAAACCTAATGTGGGAGAAACTGACAAATAAGAGATCTAGCCTCCATTGAAGGGATAAAAGCAAAATTTCTAAAAGCGGTTATGGGTGTTTCAAAATACATACAAATTGGCAAGGCAATCCTTGCCAAAAATCTGTAGTGTCACTCCATTTTTGGACATTGGCCATAACATTAAACTGTTAAAATCTTTAAGTACACCCATAGAATTGGATATTTGGGAAAAAATATTCATAATCAAAAACCGTGATAAAGTTATAAATTTTGAAATCCCGGCATTAAATGAAGTATTAAAACTTAGTGCCCCTAACCCAGATGGCAGAGGGATTGGAGCACCATAGTAGTGGAAGAAGAGGAATGTTCATTTAGTCATCAAACAGCTGAGGATGAGATCGAATAATCTTGAAAACGTTTCAGTTATACAACAACTAAGTGAAGTTTGAGTGTAAACATAGTGACTCATAAATCAAACTAAAAAAAAAAAGGGAATCCTTCCTCATAGAGGACTTACGAATGCAACTGCTTCTGTCAGCTACAAGGAATACAGTGACCCACCTAAGAGAGAGGATATCCCATAGGATATGTAAACCAAAACTAAGACAAGCAATAATAAAATTGGCAATACATGGCTATCATCACAGCATACCATGACCCCAGTGAAAATTGCGCGGGAAATACTGTGAGAAGTACCATATCACCAAGTGTACGAAGAACACAAAATCTATATAATTATAGCAAAGGTTAAATGCAATTAAATATTTTGTTTATTAGTGCACTTTTCACATATAAACAAGAAGATTTACTTCAAATAGAAGGAAAGAGTTCAAGAATATTTGAAGACTGCTGTGACAGTCCAGGACTGATAGGACGTCCAGAAGATTAGAGACAGTTTGAAGGCATAATGCAATCATTTTAGCTTAGACACCTGTAGGACATTGCATTTCACTAACAGAAAATTATATTACAATGGAAGCTGTTCTGGACAAAATTGAATATCACGAGTACAGGTGGAATGTACAAGCAGGCAAATTCCTAATGCTAATGTTGAAAGGGTACTTTCCCTCAGAATGTGCAGTGAACGTCATAATTAAATGTGTTTTGAACTATCAGATGAGCTGCATATAGTTTCACAGTTATGTAAGTCAGCGGCCAGACCTTTCCAGATCTTCAAAGTCAGATAAATACTCGGAGCAGGAAGGAGGAGTAATACAGCTTTGTGACAATCATTCAAAGGGACCGTTTGCATTAAATGTGACTATAATTTTTCGTTTCATGATAATCATCTGGTTTTTTTTTAAGTATACATTTAACTTCTTTGCTAACTCAGGTGGTTTTGTCTGTGGTCCGCATTTGGGAGGCCCAGGTTCAAAACCCATGGGGTTTTTGGGGTTTTTCCCGGATCGCTAGGCAAATGCTGGGTAGGTTAGTTACACCCCATGAATTTCCTGCCCCTCCATTATCATTTCACATAATCTCTCATCTGGTGGTCTATTTCAGGGTAGAAGTGTCGGCGGGTGTCTCAGCGGTGCATGGCAGGATGATATGTTCTGAAGAAAACTACTTCCTCCTCCAGTAGGTCGGTTGCTGGTCTCCGCTCCTCTGCTGGGACCATTTTGACACCACCAGTCAGGGACCTTTGGGGCTCAGCTGCTGGGCTCATTACCATCCCGCAGTAGGGGAGCATGCCCATCATCCTAGGCTGTTGTGAAAAGTCTGTATCTAAGTAAACTGTAGGGAACCTGCCCTCTGCACTGTCATGGCTCCTTGTGTCTCCTCTCGCCTCATCCTTCCTTCCAGGGTTGCCCTTCTTGGGGCTTAGGCAAATGGGCCCAGTGTGGAGGCCTATGTATCAAACTCCCTCTGTAGTGAAATCCTAATCCTAAGGCCGTGCCGTGGCACCGCTTGGCTCTCACCAAGGCGGCCCAGGTTTGATCCCAGGCGACCACAAAGTGAGATTTGTGGTGGACAACACGGCGCTGGGGATCTCCGGTTTCTCCCGCCATCTCATTCCACAGGTGCTCCATCTTCATCTCATGTATCATCAGTGTCATCGCCTGCGGTGCCATATGTAGTAAAAGCGGGCGTTAAACACTACACATTTCATTTCATTTCCTAATCCTCCTTTGCTCACACTTTGTTTTTTTGTGCAATTTACGTCCTCCAACACTGTCATATCGGATGATGAATGAAATGGGTGAAATGATGCTCAAATGAGTCTGGGGTCCATGGAGCTTAGAATTACCTGACATTCGTCAATCAGGATGAGGGAATAGCCTGGAAAAAACCTTATCCAAATAACTCGCCCTGACCGAGATTTGAACTCGGGACCTCTTGAATGTGAGGCAGACATGCTACCATCTACACTATCGAGGCGGGCAGACACTTTGTTGCTAGAGCACAGAAATAATGAATGTGTGTACTTCAGCATTACGTGAACTAAGAGATAATGGTTCAATATGTACATAAACTTGTAACCCTCTCACAAGTTATGTCATCAACTGTTTATCAAATATAATTATGTTTTTTCTCTATAATACCTCCAAAGTAGGGATGGGTGATACACAATATTCTCCATTATGCCTGATACTTGACACTGTCATTTCTAGTTTCAATACAAAATAGAATGTTGGGGGAACCGTGGAATACCAATGAAATTAACTAGGTGCACATGTTTAATGAGAAAAGTGGGCGCTAGGGTAGCGCAACTCCCCTGCTGAGGGTCTGAGTTCAATTCCCAGCTCTGGAGTGTCGATTTTAAGTCGGCCCTGTGCACATCTTCACCTTTGTATAGCACATATGAAGTGTCCCCGTTGCCCAGCAGTCCACAGTATAAACTGTAGGTTCTCTCATCTTCACTGTCACCCTCTGAGTGCCTCCACCTGAGAAATGGCACCAGTCATCACATGGTGGGGGGCGAGGTTGCCATATGGGGAGTGTTGGTGTACATATTAAATGAGAAAAAATTTAAAACCATCAGTGTGCTTATTTTTAAACTCTACATTAGACATTTAAAAGCAAAACAGTCCACTTTTATAAGTTTTTATTAAAAAATACTAGCATTCTCAGTCTTTCGGGATCAAGTCTACTTTTTTTTCTGTCATATATGAGTCCTGTGGTACTAAATAGTCTTTTAGAGTGGAATATATAAATATTTAGTGGCTAATCTTTTTAGTTCTGGAAATTTTTAATTTATTTTCCAGTAATGCAGTACACTAGAAAGAGGAGGTGAGATATGTAGTGAACTTTTAACTGACAGTTGACACACGATTATTTTCTTGTATAATGTTACTGTACAGCTACCACATTCCTGACAAGTTCTCGGAATTTGTAATGTTCTACTTGCTGCAATAATGTTTTGTGATTTTAGAGTAAAATAAAAATTGCAGAATTACCATCAAAGTATCAAGCAAATTTTCTGAAGTTTTCGTTCGATGTCAGTACCATGAAAGTATCATGAGTGTTAAGGTATCGCAAGTATCAACGACCCATCCCTATTCCAAACATATATTAATGTTTCAATTAACTTAAAATAATAAGAGGTAAGTGATGAAGCCTTGGACTCAAGTACTTACGACAGTAAGTTGCCACAAACAGTGTATCTCGAATGTCAGAGCCCCTAGTGGTTTACCGGGGAAACATATGAGTCAGTTGGAGAATTTAATGTCATGACAACATGTTGGCCATGGTACCTCAATGGGTAAGAGCGACTGGATGGAAACCAGGATCCGTGGTTCAAATCCCGGCCATGGACTGAATTTTTCAGTTTGACTATCTATATATTAATGTGTTCAGTTCCTTTTATTTTTATATCTTTTATTTTTAAGTATGTACGAGGGTTGGGTTATAAGTCCCATACCTTACAATAAAAAAACATTAATTTATTTTTCTGTATTTCTACACATAATCTGCAGAAAGGCTAATACATTTGTCATATTGCTGTTCTAATTTAATTAAACCATCTCTGAAGTGCGATTTATCATGTTCCTCAAATAACTGTTGTAACGATATGTTTCAGTTTCTGATATGACTTGGTGGGCCGTGTGGTGACAATGTAGGGGATATATATGTGTAATTTTGTGATTGGCCATAGTAATAATTGTATTATGTAATGCAGTGACGTAGAAGTAAATTGGCCAATCACAAAATTAATAGAGGAGTTGTATATGAAGGGACAGTGCGAGGCTCATCACTAGTACCCGTACGTCCCATTTTAAACTCTACAACAAACCTTTTAATTATTGTATATGAAGGGACAAAGCGAGGCTCATCACTAGTACCCCTACGTCCCATTTTAAACTCTACAACCAACCTTTTAATTGTTGTATATGAAGGGACAGAGCGAGGCTCATCACTAGTACTCGTACATCCCATTTTAAACTCTACAACCAACCTTTTAATTATTGTATATGAAGGGACAGAGCGAGGCTCATCACTAGTGCTCGTATGTCTCATTTTAAACTCTACAACCAACCTTTTAATTATTGTATATGAAGGGACAGAGCGAGGCTCATCACTAGTACTCGTACGTCCCATTTTAAACTCCACAACCCACCTTTTAATTATTGTATATGAAGGGACAGAGCGAGACTCATCACTAGTGCTCATACGTCCCATTTTAAACTCCACAACCCACCTTTTAATTATTGTATATGAAGGGACAGAGCGAGGCTCATCACTAGTGCTCATACGTCCCATTTTAAACTCTACAACCAACCTTTTAATTATTGTATATGAAGGGACAGTGCGAGGCTCATCACTAGTACCCGTACATCCCATTTTAAACTCTACAACCAACCTTTTAATTATTGTATATGAAGGGACAGAGCGAGGCTCATCACTAGTACTCGTATGTCCCATTTTAAACTCTACAACCAACCTTTTAATTATTGTATATGAAGGGACAGTGCGAGGCTCATCACTAGTACCCGTACATCCCATTTTAAACTCTACAACCAACCTTTTAATTGTTGTATATGAAGGGACAGAGTCTTTCAATCTACTGTCCATTTCCTCCTTGATTTCTTTAGACCTTAAGTCTTTCAAATGGAAGTATTTAATCACTGCTTGTTTTTCCAAATCCTCAATTTTCGTGAAACCTTTACGTTTGTCTTGTTTAAAATGCTGTCATTCAAAAACTAAACAAGCTATTGACCTGTAACTATGGATACTAGCTAGTCTAGAGTTAAACTGGCCCAGTGGTGCCATCTCTATGGGAGGCCCGGGACTTATCATACAACCATTGTACTTCAAGATAACTTGACATGATACATAAAAAAAAAAAATCTGGATTTGTGTTCAGTGAGCCAAAATTGGTCACATCACTTGCTGGAAGAAAAAGATTTCAAAATCTTGGTGGTCTAATTAATAGTAGGAATATAAATGAAGTGATTATTGATAGGAATCTGGATGACTAAATATAAATCATTAACACAAATAATCATTCAGATTTTATAAGATAGATTTATTTTGAGCTTTGCATGTATGCACAAAATTATCTTTTAAACAATTATGTATATTATATATATTTAGATCTATAAAACAATTCATTGTTTGATCAGCTAGGGTAATAATTTGAATTCTAATGACTCAGTTGACATTTTCTAATTATGCATTCTGCTTTGTTTATGCAGGGTGAGAAAATTCATTCATATGTTTTGAGAAGCCTTTTCACATTGAATATATTGTTATTTAAGATACAGTTTCCATGAATATAAATATAAATGTTAGGAATTGCTGAGGCAGAAAGTTAATCCCTCTTGGAGTTGGTTTGATCACAATGGTGTGGCGATGTTTTAGATGTAGCTCCAAGATAACTCTTTAGAATATTTAGTTCTGTTCTAAATTTTGTTTATTTAATTAATTTTCATCTGTTGAATTTAGGACTGCCTGGTGAGGTGCTACTGCAGTAACATCTGTGACTCACACTCCAACTCAGAGGAAGACAGCTTTGAGAGTTGTGTCGTATTTCAGCTGGGAGTGAGGCCTGCAGTGCGTGTGTCATCAGGCAAGAGCCGTATAGTACCAAGTTGCCTATATAAATGTTGCTGTGAGTACAGAATCAGAGGGTTCAGTCAGGTGTAGCACACTCTATGACAACAATGTAGCTGCCACGTATCTAATGGAACTGTTAAATTTACAATGTGACAATTTTTTGAAGGACAAATATAGACAGAAGAAAGACTTGACTGATATTTACAAGAATGTCCCCCAAACCAGATTTCCGAGGTTGTAACAATTTTTTTTTTCTGTTATGAAATTAGCTAAGTCCAAACCCCGAAGTACCTTGTCAGATCACAATCTAACATGCAGCCTTTGATTACACATTTCCCAGACATTACGTCCTGACATTGATAAACTAGTTAAAGAAAAACAAAACAGAAAATGTCCAAGTAATTTTTTTCTGAATGGGTTTCCTCTAATTTGCAGAGAAAATTGCTTTAGGTTTTATTATATTTACTTTATAACATGCCTGAACTTCAGATAAACTACAGGTCAGATAATGAATGAAGTTGGTTAAATTATCTTCAAATGAGCCTGGGGTCCTCAGAGCTTAAAGTTAGCTGACATTATTCTTTTGAGGATAACGGAAAACTGATAAAACAATTATCCATATAACTCACTCTGAGATTCAACTCAAATCTCTTGAATGCCACACTCACATCACGGAAGAGAGCCAAATGAATTTTAGTCACAGACTTACATAACAAAGTACATTATTATGCAATATTTACAAATTTTGCAGTCTGGTATGTGTTTGTAAGTTATATAGTGCGATCCATATAAACCTGAACCATTTCAATATGCCTTAACTTTTGAATCAATAATAGGACACACGTACAACTTTGGGAGAACATAGTAGACCATTGGGAGATTACATTACACTATTTACATCTCAGAGAAAATATTGGAAGTGTCCTCCACCAGCCTCTTTTTCCACATTCAGACATTCTCTCCATAACGTGGTTTACAGATGAGGCATGGTTTGATCTGTCAGGCTACATAAACACACAAAAAACCAGATATTGGGCTGCTGTAAACCCCAAGTGATCCACGAAACCCTACTACATGAAAATGTTGGAGTATGGTGTGCGGTGTCAGTTTCCAGGATCGTTGGTCCTATTTTCATTGATACGACTTAGACACTGAAGTTTATATGGCTATCTTCAAGATATTTGTGGAGCAGCTGGATGATATCGAATTGAGAGAAGGTTATTTGAGCAACGTGCCATACAACTAATGACACCATGGAACTTGTAACCAGTTTCCTTGATAATCAAATAATCTCAAAAGGTCTGCGGCCCCCCAGATTCCCTGACCTAACCTCACCGGATTTTTTCTTGTGGAGCTATCTAAAAATAGAGTGTACAAGAATAGACCACGGACAATTGATGTTCTCAAGGAATCCATTCAAACCGAAATAAATAACATTGGCAAGGATACTGTTACCCAGTCGTCGTACTTACAATCAGCTAGCAGGAAGGGCTGGCCAATAGAGGAGGACTTATGCATCGAAGCCACGCCCACACGTGTAACCGAATGGCTCAGCACCAATGATGCACCGAGGAGAGACAGTGTGGGGAGGGAAGCAAACAGTAATCACTGGTTTCCCCCTTCTCTGCTCATCTAGAAAGATCGCATAACACTGGGACAACTTCGTGTGCAGAAAGTTCCAGAAACAGCGATCTGTCTATACAAGCGATGCAGTGGACGAGTTGGTTCAGTTCTTAGTCGGATCGAGAGAGAGAGAGAGTTGTACTGCAAGGCGCTGAGTAGCGAGTGCAGTGTGGATTGTAATTGTGAGAGTTACGTAATTGTGAGTGTTACACAATTGTGAGAGTTACATAATTGTGAGTGTTACGCAATTGTGAGTGTTACATAATTGTCTGTGGTACGCAATTTGTAAGTGTACTAACTGTAATTTGGTGGAAATAAAGAACTATTTGTATTTCTACAACTTGGACTTTTAATTCTACAAACCCACAAAGTCACAATACTCTCCGTAAAACTTCAGAGAATATGGTGAGATGAGTACAAACATGTATAGATGCTGGTGGAGCACACTTCCAACATTTTCTCTGAGATGTAAATAGTGTAATGTAATCTCCCAATTATGTATTATATTCTCCCAAAGTTGTACATGTGTCCTATTGTTGGTTCAAAAGTTATGGCCTATTGAAATGGTTCAGGTTTATATGGATCACACTGTATTATGATCAAATAAGTCAAAGACTCCATGATGCGTTGACATCACCGAACACATTTACTTCCTTGAGCAACCTTGTTGGAATATTGGAATGAATTTAATCACTCTGCATCTATAACATATACCCAACATACAAAGCAGTATAGTGTTGATTCTTAACAACTAAACAAGTTAACTATAAATCTCTAGTGATATTAGACAAAAATGTATAACCTACTTCTAAAGAAAATAATGTTAAAACCTTTGATGTTTTGCCACACTTCTATTTGATGTCCAACATTCACATTAAACATATAAAACTATAAATAGTTAACACAATACTAAAGAAGTGCTTGCTACATATGATAGCAAATATCATTGGATTTGACTCCTTACAAGAATAGAACAAGTTATGAGGAATTTTATTACAAAATATCTCTAAGCAATTAATGAATAATATATTTTAAAAAGCGCATTATACTTTATGCTTAGATAAATTGTTTCTTGTAAAATATTCTAAACTTTAAGGTAGATAGCTTTCGTCTTTTAAATAAACTCTGCAGTTCTCAGCAAAGGTGACACATTCTTAGATGTGCATTTAATGCATTAAATTAATATTTAAGTTTTAAGAACAATTTATTTTAAAAATATGAGAAAATGTAATATTTTTTCAACTAAGATGGTAGAAGTGATACTTTTATATAGTATTGACTTCATTGTTCCGGGATTGTTCCATTAACAGAGAAACTGCAAGGGACAAAGTACACCCTCCTCTTATGGGGAATGATTATATAAAATTGCACTAAAATTACAATTTAAGCTTTTCAATTTACTAAGCATGATTATTAAGGAAGTTGAGATTGAAGTGAACATCACAGACTAAAGTATCAAATTAAAATTACCTTTACTGAAGAGAGTGGTATTGTGCTAAGATGTTTTTGACATATTGTTGCGGATTTGACTCACATATTGGTGTAATGTTACACTGTCTATACAAGGAAAGGCAGAGGGGCAATAGTTTACCTCACCACCAGAGCACCCTGGTTAGGTCTCTTGGGGGATTATCGTCCCAATGAACACGCCTAAAGTGGTATCGGCTTCCCCATATGGCTTGCAGGTATAACCAGTAACCCTAAAGTATATCTACCAACTCAAAATTATTACCACCCAAGAATTGCCTGGATTATCCAAATTCAAACACCTAGCTGTGCACAACAGGCTGTTGCACCTGATTTCTCAACTGTTGAGGAGCTTAGGTTGTGTCCCTTCTTTTCATCAACCTAAATTCAAACTGTAAAACCCACATTCTCATCATACATGGTTGAGTCCTTCCTAGGATAGGCACACACATGACATAACACGGGCTGTCTCTCAGTCTGCCAACAGCACAACAGTGAGGAAACTGCAACCCTGGGACCACAATATACAACGTATACTCTGTTTATGTATAATATTTTCTCTTCCATCATAGTTTAAACTCTGTCTTTGATTAATCTTGCCTTTGTGAATTAATATCTGGACTTCCTACATCTCACATGCTGCTATCATTCCAGTTACATTTCTCCGTGGTCTGGAGAGTAACATATTTCGCACTTATTTGATGTACCTTTATTTTCTAAACTAGCAGGTAGAGGAATATCGTCTTCCACTCAAATATTTAAGTCAAAATTTTACCAGAAATATGTGAATAAAATAGATGTTTTAGAAAGTAGTCCATGTGTGTGCCATTTAATTAACAGAGCATCATTTACTAAATCCTCCACCTAAACTGCACTATAAAAAGAGAATCTATGTTTTTAATTTTCTCTAAAATTGCTTTATGTTATTAAAATATCAAATATTTAATGTATTTATATGACAAGTAAAATATCTTGAATTTGCTGGGAATTACCTGTCAAGTTTTCTTCATCCAAATCCACAAAAGACCATGCTAATAACAAACTCTACAGAGACAGCAATTACAGTTGATGGAGAGCTAGCAGGGAATACATTTACCTAGAAAATCAGTCAAACTGAAAATAAGAACATAAAAATCAAAAGGAGAATAGCACTAGGCTGCAATAAGTTCTGGAGCATGAAATTTGTTCTACTAGACAGATATATCAATGTCATCATGAGATTGGACATCCTACAAGTGTGTGTCATCCTGGTTTGCCTATACAGAAGCCAAAGCTCGACTTTCATCAAGCCACAGATCCAGACAATACAAGTGAGTCAGAGAGATGTTAGCTTCAGGGACAGGATGACCAGTGAAGCGCTGAGATGGCGAAGAGGACCAAATGAAGCTGTGGAAGCCCATGGCCAAAATGCCCCAGGATAGGTGGACTTACACAACTACGATATAAGAGCCAAGACAAGGAAAAAGGAATAGAGGATGCCCATAGCAGAAATAGTCACAAGAATTTAATGCAGTGATGACTGTACAGTGGGTGAGAATGGCAAGAGAGAGAGTTAAATGTAAAGAAATGTGGGATAGGATAAAAATATAACGATAAATACTACAGTGAAAAATAGTGCAACATGCTGGTCTGTAGTTCAGTCGGTAGAACACCTGCCTGCCGTGCGAGGAGTACCAAGTTCGATTTACAGCTGGAGGTGGGGATTTTTCTCCAAGATAATTCCTCATCTTCCCCAGAGTCTGAAAGTATAAATGAGAGTGTGAATGTGTGTGTGATATAATGATTAAAAACCCAACGAATATACGTTAAACCTTCAATATGTTCCAAAGGAGAACGGCTGCCGATATGATCATTGGAGTTAAAGGCGAGGTATAAATGGAACAGATCAAAATAGTGGAATAAAGAGTGTGCAGGGTTATAATATAAGGATAAAGGGAAAGTAGGTACAGATACAAAGGGAAATGTAACCCACAGAGGCCAGCTCACCTGGTGAGAACAAAATACACTGAGCTAATCCTACCATATGTGGTAGGAGACCTTTGCCCAAAAGGGATCAAATGAGCTTGTTTGTTTGTTATTTAACTTTGCATCTCATGCATAGAAGTCTATGTAATAATAAGGCTAACATAAAGTAAGACATTTTAAAACATCTGACTACAGCATCTCTCATATTGTCTTTATACCTACAATGAAATATGCATTCCTGCAATGATTAAACTAAAGCAGACAAAAACATAAAACGTTTACAAGAATATATTGCAGAAGAGATGTAAAGATATAGGGTACCATGCAGAGTTCCGCTTGTTCAATAATGATGCACACACATCAAGCATTTTGGGAGCTTCTCCGCTTTGCTAGGAATGATAATTACATCACCTGAATTTCTCATACCAACATTTCACTTCATTATTAAATTTTAGATGAGTCGTATTTTTTACACATCTGCTTCACTTTCGTACCTATTTTGAGGACATGTTTCGCAAATCATCGTTTGCATCTAGGGCTCTTATAATTTTTCGCTTCACTGTGGTGTTCCAATACAGTTAAATCTCGATATATTTCACTTCATATTTCTTCCTGGTTGGCTATTTCAGGGTTGTAGGTACCTGCATTGTTGTTTTTAAATCTTCATCCTCCGTATTAGGGGAAGGCATCTGAGTTTCATGTGTAAGCCCAAAAGGGAGCCAGTTGTATGAGCTGCCACCAGGGAGTTTTAATCTATAGGTATCAGGAGTTGGCTGCGTTTTCTTGGTTGTTTGTTGGCAATGAAGCCATTGGCTCTCTTACACTCCAGTATCTAGAAGTTATGTTAATGTGTTGACTAAAGGTTAGGTAGATCCATCTTCAAGTGTACAGAGGAGGTCTCATTATACCAATCCTGAATAAATGTTTATTGAGACAGTCATGGTCTGTTACAAGTCTAAAAGTTGCTACAGAGCATTTTCTTGGTATCTAGTTGTGTTGTCACATATATTGTCCCATAGTTTTCCGTTTGTTTGTAATATATTATCTTCTTTAATTCTTTGATTATACACAGATATAATTATTCTTTTGATAGCGTGATAACTTAGTGGCTCAAATGAGTTTGACATAATTTTACTTCCTTTTTTGTATAGAAAGTCAGCTGTTTCATTACCAGGTATTCCACAATATGCTGATATACATTGAAATATTAATCTTTTATTTAAGTTAATTGTTTTATGATTTTATGACATTCTGCAATGTTTAGGTTTTTAGATGCTATATCAGATGCTATGGATATTATAGCTGCTTTAGAGTCAGATACTATAAGGGGCATTCAAAAAGAAACTAGCTGGAATCTGATATGCGCAAATTGGTGACAGGATGCTAATATATTGGCGTGTATAACGAAGTGTTGTTCCGACGAGAGCGTGGAAGTTCACAGCCCATCGCTAGAGGACACGTGTGCATATCACTTGACTATACAAAGCTAGCAACAGCATGCATCAATCGTCCAATGCTGCCAGTCGCATGCAAACAGTGAAATGGAGGCATCAAAAGAAGAGCAAAGAGGAGTTGTTCATTTTCTGACCCTGGAAGGAGTAAGGGGAACAGACATTCATCGAAGAATGTCACAAGTGCACGGTGAACACTGCATGTCCCTTGCAAGGATCAAGGCATGACACAAGCGTTTCAGGGGAGGACGGGTGTTAGCCAATGATGCATGGTCTGGAGCACCACACTGCATTACCGATGACATCGTCCAGCTGGTTGATGCACTCATTACCCAGGACCACCGAGTGACAGTGAAAGCAGTTGGATTGAGCATCAGAAGTGTTCACCATCATGATGGAACGACTGCTCTTGTGCAAAGTGTGTGCCCAATGGGTGCCCCACAGTCTTCAGCCGCATCAGAATGGCTGGAGATGAGTCATGGTGTCATCACTTCAAATCAGAATTAAAGCGAAAAAGTCTGCAGTGCAAGCATCCAGGGTCATCACCATTAAAAAAAAGCCAAGGCCATCCACACAAGTGCAGGAAAGGTTATGCTGACGTTCTTCTTTGACCAAGATGGCCCCCTTCTGATACACTTCCTGCAGCACAGGACAACTGCCTTGTGTCACAGTGGGACAAGTGTCTCAACAGCCAGGGCCAGTACTTCTAACATACAGATACTGGTTTATGAGACAGCCATTCACTGCCTTGTGTCACAGTGGGACAAGTGTCTCAACAGCCAGGGCCAATACTTCTAACATACAGATACTGGTTTATGAGACAGCCATTCACTGCCTTGTGTCAAAGTGGGACAAGTGTCTATACAGCCAGGGCCAATACTTCTAACATACAGATACTGGTTTATGAGACAGCCATTCACTGCCTTGTGTCACAGTGGGACAAGTGTCTCAACAGCCAGGGCCAATACTTCTAACATACAGGTACTGGTTTATGAGACAGCCATTCACTGCCTTGTGTCACAGTGGGACAAGTGTCTATACAGCCAGGGCCAATACTTCTAACATACAGATACTGGTTTATGAGACAGCCATTCACTGCCTTGTGTCACAGTGGGACAAGTGTCTCAACAGCCAGAGCCAATACTTCTAACATACAGGAACTGGTTTATGAGACAATGATTCTATGCCTTGTGTCACAGTGGGACAAGTGTCTCAACAGCCAGGACCAATACTTCTAACATACAGATACTGGTTTATGAGACAGCCATTCACCACCTTGTGTCACAGTGGGACAAGTGTCTCAACAGCCAGAGCCAATACTTCTAACATACAGGAACTGGTTTATGAGACAGCCATTCCCTGCCTTGTGTCACAGTAGGACAAGTGTCTCAATAGCCAAGGCCAATACTTCTAACATACAGATACTGGTTTATGAGACAGCCATTCACTGCCTTGTGTCACAGTGGGACAAGTGTCTCAATAGCCAGGGCCAGTACTTCTAACATACAGATACTGGTTTATGAGACAGCCATTCACTGCCTTGTGTCACAGTGGGACAAGTGTCTCAACAGCCAGAGCCAATACTTCTAACATACAGGAACTGGTTTATGAGACAATGATTCTATGCCTTGTGTCACAGTGGGACAAGTGTCTCAACAGCCAGAGCCAATACTTCTAACATACAGATACTGGTTTATAAGACAGCCATTCACCGCCTTGTGTCACAGTGGGACAAGTGTCTCAACAGCCAGGACCAATACTTCTAACATACAGAAACTGGTTTCTGGCTCGTTTCTTTTTGAGCACACCTTATAATACAACTTTCTCAAATTTATATTTATGATATAGAAGATTTTGTAAGCTCTGAAGAATTGCCAAAATTTTCCATCAAAATTTGTAAAATGTAAACAATCTTTTGTAGAAAGAGAAGAATGGGCATATTGCACAAATGCCAGTACCAACATTATTTGGTAAGCTGGAACCATGTAGCCATTCATTGACAGGTTATTTTAAATTTATTAATTCTAGTGTCATTTGTTTCAGAACACATGAAGAGGTTTCAGATATTGTAACTTCTACAGCTAAGTGTAGATAGTCTTCAATATCAAATAGTTCTTTGTAAGTTTTCTTTTAAGTAAGGAACTTTTAATTTTTGTTTGATTTTAGTAAGGAAACTTTGTGCAGGTTTTAAGTTCACTTGTGGTTATCTTCTTTTTTCCAGTCATTATAAGGTAGTCTGATTAATTTTTCATATTGTATAATAACTGCCTTTTCAATATAAAGATCAAGTCTTGGATTATTTCAAAGTATAACATCTGAAAGAAGCGTAGAGACAGTGAAGCACAACTTAGCACAAAAGTGAATCGACACATTGCTTCACTCACACTGTTTTTTCACAGGATAGGTTTCAAGAGCTTTTGCTCTTATCATCAGCTGGAACTCGACTAGTGCAAATTGTAATGGTTTCCTCTTTTGAGTATCCCTCATTCTGTCCCTCCCTACCAGACGTGCTATGTCCCCCCCCTTCCAAATCTCATTACACATGTGAAATCATGAGCTTTCTATTCCCAACGAATGCATTTGTTCTGACTATTACATGGCCTTTGTGTCGTAACCCACTCTCTGACAAAACTGTATGAAATTGATTAAATGTTAACAGTTTCTACAGTAAATCATAATCTCACATTCTGCTAAGTTGGACAAATTTTTTACCAATATAAAATAGAGATGCCAACTGCATCTTGTTAAAAAGCTAATATAACTATGTGAAATCAATGTTATTTTATTACATTTGTTCTATATTTGTTGCTATGCTTCTTATAATCTAAGCATAATTTTTTATAAATACATTTAATTCCTTAATGCTTAGAGATTTTCAACTTAAAATGAAATTTCACGATAAACCTGTCAATGTCACCACAACAAAAGTGACATTTCTTACATATAATTACTGCTTGCCTCACAAATGCAGAAGCTAAGCTACACAAATAGTTTTCTTTTAGGGCATAAAAATACTTATATACATAATGCAATAATATCATGCATAAATATATTAACTTCTTCATTCTTTTGTTCCTTAGCATTATATAAACAAGATTCTGAATAAGTTAAAGCAAATCAAATTTTCTTGTTTAGCTTTTGGCACTTTTGAATTAAAATGACAAATGTAGAATAAGCAGATAAGAAATTAATTTGCCTTATGTGTCCAGTAACAGTATGAAAAAGAACAATATAGAAACGTTTACTTACATTTTAGGAATGAAATCAATTAAGAATTTTTCAATTGAGGATTTTTGATAATATGCACACTTATCATCATTTATAGGCAAATGGTTTGGAATTTATTAACCTAACTTTGTTCTCTACATCAGTAATGCTGGAATATGTAAAACTAAGTTATGAGAGTGGATTGAAAGTTGTTAGAATCACCATGGGAGGTCAGCACTAGTGTGACGAGTTGTTGGCTGTAAACACGTGTCATGACAGTGTTCTTGCCCGCCTTGGTAGCATGGGGTAGTGTGTCTGCCTCACGTTCAAGAGGTCCCGAGTGCAGATCTTCGTCAGGGTGAGTTACCTGGATAAGGTTTTTCCCAGAGTTTTCCCTTATCTTGAAAGAGGAAATTCAGGTAACTCTAAGCTCTATGTACCCTGTACTCATTTAAACATCATTCCATTCATCGTCTGATATGACTTAACGTTGGAGGATGTAAATTACAACAAAAAAACAAAAACAGAAAAACAAAAACCCAGAAAAAACAGTGTTGTTGGAAGACAACTGTAGTGATAATGTGGCCTTATTGTTGTTCCAGAGTAGTGATTTGCAAAAATGGTAAAAAATGAGATTCAGGCAGTGATTAAGTATTCATTAAGAAAGATATGTGGCATTGTGCTGCTGCCACAGGCTGGAGCTGGGCATTTGCCAAGAGAACCGGGTGTTTGTCAGGAGAGGAAAAGAGACAGAGAGAAGCTCCAGAATGTTCTGCCCGTTGTTATAGCTGCAAAAGTTCTTGGAAGGTCTATGACTTTCTACAAACAATGGCTGGGGAGGTATAAATACCCGCAAGGTGTCTTAGAAGTGGCAGTTGTTTATTTGTTATTGTAACAGTCGACAATTGAAGTGTACCACAGTGATTTCATTCATTTGTTTTTGTGCGGCAAAACACTGAGTCAGCCTTGAAGACAGCTGATTGTCAATTCCACGTCTTTTTACTGCAGCAAAAGTTGTTCTAAATTTCTGCAAACCAGATTTCAGAAACTACGTAACCTTCATAGTCACAATGTGAAAGCAAAGGACATTCATGCTAATTTTATGCATACAGTAGGAGACTCTTCATTTTCATATTCAATATTGCTAAGTGGACAAACAAATCAAATTTTACAATTCCTTTCTTGGAAGTGTTGAAAACAGTGTTGTTATAATAAATTAAATTTAAAGGGAGTCGATTAATGACACTAATAATGACTAATTAATTTAATTTAAATTAAATCAAATTTTGTCGGAATAATGATCAATGCAGTATCTGGCCAAGATGTGTCACTACTCCAGAAATCATTGCAAAAGTGTACAAAATGGTAATGCATCACCGATTAAAAGCTCAAGCTTGCCAGATGTCATCTGAAAGGATATACCACATTTTGACTCAAGAATTAGATATGAAAAAAGTATCTGCAAGATGGATGCTGTGACACTTCACACTGGATCAAAAATGCATGAAAATGGAAGTATTGGAACAACGCTTGGCCAATTTTAGGAGCAACAAACAAGATTTTTTGTGCCGGTTGTCACTACAGATGAATCTTGTGCCCACTACTATACACCAGAGTCAAAACAATTGAAGCATGCTGATTTTCTGTCATCAAAGAAAGCAAAGAGAATTCTTTAAGCCAGGAAGTTTGCGGCATCAGTTTTCTGGAATGTGAATGAGTTTCTATTTGTACATTAACTGCTTAGTAGACAAAAAATTACTGTAGGGTATTATGCTAACCTTCTGAACCAATTACAACAAAATATACGTGGAAAAAAGGCTACACTTAGCAAGGAAGAAAGTCAGCTTCTATCAAGGCAATGTGCAGCTGCACACATGTGTCATCTCATGACAAAGTTACACAAACTAAGGTATGAATTCTTGCCACACTGTCTTATTTGCTTGATATGTCTCTATCAGACTTCCTTCTCTTCCAGAAGCTGAAAGTTTTCCTTGGTGGACGAAGATTCGCTTAAAATGAAGAATTGATAGCTGGAGCTGACAACTATTTCTTAGGCTTGAAGGTATCTCATTGAGATCAAGGCATTGCAACATCGCTGGACCAGTGCATTAATCTACAACGAGACTGTATTGAAAAATAAAAAAGTTCTAATGATGTAATCAATTTTTTCTATTACATTCTTAGAACTTATCAAACCACTCTTGTATTTTGGGCTGTTATGTCATGTCTGCTGGAGATACTCCAAGTATCATCCAGAACTGCGGACAAGATTACACTGTATCTGAAGCATTAACTGTATTTATCTGAGAATGTTCTCCGTTGATTGGATGGCTCGCTGACAGTCAATGCAACCATCTCTGAAGAGACTGAGTGCACCACTATGGTTGTGCATGATCCTTCTGGAGTGTTTATCTCCAGCAGACCATGCCGTAACTTCCACTAGTACTTATGTGGCCATGAAAGGCTACCTTCTCTCATTACTGAAATTTTGTCTCAATCATCAACCTTGGTGTATTATTGCACTTCCTCCTGTGACTTGTAGATGATGATGTTCTTTTATATACAACATTAAAGTTTAATAAATTGTGCTTACTGGAGTGGACTATGCTACAGAGGGAATTTGGCACAGAGGTCCAAACTGGATCTATTGTACCTATGTCCTCAAGTGGGGCACCCTTGGGAGGAAGGATGAGGTGAGAGGATACAACGGCTGTCCCAATAAGCCATGACAGTACAGAGGGCAAGTTTCCTACATTTTACCAGTTGGAGACCTCTAGCACGCCAGTATAACCGGCATCCCAACCTACAGTGGTCCTGAAATGATCCACCAGATCAGGTTAAGAGACCAGAGACTGTGAATGTGTGGCGACCTTGACAGCACTGTGGATGACAGTACACAGAACAGCCTGTTTCAAATATAGGAGCAACAGGATTCAGGGGTAGAAAAGACTGTAATGTTTAGCCATTGATATCATGTACGTAATAAAATGATGGTTTTACCATTTGTGAAGAAATATTCCCTGCCAAATTCCTCCACAAACAATGGCAAATGTGATGATGATTTTGATGTCTGAATATTCGTGGCTTTCAGCATATTGTGTTGGCTCTCTTATTCTTTGCCTATTGACATGCAGCGAACAGAATAATACGATAGTCACCCAAACTCACATGTCTGTCCCTCAGACCTCACGCTATCTGACCTCTATACTCCGTGTTGTTAATACTTACTAAAACCCCTCTCCCTGGTTATGTAATTAGCTTTCAAGTGAAAGTTAAACGAGTTTGAGTCTTCAATTGTTTCTGTTTTGTTTACTTGGTTGTTCTTTTAATATTTTGTCTAACCTCTTAATTCTTGTATAAATGTATGCATTTTATGGAGTGATTTCACCTTGTCATTGGCAATTAATTACAGTTTTTCTGCATAAGTTGAATCAAGGAAATCATAGTATGTTACTATCAATCAGATACACTTTCTTAGTTACAAATCACGGCATTTCTTCCTACTAGAATTTATATATTAAAAAGATGAAGGAAAATTGTAAGTACATGATAGGAACTGAACCAATGTCCTATGAAACAGTAGTTTCACTACTACAGTAGGCTACACAATGTAAGAAAGCAGTTAATTGCTGTTCACTGGCAAGTGATTAGTTCAAGATTTGAGAGATCTCTGGAGCATTTAATCTTGAAAACGCCAATTACAGGCTGCTAAACATTAATATTTCTATACTCTAGAACCAGTTTTAAAGACATTCTAATCCAATAATTTCACATACCTTGTTTAAGTACCAACTTATCAGCTTCGGATGCAATTAGGTAAAACACATTATTTTAGTTAATTGAAGGAAATTAATCATTTCTCCACACTAGCCGTATATAGGCTGAGATGTTTGATGGATAGAGTCAACATGAAAAATTCAATGCCATGGCCGGGATTTGAACCACGGATCTCCTGGTTTCCGTCCAGTCGCTCTTAACCTTTGAGCTACCATGGCCAACGCACCGTCCTGACATTAACTGCGTTATGTTTAGCTGCAGACCATGCATTGTCTATCTCAACTTACTTATATTGGTGTAGTTCATTAACACCCTGTATAACCTGTCTTCTGTTGCTTGAGGATAACTCTAGTCACTGGATTGGCAAAGTACTTTACCTCCTTCAAAGGTTACATTATAAACTACACATTCTTACTTGCAGAGTATTTAATTGTAATAAAAACATATGAATAAAGCAAAAGTTAACACATTTTCATTTTTTTGTTCTTTTCGATATACTGAAATGTTTTATTTTCATACTACACTACTTTAATCTCAGTTTTCTTACTTGATGTTAGATATACAGGAAAGTCATTTATAGAGGAAATATCCGAACCATATCATATTTTAAGATATTTTCATGAAAAATAAAAATTTTGAATTTTCTAGGAATGTCAACAGAAGTGTTCTGCATTCCAAATAATTTTTGTATAACTAGTAAACTAGAGATATAGACAAAATATTACTACACACAAAATGTACATCTTGTACGTGAATTTTTTTGTGGAATGAACCATTTGCCAAATGTTCATTGTTGTTTTGAGATTCAAATTGTTGTACCTTCTGAAATGCAAAATTATAATTTATTTCTTCCGGTGGATCCTTCAGTAAATATATTCAAGGCCTGCCATTAGCATCACCTAATGGAGCAACACAAGAAGAGTTGGGAAAACATTCAACTACGTTTCAAAATTGTCCCAAGGGTAATGAGTTGCCAACTTGGACGAAAGCAGTATTATTGTTCCTTATGTAAATGGTAATCACCTTGGACATAAAAAGTAAGGGAATTGATGGAACAGATAGTATGAGACATATTTGGAGGCAGGGGCATGTCATGGGTTGCTTCAGACTTAATATTGGTAGCAGCAGTTGCAAATTCCAAGGGTTTCCAGGTTAATATTATTTAGTTTGTTGCATAACCAATTCTTCTCCAACAAAACATCAATGACAGAGTTCTCAAATGTTGCTTGCCATTGCTTTTTAAGTTTATCAAACAACTCCTTTTCCACTGATGACAGGGACAGAGATGAAAGTACATTTTGAGTTTGAATGTTTCTTAGATAAGTGTATATTCTGTGAAGAGTTGTGCTGGTATACAGGTGATAGGAGTGATCAAAATTAAATGTGTGATTGTGTGATTTAGTTTTTAAAGATTTATGACTGGGAGTTGGCCTTCCTGTTGAAATAATGTGTCATTTTCCACCAAAAGAACGCAAACTCAAGGACCAATTTAAAAGGTTTTGATCACACACACACACACACACACACACACACACACACACACACACACACACACACACACACACACACACACACACACACACACACACACACACACACACACACACACACACACACACACACACACGCACGCACGCACGCACGCACACACAGTCCCTTTTACCTGCAAATTGTAATGCCGTTCTTCTTATTGTACTTTTAACATTAAATCATTTACCATATTACTGTTCCACACAAAGAATTAAAATGCAAGGTTTGGTGTTTCACTGCACTGGCAACAATCGTTCTATAAACAAATAACTAAATTAATCAAAAAAACTGTTTGTAGTCGGTTTTTATATTATTGAGGAACTAGTTTCGGAAGCCATCGCAAAGGTTGAGGATGGAAGCAATGGTTTTCAAAACTAGTCCCTCAATAATATAAAAATGTAAGTGATGAAGTGTTAATAAACCGACTACAAATAGTTTTTTGGATCAATTTTGACATCACTGTTACTAAATTCCTCCAATCACGCATAAATAGCTAAAGTCTTGGTTACCTCACAAGGTCAATGACATCCCGCATGAATCTGTCCACTTCGAGTTTGTCGGTGAGTGCAACTACCAACATAACAAGCTATTTAGAACTGGAGGAGGTTAGATGACTGGTCTTGGGGGATCTATCACTGACTGGTCCTGGTGGGTTGTCACAAATTAATGCAATTGAAATTTAACAATGAAACTGTTTACACTTTCCATAATTCTTTGAACAAAAAATAATGTAAAATTTGGATACACTTTCTTCAATTTATTAGTTGTTTGCAGTGGCACCAGAGGCAACATTAACGCTACATCACTGTTTGGAGGAATGGGCAGTATTGTTATAGAGGCTTTTGGAAAGAAGTGGAGTCAAGATCATGACAGTCAAGTTATTATTTTATCTAGTACAAGGGAGAAAAGCTCTTTGAGGATACATATGGAAATAAAAACAGTATGGGAATGGAAAAGTACATAGATGTGCATAATAAGCTAGGGCCAGAATGATTTGCTATATTGTAAACAAACAAAGGTGTGGAGAGAATAAATTTGACAAAAAAAGTGGAACAGTTTTAGGAAGGAGAGAGAGGTATGGTGTGTAGTGTTTAATGCCCAGACCATATTATGATACACGAGATGAAGATGGAGTACCAGTGGAATAAGATTCCTGAGAAAACCCTCCCTAGTGCTGTGTTGTCCACTACAAATCTCACTTTGTGGTTGCCTGGTATTGAACCTGGGCCATCTTGGAGAGATTTGAGCGGTGTAACCACTCAGCCATGGCGCTATCTAGACTAGCTACATTATAAGAGTGAGCATGGGTTGAGCCAATACGGTTATCTTACTGTCTTGGTGTTGTCAGTTCCACGGCTAGCGGGCGACAGAGATGGAAGATATATCTGTCTTTGTCTCAGCCTAGCAAGTATCATACAGATGCTGAGATGTACAGTGATACAGATACAGACAGCCCGCCTCGGTAGCATGGTGGTAGCATGTCTGCCTCACGCTCAAGAGGTCCCTAGTTCGAATCTCGGTTAGGGTGAGTTACCTGGATAAGGTTTTTTCTGGAGCTTTCCCTTATCCTGAAAGACGAATGTTGGGTAACTCTAAGCTCTATGGACCCCAGGCTCATTTGAGCATCATTTCACCCATTCCATTCATTGTCCAATATGACTTAACGTTGGAGGACGTAAATTACAACAACAAAAGAAAAAGATACAGTTGCTGACAGAGAAGTTCACTAAATATTTCAGCATGTGTGTAAGAACATACACAAAGATTATCGCATAATCTGAACTTTAAAACCTTGAACTGGAGAATAGTTCACTTACGTAGCTATCGTTCATATGTACACAAAACAAAATTACTCAAATTAGATGTGTTCTATGAAATAAGGTGTCTGCTACAGTGAAACAAAATAGTGACATTTCAATGATTTGTGAATATAATTTCTATTTTAATGATGTCATATTTGTATACTGTCTATAACGGACTTTAAACCTATTTTTGTTTTACTAAAATACTTAATTAATATGGAGATATGAATATGTATTTATTAAGCATTTTTACACCATGAATCTCATGTAATTCTAATGTGGATTGTGCGCCGATATTTTAGTCTTGCAGCAACAATGTCGCTTCTTTCAAGCAGAAATTTGCAACCATCATTGGTTCTCTTATATTTGAACCCAAGGGATTTTGAATATTATGCATAGAAGATACAGAATCCGTATATTCTGTTTTCCCCCTCATTAAATTGGTCAGGCTTTTGGCAGTTGGATATTCACACTTGTCATATAAATCATAAATTCTTCTACGTGAAACACACCTTTGAAAATTGTGTAAGTTGATAGTACATTTTTTAGCTGCCCAATGTTTCCTTGGAGATCTAAATATGGAAACTTCTCCTAATTTGGTAAACTGTTTGCCTTCTTTAACAATATTCGTCACAGAATGAGCACTCACGTGACAAACTTGTAACATTAATTCTCGACTCTGAGCGAAATTTGTACTTTCGAAAATGTCTTTAATTGACATCTGTTTGAAAAAGGAATACACATTAACAAGAATATTTGTAGCCTACTTATGTAAAATCTTATGAGTTGTTTTGCAGTTACTACTAGACGCACCAGTACTAGACTTGCTAAGCGATATATTTACTAAATTTGAAAAGCACGTCTGCACTCTTAAAAGTTCACCACTTTGCAGAATGCAAGGTACAAAATGCAACTGCAGCATAGCACATTATTTTCTAGTCAGGTGCCTTATCTTTCCATAACTCTGACAGCAGATGTGCTACAAACATGGGGTTTGGACAGTAATCCTCAGAAAATGTAGCTCTGTAACATGGTAAAAGTAAAATAATTCTTTAATTGGTATCTTTAGAGCATTTAAAGAAATTAGCCATATGCTTTGGCAAAGCGAGCCAGTATGCATGCTTAACTGTATAATGTCACACATACCGTATTGGCTAGTAGTGATAGAACAGCCATGCCTAGCCCCGCCTTATGTTCATTCCTGTCTTGTAGTTACATTAGGAGAGGATTACTAACCAGGGAAATGTTGTCTGTAAAAGGAGAAAGTAATGTAGGGTGATTACTTGGGGAAAATCAGAGAGAAATTATTAAGAATGGTTAAGAATAACAAACAATTAAGGTTGCAGAAACGGGAATAAGGGATATGAGGGAGGAGAGGGTCAATGATACACAGAAAACCAGGGGTTGTGTGTATTGAGACTGAAATTTGAGGCAAGCTGGTAGTGGGTGGGAATAAGAAAGTTTATTATTATGTGTTAGGAATGTATTAATGGTAATATATTAATGTATGAAGAAAGATGAGAAATAAATGTTGTATTCTATTGTTCCTGTGATCAAACAAAGAGTAAAGAACTTGATAACAACAAGCTCTTTAAAAGTCTACTGCATTGCAAAACACAATGTATAAATGAAATTGAAAGTTTAACTAAATTAAATTAGAGAGTGCCATGCTAATGCAATACATGAGAATTTTTCTGCTCTCTTATGTACTACCTCAACAAATAAATAAACAAATGTATTATAATCAGAAGTGCCTTTTCAAAGTGTTACTGGACATATTAAATAACTCTAGGTTCAAAAAGTTCCTTCAGTTACATTCAGATGAGTTTTCAATCATGTAAAGACATGACATCTGCAGTTTGACTTGGAGCAAACTCGTCAGGTCCTATCAATTTCTTCCTGAAATGTCTGTCATTGTTGCTTCTTTGAGCACTTTTAATGTTTCTGATACTACTGCCAACATGATAAACGAACATGCACAGATATGCTCATAAGTGACATCATGAATGTTGCCTAATACTCTTCACTATGCACATTGCGTTAGCTAGAAAGAAAACTATAAAATTTGTGGAACTTTTTGAAGCTAGTACATATTGACAGATAATATACGCAGTACTACCACACTGTACAAGAGACATTGCCTTTTAACTTTCATAAAATTGCCACTGATAAAATGTCAACCTCAACACCGGACGGGAAAATGTATAAAAAAAAACTGATTACTGTGTGTGAGCACTTTCACTTCAGCTCAAGAGATTGGTTCCACAGACAGCCATACTTTGTGGTAGCAAAAACAAAAACTTCTGGTTGGAATTGTAGCAATATTTAAAGGTAGTAATGAAAATATGCACATTTTGATTGATTGTTCAGTTGCAGTCAGCTATACAAGTTCATGAGAGCTTTAAATTCCTGAAAACTTTGCTGGAAGGTTTTTCTTTCTTTAGGATAATGTGAATGTTTATAAATTAATTGTAAAAATATTCACAAGTCTGCAGTAAATAACAATGTAATTAAAAGTTGTCATCATCACTCTTAGTTCCATCATCACAGAACAGTGGTGCACTCTGTCTATTTGGCTGCCAAATTAATAACCAGTCTTTATTGAGCATCAATTCAATCCACAGAATTTTTGTTTTTGCTGTGTCCAGGTTTCTTCTTGTCGAGTTCAACGTCTACCACTTCTCTCAGCATTCCCCAGAGTGTGTCGCGGTCCAGAACAAACAGCTTATCATCTACTTTGCTGTGCTGGGGAAGTGAGCTTACCTCTGTAGTAGCTTCGTCAGGAATGTGTTCTGATGGATATCGTTCTTTGTTTATTGAATGAGTTTGTGGCGTTTGTGAAGACAGAATGGCAGGTGCAGTGACTTCAGCATAATGAGTAAGATTATGAAAATCTTCCTTGTTCAGTGGTACAATTTTCAGTACCTCTCTCTGTTTAACAGCTGTTTCATTTCTGATTGGTTTTCTTCTGAAGGATGAGTGTACTGCAGTTATGTTATACTTTGTTCTGTGACTGAGCTCGACTGGTAAGACTTCATTACGATGTGTTGTAGTTGGACTTTGTGTAGCATTGTTGATCACTTCACTGATATTCACAGACACGTTCTTGCTGAACACAATAATGCTTGTGGCATCCATGTTTGTTAAAGGAGGAGGAAGCTCCTGGTCTGAAGTGGTGGGTGTGGCTTCTGTCGACGTACTGTCCTTATTTCCAAGTGTTGGACATACTGAACCACATTCACACATTTGTGAAAAGTTGGAACTCAGCTGTGGTTCACCTGCAAACATAAATTATTATTTAATCATATGATAGCAATAACCTGTCAGTTCACATAATGTATGATAAAAGGTCCATAATAAACTCCAAAATATCTTCTCAACACACAACATAGATTCAATATCAAGAATTTGTTAAAAGGCCCCCCAAAAATTCAATTACTACAAAAGAAAAACTAGGAATCTATGAGATCAAATGTGAAACTTTCCCTAAAATTTATATAGGAAAAACAAAAAGAAATATAGACATCAGAACTAAAGAACATATGAGGATGAGTCAAAAGAAAACCTTAAATTTGTAATAACAAATTGAAATTTTGCACCATTATCCTGTAAGTTGGTAAGCATGCTACAAACAGTGTGCAGAATGGCCTGTAGGTGGCAGCATAATGCAGATGTACACATACAGTTGCAGTTTCAGTATAAAGATGGCCGCCCCACTTGTGACTTGCACCAGGGAAGTACAGCATTCTGTTATTCGGTTTTTACGTAGTGAAGGTGTGAAACCTATTGAAATTCATTGAGAAATAAAGGTTCAGTACGGTGATGCATGTTTGTCACAGCAGCAAGTCTGCGAATGGAGTAAGAAGTTCGCAAATGTGTGACTTCAGTGGAAGATCTCCACGTCCAGGTCAGGCAAAACGAGTTGTGATTCCACAGAACATTGCAGCAGTTGAAGCTGTAGTGAAGGAAAACCGCCGAGTGACACTGAATGACATTGCAGCATGTTTGGGTCAGCACACCACATTGTGCATGATGTGCTCCAGTTTCACAAAGTATCTGCAAGATGGGTAGCACGGCAGCTGACTCCTGAAATGAGAGAACGACGTGTTGATGCTTGTGAAGAACTTCTTCGGCACTTTGAACGGAAAGGTGATGGCTTCCTTGCAAGAATCGTTACTGGGGTCGAAACCTGGTTTCACTTCCACCAACCAGAAACGAAGAGAGCAAGCAAGGAATGGCGCCATCCCTCATCACCAAAACCAAAGAAGTTTTGAACAGAATCTTCAGCAGAGAAGGTTACGCTGACTCTCTTTTGGGACAAATAAGGCATCATTTTGGAGCATTACATGCCTAGAGGGACCACTGTCACCAGTACATCATACACAGATCTCCTAAACAATCATCTGCAGCCTGCAATCAAATCAAAGCAACGTGGATTGCTGTCAGCAGGTGTCCTTTTGCAACATGACAATGCAAGGCCCCACACTGCCCATACAACAGTTGCAACAATCACAGACCTGCATTTTGAGTGTCTTCCACATCGACCACACTCACCAGACCTTGCCCCAATGATTTCCATATGTTTGGACGACTATAAAGATACAATGAGAGGAAAGAAGTTCCATTCCGATGAAGAAGTACGCCATGCAGTGCATGAGTGGTTGTGCGGACTACCAAAATTTTTTTCTAAAGGCATTTATGTACTTTGTAAGCGCTGGAGGACTTGCATTGAGCATAGGGGAGATACAGCTTTGTGCCACTTCTGCACAATAAATAATACTTAAAAAAATATTAAAGTTCTCACTTGACTCACCCTCGTATAAGAAACATTACAAATGGTGAAATAGAAAAATCAGCAGTAGCTTTTCATTTTTTGAATATCAGACATGACATTAACTTGGAGACAGCTTTAATAAAACAAGTTAATCATCCCATAGACCTTTCCATATTTTTTTTAGAAACTCGAGGGTATCTACCTGGGCAGATCCTCACGGAGTGAAGACTGACCCCCCCCCCTTTCAAGACCAGGGAGTTACCGAGCTGTCCCGAAAGGGTGCCCGGCGCCTTGTGGGGCTTCCCATAGGGCAAGACTTAGAGACCAACAAGTCCCCCATCTGGTCCTGTGGACACAAGATGGGATGGAAGTGGATACGCCATTTATGGGCACCAACTCCAAAAGGGGAAGGCTAGCATATGACCTCAGGGGGCCGCCTGGTGATCTAGCACACCTTCTTCTAGCTATGCTGGCTGGTACACGGGAATATATGGCTTACCTCAACCCCATCCGGAGACGTACCCAATCTCCCATTGGTAACCACTGCCCCCTCGAGGCCAACCCAATCCGAACAATTCCCAGAGGGAGGAGCTCGAATGTTCGGCCCGAGGTTCCTCTAGTAACGTGAGAGGTACCACGAGCGCTAGGGGTCCGCAGCGCCCGCACCACGGCAGCTGAAGTGAACGGACCCCCCTCCCCTACGGGAAGACCTTTCCGTATGGGAAAAAGTCTTCATTAATAAAAATTGT
Source organism: Mantis religiosa (assembly GCA_030765055.1). Taxonomy (NCBI): domain Eukaryota; kingdom Metazoa; phylum Arthropoda; class Insecta; order Mantodea; family Mantidae; genus Mantis; species Mantis religiosa. Next base: position 3,999,199 of record CM060952.1, read on the forward strand.
CATAGAATTATGAACTTTGAAACTCCACAACCAGACATCTTTGACAAATACATCATGCCATTTATCGACGATACAGAGAAAGAGGAAACCACTACATCCTGCTGCAGTCGAGACTCGGCTGATGATGGGAGCTACACCTCTTGAAATGTGTCCTTTGAAGCAATGTGTCAATATCTTCTCAATTCATTTTTATTTTAAATATGTCATACCATACTGCAAGAAATATTTAAACTTAAAATTACTGGAATAAAGCTTTTAAATGCAAGAAATGATGAGGACAAAAACTGAAATGCTTAATACAGGGTTTTTCATAAGTAACGATTAATGTAAATGAGAGTAAAGCTATCTAATTTCTTAAAAATGCTCACATTTGAAAATTTTAATGTTTTGAAAGGAAACTTTTACATTTTTGAGTGTTATTATTAGGACCCAGAAGTTTAGCCAAAAATTTGGTAAGTTAATTGTGCATGAGGTATCGATTGTCAACTGAGTGATGATCGACTCGTGCTATTGGTGGAAGATCACATGCTGTTCTCCTGCTAGTTACTGGTGGCAAAAGACAGCAAAGAAAATACAACAGTAGTATCCAAAATTGGTACAAATGACATCCATTGCATATTGTCTGCACATGTGCCATCCTTATTTGCAAATGTACACAGTTTCAACTCTCACTTAAACAAAATATTCCTGAAATTGTCTGCAAGATTAAGAATCTTTAGACAAGCAGAAGCATACATCTCATATGTCTAAAACCTATTGTGACCAGATGGGGCACTTAATTGGATGCTGTGCTGTATTACACATGCAATAGTAAACGTCCTGGACTACGAACAAAATGCTCAACACAGTAAGCAAAACACCTTATATCAGAGCAGCTACAGTAATGTGCAGTTAGTTCACTGCTAATAATTCTGAAGAACTGTCAAGATGCATTATTCTTCTAGAAGGTCAGAATATGGAAATGGTAGAAGCAAACAGACTTGTAGAGGGATTATCCATTGTGAAATATCAACAACTGCAAGAATACTTCTGCAGATACAGCAGAAACTAAAACATCTTCTCCAGAAAAATAAACATACTCCACTTTGTGTAAAATTCAGGATGAACTACAAAGATTCTAGAGAAAATTGTGATGCAAAAAAAGGAAACAGGAGCACCTTCTTTTGCTTTAAATTTGCCCCAGCCACATCATACCATGTAGACAGCAACTTTTCCCAAAACTGATTATGTCTGAAGGGGTAGAGAAGACCAATTTTGTTTGAAACCTTCAAAATGTATATTTTTGTAAACTTTAACAAGGCATATGATGTAATGCAGTATTGTCACAACGAATTAGACTCAGATTCAGCTAGAAGGCGGTTGTCTGTTAGGTGCACAGAAACTCATAAGTGCCACGTGACTTTAAGAGCCAATGCTCTTCATTTAAGTGTCCGTGTACAATCACAGCTTTTCTCTACTTGCTTCTTTAAGTTTTCTTTCCTCTGCTGGGAAATAAGTGTTGAAATAAAGTGTTAGTATGAACTATAAGAGGCATTCAAAAAGAAATGAGCTGGAGTCTGGTATATGCAAACCGGTGACAGGATGCTAATATTGTGGCGTGTGTAACAAAGTGTTGTTCTGACCAGAGCATGGAGGTTCAGAGCCCATCGCTAGAGGGCACATGTGCACTCATGTGACTATACAAAGCTAACAGCAGCATGCATCAATCGTCCAATGCTGCCAGTCGCATTGCAAACAGTGAAATGGAGGCGTCAAAAGAAGAGCAAAGCAGTGTTGTTTGTTTTCTGACAGTGGAAGGAGTAGGGGAAACAAACATTCATCGACGAATGTCACAAGTGTACGGCAAACACTGCATGTCCTTCCCAAGGATCAGGACGTGGCACAAGCGGTTCAGGGGAGGATGGGTGTCGTTAGCCGATGATGCATGGTCTGGAGCACCACACTGCATTACCGATGACATCGTCCAGCTGGATGTTGCACTCATTACCCAGGACTGCCAAGTGACAGTGAAAGCCTTAGCTGTCGAGGTCGGATTGAGCGTCAGAAGTGTTCACACTATCATGAAGGAATGATGCTCTTGTACAAAGTGTGTGCCCAATGGGTGCTCTACACTCTTCAACCACACCAGAAAGCATGTCGAATGGCCTACTGTCTTGGTCATCTGCAGCGCTATGCTAGGGAAGGGAATAAGTTCCTGGCATGAGTGGTGGCTGGAGATGAGTCATGGTGTCATCACTTCAAACCAAAATCAAAACGACAAAGTCTCCAGTGGAAGCATCCAGGTCACCACCAACAAAAAAAAAAAAAAGGCCAAGGCTATCCATACAAGTGCAGGAAATGTTATGTTGATGTTCTTCTTTGACCAAGATGGCCCCCTTCTGATACACTTCCTGCTGCACAGGACAACAGTGAATGCCCAGCGTTACTCGCAATCCTTAACCAACCTTCGTCAAGCGATCAAAACCATTTAATAAATTTAAAAAGATCTTCAAGGAACAAAATATAATCTTGGCACCTACTAATAGACAATTGATTTTAAAATTGCTAAATTCAAAAATAAAAGATGAAATCCCATCAGTTAACAGATCCGGAATATACCAGATAAGTTGTAAGAATTGTGAAAAATGCTACATTGGTCAAACTAAAAGAAATCTAAAAACCAGAGTCAAAGAGCACTTTAGAAACATCAGATTGAAACAAGAAGATAAGTCAGCAGTAGCATTTCATTTTTGGAATGAAAACCATGACATTGATCCAAATGCAAAATTACTAAAAGGAGTGATGAACCAAAATAAACTAACAACATGGGAGAGCATATTCATATGGAAAAATAAGGGCAGAGTAATGAACTTTGAAATGCTACCAGTAGATAATTTGACAAAGAAGTTCATAGTTCCACCACCAGAGAGAGAGAGAGAGCAGACAACAGATGCTAGTTGGAGAGAGGTTGAAAATGGAGGCGATTGCCTTTGAAACTAGTCTTTCATTAATGTAAAAAAGTAAGTGAAGAGTGTCAATAAACCGGCTACAAATAGTTTTTGCAATAGACCTTTTTTGTTTATTTTGTGTTTATTAATGTTATCTGGTTTATTTTATTCCTTAGTAATATGTTAGAATGCTTGACTGCCCTACAGAAGTGGAACGATATGGCAACACCTCCAATAGCTCTGTCTCTTTCTATGTGCAGACCTTAACTTCCACCCACCTATTTGAGCCCAAAGCTTTTCATTTACTGTAGACATTGTAAATAGGAATGATTCTTTTGTTTATATTCATAAATCTGGAAGAGATAAGTTTGTTTTCTATAATTTATGAATAAATGTGTAATATATTCTATAACACTGTGTCCACCGTGTGACTACGACTGTGACTGGTAGATTACTGTGACCTTGTGCGACTGCAAGGCACTCAACCCTCTCCCATATTTTTACAAGATGAAGGTAGCTTATAGCTCTGTCACTACTAAACTGTTTTATTGTTTTTTTGACTAAGCTACAGGACTCCAATTATTATACTGGCTCATCTTGTCTCTATGACAAAAGTTTTAATAAATTTTTTGAAGGGAAAACTTCTTTAGGCGTGTTTTGCACTTTTTTTGGGTTAGTGAATTAAACTGAGCCATCACGCTCGAATATGTGACGCTCATTCAGGTTAAGTTGGCTCGAGTCGGCTCAACCCGAACTAACCCCCCCACACTCATTCGTTATGTCCATACCGCTATACACCATAGATTTTCTGTCGCACTGAACAACACGCACCCAGATATGTTTTAACATATTTCAAATATTATGAAAAATTCAGAAACCCTACAGGAGTTTCATTAAAAGAATAATTGTCTTAGGGTCATTCTTACAAACGTCTGTCGTGTCGGTAACCGACCCAGTCAGATAACCTTCTGTCATTTAACAAGTCGACAATATGTCAAATTCCACTTTAAACAATAATAATAGTCAAAAGGAACAGATAATATCACCCAAGTTTGCTATTGAATAATTAAAACCATAATAACGAAAAATAAAACGAGTGTGCTAATTGGAAACAAAAGTGTTAGGAATTCGTGAAAGAGATGTTTCATTTAAGAACTGGTTATTTTTATTGTCAATATCTCTTTATTGTGAGTAGTAGAACGTCAAACATCAATAAATTAAATGTAATAACACGTAAATAATAAAATTATCACATATTAAAATGACGTTTTGCATTTATTTTCATTTATAATTTAAAGGTTATGTTTTTCCACAAACTGAAAGACTGACTGAGGGTCAAAAGATCTGATATATAAATTTGATTTTTTATAGAAAAAAAGATTTAAATATATATTATTTAGTTTGGAAAATAAAAATTTAAAGATAAAACATTGGACAAAAACATATGTAACCAAACATTTCCAAATATGAAAATAAGCAAATGAATATCATATAATTATGTTTTAAGATATGTATGAACTTTTATTTTTATACTCTATAAAAATGCAATGAAATATATGTATCAGAAAGAAAAAAATGTGAAAAATGATTGTGAAATAGCATGTATTTTAATATACAAATAAAATACATATAAAACAGTATATTATGTGATTTGATTTTACTTCCTTTATACATCCTTTATGTATAACTCTCTTTGCACGGTCGCAAGTCCGTCGTCATTCAGTTGTTTCAGAGTATTTTCATTTACGAGCACACTAGTGTAAGGCAACTGGCCTCTTTGCACAACAGTGAGTGTCAACATTACATTTTTGAAAATAATTTTTAAGAATAATTTAAATTAATAGTTTTTAAGTTTTCAGTTCTGTTGTGTGGTCTTAAGAGCATTTTTTTGGGGGGGGGGGGGTAGAGGTGGGAGGAAAGCAGTTATATTATTTAGTTGAATAAGCTTGGTTTTTAGAGGTACTAATCTCTCTCAGCTTGATATTTGAAACGTTTTGAGGCCTGAAAGAGCTAAAAATAAAGATTAGAGTTATAGGATCAGCAGTGATTGAAAATGTTGCACAAGAATTCATATTTCTTCAAGTCAGGTAGTATCAGATTGTAAATGACAACATTTTATTAGTTGAATAAGTTGTGGAGAAAATCATTATACACATCATCAATTAAACTGTTTCCATAGCAACCAAATCTTATATATGAAAAAAATGAAATTGTTTATGCATTTTTCATGAAAATGCCATTTAAACAGTTAATATTTATCTTGAGATACAATGTTGTAAAAATAAAATTAAGAGAAGAAAATATGTCAATTAACAATAGAAAACAATACATCTTTGTTCTAGAAAGTTTAAAAAGTGTTATTTTGTGTGATCAATTGACTTAATTGTTACTTTTAATAAACCTTATTCTTTGAATAAATAAATAAATAAATATATAGATATAGTTTGTGTGCTACCTGCTTCAGTTTTGCCAAACCAAGTGATAAGATCATCGTCAGTAAGTCCATCCAAGAGTGGGCTGCCTCGTCGAGTGTGGAAGAACATTTCTGCTCCCAGGTCAGATCTTCCAGCAGGATACACTCGAGCAAATGCAGGACGCAGCGACCCAACAACAAAGATGCTCCTTACTGTATATCTCGTGCATATTGCGCAGTTGTTACTAACCTAAACACAAATTCATTCTACACATTACAACTTCCTTCATAGAATTTCTCTACTCTACAAATTATTTGTGTTATGTTATGATACAATTTATTAAGTACTAAAACAAAGACATCTTGTGCTTGATAGAGTCGACATGAAAAACTCAACGCCATGGCTGGGACTTGGACCACAGATCTACCAGTTTCCAATGCCGTGGCATTGAAATTTTCATGTCCACTCTATCAATCCAAAATCTTAGCCTGTAGACGGCTAGAGTGAAGAAATCCTCAATTTCCATCAATTAACTTGCATCTTGTGCTATCCCTGGACAGGGCCCTGGGCCATTTGCTAAGACAACAACCCTTCAATATAATTACAAACTTGATAGGTGTTTGCCCCTTAATAATAATGCTATCATGCACTACTTTTTGCTATTTACAGAATTCTGGTTTATCGCTGTAAACTACTAGCACTTGTTTCAGCTTCTTCTTATATTGTAAGACTTGAAGCTCTCAAGGCGAGCATTATTGATTAAGGCTTCATGAGAAATCAACAATAGCCAGTTCTTTGAACAAACGGATGGAGTAGCCATGGGTTCTCTTCTCTTACGTGCCATCACAAATTTCATCGTAGGAAACTTTGAACACACTGCACTAGTGTACCCGACAAACGGAAGGCATTCTTTAGATATGTGGATGACACATGGGAAAGAAAAACTTGCCACCTTTTTAGACCATCTCAACAGTTTACACAAAAACATTGGATTCACTATAGAAGTCGAGAATAATGGTTCCCTTCCCTTCGTGGATGTGCTGGTCTACAAGAAACCTGAAGGCAGCTTGGGCCACAAAGTATACAGGAAGCCCACCCACACAAACCGATACTTAATAGATGCTTCCAGTCACCATCATCCGATGCAGAAGACAGTCATCTCCACCTTGTTTCACCGGGCTCTGGATATAGCAGATGAGGATATCAACCAAGAGATCCAATATCTCTGTAGTACTGTTTTGCAGAATGGTACAGTGACTGTGACATCAGAGAGGCCCATAGAAGAGTGTCACACCACAGGACCAATCGCCTGCACCCATCACACACCAGCAGCACAGAAAACTACCTTAGCAAAGCTGTCATCCTATTCTATGGTTCCATGTCAAACAAGATTTCTCGAATTCTTTCCAAATTTAACATTTGAACCTACTTTTCCGCACCCAAGAAAATACAACTGTACCTTAGGCAGGTGAAAGATTCACTTTTGCTCAAGGTCCCAGGAGTTAACAAAATTCCATGTGAATGTGGACAGATACACGTGGGACACACAGGACGGACGATTGAGGAACATCAGGCTCCTACAACCGGAAAAGTCAGCAGTAGCCCAACTCTGCATAGAGCAGGTCCACAAAATCGACTTCTACAACATAACAGTCCAACAAATACTACAACAGGATCATTAAGGAGGCTTCATATCAACTTCAATAGGGATTCCGGTCTTCAGCTGAGCCCAGCCTGAACACCGGCCATCAAAAGCATTTTGACAGCAGACTCCAACTGCACAGTTCAAGTGATGGACCATGCAGAAAACAACAGTACAATGACTGAAAGCTCGATCTTCATAAATTTGATGCAGCTGATCTCCTGTGAAGCCTTAATCAATTCTTATTATATTGTTTCACTGAACATCACTTACACATCATTCCTTTTCTAGTGTCCTCTTTTCCTATTACAACTATTTAACTTCACTAGTCACTTTTTCAGTTCTTTTTTTCAGTTACCTATTACTTGGTCTCACTTTTTCTATTTCTCACAACCTCACTAACATGTTTTCTCTTTCTGCAATTTGTACAGCTGTATTAAGCTTTTGCTATTTGTGGAAGTTTCATTTTCCCTGACCATTATTTTTCTTTTGTTTCAGTTTCTGATTACTATCATTTTACTCAGCCTAGATTTATTTAACTTCACTTTTATTTCTTAAGTTCTCACACTTCTTCCCCTTTTCTTGCCTCTTCTTTTCCTATTACAATTATTGAGCCACTTTTCCCCTCCTGCTGATTATTGTTTCAACACATTTGCTCATTAACTTTAAAGAGAGCCGATTAAAGACACTAGACAACACTTACTTTTAATTTTTCCGGAACTAGTTTCAGAGGCTTTGCCTCTATCATCGGCCGGCTCTCGACTGGTTCTCGCTGGTGTAGCCGACGACACCTTGTCACAGGTCTCCTCTGGTGGCGGCTCAAGGAACTTGCTGAACAAATCCTTCTGGGGGATGTCGAAATTGAATACTTTGTTCCTATTTTTTGAAATGAAGATTTGTTCCCATGTGGATAGTTCTTGTTTTCCTGATGCATGTTTCAGTAGTTTTGGTTCTGGATTTATGTTGTGGTTTTTTTCCCATTTTCATTTTTGGGAAAAAAACCACAACATAAATCCAGAACCAAAACTACTGAAACATGCATCAGGAAAACAAGAACTATCCACATGGGAACAAATCTTCATTTCAAAAAATAGGAACAAAGTATTCAATTTCGACATCCCCCAGAAGGATTTGTTCAGCAAGTTCCTTGAGCCGCCACCAGAGGAGACCTGTGACAAGGTGTCGTCGGCTACACCAGCGAGAACCAGTCGAGAGCCGGCCGATGATAGAGGCAAAGCCTCTGAAACTAGTTCCGGAAAAATTAAAAGTAAGTGTTGTCTAGTGTCTTTAATCGACTCTCTTTAAAGTTAATTTATCATAACAACACTGTTTTCAACACTTCCAAGAAAGTAATTGTACATTTGCTCATATCTTTTCTTCTAGCTCTCACAGCCCCATTCTATTGCTTCCTTTCTGCAATTTACTTTTGCCTCTACATCTTATATTTCCTGGCTAATTCTCTAATTCATTTTTCCTTATTTTCCTCTTTACTGTGCCGACCACCATTTCTGAGTTTCTCTTCCATTTACACTATTCATCACTTTGCCTCTGTCAATGTACACAACATTCTGGACATTCACACTGGATATCAAAATCTGTTTGTTTATCTCTGCTGTGTTAACATTCTGTTCAGCTTCCTGGATGTTGTTTAAGCCACTTCTCTGCTCAGCCACTCGTGTATCAGTTCAGGGCTTGCTGTTTTGTACAAATGCATTAAATCCTTGTTTCCTTGCCTTACTTCTTTTTTCAATTAACCTCCTCCTTTGTTCCCTTTGCTTATGAGATAGATCCTTGTTGTTATAAATAGCCATTCTTCTTAACTTGTTTGCTTGTTGCCAGTTCTGTATTGCTGAATTTCACCAGTATGTTTCTTCTGCCTTCCAATTTCCCAATTATAAATGCATCCTGCAGTTCAAAGTACCTCATATTCATCCCTAATTTCTTCATTAATAATTCCTGTATCTCCTGAAATACTCTGCTTCTTTTTTGCTCTTCTAAATTATTACGTTGTATCTTCGTAATCTTACATATTTCCCATTCTTCTATCCATTTTTATCATCTTTGTTTTTCTCTTCTCTAGCTCTTTACTTTTAACTCTATTATGTCCCATTTACTCCAATCTTGTTTAAATCTCATTGCCAAACCATTATTTCTTGTAACTTCTCCTGTCTGCTTTGCAGTTGCCATGTCACTTAGCTCCTTTTATCTCACTTCTGCAGGAGCAAACTCTGCTGCATGTCTGTGCTCCTCTGTTGCCATCAAGGTAACAGACCGGGTTCGATCCTAGGCAACTGTAAAGTGAGATTTGTGACAGGCAACATGGCACTGGGGGGAGGGGATCTCCAATTTCTCTGCCATTTCATTCGATAGGTGCTCCATCTTCATCTCATGTATCATCAATGTCACTGCCTGCGGTGCCGTATTTAGTAAAAATGAGTGTTGAACACTACACATTTCAAAATAAGACCTGAAGCTTTCCTGGTAACAAATATGTTTGAGATGTTCTCAGGAAAGTGAAAAGACGATCAGAAATCTACGTTTTGGGAGCGTACATCTCTCCCATGTTATAACCATAAATAATGTTATTTGTTATTCTTGCCAAATACAGCATCAGGACCATCCACAGGCCACCTCTGAAGATTAAACATTTGTTGAGACCAGTGAAACACAAACTGGACTTCCAAGTTCCGGGAGTGTGCCGCATTCCCTGTGAATGTGCGACACCAAGGACCATCACTACCAGAATAAACGAACATGAATGGAGCATTCGTTTAATGCAACCTGAGAAGTCTGGGCTGGCAGAACATTGTGTTGGAATTGGGATTTCGTTATAGAGGGGATTTGGTACGTAGGCCACCATGCTGGGCCCATTGTTCCTATGCTCCCAAGTGGGGGCACCCCGGGAGGAAGGATGATGCGAGAGGAGACAGAGGGTAGGGTCCCTACAGTTTACTTGGATAGAGACTTCCCCTGAAAGGTCAGGACAACGAACTCGCTCCCCTACAGTGGGATGGTAACGAGCCCAACAGCCGAGCCTTAATGGTACCAAGGCAGGCGATCCGAGCTCCAAAGGTCCCTGGTTGACGGTCCCGAAATGGTCCCAACAGAGGAGCAGAGACCAGCAACCGACCTACTGGAGGAGGAAGTAGTTTTTCTCAGAGCATATCATCCTGCCATGTAACACCGACACTTCTACCCTGAAAGAGACCAGCAGATGAGAGATGACGTGAAATGATAATGGAGATGAAGTGGGACAGGAAATTCGGGGGATGAAATTAACATACCCAGCATTTGCCTAGCAACCTGGGAAAAGCCCTGAAAAAACCCATGGGGCAGGTAGGTCGGCCACGGGAATCAAACCCGGACCTCCTGAATGCACGCCACAGACGAAACTGCGTGAGCCATCCCACTCGGTGAACATTGTTTTGATAACGACCATAGAGTCAACTTTTGGAAGATGACCATCTTGCAAAATACAAGTTACTGGGAGCGGAGAGGTAAGGAGGCTTTGGCCATTTCCTCTAAGAGGAGCACACTTAATCGAGATGCTGGACTTCAGTTCAGCTCCTCTTAGAAACTGGGTTTAAAAATGGAAATCTATCGGCTTAAAAAGAACAGATCTACACAGCTTGATAATCAAGTTAAGTAGTTACCTTCTTTGACCCAATTAATTTTCTGTACTCACGCCATCTCCTGACCTGACATTTAATTTACTGAAAACAGTCTTGTCCAGTAATGCGAGTATTGGTAGTGTTTTGTCTTTGTTTATATTGCTGTTATATCCAGTTATACATTTCTTAAAATATCGTCATGATGGGAGAGATGTATGCTCCAAAAACGTCAATTTCTAATTGTCTTTTCACCTCACTTGTTTCCCAAGAAGATCTTGAATTACACATTTCTGTTGCCAGTTTAGTACTTGACCTTATTCTTGTTAATAGACATAAACTTTGGTTATGCATTTCTATTAAACACATTTGAAATGTTCCTTTTGCTGCCTAAAATTGTTACCATTGATTATCAGAAGAAACACTTATGGTTCCTTTAGTCTGGTTAAGCAACAGATGTAACTTGTGCTGCAACTGTGTAGATAACTTATAAGTAGTGGGAATGTTTCAAAAAATAGTAATACTCACGTTAGTAAGCACAAACCATATTTTATCAGCGTGGGAGCCATGATTCACATCTGCCATGTTACCCTCACTGTCAATTATTACTGGACTAACACTCAGCAGCTGGAAGCCTGAGAATAGAGTCACCTCCATCCTTAGCACTCCTGATGGATCTTCCCCTTTCCATCTGCACAGTCAGAACAATTCATTTCACAAAAATGTGTTAAGCTATTAGAAGGAAATGCAAATATTACTATCAGTAAGTCATTCCTGCCCAATAACAAAAAGTAAAGAGAGAGTAGGTTTGTCACATGCAGATCATCCGACAGCAGCAGGACTACAAAGAGCAATAAATGACATTTAAAGATTTAGGAAAATATGTAGACCAATGTAAGAGACAGGAGAGGGAAACTATGGCTTGGATTAGAACAGGATCAATGTCCTTAAGGGGACTAAGAAGTAGCAGGATAGAAATATGTGAATTATGTGGAGAAATAAAACGTACAGTTCATTATTAATTTTTAGATGAGTCGTATTTATTACACATCTGCTTCACTTTCGTACCTATTTTGAGATGGCAGCAGCAACCCCAGAATTACCCACACCGCTGGATCAAGCTTTAGTCGCATAAGAGCCGTAGATGCAAACGATGATTTGCGAAACATGTCCTCAAAAGAGGTACGAAAGTGAAGCAGATGTGTAATAAATATGACTCATCTAAAAATTAATAATTTTTCGCTTCACTGTGGTGTTCCAATACAGTTAAATCTCGGTACAGTTCATATTCTGACAGAGTACAAAGAGCTCGCAGCATGGAGACAGAATTTATGGGAGAAGAAACGAGAAGAAATGCAAAGGAAGTTGATAACTATAAGAATGAAAGTAGAAACAAAAATATGGGGAACCTGTTTTGGCAAGCTAAAGAGAGGATGAGGAAAATAAAGGTTGGAAAAGAAAAAATGCTGGGACAAGAGGAAATAGCAAACTAGACTAGCTGACGGAAGGGTGACTATGATACACAGCAATGCTAGAAGGTCTGGGAGCCAAGCAGGCTGAGATAACTAGTGTTCTGGGACAACAAGAGGGAACAGATAACAAACTAGAGTAGATGATGGAAGGGTGACTATGCTACTCAGCAATGCTAGAAGGTCTGGGAGCCAAGCAGACTGAGCTAGCTAGTGTTCTGGGACAACAAGAGGAAATAGCAAACTAGAGTAGATGATGGAAGGGTGACTATGCTACTCAGCAATGCTAGAAGGTCTGGGATCCCAGCAGACTGAGATAACTAGTGTTCTGGGACAACTAGAGGAAATAGCAAACTAGAGTAGATGATGGAAGGGTGACTATGCTACACAGCAATGCTAGAAGGTCTGGGAGCCAAGCAGACTGAGCTAGCTAGTGTTCTGGGACAACAAGAGGAAATAACAAACTAGAGTAGATGACGGAAGGGTGTCTATGATACACAGTAATGCTAGAAGGTCTGGGAGTCAAGCAGACTGAGCTAGCTAGTGTTCTGGGACAACAAGAGGGAACAGATAACAAACTAGAGTAGATGACAGAAGGGTGACTATGATACACAGCAATGCTAGAAGGTCTGGGAGCCAAGCAGACTGAGCTAGCTAGTGTTCTGGGACAAGAGGAAATAGCAAACTAGAGTAGATGATGGAAGGATGACTATGCTACTCAGTAATGCTAGAAGGTCTGGGAGCCAAGCAAGCTGAGCTAGCTAGTGTTCTGGGACAACAAGAGGGAACAGATAACAAACTAGAGTAGATGATGGAAGGGTGACCTTGCTACACAGTAATGCTAGAAGGTCTGGGAGCCAAGCAGGCTGAGATAACTAGTGTTCTGGAACAACAAGAGGAAATAACAAACTAGAGTAGATGATGGAAGGGTGACTATGCTACACAGCAATGCTAGAAGGTCTGGGAGCCAAGCAGGCTGAGTTAGCTAGTGTTCTGGGACAAGGGGAAACAGATAACAAACTAGAGTAGATGACGGAAGGGTGACTATGCTACACAGCAATGCTAGAAGGTCTGGGAGCCAAGCAGGCTGAGTTAGCTAGTGTTCTGGGACAACAAGAGGAAATAGCAAACTAGAGTAGATGACGGAAGGGTGGCTATGCTACACAGTAATGCTAGAAGGTCTGGGAGCCAAGCAGGCTGAGTTAGCTAGTGTTCTGGGACAACAAGAGGGAACAGATAACAAACTAGAGTAGATGATGGAAGGGTGACTATGCTACACAGTAATGCTAGAAGGTCTGGGAGTCAAGCAGGCTAAGCTAGCTAGTGTTCTGGGACAACAAGAGGAAATAGCAAACTAGAGTAGATGACGGAAGGGTGACTATGCTACACAGTAATGCTAGAAGGTCTGGGAGTCAAGCAGGCTGAGCTAGCTAGTGTTCTGGGACAACAAGAGGAAATAGCAAACTAGAGTAAATGATAGAAGGGTGACTATGCTACACAGCAATGCTAGAAGGTCTGGGAGCCAAGCAGACTGAGTTAGCTAGTGTTCTGGGACAACAAGAGGAAATAACAAACTAGAGTAGATGATAGAAGGGTGACTATGCTACACAGCAATGCTAGAAGGTCTGGGAGCCAAGTAGGCTGAGTTAGCTAGTGTTCTGGGACAACAAGAGGAAATAGCAAACTAGAGTAGATGATAGAAGGGTGACTGTGCTACACAGCAATGCTAGAAGGTCTGGGAGCCAAGCAGACTGAGTTAGCTAGTGTTCTGGGACAACAAGAGGAAATAACTAACTAGAGTAGATGATAGAAGGGTGACTATGCTACACAGCAATGCTAGAAGGTCTGGGAGCCAAGCAGGCTGAGTTAGCTAGTGTTCTGGGACAACAAGAGGAAATAACAAACTAGAGTAGATGATGGAAGGGTGACTGTGCTATACAGCAATGCTAGAAGGTCTGGGAGCCAAGCAGACTGAGCTAGCTAGTGTTCTGGGACAACAAGAGGGAACAGATAACAAACTAGAGTAGATGACGGAAGGGTGTCTATGATACACAGTAATGCTAGAAGGTCTGGGAGCCAAGCAGGATGAGCTAGCTAGTGTTCTGGGACAACAAGAGGAAATAGCAAACTAGAGTAGATGATAGAAGGGTGACTATGCTACACAGCAATGCTAGAAGGTCTGGGAGCCAAGCAGGCTGAGTTAGCTAGTGTTCTGGGACAACAAGAGGAAATAGCAAACTAGAGTAGATGATAGAAGGGTGACTATGCTACACAGCAATGCTAGAAGGTCTGGGAGCCAAGCAGGCTGAGTTAGCTAGTGTTCTGGGACAACAAGAGGAAATAACAAACTAGAGTAGATGATAGAAGGGTGACTGTGATACACAGCAATGCTAGAAGGTCTGGGAGCCAAGCAGGCTGAGTTAGCTAGTGTTCTGGGACAACAAGAGGAAATAACAAACTAGAGTAGATGATGGAAGGGTGACTGTGATACACAGCAATGCTAGAAGGTCTGGGAGCCAAGCAGGCTGAGTTAGCTAGTGTTCTGGGACAACAAGAGGAAATAACAAACTAGAGTAGATGATAGAAGGGTGACTATGCTACACAGCAATGCTAGAAGGTCTGGGAGCCAAGCAGGCTGAGTTAGCTAGTGTTCTGGGACAACAAGAGGAAATAACAAACTAGAGTAGATGATGGAAGGGTGACTGTGCTATACAGCAATGCTAGAAGGTCTGGGAGCCAAGCAGGCTGAGTTAGCTAGTGTTCTGGGACAACAAGAGGAAATAGCAAACTAGAGTAGATGACGGAAGGGTGACTGTGATACACAGCAATGTTAGAAGGCGTGGGAGCCAAGAAGACAGCTAGCTAGTGTTCTGGGACAACAAGAGGAAACAGCAAACTAGAGTAGATGACGAAGAAATGATTCATTTCCATCAATTAACTAAACTAATAAGAGTCAAATGATGAAGCCTGGTACTCAAGTACTTACGATAGTAAGTCGTCACAAATGGTGTATCTCGGATATGAGAGTCCCTAGTGGTTTACCAGGGAAATATATGAGTCAATTGGAGAATTTAATGTCAGGACGGCACGTTGGCCATGGTAGCTCAATGGGTTAGAGCAACTGGATGGAAACTAGGAGATCTGTGGTTCAAATCCCAGCCATGGCACTGAATTTTTCATGTTGACTCTATCTATTACATATGGTTTCATTTATGTGGCTATGTAAACTCACAGAACTGACGCCATTGGGCCAATGAAAATCTACATGTCATCCATGAAGCACTATGCACCTGGTTAAAATTGGAGTTTGGTGCGCAATATCTGCACAGAGAATAGTGGGGCCAGACTGTGAACACTGCAGAGTAGCGACTGATTTTCATGGAGTTTGTTGAGCAACTGGACGATGTAGAGCTGAGTCAAGGATATTTTCAGCAAGATGGCACTACATGCCACACAGCAAATGACTCCATGGAACTAATTGCAAGTTTCTTTGATGACCGGATAATTTTCAGGAACCTGTGGCCACTGAGATCTCTGGATTTGATATCGCCAGACTACTTCCTATGGGGTTACTTAAAAGACAGGGTTTATGGCACACATCCCCAGACATTGGACGATCTGGAACACAACATCACAAAGGAGATTCAGGCTATTGACAATGGAGTCCTCCAATGAGCGGCCAGTAACATGGAAGTACATGTTGAGTTGTGCCTTATGCAGGATGGAGGACATTTTAAAGATTTGCTATAGAGATAATCTCCCAAAATTCCTCTACATAGATAGAGTCAACATGAAAAATTCAATGCCACGGCTGGGAAATTCTTCATGGTTAGTGTGAACAAATTATTAATTTCCATCAATTAACTAAAATTGCTGTATATTTTAGATATAAGTTGTCACCAGCACAATTTGTTTTGAAACACTTGATGAAAGAAATGTTCAGTTCTATGTAAATCACTCTGTACTTTGTTTGTCAAAAATATAAATTGGAAATTAATTGTTTGTCACTCTAGTCGTGTGTAGGACACACTATGAAAGGGTAGAGCCAGACTGAAAAATTCAATGCCATAGCCGGGATTTGAACCATGGATCTTCTGGTCTCCATCCAGCTGCTCTAAACCATTGAGCTACTATGGCCAACGTGCCAGTTGGAGAATTTAATGTCATGTTCGCATGTTGGCCATAGTAGCTCAATGGTTTAGAGCAGCTGGATGGAGACCAGAAGATATGTGGTTCAAATTCCGGCTATGGCATTGAATTTTTAAAAAATATACATTTTTTTTTAATTAGCTTTTTCTACTTTATGTATTTATGATAACAGTAGCAAACTAAGCAACCATGTATTAAGTAAGAACAAAATACAAACATTATAAACTCTTAGCAGATAGTTGCTGCTTAAAAATGATGATAAATAATTTTGAATTTGTAACATTGTGTACTGTTTGGGAGGAACTGTAAATAAAAGAAGCAAGTATTTAAAATTATCAGCATGTTTTCCCTTAATCCAACCCAGTATAAACAATGGTATAAGTGTGTCAAAAACCATGAGAAATGGTTCTTGTAAGTTGATGTTATAATTACCTGAAGCAAGTCTTAAGTCTGAGAACAGGCAGTTTCCCTTCCAGTTCATCCAGAGAGTTGTGGCTGGGAATAGCTTCATCTTCAATCCCTGCCCACAGATCTAAGAGGGGAGTGCGGCTAGAAGGTGAGTAGGTTGAGTACGTAACTCTGCCCTGAAAGTCACAATAACAATCTCTTATTTGGGAGAAATGCAAGCTTAGTGTCTAAAACAATGGTTCAGTGGCAAAACAAGTGACTCTCAAATTATTCATCATTTGTTGTCCATATTTCTATAGCACTGAGGATGAATCAAATATAAACAATAATTATTGTAATATAATTTTGAGTTGAACTAGTATGCCATGCTCCATATATTGCTAGTGTTTACCTAAAATGCATTTTGTTAGGACTTTCTCAACATCCTCAGCTAATGTTCGATGTTTAACCATAGCCTTGAAGGCGATAGGGGTGTCTTTGCTGGTACTTTGAGAACTTGAAGTTCCGGTTCTCTTCAAAGGTGGTGTCAAAATTGAACAGTTTTCCTCACTTATGCATGATTGGAGAAATTTAGTAACAGTGACGTCAAAATTAATTGAAAAAACTATTTGTAGTTAGTTTATTGACACTCGTCACTTACTTTTCTTATATTATTGAGGGACTACTTTCAAAGGTCATTGCCTCCATTTTCAACCTCTCTCCAACTAACATCTGTTGTTGTCTGCTCTCTCTCTGGTGGTGGAATTATGAACTTCTTTGTCAAATTATCTACTGGTGGGATTTCAAAGTTCATTACTCTGTCCTTATTTTTCCATATGAATATGTTCTCCTATGTTGTTAGTTTATTTTGGTTTATCAGTCCTTTTAGTAATTTTGGATTTGGATCAATGTCATGATTTTTGTTACAAAAATGAAATGCTATTGCTGGCTTATCTTCTTGTTTCAATCTGATGTTTCTAAAGTGCTCTTTGACTCTGGTTTTTAGATTTCTTTTAGTTTGACCTATGTAGCCTTTTTCACAATTCTTACAACTTATCTGGTATATTCCGGATCTGTTAACTGATGGGATTTCATCTTTTGTTTTTGAATTTAGCAATTTTAAAACTGAGGTGCAACTTGGCACCTACTAATAGATACTCAGTATAAGATACTCAGAATAGATCATTTGACAAAGAAGTTCATAGTTCCACCGCCAGAGAGAGAGAGCAGATAACAAAAGACAGTTGGAAAGAGGTTGATAAGGGAGGCAATGGATTCCGAAACTATTCCTTCAAAAATATAAAATATAACTGACAAAGTGTGAAAAAACCAACTACAAATAGTTTTTTCAATTAGTTTTCCTCATTTTTCTTTATGAATATCTTTTCCACGTGGTAATGCAGTGGATCCTGAACACTTCTTAATAAATGGATTTCTTCTATATCATGATTTTCATATCAAAAATGTTATGCTACTTGTGATTCGTCCATTTCTTTGTTCTTGACGTTCCTAAAGTACTCTTTAAGCCTAATGTTCAAATTTCTTTTAGTTTTGCCAATGTAAAAGTTGTCACAGCCTTTGCAGTTTATTTGATATACAACTGATTTTTTGTCTATGGGTATCTCCTGCGGTGTTGTCGTGTTACATTCCCCCTAAGTGGTGTCTGACGAGCGTCAAACTAATCAATCTGAATGAAATACTATTTGCGCTAAGACAAAAATTCAGATTTTACAAAATGTGATCCATGAGGAAGGAGAAAGTAATGTATTTAACATAACCGGAAAAACTCATATTTTTAGCTCAAATAGTTTTCCGAATACAAATAAATAAAGTACATAGCATTATATTACAACAATGCATTGTGACGTAAGCACTGTAATAAATATCATTATTGGTTGGCATGTATGCATGAACGTATATTTGAAATTACTCGGAACTAAAACGTAAACATTTGACATGATGTGATAAAAGAAATATGTACTTTGAATAAGCCAAGGTGTTTGTTAAATTCAATGAGAGGAAATGATACACGGATCAATGAGACGTGATCCACCTTCCCCCCTTACTACTGCCAGAACAATCCAATAGAGTTAATGTGGGCTCAAATTATGTTGCAAACAGAAATAATATTTTTAAACTGACTGACGTAGGATGACTTATTCACGAAGAAATTGACAAGGAAGACAACAAGACTGGGAAAACTCCGTGAGACATCAGATAAACTACAGGAAGACAACTTTTGGGAAGAAATAACACATAACGAGATTTTGGAACCCAACATCATATATTTGCAGTACTCAGACGTTGAAGACAATGACAATGATGAATTATCTCTTAAAATAAGTAACATTCACAGCTATATGGATGTACCACTGGTATTTTTGTTGGATTAGGAAAATAAGTAATTCATAAACAATAATTAACTTTAAACTAAATATTTAAAACATTTTCGTAATATATGAATATCCATGTCACAATTGTGATTTCAACAACTGCATTATTATAAAACTTTGGAAAATTCAGTTTGTGTTCCCTTACATCTAGCGCCATGTACACTCACAAGTGTGTGAGAGAGAGAGAAATATAAAAAGAGCGGGGATAATGAGGTGGCAACGGTGAAGGCTCTAACGTATCTGATTCAGTACACACGAGAACTCTTCTCATTTGAAACACACATTAGTGTCGTGGCTCCTCTCCTCTTATCTCATCCTTCCACCCTGGGGTGTCTCACTTTGGGGCATAGGTACAATAGACCAATATTAGAGTCCCATTAGAGCCGACGATGTTAACCATAGTTTATGAAACATGTCCTCAATATAGGTACGTAAGTGAAGCTGATGTGTAATAAATACAACTCATCTATAATTTAATAATTATTTTGCTTCACTGTGGTGTTCCAATACAGTTAAATGTCGATACAATAGACCAAATTTGAACCTCCATAGCGCATTCCAGTTCATAGTTCAGAAAAGTTGTCATGTGAAATTCATTTTTGTGTAAACATAAAATTTTTAAATGATAATAATAATCAAACTATGAGAGTAAATTGAACAAACTATATAGAAATCAATTCACAAAACATTAGAAAGTAACTTTCAAATATACACAAATTTAATTTATTTGTAAAAACACACTATTCTGAATATTTTAGAGTTGCTCATGTATAACCACACATTTTCTACCATTTAATATTACTGTTAAAGAATTTGATGAAATTGTATACCTGAACAGTGGCACATCCAGCTCCAGTTGCATAAACAAACACTTTTGTAGGAAGGCTTGGAAGCTGAAGACTCTGAGGAGGTGAGTCAGGATGTAACTCGAGTGTATCTGTTAGTTCCATACCTGACGTGGCCAGAGACACTGTCAGAGCTCGGTGTCTGTCTAACGCCAACCAACCAAACATTGCAAATGCTTTCACTGCAGTATAAAGTAGCTACACAAAAGGAATGAAAACACAATTTAGTTCATAATATTTGCCTTTACTTCAAAACCATACCAAATACTGTAGTACTGTATCCAATACATTTGTTGAATAGCAAACTTTATATTACAATAAAATATAACAATTTGTGACCATTTTCACTTATCTCTTTAAAGAATTATATATTTTTCACAATTCACAGGACTTTTATTTCTTAATTCTTTTTAAACATCTGACTGTACTGACTGCAGTTTAATTGATGGAAATTAATAATTTCTTCACACTAGCCCTATATAGGCTAAGGTTTTTTTTTTGAATAGATAGAGTCAACAGTTAAGTGTTAAGTGCAGAGGTTGTACTCCTGTTAGTCCTGGACCCGTAGGACCAAGGACCCGGGCCTCCTTCTACCCGGGAGCGATGGATACTCCGGGGCTCTTTCCATAGGGCAATACCTGGAGTCTAAAACGTCCCCCTGCTGAGCACAACATCAAGACGAATGGGAGTGGATACGCCACTTACACGCAGGGAAGACTACCGAAAACCTCGGTGGGACCGCCTGGTGATCTACCACACCTTCTACTAGCTCTGCAGGCTAGTACCCGGGACTTATTAGGCAACCCTCTACCCCCTCCGGGCGGCCGTAGCCTGGTGATCTAGCACACCTTCTACTAGCTCTGCAGGCTAGTACCCGGGACTTATTAGGCAACCCTCTACGCCTTCCGGGCGGCCGTAGCCTGGCCGGAGGTACCCAATTCGCCGTGGGTGTCGGGGACACACTGCCCCCTCGACTCCAACCCAATCCGAACAGCTCCCCGACGAGAGGGGCTCCGCAGTTTGGCCCGAGGTTCCTCTAGTAATGTCAGAGGTACCACGAGCGCTAAGGGTCCGCAGCGCCCGCACCACGGCAACTGAAGGGGACGGATTCCCTCCCCTACGGGAAGATAGAGTCAACATAAATAATTCAATGCCATGGCCGGGATTTGAACCACGGTTCTCCTGGTTTCCATCCAGTCACTCTAACCCATTGAGCTACCATGGCCAACGTGCCATCCTGACATTAAATTCTCCTTTTGACTCATGTATTTCCCCGGTAGACCACTAGGGGCTCTCGCATTCGAGATACACCATTTGTGGCGACTTACTATCGTAAGTACTTGAGTCCCAGGCTTCATCATTTAACTCTTGTTATTTTAGTTAATTGAGTCAGTTTGATTCTATCTATATAATTAAAAAAAAAAACCTTAGCCTATATATGGCTAGTGCGAAGAAATGATTAATTTCTATCAATTAACTTATCAATCATCCATTTTGTCCTGTCGTGGTCGCCAAATGTTATGGGATGGAATTAAAACTACATTTAAGAAAGACCTTTTATTTTGTTTATGATGAAGCACTCATAATTTTTCCACAAATCAACAAAACAAAAGGAGTACTATACATTACAGAATATGTTACCAACTGTTCTAAACAGTTACTAGTCTAGTGATTTACATTTCTCAACTGGTAAGTTGACTAGTCTGTGTGTAAGACTGTCTATTATTGCATGTTTATCTGTAATTGGGTTATAGCTTTTCTGACTGTGTTGGCTTCCTGTAAATTCCAAACTTTAGTTTTGTGTCATTCCAGTTGGACCTTCAGGGCTGAAAATGGATGTGAGGGCTTCTGAAACTAGTCCATCAATAGTATAAAAATATAAGTGACAAAGTGTCAAAAACTGACTACAATAGGTTTTTCAAACTAAGTTTGTTTCATTTGATGTTTATACAAAGCTGAGGTAATCCTGACATATGCTTTGTAGCTAGCTGTAAGATTGGACATAAATATGTCTAACATTTTTATGTTTTTTATAAACAAAATAATACTTTATTTCAGATTATTTTAAAGATTAAGTACATACAGATGTTTTATTTTCTTGTTAGCTATTACATATAATACTGTACATACGTACCTCTCTATGTCTGTCGAGAAGATGAGAACGGTAGAAAAGGTAACGAGCCACTGGTTCAGCAGACTTGAGGTCACCAAGATGGCAGAAGGTCATGAGGGCGTACAAAGACGCCTTGTATTCACCAACACTAGCTGTTGAAACATAGATAAACTTATTATACAACTAGAATTTAACACAGGTAATTCTCTGACTTTATCCATTCTTAATTAACAACTACACCACATATAGTGTGATCCATATAAACCTGAACCATTTCAATAGGCCATAACTTTTCAACCAATAATAGGACGCACGTACAACTTTAGGAGAATATAATACACAATTGGGAGATTACATTACACTAATTAAGTTAATTGGGAGTCGATTAATAACACAAAACAACACTCACTTTTAATTTTTCCCGGAACCGGTTTCTGAGGCCTTCCCTCTATCTTCAGCCGGACATCGACTAGTTCTCATTGGTGTAGCTGGCAATATTTTGTCTTCGGTCTCCTCTGGTGGCGGTTCGAGGAACTTGCTGAACAAATCTTTCTGGGGGATGTCGAAATTGAATACTTTGTTCCTATTTTTTGAAATAAAGATTTGTTCCCATGTGGACAGTTCTTCTTTTCCTGTTGTATGTTTTAGTAATTTTGGTTCTGGATTTATGTTGTGGTTTTTTTCCCAAAAATGCGTGGCAACTGCTGATTTTTCTAATTGTTTGTATTTTATGTTCCTAAAGTGTTCCTTTGCTCTTGTTTCTAAATTTCTTTTGGTTTTTCCAATATAAATTTGACTACAGTCACAGCATTCAATTTGATATATACCAGACTTCTTGTTAGATGGAATGGCATCTTTGATGTTTGAGCAAATTAGGTTTTTTAAGGAGTAATGGTTCACTGGAGCTAGTTGAATGTTTTGTTTTTTGAAGACTTTTTTGAATTTATCAAAGGCCCATGGATGGTAAGTGAATTTTTTGAAGATCATTTTAGTTTCTGTAGCTGAGAGGGTTGTGGTTTCCTTTAGTAGTTTCTTCTTTTTTGCTAAGTTCACTTTTTTGTCTACTAGTGATTTGGGAAAGTCATTTTTCTGTGCTATTTCAATAATTTTGTTGTATTCTATTTTGTATTCTTCTGCTGTGAGAGGGATGTTGATCAGTCTGTGTGCTAAACTATTAAAGATTGCCTGTTTGTGGGATCTTGGATTGTAGCCATTAGCTTTTATGTAGTTGTCTGTCTGTGTTGGTTTTCTGTAAATGCCAAAGTTTATTCTATTTTTATTTCTGATTATTTTTAGATCTAAAAATGGTAAATACTCGTCTTTTTCAACTTCTACAGTGAACTTGATGCTTTTTTCTTGAATATTTAAAAGTTTTAGTGCATCACTGATGTGTTTTTTTGGCACTATGGCAAATATGTCATCTACATATCTTTGCCAGAGTTTGAACATCCATGGGAAACCTTTAGTGATCCTTATTTCTAGTGCACTCATGTACAGATCGGCCAGGAAGGGTGATAAGGGGTTGCCCATTGCTAAACCAGAAGTTTGATGGAAATATTTTGTTTGAAACTGGAAGAAATTCTGTTCTATGCATAAATTGGTAAGTTCGATGTAATCTGAAATTTCAAGTGATGACATTCCAAGTGATTTGAGCCATTTTTCTATCAATGTTGGGAGTTGTTTAACTGGTATGCTGGGAAACAGTGATTTAACGTCAAATGAGACTAGTGTGTCTTCTTCATTTAGTTCAGTATCCTTAATGTGTTCTATAAGTTCATAGGTGTTTTTGATGCTTAGGCTATCGAATTTTGGAAATGAGTTGAATTTGTTTGTTAGCCATTTTGCAAGTTTGTATGTTGGTGAATTTATACTGCTAACTATAGGTCTCATTGTTATGGATGGTTTGTGTATTTTGGGTAAGCCATAAAGTCTAGGTAAGGTTGGGTTATCTGGTTTAACTGCATATTTGTTTGATATTATACTTGATTTTGCTATTGTTTTTCAAATGATTTTATGCAAGCTGTTAATGGATTTTTGTTAATGGTTTCATATTCACTGTTAGTTAGCATTTCTTCCATTTTTTCAAGGTAATCAGATTTATCCATTATGACTATTTTGTTACCTTTGTCTGCCTTGGTGTATATGACGTTTTTTTGTTTCAATGAACGGATAATATTTTGTTTGCTCTTCTGAACGGATCTGGTTTTTATTTTTATAGAAAAATCAGCAGTTGCCACGCATTTCTGGGAAAAAAACCACAACATAAATCCAGAACCAAAATTACTAAAACATACAACAGGAAAAGAAGAACTGTCCACATGGGAACAAATCTTTATTTCAAAAAATAGGAACAAAGTATTCAATTTCGACATCCCCCAGAAAGATTTGTTCAGCAAGTTCCTCGAACCGCCACCAGAGGAGACCGAAGACAAAATATTGCCAGCTACACCAATGAGAACTAGTCGATATCCGGCTGAAGATAGAGGGAAGGCCTCAGAAACCGGTTCCGGGAAAATTTAAAAGTGAGTGTTGTTTTGTGTTATTAATCGACTCCCAATTAACTTAATTTATACAACAACACTGTTTTCAACACTTCCATGAAAGGATTTACATTACACTATTTACATCTCAGAGAAAATGTTGGAAGTGTCCTGCATCTATACATGTTTGCACTCGTCTCTCCATATTCTCTGAAGTTTTACGGAGAATATCCTTGCCAATGTTACTTATTTCGGTTCGAATGGATTCCTTGAGAACATCAATTGTCCGTGGCCTAGTCTTGTACACTCTATTTTTTAGATACCCGCACAAGAAAAAATCTGGTGAGGTTAGGTCAGGGGATATGGGGGTCACAAACCTTTTGAGATTATTTGATTATCAAAGAAATTGGTTACAAGTTCCATGGTGTTATTAGATGTATGGCACGTTGCTCAAATAACCTTCTCTCAATTCAATATCATCCAGCTGCTCCACAAATGTCTTGAAGATACCTTAGAAAAGGTATACCTAAATAGACTGTTAAACTTTATAAACAAACACAATACTAACTGATGTACAGTATGGTTTTCAAAAACATAAGTCTACAAAGGATGCAATAACTAAGACACTAAACAGCGTTATTAATAAACTCAATAATAGAGAGATGGTCACAGGGCCTTTTCTTGATCTCTCTAAGGCTTTTGACTGCGTTGATCAACAAATATTGGTAAATAAGCTAGAAGGATATGCAATTAGAGGAATTGCGGGTAAATGTTTAAAGTCACATTTGTTATAATAATAATAATAATAATAATAATAATAATAATAATAATAATAATAATAATAATAATAATAATAATAATAATAATAATAATAATAATAATAATAATAATAATAATAATAATAATAATAATAATAATAATAATAATAATAATAATAATAATAATAATAATAATAATAATAATAATAATAATAATAATAATAATAATAATAATAATAATAATAATAATAATAATAATAATAATAATAATAATAATAATAATAATAATAATAATAATAATAATAATAATAATAATAATAATAATAATAATAATAATAATAATAATAATAATAATAATAATAATAATAATAATAATAATAATAATAATAATAATAATAATAATAATAATAATAATAATAATAATAATAATAATAATAATAATAATAATAATAATAATAATAATAATAATAATAATAATAATAATAATAATAATAATAATAATAATAATAATAATAATAATAATAATAATAATAATAATAATAATAATAATAATAATAATAATAATAATAATAATAATAATAATAATAATAATAATAATAATAATAATAATAATAATAATAATAATAATAATAATAATAATAATAATAATAATAATAATAATAATAATAATAATAATAATAATAATAATAATAATAATAATAATAATAATAATAATAATAATAATAATAATAATAATAATAATAATAATAATAATAATAATAATAATAATAATAATAATAATAATAATAATAATAATAATAATAATAATAATAATAATAATAATAATAATAATAATAATAATAATAATAATAATAATAATAATAATAATAATAATAATAATAATAATAATAATAATAATAATAATAATAATAATAATAATAATAATAATAATAATAATAATAATAATAATAATAATAATAATAATAATAATAATAATAATAATTTATTTTCATCCATAATAACACTTACATGTTGTCGGATACGTCAAAATAAACAGTTATATACATTTAATTACAATTCGTCCAGTCTATACAAGCATTTTTGTATTAGAAACTTGTTTAGTTCATTTTTAAATAATTTACCTTTTATTGTTTTTAGTGAATTTGGTAGTTTATTAAATAATAATTTTCCCATTATTAAGGGATCTTTATCTGTTGACTTCTTATTTAAAGTTATTCTGTGGTAATTATTTTGTGTCCTTGTTTCATGTTTGTGACAATGTTTATTTAAGTTACCCATTTCATCCTTGCTAATTACAAGCATTATTACTTTAAAAACGTATAGAGATACTACTGTTAGGATTTTGTTTTCTACAAAAACATTTCTACATGATTCTCTTCTATTTACCTTATATATACATCTTATACATTTCTTCTGCAAAACTAGCAATCTGTTCATGTTAGTCATACAAGTGCTTCCCCATATCTCAACTGCATATTGTAGATGTGAATGTATTATTCCATAATAAGTTAGTTTCAGATATTCAGAATTTAGGTATTTTGCTAGGTTCCTTAATAAATATAGATTTGTACTTATCTTTTTACATATATAGTCGATATGATGTCTGAATGTTAGGTTTTCATCAATAATCACTCCTAAGAATTTTATCTTATCTAATTGCTCGATTTGTTCACCATTTATATTTATATTAATAGAATTACTACTATACCTGTTATTGCGGTGTTGGAACATGACTGTTTTTGTTTTTTGAAGATTTACTTTCAAGCTATTGTTTGTAAGATAATTATAGATAATTTGCGTTTCTGTAGTTATTATTTTCTCCATTCCATTTACTTCCTTAGTACCAAATATCAATGAGGTGTCATCGGCATACGTCACTGTTTTTGAGTGTGTAGTTATAGGAAGATCATTCACGTAGATCAAAAAAAGTATTGGTCCCAGGACAGATCCTTGAGGAACTCCTGCTATGATGTTTTCATAATTGGATGTGATTGATTCTATTGTATTTCTACTCTTGGTTCTAACTACTGTACATTGTTTTCTGTTTACTAAATAGGATTTTAATATTGTGTGAAATTTCCCCCTTATGCCATACTTCTGCAATTTGTTCAGCAGCATTTCATGTGATACACTGTCAAATGCTTTAGATAGGTCAAGGAATATCCCTGTGATCTTTTCTTCATTTTCAAGCCCTTGGAGTATATTGTGATATAGCTCTGCTATCGCTGTGGTTGTGGAGTGATTTTTCCTGAATCCATGTTGAGATTTACTTAGTATATTGAATTTATTTAGAAAGCTTATTAATCTATTATTTAACACTTTTTCAAATACCTTAGCAAAAACAGAAGTTAAGGTAATAGGTCTATAGTTTTCTGCTTTTGTTTTATTGCCTTTTTTAAATATTGGTCGAACTATGCTTATTTTTAAACAATCAGGAAAAGAATCCTCCATTATTGATGCATTTATCAGGTGCTCAAGTATATTTAGTAGGGCATATTTACAATGTTTCAGTGTTTTTGTAGATATTTCATCCCACCCCGTCGATGTGTTATTATTTAGTTCATTTATTATTTTTTCTAGTTCCTCTTTAGTGGTTCCTTTTATATAAATGGTTGATAATATTTCATTTGTCCCTTGTGTTGTATCCCTAATCTGACTGATTTTATTGATTCCCATTTTTAAGAAATAATTATTGAAGATTTGACAAATTTCTTTAGGATTTTTAACTAGCTGCGCATTTTCTTCTAAAGTTATGTTTTCAAATGTCTTATTGTTCATATGATGTTCTTTTACAATTCCCCATATCGTCTTTGCCTTATTATTTGATTTTATTATTTTGTCACTAAATTGTTGTCTCTTTAGATTAATTAGTTCTTGAGCATACTTCTTTTTAAAAGCTTTATATTTATCCCTAAAAATGTCTAAGTTTGTTGATTTATAGAATGTATGGTAATCCTTCATTTTATCTCTAATCTTTGTTACTTCATATGGAATTTTAATACATTGATTATTAGGTTTGGTAACTCTCTTGTTTTTGATTGGGCAGTGTGTCTCAAGGTGCTGTTTTATAATGTCAAAGAAGCAGTCCCATTTTTTATTACTATCCTGCAATGTATAAACTGCGCCCCATCTCTCTTTTGTTAAACTAACTAGGAGCTGGTTCAGATTGTTAGTAGTCATTTGTCTTAACTTCATGAATTCTGTTATTTCAAGTTCTTCCCCTATATAACTGATATCCATAATTTGGGAACTATGGTCAGAAATACAATAATCTACAATTTCTGTTGAGTAATTATTCTTTTCAATATTGGTTATAATATGATCTATTGATGTAGCTGAGGTGGGTGTGATTCTAGTTGGTTCTTTAATAATGTCTTTTAAATTATAACTTGAAATTATGTCAAGTAGGTTTTTATAATCTGTATTATTTGTGCTAGTATTTATGTTTAGATCCCCTATCAAAATTATTTTGCTATTTATACCTATTTTTGTTTTATTTAGCATGTCGTCTAGATAGCAAAGAAAATCACTAACTTTGGTACTTGGCGATCTGTACAAACCCACTATTTGCAAGTTTAGTTTTCCTGTTTGTATTTTTGTTGTGGCTACCTCAAATATTTTTTCTACGCTGTAAACTTTATCCCAGTTTGATATAGACAAATTAGCTCCAGATTTTAAAAATATAGCTACCCCACCCCCTTTATGATTTTGTCTGGAAAAGTGTGATATCAATTTATAATTTTGTATTTGAAGGCTTTTAATTTGCATATTGTCCAGTCCATGTTCTGTCAACACTGCAATATCAGGTTTACATGTGTTTAATACTATATCTAGTTCTTCAATTTTGTTGGATATATATTGTACATTTTGATGAAATAACCTTATTGTTTTACTATTAACAACGTTTATATTTACTACAGGAGTGTTTGGTTTAGTTTGAGTGAAAACTGTTTCTGTTACTGAGTCAATACCATTTGCTTTAACATCCACCACCTTACTAATTAGTTTCCCCTTAATACTGAACAGATTGCCCTATTCAACAGGTTTCCAAATTTGAAGGATCCCCTTCTATTTAAATGAACTCCGTCTCTAGCAAAGTCTCTATCTTCTAACCAATAATTTGCATCAACCAGTAAACAGTCCTTCTTCTCACATAGCCAGTTAATTTCTTCATTTATTTTCATAATTCTCCTAATATTTACATCCCACCTACGAAGTACCCCACTTATTATGATTTTTGTTTCTTTTGATTTCGATCTAATGTTGTTTACAAGATCCATAATGTCCCCCATTATCTCTTCTGCCATTACTCCATGTTGAATATTGTTCGTACCTGCATGTATCAGCATTACGTCCGGTTTTTGCTGCTGAAGGTTCATCTTCTCCACTTTTTCTTGCAGCTCGCCTACCTTGATTCCAGGAAAACAACGTACTTCAAAACCTTTTTCCCGACACAGGTTTCCCGAAAACTTTAGTATCGAGTCGCCTACCACAAGCACATTTTTGTTTTTTATTTCTGTTTCACTTTCACAATGTTTCACATTTCGCATTTCACTTTCCACACGGTCTTGTGCTTTATTTTGAATTTCAAGCCTGTCCTTTACGCCACTACTGCGTTGCTTTGTTGAAGAATCCTGTTTCCCATTCCTGGTTACAGTAGCGAAGGTTTTATTCTTGCAGTCGCACTCTTTCTTCTTTTTGAGTTCTTCATTTTCCTTTTTTAATAAGTTGATCTCTTTTTGAGCGTTTTGAAGATCTCTGTTAAGCAGGTTAATCACCACGTGTAGCGATGCTATTGTTTGTGCATCTCGCGTTTGCTCTATGGCTCCCGTAAGCAGCTGATCATTTCCATCAAAATTCTCCAGAGTTGCCTTGTCTTTTATGCTGTCTTCATTTCCCTTTGTTCCTTTGGTATTTTTAGGTACAGTTGGTTTATCTTCTAGGTTATTGCTCACATTTACGTATAAATTGTGTTTACTTGATCGCGTTACAATTCCTACGGCCGCCATTTAGATAGAAAGCAAGGAACCGAAATTAGATCACTGGGTAGGGAGGGAACCATAGAATGTCACATATCCACAGTACGTACCACCAAGTATGGAGTACCACAAGGTTCGATTCTTGGGCCTATATTATTTTTATTATAAATTACCTATATGATGATCTTAGGATAAAGGGTACTGAAGTTATACTGTATGGCAATGACACTACAATTGTTGTTTCTGCCGAAAATATGCAGCAGTTAAATAATAAATGTAATGAGATAATGCTAAGCCTGGAAAACTATTTTCTTGTCCACAATCTCCGTCCAAATATCAGTAACACGAACTATTTACTTTTTACATTAAACAGAAGCAATCACAGTAACGAAGAGTTAAAATTGGTGTACAGCAATCAAGTAATATCAGGAGTTCAAAACACAAAGTTTCTAGGCATCCATATTGATGATAATCTTTCATTTCAGAATCATGACCTGATGACTTACTCCAAATTCACCAGCTTACCAACATGTTGCCATTTCAAATGGTTTGTTCAGTATACTGTGACTTAGTGGGTTCGTGAAATGAAAAATCCAATTGCAGCACTCAAAAATGTTCTTTATTTCCACCGACTTACAGTTAAACACTTGCCAATTACACAGAATTACAGAACGCACACAACTACGATTCACCAGTTTGTCCGTTACAATTCCACTTTGCTCTCACAATTACGTACAATCCTCCGATGCACGTACACAATCTTCTCGTCCGTACACTAGCACTGCACTCTTACGCTGCTCGCCAAGAACAGACTGACTGACTGACTCAATTCACTCACTGCAGCCCTTTTTATAGGGATATCACTGTTTTCTAGAAGTCTCTGGTTTCAGTGAATTACCGCGAAGATTCCAGAGGACAGGGGAAGGGGAAAGAGGCGGCCAGCGACAAGTGACACTCCCCTAATCAACCCCTCAGTTAGTGACTGAGATTAATGGGAGGGTGTGGCTTGGCTGCCTCTGGTCCCTTCTCAGCTGTTGTTGGTCGGGCTTTCCGCTAATTGGGTGACAATACTTTGCGTTGTTTCATTCCCATTTAGAATACAGAGCGATGATATGGGGAACTTTGCCAAAACTTCTTTCATGCAGAACTTCTTACTCCAAAAAAGAGCTGTAAGAGCTATGGCCAAAGTTAGCAGATTGCAGTCTTGCAGGCCATACTTTAAGCAACTTAAAATACTTCCTTTAATTTGTATATATGTATTCTTCACTAGCTTTTATGTTAAAACATCAAGTGAATCCCCTCAACTAAACAAAGCTGTACATCGAGATTCAACTGTATTGGAACACCACAGTGAAGCGAAAAATTATTAAATTCTTAGATACAGCTACATACAAAGAAAAAATGTTACAGTTACTACAACAAAAGGAATTCCAGGAAATAGATTCTAATCCACTCAACCGATGCATAAAAGATGTACAAAAAACCATCATTAATAGTAAAATTTTAACAACTACAGAACAAAAAACTATCAAACCAGACAACCCCACCCTTGCAAGAATATATGGTTTGCCTAAAATACATAAACCCAACATACCCATGAGACCCATTGTAAATAATATAAACACTCCTACTTACCTTCTGGCAAAATGGCTAACCAAAAAATTTCAGTCCTTTCCACAATTCCATACTCTGAGTATAAAAAACTCTTTAGACCAGGTAGAAAAAATTCAAAATCTTAAACTAAAACCTCATGACACTTTAGTATCCTTTGATGTCCGCTCCCTCTTCCCTAGCATTCCATTAGACAAACTTTTGATTCAACTGAAAAAATGGCTAAATTCTATAAACCTGGATGCCAATGCAATAGAAGAATATGTGGCAATGACTGAATTATGTATACATCAAAATTATTTTGTCTTCGATGGAAAATATTACAAACAAATTTCAGGACTAGCTATGGGAAGCCCGCTATCACCATTTTTGGCCAATCTATACATGAGCTTTTTCGAAACACATATTACTAAAGCCTTCCCTCATATGTTTAAAACATGGTACAGATACGTAGACGACATCTTTGCAATAGTGCCCTACAAACTAATAGATGATGCTTTGAAACTACTCAACCTGCAAGAACCCAGCATACAATTCACAGTAGAAACTGAAGAGGACTGTACTCTACCTTTTTTAGACCTTAAAATCAAAAAAGGCAATGAAAAACTAGAATTTGGCATTCATAGAAAAGCAACACACACAGATAATTACATCAAAGCAAATAGTTTCAACCCAATTCCACACAAACATGCAACCATCAACAGTCTGACACACAGATTAGTAAATCTACCTCTCAGCCAGCAAGAATATCAAAACGAATACCATCAAATCTTAAAAACTGCAATTAAAAATGGATATGGAAAAAACCTTGTAGATAAAAAACTAAAATTATTCAAACTTCAAAAGAAATTAAAACAGATCACAGCTCTCACACCAATAAAACAAGAAACTAGATTTGCTAAATTTACTTACCACCCCTGGGCCACAAAAAAGTTCCAAAAAATATTCAAGAAATACAATATAACATTGGCACCAAAAAACAATTACAACATTAAAAACCTACTTCACAGTAATAATACTGATAAGATAAAACCAGAGGAAAAGTCAGGCATTTACAAAATTAAGTGTAAAGACTGTGAAAAAATTTACATAGGAAGGACAAAAAGGAACATAGGCACTAGAAAGAAAGAACACTTCAGGCACTTAAGATACAAAAATATTGATAAGTCCGCAATAGCAGCTCATTTCTGGTCTGAAAATCATGAAATTGAAGATAGCACAGAATTACTAAAATACGTACAAAAACATAGTGAACTTGTCATATGGGAGAGGATATACATAGAAAAACATAAAAACCAACTAATGAACTTTGAAATCCCGCTAGAAGAGAATCCCACATTTCAGTTCATCACTAAATCAACAGATGGCAGCAACAACCCCAGAATTACCTACACCGCTGGATCTAGCGTCAGTCGCACAAGAGCCGTAGATGCAAGCGAAGATTTGCGAAACATGTCCTCAAAATAGCTACGAAAGTGAAGCAGATGTGTTAAAAAATGCGACTCATCTAAAATTTAATAAAGCTGTACATACTTATTTTACTCGCAGACAAAATGACGTTTTTCTGAGTTCATACAGGGATACCTTTGGTAATAAAAATATAATTAAATATCTTAATGTACTACCAACAGATCTAAAGGGATTAACTGATATAAAACTGTTTAAGAAAGGACTCAAGAAATATCTACTAACATACTGCTCCTACAATTCACAGGAATTCTTAAACAACAGTACTAATTAGTCTTAAACACATTAATGAAGATGTAGTTATGCTACACATTTAAAGTGTCATTTTTGTAACGAAATGGTTATAACTTGCATAAATTTAGAAGTATCCTGCTTTTGTAGTTTTCTTCTTTGTTAACTGGTTGTTTTGTTATCAATGATGCACAACAATTATTTGTATTCAGTAATATGTTCTGTATAACTTACACCTGGCTTGTGTGCATCATTTTAAATTCCTATTCCTATCCCTATCCCTATCCCTATCCCTATCTGTATCCCTATCCCTATCCCTATTCCTCCTCCTACTCCTACTCCTCCTCCTCCTCCTCCTCCTCCTCCTCCTCCTCCTCCTCCTCCTCCTCCTCCTCCTCCTCCTCCTCCTCCTCCTCCTCCTCCTCCTCCTCCTCCTCCTCCTCCTCCTCCTCCTCCTCCTCCTCCTCCTCCTCCTCCTCCTCCTCCTCCTCCTCCTCCTCCTCCTCCTCCTCCTCCTCCTCCTCCTCCTCCTCCTCCTCCTCCTCCTCCTCCTCCTCCTCCTCCTCCTCCTCCTCCTCCTCCTCCTCCTCCTCCTCCTCCTCCTCCTCCTCCTCCTCCTCCTCCTCCTCCTCCTCCTCCTCCTCCTCCTCCTCCTCCTCCTCCTCCTCCTCCTCCTCCTCCTCCTCCTCCTCCTCCTCCTCCTCCTCCTCCTCCTCCTCCTCCTCCTCCTCCTCCTCCTCCTCCTCCTCCTCCTCCTCCTCCTCCTCCTCCTCCTCCTCCTCCTCCTCCTCCTCCTCCTCCTCCTCCTCCTCCTCCTCTTCCTCTCCCTCCTCCTCCTCCTCTTATTACTATTATTATTATTATTATTATTATTATTATTATTATTATTA
The DNA here is from genome assembly GCA_030765055.1 of Mantis religiosa. NCBI lineage: Eukaryota > Metazoa > Arthropoda > Insecta > Mantodea > Mantidae > Mantis > Mantis religiosa. Next base: position 4,033,562 of record CM060952.1, read on the forward strand.
TTATTATTATTATTATTATTACTATTACTATTACTATTACTATTACTATTACTATTACTATTACTATTACTATTACTATTACTATTACTATTACTATTACTATTACTTTTACTTTTACTATTACTATTACTATTACTATTACTATTACTATTACTATTACTATTATTATTATTATTACTATTATTATTACTATTATTATTACTATTATTATTATTATTATTATTATTATTATTATTATTATTATTATTATTATTATTATTATTATTATTATTATTATTATTATTATTATTATTATTATTATTATTATTATTATTATTATTATTATTATTATTATTATTATTATTATTATTATTATTATTATTATTATTATTATTATTATTATTATTATTATTATTATTATTATTATTATTATTATTATTATTATTATTATTATTATTATTATTATTATTATTATTATTATTATTATTATTATTATTATTATTATCATTATCATTATCATTATCATTATCATTATCATTATCATTATCATTATCATTATCATTATCATTATCATTATTAATTACCATTTATTAATATTGATGTGTCTAGTACCACTAATTGTATCATTGTAATTATTTGTATCTTATCCATTATAATTGCTTCTGACATGATCTTCAATAACACCAACTGTGTATATTGTATGATTGGAATAAACTAATACTAATACACATATAAACTTCAGTGTTTACAGTTGTATCAAAGAAAATGGAACATTTAAGACTGTCAACTTTCAAAAATTGTCAGTGTTGTCAATTCTCCCAGAGTCACTGAGATCATTAAAACAAATTTCTACATTATACGAGCTTTCAAAGGGAAATCATGGCCTATTGAAATGGTTCAGGTTTATATGGATCACACTGTATTTAATGAATTCAATGGTCAACAGATGTACAACTACTGCTATAACTGAGCAGCAAATAAAAATGAAACTAGTCTTTATAGAGAGTGTAATATAAAGTTATGTCAACAATGTGCATAGAGGATAAAAAGGTTGTATATGAACACAGAACCAGGAATCGTTTATTTCCTTTTTAGAGTACTTTTTCTACAGCTGAATCCTATATGAGGGTCGGCTGATAAGTTCCAGGCTTTGCAATAAAAAAAAAACCTTTATTTCTCAACATAATCTCCAGAAAGGCTAATACATTTGTCATAATGTTCTAATTTAATTAATCCATCTCTGTAGTGCAATTTATCATGGTCCTCAAAATAACTGTTTAGTGCATCAATGACCTCCTCGTTGTTGTGAAATCTTCGTCCTTCAAGAAATTTTTTGAGGTTCAGGAACAGGTGGTAGTCACTGGGTGCTAGATCTGGCGAATAGGGTGGATGTTCAAGCAATTTGCACATTTTTCCCATTGCAATGACTGAACGATGGTTCGTAGCATTGTCGTGAAGAAACAGCTTTTTTTCTTTGCAAAATGAGGTCTTTCTTTTGTCACCTCATCACTTAAATGTTGCAGTAAGCTTGCGTAGTAGTCATCAGTGATACTTTTACCCTTTTCCAAGTAATCAATAAAAATATTTCCCTGTACATCCCAGAAAACACTCGCCATAACCTTGTTAGCTGACAAAATTGACTCAAAAATTCACTGGGTTTTTTATGGTAGAGCTTCAAATTCTTAACAGAAACATTTTTTCTTTGCAACTTTTGATCAGGCGTCAACAAACGTGGCACTTATCTTGCAGAGAAGTTGTGAAAGCCCAAAAAATTACTTAAAATATTACCTGCACGTTCTTTTAATATGTTTACAGTCTCTGCTATCTCAAACAACTTTAATATGCAATTTTCCAGTACTAAACAATGAATTGTTTCAATAATTTATGGAGTTGTGACTTCCACAGGACGTCCAGAGCGAGGCTCATCACTAGTGCTCGAATGTCCCATTTTAAACTCTACAACCAACCTTTTAATTATTGTATATCAAGTAACAGAGCGAGGCTCATCACTAGTGCTCGTACGTCCCATTTTAAACTCTACAACCAAGCTTTTAGTTATTGTATATGAAGGGACAGAGCGAGGCTCATCACTAGTACTCGTACGTCCCATTTTAAACTCTACAACCAACCTTTTAATTATTGTATATGAAGGGACAGAGCGAGGCTCATCACTAGTGCTCGTACGTCCCATTTTAAACTCTACAACCAACATTTTAATTATTGTATATGAAGGGACAGAGCGAGGCTCATCACTAGTACTCGTACGTCCCATTTTAAACTCTACAACCAACCTTTTAATTATTGTATATGAAGGGACAGAGTCTTTCAATGTACTGTCCATTTCCTCCTTGATCTCTTTAGGCGTTAAGCCTTTCAAATGGAAGTATTTAATCACTGCTCTTTTTTCCAAATCTTCCATTTTCATGAAACTTCTACACTTTTCTTGTTTAAAATGTTGTCATTCAAAAACTAAATAAACTATTGACCTGTAACTATGGATACTAGATAGTCTAGAGTTAAACTATATGCTGGCCTAGTGGTGCCATCTCTATGTGAGGCTGGGACTTATCAGCCAACCCTCGTGCAACACTTAATGATAAAACGGTGGGAAAATGGGAAATCACAAGACATGTTAAAAATGGCCGTTACTAGCTCCAATGCATCCGTCAACCCACCCTCACATGAACTCCCTAATGCATTGAGTTAGCCTCTGGCGGCCTTTCACAACTCAAGTACAAAGAGTCTCTACATCTGGAACTGGAGTTGCTTAAACAAGAGATTTCAAATGTCCCCACAAATAAAAATCTAATCTCTGTTTCATATAACCTTGCCCCGCTGACATGTATCACTCCGCGTTCAGCTACCTTACCCCTTACCCTAATTGGCTAATGCTTTCGCGCCACAGGCCATAGGTGGTGCCTTCCCATCACATTTTAACTTGCAGTAAACGACATAATAATTGTCAGGAAGATAGATAAAATCATACAAATAAGAATATGAAGGCATGCAAAAATACAAGTTTATAATGAAACTGAGCAAGTTGAAACTGAATGAATGAGCAATGAAACTAAAACAAGTTTATAATGAAAGGCCTTCGGCCTTTTCCACTGGGATTTTTTTAAACCAGCACACATACATTGCAAAACTGCTTGTCTTTCAGTCTTAAAAGTCGTGTCACGCCATATTTGTCGTGTGTCCTTCATTGACCCAAGTCTCGTTAAGGCGGTATATTTTGCGACTTGTATCTCGGTACAGTCTGATTGTCCTTAAATAACATCTTCGCCACACAGCAATATCGCCCCTGGAGTGGTAAGTTCTCCTGTTGTCTCAATTTCATGTTGCGATGTTCCTATTCATCTAACACTCACACCTGTAACTTCAGAGCACAGCTATTTGACTTCTCTCACTGTCAAATACGGATTCTTCTCTGTGAGTGCATTAAACACATGCACCACAATTCTTTTTTTCGCCTGTTTGTAAAGGTTTTCTCTTGCGATGCTTTAGCAAAAAACTGGCGGTAGACTCTGCCATTATACATATAATAAGTACACGCGCAATAAACGATCAATAAAATAATTTAGCTCTCTCACTCGGCACAACACACCTTTGAATGGCGATATATGACTAATCCAGTTCAAAACAAAGTCAGTGATAAAAGTCATATAAACAAATATGTCATCACTACCGCTAAATCACGTGCTGTCGTGTCATGTGCTTGAGAGCAAAGGAACCTCCTCTTTACTTCGTTTAAGAATTAACATGCATTTCAGATAAATCAACTCTGTTGTGTAATATATTTAATTCAAATAGTTACAAAAATATAAATTTGACAATTCTCTTCCAACATATAAAGATATATCACCATGTTAAATAACGAACTAATTTTTACTGTACAACAGTCTGCACCACAACAGCAGCCAATGAGAGGGGACTAGGTCACGTGACCGTTAAGAGATACGGGGCAAGCTTATGTGAAATAAGGATTAGTGAGTTTAAGCCAGATGAGTGTGGAGGCCACAGAATTGGTCTACATCTTTCTATCCATTTACCAAGAAACCTATATGTGTTTGATTAGAAGAATAAAGCAACAAGCAGTTCTCTGCTCCCAGTAACTGTTGTATTTTGTCAAAGAGAATTAAGGAGGCTTTAGCCATTTCCTCCAAGAGGAGCAAACTTAACCATGATGCTGGATTTCAGTTCAGCTCCTCTTGGAAACCGACCTTAGAAATGGAAATCCATCTACTTAAGAAGTACATATCAATACAGCTTGATAATCAAGTTAAGTAGTTATGTTTCTTTGATCCAATTAATTTTCTATACTCACACCATCCCCTGACCTGGCATTTAATTTACTGAAAACAGTCTTTTGTTCAGTAATGCAACTATAGTAGTGTTTTGTCTATGTTTGTATTTGGGTTATATCCAGTGTTTCATTTGTGTTATAACATTTATAAATATCCTGATGATGGGAGAGATGCACACTCCCGAAATGTTCATTTCTAATTGTCTTTTCACCTGGCTTGCTGCCCAAGAACATCTTGAGCATATTTGTTGCCAGGAAAGCTTCAGGTCTTATGTTTATATACATGTTAGTTCAACAAAATAAATATTTACACCCATTTTACCTACGCTAATCCATAGTTTTTTGTCCCCCCCCCCCTTGAATTATAAGAGTGCAGCTTATCTCTTAACACATGTTAATGATATAGAAGAAAGTTAAAGATGACTAACCCATAATTGGCTCTTTCCTATGTCTTCCTGCACCTTCCTCATAAAGCCAGTCTGGAGCCTCTTTGTTGAGAAGTGGGCGTTGCCAACCAAAATCTCCCTCCTCGTTTGTAGAAACATTGCGAAGTCTATCCAAAGCAATGTTTGAAAGTTCACTCTTTGCCAACACTAAGGCATACGTCATCACTGCCATGGAGTTTGGAGAACTAACTCGAAACACATTGCGTTCCAGGAAGTATCGCGCTCGTAGCATCGTCTCCCAGTCAATCTGAACACATTACAAGTTTTGTTAAATGAGCAAGTAGCACAATTACATGAATATTGACAAACCTCATAGTGTAACACTAACCCTCACTTACTGGTCAGGTTGTCATGGAAACAAAGCCTTCCAGCAACATGTTGTTTAACTGCCATTATAAAGCTGGATTTAAGGTAAGAAAATAATTTTAACTAGTTAGAAATTCAATTGTTCTTCCACACTAGCCTTGTGTAGCCTAAGATTTGGATATATAGAGTCAGACTAAAAATTACACAAATTTAACTACAGTATACCACAGGACAGAAGTCTCCGAGGGATGAGATGCAGGGACATTGCAGAAGGTTCCCACGCCTTCCCTGGACAGCTTTATGACACTCTATGTCAGTACAGTTACAGACCATTCAAAAACATTCTAATAGCTTCTACTTTTATGAATGAATCTTCTCGGTTATAGTGTACAGAGTGAATAGGACGCATGGTTCTGCTCCTTGTGTAGCATGCATTCCCTGTCACACACATTCGCTGTCCTTCTCCCACTATGTAAGGGGGCACATTCCTTTCAGGGACCTACTTTGCGTAGCTGGACAGTATTTGTAAAAAAAACTTTACTGATCTTAAGAAAATGATATCAATTTTTCTTATTTCCATTTCTATGTTTGCAATACGACTGGCGTTGGACAATTGATACTTGCTACTGCTAGCTTTGTATAGTCACGTGACGTGCCCTCTAGTGACAGGCAGTGAACTTCCACGCTCTGATCAGAACAACACTTCGTTACACACGCCACTATATCACCATCCTGTCACCGGTTTGCACATACAAGACTCTGGCTCCTTTCTTTTTGAACACCCCTTATAGAATAAGAATACTGGCATCAAGATGGATGAAGAAATAGAATAGTAATGGATGTGGGTTTGGATGGCCATGATGAAGAGGAAGAAGAAGCAAATACCTTAGTTGGTTTTATGGATTCCAAAGATGACAATGGCAGTTGTACAGACATAATAACTGATATCCATCATTTAGACGACATTGACACAAATGAAAGCTCTACAGATACAGCAAGTGAAATGGATGTGTAAGAACCAGTATCTTCACATCAAAATTAAATAAATCAATGTTGTTCTGTTCCTTGGCATAGCACATTTTCTGTCTTCAATAATGTGTATATTTTTGTGACATGCTGTTTACCTTTTCTCCCCTCTGATAGCCAGCCGTGTGGTATAAACAGACAACAGCACCTCCGCTGTGAACTATCTTCCTAAATGTCCAGGTAATAGTAGATAAGCCATAAAAGATTGCCATAAATAAAAACACCAATGTACAAATTAACTACTATAGAGAACATGTAAACAAAAAAAAAATATATATATATATATATTCTTGCACTGGACAGTTGAAATAAACTGCCAATTGAGGTAATATACACGATGTTCATTTTTATTCACTATTTCCCGCTCTCCAAATGAGCAAGAATGATGTCATAGTTGATTGGTGAGTCTATCTTGAAATCACAGTGCCCTCTATGGAGAAGAAGTGGTAAATTTTGCGGAACAGTAACAAATTACACCGCTCTCAGTGTGGTTGCTCTGGTAACTTATACAAACAGCTTCCCCTGGATATGAACACAGACCACCATGTCTTAATGGTGGAATGCTACTTTCGTACTGGCATTAAAATTGGTGTGATATATAAGTACAGTCTAAACCGCTGCATAGAGGAGTTTATACAAAGTTATCCAGCATTCAGACAAGTCTCTCGCAGCTTAATGTTGTCAAAAGTGTCCAGGTAACGTCAAATTGACTTTCTTTTGTTTGTAACATAAACGTCTTACGTTTTATCAGTATACAATATAAATCTTTTGTCATTCTCACGCTTAATTAAAATGTCTATTAATGTTGGTATCCTTATGTCTTTAAAACCAATAGATACATCAAACATTTACAAGATACAGGATCAGTTACTCGCAAAAAGAGAGACACTGGACGCTATAAAGTGACTGGTCCCAAATGTTATGACAGAAAGACCTTCTCGCAATACAGACAATGTTTAAGGGGAAGAGAGAAAGGAAATATAAGAAAATGGACACATAAGACTATGTACTACAGATATTTTCTTGTTTAGACTTGGATAAAAGCTTTGTACATATTGTAACACTAATTTATTTTTCATTCCTAGAACATGTTCTGCTAATTTTCTGGTTTGTAATGAAGTTACATTGTGAGGAAGCTGTGAGTGATAGAAAAGAATTGAGATCAAACTGAAATATTTCTATTTTATGTGACAGGTTTACAATATGCATATATGTCTACTATAACAGAAAAACAGATGTTCATTGTGAAATAAGTGTTTTTTGACTTATCATTTCGTATATTCTTCATGGTCTACTTTTATGGCTGCAGAATTAGCTTTATAGTGCATTGCAGTTATGACTTTGTGGGTTCGTAGAATTAAAAGTCCAATTTGCCGAAATTCTAAATGTTCTTTATTTCCGTAGAAATACACTTCATAGCAGCACATACATAACATCATCTTCCAAGGTCGATGACAACAAACAGCATTCTGATTACACCTGTTTACAACATCAGCTTTCGTTACAACAACACTCTACAGCTGTTTTCTGCTTACAATTCTTTACGACTCACTCTTGGTGAGTTGTCGCCTTCTTAAATACCTCATTGATAAATTCTAGATATTTTCGGAACAATAAAGAAACTGAAAAATCTCTATCAATCAAGATGTCACCAGAAATTTCCATTTATCTCAGTTTGTTTGTTTTGGCAGACCTTTATCTCACGCTATCTTTAACTGCTTATGCAAGCTCTTCATTACCGTGAAACATTATCCGTATGTTATATATTTGCGCCGAAACTTTTATGCCCATTGCCGTGACAATAAACAGTTATATCTATGCACCAGGTGAAATTACGCACCTTTATATGCGTAAATAGCATATTTACCTGCCGGTAGAGGGAGACCTCAAAGCTGCTGTCAACACATCTAAAACGATCGCACGCTGCTAGGGGAATCGTATATAAACTCTCTCCATCAACGGTGCTATTGATGACGTGTAAAACTACAGATAAAAATGAACACTGTGTACTTAAAGACAACTAAGAATACAAAATTGAATCGAGAATATATTGACACATTGCTTCACTCACACTGTTTATTCACAGGACATGTTTCAAGAGCTCTTGCTCTTATCCTCAGCTGATACTCGACTAGTGCAAGTTGTAGTGGTTTCTTCTTTCTCCGTATTGTCAATAGATGGCGTGATGTACTTGTAAAAGATGTCCGGTGGTGGAGTTTCAAAATTCATGACTCTATGATGATTTTTGTTAATGAAGATTTTTTCCCATACGGAAAGGTCTATGGGGTGATTAACGTATTTTATTAGAGATGTTTCCAAATTGATGTCATGTCTAGTATTCAAAAAATGAATAGCCACTGCTGATTATTCTGTTTCACCATTTTTAATGTTTCTCATATGTTCTTTAGTTCTGATGTTAATATTTCTTTTTGTTTTTCCTATATAAATTTTAGGGCAAGTTTCACATTTGATCTCATAGATTCCTGGTTTTTCTTTGGTAGTGATTGAATTTTTGGGAGGGCCTTTTAACAAATTTCTGATATTAAACCTGTTTTGAGGTGCAAGAGTTATGTTGTGTTTTGAGAAGATTTTTTGGAATTTGTTATAGGCTGATGGGTGGAAGGTGAGTTTTTTAAAAAGTTTTTTCTCTTTTTCTCCTGTAGGTTCTAGGGTGGTGGTTTCTTTTATTTTCTTAGCTTTGTTGAGTCTGTTAACAGTTTTGTCTATTAAATTTGGGTTGAAACCGTTGGATATAGCTACTTTTTTTATGTGTAGGTATTCTTCTTGATAATCTTCTCTGTTTAGTGGAAAGTTGATCATCCGAAAGATTAAACTGTTGAAAATGGCATGTTGGTGTTGTTTTGGGTTGAAACTGTTGTTCTTAATGTAATTATCTGTGTGTGTCGGTTTCCTGTAGATACCAAAGTGAGTTTGTTGTTCTTTTTTTTGATCTTGATGTCCAAAAAGGGGAGCACACCATCCTCTTCTGTTTCCAATGTAAATTTTATAGCTGGATTTTGTATATTCAAAAGTTTAAGACCATCTTGTATGAGTTTTTTAGGTACTATTGCAAAAATGTCGTCAACATAGCGATACCACACTTTGAAATAATTTGGAAAAGCTTTTGTGATATGTGTTTCAAAAGCACTCATGAATAAATCTGCCAAGAAGGGAGACAATGGGTTGCCCATAGCTAGGCCCGTTTTTTGTTTATAGATCTGTCCATTAAAGCTGAAAAAATTTTGATTGATACAAATTTCTGTAAGTTGTGAAAGTTCTTCTATTTCTTCAGGTGTTATTTGTATTGATTCCAGCCATTTTTTGAGAAGTGGAATAAGCTCATTGGTCGGTATACTTGGATATAAAGAAATGACGTCAAAGGAAACTAAAGCATCTGTAGAGTTGATCTTTGTGTCCTTCAGGAGATTTAACAATTCAAACGAGTTTTTGATACTTAAATTTTCAAATTTTGTGAAGTATCTGAAGATTTGAACCAGCCATTTTGATAGTTGGTAAGTGGGTGCATCAATGTTATTAATTATTGGTCTGAGGGTAATTTCAGGTTTATGTATTTTGGGTAAACCATATATGTATGGTGTTTTTGGACTGTCTATTTTATTGTTCAATTTATCTCTTTTAGTCATGATTTTACTGTTTTTAATTGCTAATTCCACAGATTTGCATGCTTTCTTTAATGGACTGTTTTCTAGTTTAACAAATTCTTTTCCGTTTAAAAGGTTGTCCATTTTTTTTGCGATAGTCTTCTTCGTCCAATATTACTATTTTGTTACCCTTGTCTGCTTTTGTGTAGACTACCGGTTTTTCATTTAAATTTTTGATTAATTTTTTATATGAATATCTTTTTGAATTTGCATTTTGAATATGATCTAGAGTTTCTAAGCACTGTGTTCTGATCGTAGATTTTTTGTTATCGGGAAAATTATATATCGATATTATTGATACACAAAAAACATTGAAACCTATATCGCGGACATTGAAATAGCGATATATAATTTGCCCGATAACAAAAAATCAACGATCAGAACACAGTGCTTAGAAACTCTAGATCATATTCAAAATGCAAATTCAAAAAGATATTCATATAAAAAATTAATCAAAAATTTAAATGAAAAACTGGTAGTCTACACAAAAGCAGACAAGGGTAACAAAATAGTAATATTGGACGAAGAAGACTATCGCAAAAAAATTGACAACCTTTTAAATGGAAAAGAATTTGTTAAACTAGAAAACAATCCATTAAAGAAAGCATGCAAATCTGTGGAATTAGCAATTAAAAACAGTAAAATCATGACTAAAAGAGATAAATTGAACAATAAAATAGACAGTCCAAAAACACCATACATATATGGTTTACCCAAAATACATAAACCTGAAATTACCCTCAGACCAATAATTAATAACATTGATGCACCCACTTACCAACTATCAAAATGGCTGGTTCAAATCTTCAGATCCTTCATAAAATTTGAAAATTTAAGTATCAAAACTCGTTTGAATTGTTAAATCTCCTGAAGGACACAAAGATCAACTCTACAGATGCTTTAATTTCCTTTGACGTCATTTCTTTATATCCAAGTATACCGACCAATGAGCTTATTCCACTTCTCAAAAAATGGCTGGAATCAATACAAATAACACCTGAAGAAATAGAAGAACTTTCACAACTTACAGAAATTTGTATCAATCAAAATTTTTTCAGCTTTAATGGACAGATCTATAAACAAAAAACGGGCCTAGCTATGGGCAACCCATTGTCTCCCTTCTTGGCAGATTTATTCATGAGTGCTTTTGAAACACATATCACAAAAGCTTTTCCAAATTATTTCAAAGTGTGGTATCGCTATGTTGACGACATTTTTGCAATAGTACCTAAAAAACTCATACAAGATGGTCTTAAACTTTTGAATATACAAAATCCAGCTATAAAATTTACATTGGAAACAGAAGAGGATGGTGTGCTCCCCTTTTTGGACATCAAGATCAAAAAAATGAACAACAAACTCACTTTTGGTATTTACAGGAAACCGACACACACAGATAATTTACATTAAGAACAACAGTTTCAACCCAAAACAACACCAACATGCCATTTTCAACAGTTTAATCTTTCGGATGATCAACTTTCCACTAAACAGAGAAGATTATCAAGAAGAATACCTACACATAAAAAAAGTAGCTATATCCAACGGTTTCAACCCAAATTTAGTAGACAAAACAGTTAACAGACTCAACAAAGCTAAGAAAATAAAAGAAACCACCACCCTAGAACCTACAGGAGAAAAAGAGAAAAAAACTTTTTAAAAAATTCACCTTCCACCCATCAGCCTATAACAAATTCCAAAAAATCTTCTCAAAACACAACATAACTCTTGCACCTCAAAACAGGTTTAATATCAGAAATTTGTTAAAAGGCCCTTCCAAAAATTCAATCACTACCAAAGAAAAACCAGGAATCTATGAGATCAAATGTGAAACTTGCCCTAAAATTTATATAGGAAAAACAAAAAGAAATATTAACATCAGAACTAAAGAACATATGAGAAACATTAAAAATGGTGAAACAGAAAAATCAGCAGTGGCTTTTCATTTTTTGAATACTAGACATGACATCAATTTGGAAACATCTCTAATAAAATACGTTAATCACCCCATAGACCTTTCTGTATGGGAAAAAATCTTCATTAACAAAAATCGTCATAGAGTCATGAATTTTGAAACTCCACCACCGGACATCTTTGACAAGTACATCACGCCATCTATTGACAATACGGAGAAAGAAGAAACCACTACAACTTGCACTAGTCGAGTATCAGCTGAGGATAAGAGCAAGAGCTCTTGAAACATGTCCTGTGAATAAACAGTGTGAGTGAAGCAATGTGTCAATATATTCTCGATTCAATTTTGTACTAGTTTGTGCTTCACTGTCCCTACGCTTCTTCCAAGTTTATACTTTGACAACTAAGAATATTCTTAATGGTAAAGAGCTGATACAGATTGTGTGAGTTGGAAACATTTTGCAAATTGATATTAATAAAAAAAAATATGAAGCTGGTTATAAAGAAGCAACACAAATATAACAATTAAAACAAATGCTTGTAGTCATCTTTCACTTATCTTGTGCTACACTTATATAATTTTGCAATAACTGAACTAGTCCTGAAGAACTTGTGATTATAATACAACATAATCCAAGTTTGGTTACAAATTGTTGTTATAATTAGTATATGTATGCATGCCCTAATAAATAAATGACTTGTGTTTTTGTGAAAGTAATTGATAAAACTAATAGTCTAATTTACCTCATTTTCTAGTCCGACTTGCAAAAGTGTTGCCAATGTTTCAGCTGTTAATTCTATTGTACGCTCCAAAAGCAAACTATGTGAAGAGTTTGCACTGGCACTATCTGTAGAAAGGGGAGAGAAACTTCCATCTTCTGCTTGTCTTTGCTGAATCCATCGCTTTATGCCAGCCACCAACACAGGATCTATACTTGTGTATGACTGTGCTTTGGCTAACAGGCCTAACACACTTACAGTATTGCTGTTGAAAAGAGAAAACACAAATTAGCAATAGTTGTCAGTATCTTGGGAACAAAGTGCCATCTGGACGGGCTTGACTGATGCTCTTGTAGGAGTGTGTTGAGGTAGATAGAGTCAACATGAAAAATTCAATGCCACGGCCGGGATTTGAACCACAGATCTCCTGGTTTCCATCCAATCGCTCTAACCCATTGAGCTACCATGGCCAACTTGCCGTCATGACATTAAATTCTCCATTTTACTCATATATTTCCCCGGTAGACCACCAAGAAATATATAGGTATTTAAATGATAATATTTAGATCCAAGAAAGAGAGAATCAGGAATGACACAAAAATAAAATTTGAAATTTACAGGAAACCAATGCATTCAGAAATTACATACAAAATAATAGCTACAACCCAATTATACATAAGAATGCAATAATAAACAGCCTTACACACAGACTAGTCAACATACCCATGGAAAAAGAAGAATATTTCAAAGTACAAAAAGCCATACTACACATAGCAGAAGAAAATGGATACAACAAAAGTCTGGTCTTTCAGAAAATTAGAAAAGCTAAACTAAAGAAAATCATTAAGGAAGCAACCACACTTGCTAAGCAAAAAGAAAGCAACAGCATATTCAGTGCATTCCCTTATCACCCAAAAACGTTTAATAAATTTGAAAAGATCTTTAAGGAACAAAATATCATCTAGGCACCTACTAATAGATACTCAGTTTTAAAATTGCTAAATTCAAAAGCAAAAGATGAAATCACACCAATTAACAGATCCGGAATATACCAGATAAGTTGTAAGAATTGTGAGAAAATGCTACATAGGTCAAACTAAAAGAAATCTAAAAACCAGTCAAAGAGCATTTTAGAAACATTGGATTGAAACAAGAAGAAAAGTCAGCAGTGACATTTCATTTTTGGAATGAAAATCATGACACTGATCCAAATCCAAAACTATTAAAAGGAGTGATAAACCAAAATAAACTGACAACAAGGGAGAACATATTCATATGGTAAAATAAAGATCGCGTAAAGAACTTTGAAATCCCACCAGTAGATAATTTGACAAAGAAGTTCATAGTTCCACCACCAGAGAGAGGAGAGCACACAACAAATGCTAATTGGAGAGAGGTTCAAAATGGAGGCAATGGCCTTTGAAACTGGTCCCTCAATAATATAAAAAAAGGAAGTGACGAGTGTCAATAAACTGACTATATATAATTTTTACAATTAATTTTGACATCACTATTACTAAATTCCTCCAAACACACATAAGGTTTTACTGTATTTAATATTCTATTTGTGCTTAACATTAAAAGTAAGCTTCGCTTAGTACCATTTTATATTTTCAAATAATTTTGTATTATGCAGGAAATACTTATTTGACCAAATATTTTTGTGAGTACCTGTGACTTCCTAGTTTATGATGGTCCCCAAATGAGAAGTCAGGTTTCATAAAACGAAGCAGAGACTGGAGTTGAGTGCTGAGCCATTGTATTACTTCATTCTTATCTGGTAGAGTGTTGTTCTCAAGATGAGGCGAGTGATCCAGCATAACAAGTGGTGCAAAAGTAGATATTGCTGCCGCCAAACTGCAACATACATACACATCATCCTCTAGGGCGAGATAAAAGTAAGGCTACTTACCATGCTTGGACTAATAAACAGTTTCAAAGTTTTTTTTAAGAATTTGGTATAATTTTGGCTCCTCAAAATAAATATAATATCAAAAATTTGCTAAAAAGATAAAATTTCCGATAATAAAAGATCTGGCATTTATCAATTTCATTGTTTAGATTGTGAACAGGTTTACATTGGAAGGACCAAATGTATTCTTTTTTAAATTTATTATCCATCGATCATCAAGTATGCTTTACATTGATTGATGTTTATTTCCAATACTTAAGTGTTTTACATGGATTATCAAATTAATGCAATAATTAATACAAGCATGTTTACATAGTTGATGAGAAGTGTAACCTGTTTATATTCATCCACGGAGTAAAATACTTTTTGTAATAAATAAGTTTTGACAGCGTTTAGTTTTGTTTTCTTGTTTGTTATCTGTTTGATTTCAGCCGGTAGATGATTATACAAATCTTTGATGCTATTTTCTACACATTTGTTATTTAGGACACCAGTAAGTCTGTTTCTAAAATAATTATCTTTTGTTCTGGTGTTATGTTTGTGGATGTTACTATTTTTATTTTGATCATAACATTTTAATGTAAGTTTGATACATTTATATATATGTAATGAAGGTAATGTTAAAATAATTAGTTTTTTAAAAGCATTTCTGGATGTGTCTCTTTTCTGTATTCCTGACATCAAACGTATTGCTCTTTTTTGCCGCCTAAATAGTCTTAAAAGTTAATTGATGGAAATTAATCATTCCTTCGTACTAGCCATATATAGGCTAAGGTTTTTGATGGATAGAGTCAAAATGAAAAATTCAATGCCTTTGCCAGGATTTCAACCATGGATCTCCTGGTTTCTGTCCAGTCGCAGTAACCCATTGAGCTACCATAGTCAACTACCCGTCCTGACATTAAATTCTCCAATTGACTCATACACGTTCCCGGTAAACCACTACTCTCTGTTTCATATAACCTTGCCCCGCTGAAATGTATCACTCTGCGTTCAACAACCCTCCCCCTCGCCCTAATTGGCTAATGCTTTCGCGTCATACGCCATAGGCGGTGCCTTCCCGTCACATTTAAACCTGCAGTAAATGTCGTAATAATTGCTGGGAAGATAAATAAAATCATACAAAAATCATACAAATAAGGATATGAAGGCATGCAAAAATACAAGTTTATAATGAACTGAGCAAATTGAAACAGAATGAATGAGCAATGAAACTGAAAGAGTTTATAATGAAAGGCCTTTGGCCTTTTCCACTGGGATTTTTTAAGCCAGCACACATACCTTTCAAAAAAGCTTGTCTTTCAGTCTTAAAAGTCGTGTCACACCATACTTTACTTTTCATGTGTTCATCGTGTATATTTAGCGATTTGTATCTCGGTGCAGTGTGGTTGTCCTTAAATAGGGTCTTCGCCACAGAGCAATATCGCCTCTGTCTTTTAGCACATTTTTCTTGCCTCTTTTTTCATTCACAAATCCCAGCTGTATAAGCAATCTGCTGAAATTTGGTAAATCTGCATCCTCATTTACAGCAGATGAAATGTTACTTATGTTAGGGAGTTCGTTTCTAAAGAAAAACTACACACATGACGACGCACAACACTTTTCACGTATTTTCTCTGAGCACGCGTTTTTGTTTATTCCTTTTGCCTGGAGTGGTAAGTTTTCCTGTTTCCTCAATTTCATGTCGCGATGTTCCTATGGATCTAACACTCACACCTGTAAGTTCAGAGCACAGCTGTTCGACTTCTCTCACTGACACAGACGGATTCTTCTCTGTGAGTGCATTAAACACATGCAACACAATTCTTTTTTCGCCTGTTTGTAAATAATTATCCTTGCGATACTTCAGCGAAAAACTGGCGGTAGACTCTGCCATTATACATATAATACA
Organism: Mantis religiosa; assembly: GCA_030765055.1. Classification (NCBI taxonomy): domain Eukaryota; kingdom Metazoa; phylum Arthropoda; class Insecta; order Mantodea; family Mantidae; genus Mantis; species Mantis religiosa. Next base: position 4,049,721 of record CM060952.1, read on the forward strand.
TGCGCAATAAACGATCAATAAAATAATTTAGCTCCCGCACTCTCGAATGGCGATGCATGACTAATCCAGTTCAAAACAAGGTCAGTGATAAAAGTCATATAAACAAATATGTCACCACTACCACTAAATCACGTGCTATCGTGCCATGTGCTTGAGAGCAAAGGAACCTCCTCTTTACTTCGTTTAAGAATTAACATGCATTTCAGATAAATCAACTCTGTTGTGTAATATATTTAATTAAAACAGTTACGAAAATATAAATTTGACAATTCTCTTCCAACATATAATGATATATCACCATGTTAAATAACGAACTCATTTTTACCGCACGACAGTCATTACCACAACAGCAACTAATGAGAGGTGATTAGGTCACGTGACCGTTAAGAGATACTGGGCAAGCTTACGTGAAACAAGGTATAGGGGCTCTTGTATCCGAGATACACCGTTTGTGGCGACTTACTATCGTAAGTACTTGAGTCCCAGGCTTCATCATTTAACTCTTATTATTTTAGTTAATTGATGGAAATTAATCATTTCTTCATACTAGCCATATATAGGCTAACACTGGATACATAGAGTCAACACAAAAAATCCAATGCCATGCCATTGGTGGTTCAAAATGCGATGGTGGTTCACATCCCAGCCATGGCCAGATTGACTCTATGTATGCTTTACATATGTTTGTTATAGGGAAACATAGTACCTAAACACATAACAACTGAGATAGCTGTGAACAGTTCCTCTAACTAAAAATGGCAAGATAACTGTAACAAATATTAAATAAATAAGTAAAGTCTAAGGGTAGTAATCACTCTTCTGGGTCATCTGTACTAGAGAGGTCACTCAGGAGGAGATCTTGTGGCAGTGTGCGCTTGAGGCGAATTGGTTGACAAGTGCGAGTGCCGAGATTGTAGGTAATAGATCCAGGGACCTCCAAGAGATGGTAAAAGAAAGGTCGTGCCAGCTGTTGGATGTACTGGTGAACTGGTAGAAGACCAAATTCGTGGTGAAGTTGTTGGTTTCTGATGAACCATGAAGCATTTGTAGCTGTATGAAGCACCCTGTTTAGTAATACCTGCAGTCTTGCTGGTGCCACCCCAAACTGAAGCAGCATAGGTAAAAATGGGATAGACTTGTAATGTGTAAAGAAGCAGAGAGGATTCATAACCAAGTGAGGTGCCCCTGTTGAGTAAAGGGTACAGTTTCTATAACCGGGCAGATGCAAGTGTAACAGACCGACAGATTTGGCATTCCAAGTTAGTCGAGTGTCCAGTAGCACCCCAAAATATTTCACTGGCACACTGGTAAGTAAGCATGAGAGTTGTTCAAAGTATAAACTTGAAAGAAGCGTAGGGACAGTTGTTCCCTGAGCAGCTGTAGCGAAGGAGGATCCCTATAAGGACGTAAAGAGAAGATCTTAACCTCTGTTTTGTAACATGTTGAGGGTAATGCGCCATTGAGCTAGTCGATCCAGGGCAGTTTGTTGTTGGTGAATGGCATGATGGATATGGAGTGAGAATAAAAGAAAGCAGTATCATCAGCATATAAAGCCGTGCAAACTGGATGTAAAACCAACAATGCACACCACAAAACTTCTATTTGTGAGAAAACTTGCAATGATTTGTGTAACATAATAAGGGAGATCAATGCGATGTGCTTTAAGTAGTAGCCCAGTGTGCCACACCTTATCGCATGCCTGGGCAATGTCTAGGAATGCTGCTACAGTGTAGTTCCTTGTACGATAGACTGTGTCATTGTAAGCAGATATTTTTGACTTAAAAAAACATTTTAATTTAAAAACCCCTTATAATTTTAAAATTAACCCAATGACTTAAAAATTTCTTTAAATGTAAAAAACTTCAAAAAGTAAAATGCCGGATTTAAAAGGGTTATCGTGGCAGCCAGGAGAAATATTTACATGAAAGCTTTTTAATATACCTATATATTATGCAGATCAATCAGAATAATATTACAAAGATTCAGGACTCAAAGTAAAGAAGTTGAAAGAAGCATAGAGACAGTGATGCAAAGTTAAAATAAAAGCAAATCAAGAAGATATTGATACATTGCTTCACTAACATTGTATTTTACAGGACATGTATCAAGAGCTGTTGCTCCCATCATCAGCTGAATCTCAATTAGTGCGAAAACAATTTGCACTAGTCGAGACTTGGCTGATGATGGGAACAACAGCTCTTCTCCTGTGAAAAACAGAGTAAGTGGCAAAGTGTCAATATTGTTGCGAGCCATTGTTGTGACTGGCACGGCCGGTGCGCACAAAGGGACAGATAGTGCAGCGCAGAGATAAAAAGTTTGCCAATAAAGATAGATGACTGGAAGGTTCGCTTTCTTGATTGTTATGAAAATTCCACTAATTTCTAGATCAATGAGTGGAGGTATAAAAAAGAAGCCGCAACTCACCAGTTGCACAATCGTAATTGCACTTGATAATTGTGAGCGAGCAACTGTGGTTTGAAAGTGAACTCTTTGCTTATTTACGTGTGCAGAAGTTACGAGAGATTGTGTTGGTTTATGTTATGTCAGCTTGCTGCAAAGGGGTGTACAAACAGTGTCTCTCTACGAAAATAAAGAGTACTTTCAATTTCTGCAAACTTGAATTTTAATTTTATGAACTCACAAAGTCACAATATCTTCTCGATTCACTTTTATTTTATCCAGAGGATTGTTTATATAAATGTAAAATGTTCACCACAACCAACTTTTTAACTTTCAGGCAGTGAAAAATATCAAATTTGAGTAAGATTATATTATACTGTGGTGTGTAATTAAGAGCTGCTTGTTGAAAATATAAATAATGATTGGAGATGTCAGTTAGATGGTTAGAAAGAATGTGTGAAGCAGTCATCAAATCCAGAACAATGTACACAGTGGAGGTATGGGGCACATCAGAGATAGGAACACAATTAGACCAGATGTATGTACTACTAGGACTGCCAAAATCGGCACCAAGAGAGGTGGCATTACTAGAGTTTGGTAATACAAAAAGGAGGGGAATAATAATACAAAGAATTTTGAAATTCTAGTGTAAGTGTGTTAAAGGACAGAAAGGGGAATTATTGAATCTGTGCATGAAGCAACAGAAAAGCATTAAGAACACAAACAGTTGGTGGTCGGAATTGGAAAGAATGATAATAAAGATAGGCATGGGAGATCTATGGAGAGTAGAGGAGATAAATCATAGCGGTTTGTGGAAGGAAGTGAGAAACAAGAGTACAAAACATAGATACACAGGAGATATGAGAAAGTATAGAGGAAAAGAAAAATTTGAAATTTTATAAGCAATTAAAGACAGAATGGGGTAGGGATAAATATATATATTATTGTGACAAAACTGGAAGATATTTTTTTGTTGCAATTTACATCCTCCAATGTTAAGTCATATCAGACGATGAATGGAATGGGTGAAATGATACTCAAATGAGCCCAGGGTCCATAGAGCTTAGAGTTACCTGACATTCATCTTTCAGGATAAGGGAAAATCCTGGAAAAAACCTTATTCAGGTAACTCACCCTGACCAAGATTGGAACTCGGGACCTCTTGAACGTGAGGCAGACATGCTGCCACTACGCTACCAAGGCGGGCTCGAAACTGGAAGAGAAGCCATAGCATGGATGAGAGTAGGAATAATATATCTAAAAGGGTTGAGAAGTAATGAGTGAATTTTGTGGAGATGAAGAGAGCACTGTTCATTACCTGATAGAATGTAAGGAGTTAACAAATTACAGGAGAAAAATATGGAATAAGAAGTGGGACAGTGTGAGTAAAGAGGTAGTGGACTTATGCATGTTAACGGGAATGAGTGAAAAGAAAAATAGATGTATAGGAGAATCCTTATATAGGATAAGAGATAAGTGGATTAGGATAAAAGAAGTGAAGGTCAAGAAGAAATGACAAGCTGCTCAGGAAAACCAAAGTCTTATAGTCAGGGGACCTGAGTCAGCAAGTAAATCTTAGGTCAGCAATTTCATGTATTTGTACAGAGGGTATAATACAACATGTTCTGTGTTGAAGTTATTGTAATGGAAACTGTACAAATAAATATCATGTCATATCATATCATATAATTAATGAAACAGAATAATTATGGAAATCTCACTGATTGTCTTTGTGATTAAAACACTAACAGTGTGACCAACTATTAACTTCTCAGTGTAGCAGCTATATTGGCGAGCAAAGAGTTCTACGTTGGGGCGAAAGTTTGATACAATAATGTTTATCTCAGGGTAAAGCAATGAGGTTTCTCTCAAGTTATGCGTGGATATGTGTGAGAAGGATGGTTTTAATGACACTGGAAAGCAAGTTTCAAACTAGTTTAATGACTGCTTCTTTTTCTCAAAACATCGAACTTGAAGTTGCCGACCATGGATTACCAATATCACTGTTTAAAGTTACTGAAGGCGGAATGCTTATTACTCGATAATACTTAATTAGTTACGTATAAACTGACAAATATCTTCTCTCATTACCTTTGGTCTTCCCTCGACCAAGACAGAAAAAGAGGACTGCCCTAATCGGCCTCACGCCTTGGACTGACTGTCGTCACAGCTGCGCGTGAGTGTCTAGCTTTCACTTTCTCGAAGCCCTTTATACACGCCTCGGTAGCGTGGTGGTAGCATGTCTGTCTCATGTTCAAGAGGTCCTGAGTTCGAATCTCGATCAGGGTGATTTACCTGAATAAGCTTTTTACGGGGTTTTCCCTTATCCTGAAAGACGAATGTCGGGTAACTCTAAGCTCTATGGACCCCGGGTTCATTTGAGCATCATTTCACCCATTCCATACATCGTCCGATATGACTTAACGTTGGAGGACGTAAATTACAAAAAAAAGAAAATCCCTTTATACACACAAAGATTCCCTTTGTGACAATTTTGTCCATTGTCATTATTAGGGTCCGAAGAATGCCTTATTCAACGAAGTCAAGTGCTATCCCTTAGAATTCTGTTTTTCCCGTGTCTTTTGTTACACGACTCAACCAACTGCACCTGTTCGTGTCGTAACAAACATACAAGACTCCTTTGAAATCCATTACGATTCTTTATACATTGCACCCCTTAATTTCGGTATCATCAGGTTGTTGAGTTTAAGTAATCTAATCTTTAAATTTTGTTTTTTTATTGAACCTGCATTGTATGCTTTCTATAATAAAACAATAATTATCACAAGTATTTAGCAAACATGTAATATTGAATCAGTTCAATTGCAAATACATACTGTAAATTACTTACCTTGTAGACTCTTCTAGACCAAGTCCAATTCTTGTCCGACGTTGTACTGTTGTTGAGGGCAAGGCTAAACCACCTGCTATGAGCAATGTACCTTGTTCTGATCCAGGTACAACTGAGCGAGGTACATCTAAATGGAGAACTTGTGAAAATCCAGCTTCGTCATTATAGTTCCATATTCTGTTGACAAATAAAACTACCTATGTAGCCTTTATATTTACAAACTTGAAACTTAAATTACCAACTGCTAAGATGAGTAATGTTATAAATAAATGATAGATTAATTGTAATAAATAATTTACATACGTTAAGACTATGCCAGTTGAACATCTTCCCCCACAGTATACCAATAAGATTATCATTTAAGTCATGTATGGTCATAATTAGCAGATATTGCTGCAGTAATTATGTGATCATAGACCATTCTGTGGATATTGCTCCTGATTGGACTTGACTGGTGCTTCTGGCGGGACAGTTGGAACATACATCAGAATATTACCCGGGGACTAAGATCAGAAATACTGAGTATGAGACCACAAAAAGGAAAGGTTGGCTTTGTCAAGAACAGTGACAGCATTACTATGATGTACAACAGTTTCAGCCTACTCAAAAATTACTAAATATTTTTTGTATGTTTGGTGAGTAATATAAAATCTAAATTATCTGTTCAACCTTTGCACATAACACATGTGGAGACAGTAGTAGAGTAAAGATTTAACTCTTCTTAAAAGTATCATCAAATGTAATATCTCTGTTGTAATGTTTAGCTTATATAATGTTTTGAGAGCAACCGACAGTCATTCTTGTTATGTATAGATACTATCTCATAAGTAATGTCATTCATTAAGAAAAACAATCACTTGAAATATGTTCTGACAAACAAATAACTAATTTCCAAAGAATAGAGCATTATACTCAATGGTCTTAAGTCATCACTTAACGAGGTTCTTTCTTAATAAATCTCATTTGAGGTTATCAGTAACCCTACCTGAATTCTGCAGTATGGCCCCATCCAGAAGCAAAACCAATATGTTGTACTTTAAGTTTCTTATCCATGCGCCATTTAAGCATAGTGCGATTGTGTACGATTGGTCCTTCTCCAACTGCTATTGTACCTCTGTCCCATGCTACCCACAGTGTGCTGAACGAGGCCTCTGACAGTAGATGTGGCGTCAAAACACTAGCAAGACGGACACCAAAACCTGTGACACATTAACAAATTTTTAATGGTACTAAGATGGTATTGCTTCATATCAGAATTACTGACTAATAACATTAATAATCTTAAAAAGAATTGATACTAACAGAGATTAACAATTACAGAAAATAACTGAAATATCTTAAAATCAATATATAATGTAGGAACATGTAGTTTTATCAGGAACTAATAACTCATTAGCAGGGTTAGGAAGTTCGTTGAGCAGTGTAAGAGCAGCCAGACATGGCTATACAACACAGTGCTACTAGCAAGGGCAAGATTCATTGTAGAATGCAACTCATTACTGTAACTTGTATCCCAAACAAATACATATTATAAGTTTAGCATATGCTTTACACCGAGTGGCCGAATCCATCAAATGTAGTTATGCAGGTGTAAACAGCTTTGTAGCTCACATGAAAAATATATTTTTGAAGGCTTCTTAAAGTATTGCAAAGTTCAGAGAGTTAGCACCAGACATACCACTACCACCACGGGAAGTTGTCACCAGATGGGGAATTTGGCTAGAGGCTGTGATCTATTATGCTGAACATTATGACAAAATTGTTTTGGTTTTAGCCAATTTGGAAACCAATGGCAGTTGTAGCATAAAAACTGCCAAACGTCTAGTAACGAACTGTTTCGTAGAAATATATTATTGACTGCACATTTGTTCAAAGAGTTACCCACAACTATCACACTGTTACAGCCCAGAGGTATGGAGTGGACTGAATCTGTGCGACATGTACAAGAGCTGTCAAAACAGATTTACCAAACCTCGAGCATTCTACCTGAAATAAAGATGAAAATGAAAAGTGTAATTGAAAAGAATGCAGGGTTCGGTGCAATGTACCACATACGAGATGCACTTTTGGATCCCAACAAAAGCTATGATACTGATACAGAACTGATAAAATATTTCAAATATGCCCTGATCACATCATGTGAGGTTGAAGGAACATTTTCGCAGTATAAATCTTGTTTGATGGGACATAGAATGAGTTTTTCATTTGAAAGGCTTCATAGGTACATTCATGTTTTAGTAATACTGCCGCAGATGAGTAAATATGTAATAAAATTCCTGCTTTGGTATTTTGTCTAGTAAGAGTCTTCAGATATTTAAGAAAATAATTTTCTTATTTGGATATTATTTTACATTCGATCAGGAAGTGTTACAAAGTGCATTATAATTGCTTGGGTGTTGTCACAAAGTGCCTATTTAAATAAAGAGATCAGTCAGAGACAAACCCGTATGTACTATATAAGAATTTGTATGTTGTACATAATGATCTAAATAGATGTGCATTTACGAATATCTCATAAGTAATTTTTTGTTCTGGGCAACTGGTTTCAATGTCTCTCTGCTGTACGTGTGTTTTCTATGACTGGTTTGGATGCACGGAAAAGGTCGGTCGTAACCTGTATAGGGAACGGCGAGCGGTACAAACTTCCTAGTTCTGCTCATTAGCAAGGAAACTTGTGTGTTGAGGCAAAACAGTTATAAGTAATTGTAGCTAAGGTAATTATACCAGCGCCATCTGTGTTTTATATGGTGAAGTATGTGTATGTGTATGATATCATTGGCTTTTTAACTCTGTAACTCCCTGCAGATAAAAAATATAGTTTGCATATCATTTTTAAAGACTTTACATCTAATGAAAAATATATAAACAAGTTCACATTATTATAAATGCAACAGTCAAACAGTAATTAATTAGTATTTTATTTGGTAAATGTAAGTGTGTTTTGTATATATTAATCAGAGTGTGTGCTGTGTTTGCGCAGTTTAAAAGCAAAAAGAAGTGAGAGAATGAACTGAACAAATTGGCTGCTTCGTGCAGTTGTAAACATCATTGAGGGAAACCTTTAAAAAGTGCTGAGAAACAAATTATATTGAATGTGTTTTGCAAATTGTATGAAAAATACTGACTTTAGCAATGGAGGACGTTGTTTTTTGTCAACAGAATAAACCGATGTTTCAGCGCCAAGTATCAATGCTGCTTGAAGTGAGGTTGGGAAAATGGGCAGCTTTATACTCTCTTTCTCGGAAAAGAAAGACGCCAGATGTGGAAGGTGAATATGATGAATTGGTTGCAAGCTGCTTTGAAAGAAACGAGCCATCACAATTACAAAAGTGCTTCAAGCAGTAAAGAATGATCTCGATTTGCTGAGCTTTCACACCAATCTTCACGACATAGGTACTGAATTTATGAACAGAAATAGAAAAAATATAATTGTTAATCTTGTTCTGGCACAGGAATTATCTACAGGAACTATCACAGGAATTATCTGTTGTCGGATTCCAATTAGGTATGTAAAATATATTTAGTTGCGTGCCAGTAGAACTTTCAAATCATTGCCAAAGTAGCTAAAGGCAGTTACTTGGCACTATTATTCCACAGAAGGATCCCATGCCTAACTTTTAATTAATAAATGAGGTGGCATTGTGTGAATAAATCAAATATTTGAGCAGTTTCCGAGCAATTGTTCTAAGCATTCAGTTACTTTATAACGTACAAAAGGAGAAATATATTATACAGTACATACACCTTTGTATTTAATCTTAATGTAAAATTGCTATCACATAAGCTACTCTAACTTTGAAAATGGCAATACAAGGGTTTTCATAGAAGTTTGTTGACCGTGCACATGTTTGCCACGTGGTGGAAAAAATAGTGCAACTATTCCCCCCAATCACAGTCGCCAATGGAGCAATACATTTTCCTGCAGTAATAATGTGACCTAAATAAATCATAAAAAGACTAAGGAACCTATGAATAAGAAAACCCAGAATGTGGAGATACAAGAAGACGGAATTAGGAAAGCCTCAAGTCTGACTGAAGTAAAACACATTAATATACCTGGAACTTTCACACTTTCTCACTTACATTTTTATTTTTAAAAGGACTAGTTTTGGGAGCTGTTGCTTCCATTATCAACTTTGAAGGTCTGACTGTTATCTGTTGTCTGCTGTTTTCTCTCTGGTGGTGAAAGTATGAACTTCATCAAATTATCTGCTGGCAGGATTCTAAAACTCATTACTCAGTCCTTATTTTTCCATATGAATATGTTCTCCCATGTTGTTAGTTTGTTTTGCTTTATAATTCTTTTAGTAATTTTGGATTTGGATTGACGTCATGGTTTTCGTTCCAAAAATGAAATGCTACTGCTGACTTATCTTCTTGTTTCATTTTGAAGGTTCTAAAGAGCTCTTTGACTCTGGTTTTTAGATTTCTTCCCTTGCTCGTGTGGGAAGGTATATATCGGAACTACAAAACGCAGTGTCAAGACTAGACTCAGAGAGCACATCAGAAGCTGCCGTCTTGGGCAGACAGATAAATCCGCCGTTGCTCAGCACGCCATAGAAGAGGAAGGAGAACATAGAATTAATTTTAATGACACTAACATCATTTCCACGACAACACATTACTATGCCCGCCTTCAGCAGGAAGCTATAGAAATTTTCAAACATCCCAACAACTTCAACAAGAAAGAAGAGCTACTTAAACTCAACAGCAACTGGCATCCAGTAATCCTGGACAGAAATAGTCATCTAACTACAAAAAAAACAGAGCGAGCCAATCAGAAGAGAGTAGCACATTAGCCACACCCAGTCCACCACTAGCCATGCACCCACCGACCCAATCAGAGAGGAGTGATCATAGCATAAATACCGCAGTAACTACAGTCATTGGATCAAACGCAGCGATACCTTCACCCAGAAGACTTCGACCACGCTACCACTGAAGATGTCCATCGCAGTCATGGATGAAACGTCTGGAACTTTATTCTCCAGCAGACCACGGCACAACAGCCCGGAAAACAATACCAGCTCTATTGACTCCGGCCGTGAAAGCCTTCGTTCCCTTTAAATATTTAAATAAATATTTTGTAATGAATTTTGAAATACTGGCAGTTGATTCTGTTTTTAAGTTTATTTGATTTTCAGATTTTGGTAGTACTGGCAAAAAACATAGTGACATCTGATAGTATAATTGATGACAAAGTTATTTGATGGCTGAGGATGTAAGCAAGGGTTTACAAAATCAATCTCATCAATTAATAAGAAAAATTTACATTATTTTCTTAAGATAAGCAAAGTTTTTGTTGCAAATAGTTATATTTGTGTAATAGTTGGATAGAGGTTGAAAATGAATGATACAGCTTCCAAAACTAGTTCCTCAATCATGTAAAAATGTAAGTGACAAAGTGCTAAAAAACTGACTACAAATAGTTTTTTCAATTAGCAAACATCTGATTTTAATGCATATGTAATTGAATATTGTGCTAAATAAGAAATTATTTTAATAAAATCTGTATTAAAATGTTTTATTGTAGTAAACGTGAGACAGAATGCTTTTTAAAAGTTTCTGTAAAACAAATGAAGAATGGTGTATAGTCAACAAAGACAAGGAAATGTAGAATATAGGGAGGTCCATTATACAAATAACTAGGGAGTTTAGTGTAACAAACTACTCTGTGCATACAGATTAGACTCATTAAGACTAGTATGAAAGACTTTGTATTTTATATATGCAACTATGAAATACAAAATAAACTATACATTCATTCAAGTAAGTATTGTATCTTACCATGCTTGCCTCTTCCTATCCAAGACATTGTGTTTTCTGCATCACCCAACACGATCTGGTACATCCTATCAGAAGTATAGCGCACATCCGACAGTGCAATGTGTGCTCCTTCAGCAACCTTCACCTCAAACACAATCCCAGCTCTGTTTCTTGGGGCTGAGACAAACTCGTATCGGAAATTCTCTGATGTTGATATCACTACATTTTCTACAACACAAGCACAAGTAGGTCAGTACAAATTTAGGTTAATGTCAAGTAAAATTTCTTCACAAAAGCATTTCCCATACATCTAATTACATTATTAAATTATAGATGAGTCATATTTTTTACACATCTGCTTCACTTTCGTACTTTCGTACTTTATTTTGTCTTCGATGGAAAATATTATAAACAAATTTCAGGACTAGCTATGGGAAGCCCGCTATCACCATTTTTGGCCAATCTATACATGAGCTTTTTCGAAACACATATTACTAAAGCCTACCCTCATATGTTTAAAACATGGTACAGATACGTAGACGACATCTTTGCAATAGTGCCCTACAAACTAATAGATGATGCTTTGAAACTGCTCAACCTGCAAGAACCCAGCATACAGTTCACAGTGGAAACTGAAGAGGACTGTACTCTACCTTTTTTAGATCTTAAAATAAAAAAAGCAATGAAAAACTAGAATTTGACATTCATAGAAAAGCAACACACACAGATAATTATATCAAAGCAAATAGTTTCAACCCAATTCCACACAAACATGCAACCAGTACGAAAGTGAAGCAGATGTGTAAAAAATACGACTCATCTATAATTTAATAATTTTTCGCTTCACTGTGGTGTTCCAATACAGTTGAATCTCGATCTAATTACATGTCTGGACTGGACTAATTTACGCCATGGAGAGGATTTGGTATGGAGGTCGAAACCTGGTCTATTGTACCTATCACCCAAAGTGGGGCACCCCTGAAAGGAAGGATAAGGCTAGAGGAGAGAGAGAGCACCCATCCCGAGGAGCCATGACAGTGCAGAGGGCAGGGTACATACGATTGACCAGTTGAAAACTCCCTGGCAGGCCTGCACAACCAGCACTTCACTCACCATAGTCCTGAAATGATCTACTAGGCTAGATCAGAGACCAGAGACCATCCTAGTGAAGGAGAAAGTGTTTACCAAGAACATATCATCTTGCCATGCAACGGCAAAAGTCCCACTAACACTTCTACTCTGAAATAGACCACTAGATGAGAGATGATATGAAATGATAATAGAGATGAAATGGAGGAACAGGAAATTTAGGCATGTAATTAGATATCCATAATTTAATTGAATGGCTACTTGTGTCTTGATTGCATTAAACTCAATTCTGGTTGTGTGCATGAGTAGGTATTTGTCTGCATGCCATGAACAGGATAAGAGTTGGCTGATAAGTCCCGCAACTCGCAGAGATGTCGCCACTGGCTAGTTTGACGGATAGCATCATATAGTTTAAGTCTAGGCTAACTTGTGTCCAAGTTAAAGGTCAATAGCTTGTTTACTTTTTGAATGACAGCATTTTAAACAAGAAAAGTGTAGCGGTTTCACGAAAATGGAAGATTTGATAAAACAAGCACTGATCAAATACTTTAATTTGAAATGTTTAACGCCTAAAGAAATCAAGGAGGAAATGGACAGTACATTGAAGGACCTGTCCCTTCAAATACAATAATTAAAAGGTTGGCTGTAGAGTTTAAAATGGGACGTACGAGTACGAGTGATGAGCCTCGCTCTGTCCCTTCATATACAATAATTAAAAGGTTGGTTGTAGACTATAAAATGGGACGTACGAGTACTAGTGATGAGCCTCGCTCTGTCCCTTCATATACAATAATTAAAAGGTTGGTTGTGGAGTTTAAAATGGGATGTACGAGTACTAGTGATGAGCCTCGCTCTGTCACTTCATATACAATAATTAAAAGGTTGGTTGTGGAGTTTAAAATGGGACGTACGAGCACTAGTGATGAGTCTCGCTCTGTCACTTCATATACAATAATTAAAAGGTTGGTTGTAGAGTTTAAAATGGGAAGTACGGGTACTAGTGATGAGCCTCGCTCTGTCCCTTCATATACAATAATTAAAAGGTTGGTTGTAGAGTTTAAAATGTGATGTACGAGGACTAGTGATGAGCCTCACTCTGTCACTTCATATACAATTATTAAAGGTTGGTTGTACAGTTTAAAATGGGATGTACGAGTACTAGTGATGAGTCTCGCTCTGTCACTTCATATACAATAATTAAAAGGTTGGTTGTAGAGTTTAAAATGGGACGTACGAGTATTAGTGATGAGCCTCGCTCTGTCCCTTCATATACAATAATTAAAAGGTTGGTTGTAGAGTATAAAATGGGACGTACAAGCACTAGTGATGAGCCTCGCTCTGTCACTTCATATACAATAATTAAAAGGTTGGTTGTAGAGTTTAAAATGGGACGTACGAGTACTAGTGATGAGCCTCGCTCTGTCCCTTCATATACAATTAAAAGGTTGGTTGTGGAGTTTAAAATGGGACGTACGAGTACTAGTGATGAGTCTCGCTCTGTCACTTCATATACAATAATTAAAAGGTTGGTTGTAGAGTTTAAAATGGGAAGTACGGGTACTAGTGATGAGCCTCGCTCTGTCCCTTCATATACAATAATTAAAAGGTTGGTTGTAGAGTTTAATATGGGATGTACGAGTACTAGTGATGAGCCTCACTCTGTCACTTCATATACAATTATTAAAGGTTGGTTGTACAGTTTAAAATGGGATGTACGAGTACTAGTGATGAGTCTCGCTCTGTCACTTCATATACAATAATTAAAAGGTTGGTTGTAGAGTTTAAAATGGGACATACGAGTACTAGTGATGAGCCTCGCTCTGTCCCTTCATATACAATAATTAAAAGGTTGGTTGTAGAGTTTAAAATGAGCCTTCCTCTGTCCCTTCATATACAATAATTAAAAGGCTGGTTGTAGAGTATAAAATGGAACATACGAGTACTAGTGATGAGCCTCGCTCTGTCCCTTCATATACAATAATTAAAAGGTTGGTTGTAGACTATAAAATGGGACGTACGAGTACTAGTGATGAGCCTCGCTCTGTCCCTTCAAATACAATAATTAAAAGGTTGGCTGTAGAGTTTAAAATGGGACGTACGAGTACTAGTGATGCGCCTCGCTCTGTCCCTTCATATACAATAATTAAAAGGTTGGTTGTAGACTATAAAATGGGACGTACGAGTACTAGTGATGAGCCTCGCTCTGTCCCTTCATATACAATAATTAAAAGGTTGGTTGTAGAGTATAAAATGGGACGTATGAGTACTAGTGATGAGCCTTGCTCTGTTCCTTCAAATACAATAATTAAAAGGTTGGTTGTAGACTATAAAATGGGACGTACGAGTACTAGTGATGAGCCTCGCTATGTCCCTTCATATACAATAATTAAAAGGTGGGTTGTGGAGTATAAAATGGGACATATGAGTACTAGTGATGAGCCTCGCTCTGTTCCTTCAAATACAATAATTAAAAGGTTGGTTGTAGACCATAAAATGGGACGTACGAGTACTAGTGATGAGTCTCGCTCTGTCCCTTCATATACAATAATTAAAAGGTTGGTTGTAGACTATAAAATGGGATGTATGAGTACTAGTGATGAGCCTCGCTCTGTCCCTTCATATACAATAATTAAAAGGTGGGTTGTAGAGTATAAAATGGGACATATGAGTACTAGTGATGAGCCTCACTCTGTCCCTTCAAATACAATAATTAAAAGGTTGGCTGTAGAGTTTAAAATGGGACGTACGAGTACTAGTGATGAGCCTCGCTCTGTTCCTTCATATACAATAATTAAAAGGTTGGTTGTAGACTATAAAATGGGACGTACGAGTACTAGTGATGAGCCTCGCTCTGTCTCTTCATATACAATAATTAAAAGGTTGGTTGTAGAGTATAAAATGGGACGTATGAGTACTAGTGATGAGCCTCGCTCTGTCCCTTCATATACAATAATTAAAAGGTTGGCTGTAGAGATTAAAATGGGACGTACGAGTACTAGTGATGAGCCTCACTCTGTCCCTTCAAATACAATAATTAAAAGGTTGGCTGTAGAGTTTAAAATGGGACGTACGAGTACTAGTGATGAGCCTCGCTCTGTCCCTTCAAATACAATGATTAAAAGGTTGGCTGTAGAGTATAAAATGGGACGTACGAGCACTAGTGATGAGCCTCGCTCTGTCCCTTCAAATACAATGATTAAAAGGTTGGTTGTAGAGTTTAAAATGAGACGTACGAGCACTAGTGATGAGCCTCGCTCTGTCCCTTCAAATACAATGGTTAAAAGGTTGGTTGTAGAGTGTAAAATGGGACGTACGAGTACTAGTGATGAGCCTCGCTCTGTCCCTTCAAATACAATGATTAAAAGGTTGGTTGTAGAGTATAAAATGAGACGTACGAGTACTAGTGATGAGCCTCGCTCTGTCCCTTCATATACAATGATTAAAAGGTTGGTTGTAGAGTATAAAATGGGACGTACGAGTACTAGTGATGAGCCTCACTCTGTCCCTTCAAATACAATGATTAAAAGGTTGGTTGTAGAGTTTAAAATGGGATGTACGAACACTAGTGATGAGCCTCGCTCTGTCCCTTCAAATACAATGATTAAAAGGTTGGTTGTAGAGTTTAAAATGAGACGTACGATTACTAGTGATGAGGCTCGCTCTGGATGTCCTATGGAAGTCACAACTCCAGAGATCATTGAAAAAATTCATTTTTTAGTACTGGAAGACCGCAGATTAAAGTTGTTTGAGATAGCAGAGGCTGTAGACATATCAAAAGAACGTACAGGTAATAGTTTAAGTAATGCTTTTGGCTTTCACAAGGCCTGTGCCGCGTTTGTTGACACCTGATCAAAAGTTGCAGAGCTTGGAGCTCTACCACAAAACTCCCAGTGAATTTTGAGACGACTTATTACCATGGATGAAATTTGGATACGTCACTACACTCCAGAAAGTAAACCACAGTCAAAACAGTCGATTGTGCCAGATGAACCAACTCCAAAAGAGGAAAAGTCAATTTTGTCCGCTAAGAAGGTTGTGGTGAGAGTTTTCTGCAATACACAGGGAAATATTTTTATTGGTTACTTGTAAAAGGGTAAATGTATCACTGGTGAATACTACGCAAGCTTACTACAATGTTTGAGTGATGAAGTGAGAAGATAAAGACCTCATTTGGCAAAGAAAAAATGCGGTTTCTTCATGACAATGCTACAAACCATCGTTCAGTCATTGCAATATGAAGAATGTGCAAATTGCTTGAACATTCACTCTATTTGCCAGATCTAGCACCTAGTGACTATCGCCTGTTCTCGAACCTCAAAAAATATTTTGGAGGACGAAGATTTCCCAATAATGAGGATGTCACTGATCCAATAAATTAGAATACCGATATGACAAATGTTTTAGCCTTTCTGGAGATTATGTCGAAAACAAAAAAGGATACAAAAACTTACTGTTTTTATTGTGTGGTGCGGGACTTATCAGCCGACCTCATACAACATTGTCTAGGAGTGTATTTATCATATAATAAATTGTATTTGAAGCTTTAATTATAATTTATTGATGCATTTTCACACATGATAAAATAATCCATATAACGTGAAAACGTGTTGTCAATTCACGTCATACAGTAATTTATGAAGTGTAGGAAAACTTGATTTGCTATAGTTTGATTATTTACATTTGCTATCCTGTACATACCATTGGCACAAAAGTATGCACTTTCAGTATCTGTGCGCACCAGTCCTTCAGGATGTACCAACATTGATGCTGACTGTACAACTGAACCCACCAGCGAGCTGTTTCCTGTTGAGATGCTTGCTTCTTGACAACTATCACTTCCAAATCCAGAAACTTCAGCTGCAACAAACCATTAAACAGCTCCAAAATTTATACAATTAGACTAAGAAATATGAGAGTGGGTCAAATGAAAACCTTACATATTCTTTTAAATATTATTTATTGTACAGAAGTGATAGAAAGCTGTATCACTTTTCAACATAATCCCCCCATGCTCAATGCAAGTCCTCCAGTGCTTACAAAGTGCATAAATGCCTTTAGAAAAAAATTCTTTTGGTAGTCCGCGCAACCACTCATGCACCGCGTGGTGTACCTCTTCATTGGAACGGAACTTCTTTCCTCCCATTGCGTCTTTGAGTGGTCCAAACATATGGAAATTATTTTAGTTAATTGATGGAAATTAATCATTTCTTCACACTAGCCATATATAGGCTAAGATCTTTGATAGATAGAGTTAACATGAAAAATTCAATGTCATGGCTGGTACTTGAACCACGGATCTCCTGGTTTGGTATGGTTGGCTATGGTAGCTCAATGGGTTAGAGCGACTGTTGACTCTATATGGAAATCATTTGCGGCAAGGTCTGGTGAGTATGGTGAATGAGGAAGACACTCAAAATGCAGGTCTGTGATTATTGTAACTGTTGTACAGGCATTGTTGTGTTGCAAAAGGACACCTGCTGACAGCAATCCACGTCGCTTTGATTTGATTGTAGGCCGCAGATGATTTTTTAGGAGATCTGTGTATGATGTACTGGTGACAGTGGTACCTCTAGGTATGTAATGCTCCAAAATCACGCCTTATTTGTCCCAAAAGAGAGTCAGCATAACCTTCCCTGCTGATGGTTCTGTTCGAAACTCCTTTGGTTTTGGTGATGAGGGATGGCGCCATTCCTTGCTCGCTCTCTTCCTTTCCGGTTGGTGGAAGTGAACCCAGGTTTCATCCCCAGTAACGATTCTTGCAAGGAAGCCATCACCTTCCCATTCAAAGTGCCAAAGAAGTTCTTCACAAGCATCAACACGTCAGGAGTCAGCTGCCATGGCACCCATCTTGCAGACACTTTGTGAAACTGGAGTACATCATGCACAATGTGGTGTGCTGACCCATGACTAATCTGTAAACATTCTGCAATGTCAGTCAGTGTTACTCGGTAGTTTTCCTTCACACCTTCACTATACAAAAACCGAATAACAAAACGCTGTTCTTCCCTGGTGCAAGTTGCAAGTGGGGCAGCCATCTTTATACTGATACTGCGATGGCATGTGTGCATCTGCACTATGCTGCCACTTACAGGACATTCTACACAATGTTTGTAGCATGCTTACCAACTTACAGGATAACGGCGAGAAATTTTGATTTATTATTACAAATTTAAGGTTTTCATTTTACTCACCCTCGTAATATGTAAGGTAGATAAAATATTGTAAATATCAAGTTGTATAAATAAATTCTATTCTACTCTACTCTTATACTTCTATTTAGATTGCTTTGAACAATGAAACAAGTAATGGTTTGTATAAAAGTAACATGTTTATGAACAAAGGCATTAAAACACTATATACCTGTCATATTTTTGAGTCCTGGGCTGGTGACTACGACACGCACAACAAGCGACGTTGCCCCATGAGGTCCCAGTCTCAACTTTTCAGTCACGTACAACATTCCATTGCTCAGAAAATGAGCTCCTTCACTCAGTGCCAAAAGTGCTGTTACCTAAAAGTAATCATCATTTCTAAATTAATTCCTTAAGCACAGAGAATTACTGGTAAATAAATCTGTATAGAAACAGTGTAAAGGAGTTTATCAAAACAGAAAGCTAACATACTTAAGATAAGCAAATAAAACCCATAGTATTGGCTATCATAAACATTTGAACTCTTAGATAGATAGAGTCAACCTGAAAAATTCAATGCCATGGCCGGGATTTGAACCATGGATCTCCTGGTTTCCGTCCAGTTGCTCTTACCCATTGAGCTACCATGGCCAACAGGCCGTCCTGACATTAAATTCTCCAATTAAATAATAAAAATAAATAAACCCTAGTGCGACAGTCCTATGAGGGCCAAGGCCTACCAACCCGAGTACCGGCCTCACGCTCACTTACGCATGGTAGAGGTAGATGATCATCCAACCGATACGGGAAGCAGATGTGGTCAGCATCTTGGTATACCCCTGCAGCAATGTTGGTTTTCGTGACCAGGGCCGCTTACCTAGCGTAAGCTCCTCACTTTCCTCACAATGCTGAGTGGGCACTGGTCCTATATCTGGGACAAAATCTGCACCCCTTGGGTGGGATCGAATGCGGGCCACTTTCTGTCACCAGGGACCAAGGCATGCTGCCTTAACCTTAACGCCACAGGGCAGGACAAATTCTCCAATTGACTCATATATTTTCCCAGTAAACCACTAGAGGCTCTCGTATCCGAGATACACCGTTTGTGGCAACTTACTATTGTAAGTACTTGAGTCCCAGGCTTCATCATTTAACTCTTATTATTTAAGTTAATTGATGGAAATTAAACATTTCTTCATTAAGATAAATTTTTACCATCTATCTGAAACCTTAGCCTATATACGGCTAATGTGAAGAAATGTTTAATTTCCATCAATTAACTTAAATCTGAACCCTTCTTGATGAGTAAGGACTATGATACAATGAAGCACAAAAATAATATAATTTTGAGTTGAACTAGTACTCCATGCTCCATGTATTGCTAGAGTTTACCTAGAATGTTTTCTTAGGACCTTCTTCAGCTAATCTCTACTGTTGAATTTTGATTTGATGAACTCCTTGGTTGTGATACGGACGTCTCTATTTGATAACTTGAATGTAAAATTCAGGTTCTCTTCAAAGGTGGTGTCAAAATTAAACAGTGTTTCTTCATTACATAGAAAATGAAGCTAGCTACAGTGAAGCAATGAATATTACACAAATATAAATATTTGTAACAAAAAACTTCACTTTTCTTATGAAAATGATGTTAATTCTTCTTTCTAATGGAGATTGATTTCACAAACAGATTGCTTGCATCGTCAGTCTATCAATAAACTTTGTAGTTACCATTTTAGTTAATTGATGGAAATTAATCATTTCTCCACACTAGCCGTATATAGGCTAAGATATTTGATGGATAGAGTCAACATGAAAAATTCAATGCCATGGCCGGGATTTGAACCACGGATCTACTGGTTTCCGTCCAGTCGCTCTTAACCTTTGAGCTACCATGGCCAACGTGCCTTCCTGACATTAAATTCTCCAGTTGACTCGTATATTTCCCCGGTAGACCACTAGGGGCTCTCGCATCCGAGATACACCGTTCGTGGCGACTTACTATTGTAAGTACTTAAGTCCCAGGCTTCATCATTTAACTCTTATTATTTTAGTTAATTGATGGAAATTAATCATTTCTCCACACTAGCCGTATATAGGCTAAGATATTTGATGGATAGAGTCAACATGAAAAATTCAATGCCATGGCCGGGATTTGAACCACGGATCTACTGGTTTCCGTCCAGTCGCTCTTAACCTTTGAGCTACCATGGCCAACGTGCCTTCCTGACATTAAATTCTCCAGTTGACTCGTATATTTCCCCGGTAGACCACTAGGGGCTCTCGCATCCGAGATACACCGTTCGTGGCGACTTACTATTGTAAGTACTTAAGTCCCAGGCTTCATCATTTAACTCTTATTATTTTAGTTAATTGATGGAAATTAATCATTTCTCCACACTAGCCGTATATAGGCTAAGATATTTGATGGATAGAGTCAACATGAAAAATTCAATGCCATGGCCGGGATTTGAACCACGGATCTACTGGTTTCCGTCCAGTCGCTCTTAACCTTTGAGCTACCATGGCCAACGTGCCTTCCTGACATTAAATTCTCCAGTTGACTCGTATATTTCCCCGGTAGACCACTAGGGGCTCTCGCATCCGAGATACACCGTTCGTGGCGACTTACTATTGTAAGTACTTAAGTCCCAGGCTTCATCATTTAACTCTTATTATTTTAGTTAATTGATGGAAATTAATCATTTCTCCACACTAGCCGTATATAGGCTAAGATATTTGATGGATAGAGTCAACATGAAAAATTCAATGCCATGGCCGGGATTTGAACCACGGATCTACTGGTTTCCGTCCAGTCGCTCTTAACCTTTGAGCTACCATGGCCAACGTGCCTTCCTGACATTAAATTCTCCAGTTGACTCGTATATTTCCCCGGTAGACCACTAGGGGCTCTCGCATCCGAGATACACCGTTCGTGGCGACTTACTATTGTAAGTACTTAAGTCCCAGGCTTCATCATTTAACTCTTATTATTTTAGTTAATTGATGGAAATTAATCATTTCTCCACACTAGCCGTATATAGGCTAAGATATTTGATGGATAGAGTCAACATGAAAAATTCAATGCCATGGCCGGGATTTGAACCACGGATCTACTGGTTTCCGTCCAGTCGCTCTTAACCTTTGAGCTACCATGGCCAACGTGCCTTCCTGACATTAAATTCTCCAGTTGACTCGTAGTAGACTCGTAGACTTGTAGTTACCATGTTACATGGTAACCAGAATCCTTGACAACAGAGTTTGTTTGTGGACTGGAGATACAAACAATCTGTTTGTGAAATTGATCTCCATTAGAAAGAAGTATTAACACCATTTTCTTAAGATAAGTGAAGTTTTTGTTACAAATATTTATATTTGTGTAATCGTGTTTCTTCATATTTCTTTATGAAAATCTTTTCCCAAGTAGTAAATGCAGTTGGTTCCTGAAAACCTTTTAATAAATGGATTTCTTGTTGTACATTGTGATTCTCATTCCAAAATGGTGTGCTGTTGCCAATTTGTCTATTTCTTTTTTCCTAAAATGCTCTTTAAGCCTAATGTTCAAGTTCCTTTTAGATTTTCCAATGTAAAAGCTGTCACAGCCTTTGCAATTTATCCGGTACACATCTGAGCTTTTGTCTATGAGTTTCAATTTTGTATTATGTGATTTCAAAAGGTGTTATACAATGAATTTGTTCTGTGGAGCCAAAGGAATGTTGTGTTCTTTGAAGACTTCTTGGAAAGGGTATGTAGCTCTGGGATTGTATGTAAATTTTCTGTATGAAGTTTTATTACTGATTGGGGAAAGAACAGTTATTTGTCTGCATCTCTGTTGTCTTTTGAATTTATAAATTTTATTTTGTACCAATTCTGCACCAAATCCATTGTATTCTGCAGTGTGAACTATATGATTGTACTCTTGGATATATTCCACCTCTTTTTCTTTTGTTCCATTTATACCCAGCTTTAACTGCAATGGTCATATCGGTGGCCGTTCCCCTTTGGAACATATCAAAGGTATTAACTCATACTCGTTGGGTTTTAATCATTAGATCATGCACATATTCACACTCTCATTCATACTTCCATACTCTGGGTAAGATGAGGAATTATCTTGATCAGAGAAAAATCCTCACCCCCATCATAGGGAATCGAACCTGGGACCCCTAGCACTGACTGAGCTATGGGGCCAGCCATATTCCATCTTGTTTTAGAGGACATTGACCATACTGTAAGTTAAACTGTCAAAGAGGATTTTAGGAATATCAAAAACAAAAATATAGACAAATGGGCAGTAGCATACCATTTTTTGGAATGGGCATCACAATATAAAACAAGAAATGCATTTATTAAAAAGTGTTCAAGGTCCAACTGCATTAACCACATGGGAAAAGATATTCATTAGGAAATATGAAAGAAAACTGTTCATTTCGACATCACTTTGAAGAGAACCCAAACTTCAGTTCATCAAGATACCAACAGAGATGGGACGTCTCCAAGGAGTTCACCAATCAAAATACAACAGTCAACATTAGCTGAGGATGTTAGGAAGGTTCTAATGAAATACATTCTAGGTAAACACTAGCAATACCTACATGGAGCATTGAGTTCTAGTTCAACTGAAAATTATACTAATTCTTCAATCTCTTTAATCCTGTATCAGCCAACATTTTAATTTGAATTGTCTTTAGTAATTTGTCCCATATCCTCTCTCTTTTTGCCCCAGCAATGGAATATTCCTTTGTTCATCATCTTCTCTAAAATCTCTTAAAAACAATGCCTCCAGCACTTCCCTCTCCAATTTGCTACAATAACTCATGTAATTCCCTCTCCCAATCTTTCTTAATTATTCTGTATAATTTTGGACAACTCTTATTTCTAAAGCTAGCCTCATCTCTTACCCCTCTAAGGAGAGCCCTTAAGCGTTTTTCAAAATCATCTACTGTCAACTGTTAGTAATCAGATGAGAAGGAGATTTGTGAAGAACCAAAGGGAGAAGCTGGTCGACATTCACTGGCAGTGTCGTGAGCTACAGATCCTGTCTTCATTGACTAAACCATCTCTCTGACCATAAGAACTGTTTATATTTCCCTCCACTTAGGACAATATAATGATCAGTGATGGTGTCCATTGTTAAAAGGTTACAGCTATCATTGATACACATTCCTTTTATGTGAAGTTGGGGAGAAACCATGTACTTGATTAAGACATCATTTACGACTAGCCAAAGCCATATGGCAGGAAGAGAAAGAGACACCATTCAAGCCACGCCTACTCATGTGGCTGGTTGGCGCTTGCTGAGGGAGTGTCAGAGACAGAGAAAGAGACGGAGATAGTCAAGACAATTCTCGCTCCATCGTGAAAGACCGTGATGCTTTGTCAGAAGTCGGGAAACTTCCAGAACCAACGATTGGTGAATAAAAGTGGCTACACTGGTCGAGGCCAGTCAGTTTACGGCAAGGAGCCAAGATAGTGAGTGCAGTGTGGACCTGCGGCAGATGAACTAGAATATTGTATTTGTGTATGTGATGTAATTCTGCTGGTGTACAAAGTGTATTTCTATGCAAATAAAGAACGTTTGAATTTCTACAGCTTGGACTTTTAATTCTACGAACCCACAAAATTACAATAACAATCTCTCATTAAAATACGGGAGTACAAGAGAGCAAGTGATTTAATTGTCAACTGTCTAACATTACGGCTGAATTTAAAATACTTTAGGATGCTAACAGTTCTTTCAAAGGTTCCCCTCTTCACTCAGACGTTCCCTGGCTCACACTGCTTTACTGCGCTACACTGTTAGCCTAATATGGAGAAAGTACGCAACTGACACACTTTTGCTAATAACTTAAAACTTCACAACAATTTCCTATTTGTCACCTCTAAATACCAATCTACGCTAAATGTTATTGCTAATTCTATTGAAATATACTTACAGTCATATTTAAAAGCGCCACATAAAACAAAAAAATAAACTTTTCTTCACATGCTACAGAGATTTCTTGTGACAAAATCTGTCAGTGCTACCAACTATCGAAGTGTTGCATTTGCTTCTGGAAACCTATGTAGTGTGATATTCAAGGTTACGAATGTGTAAATACAGTATTGAATGAGCTTGCAGGACTGGTCACTCAAATCTGAGCAGCTGTCAAATTGTCCACAGCACCGCGGATGTGCACAAACAAATTTCGAATATATATCCAGAGAAAATAAAATCTTGTTTGGGATAATTTTACTGCTTCTCTTGTGGAATTCATGGAGAAGAGGTGCTTCCAGCACTTTATTGCAGCTTCACCACTGGACACATAGACATATACATACACACAGCCAAGCATGTGTCTCTATAAAAATTCTCTTTTGTTTAGATAGATTTTTGGAAACTTGTATATCAAAATTTCTGGATAAAATACAATATTTCCTCCCCACTTAATAATTTTGTAATTTATTTGTAATTTATTTCTCATCTTTCCTTTTACAACATCGAATGGAAATACAAATTCAATATTACAATTATAAAATCCATACTGAAAAACGCTGTATATTCCTAAATCCTGAAGATCCTGTCATGTTGCCCACCATTGAATAATAATTCGGTCCCCATACACCTAACCCTAGGTTTTCCCCACTTAGTATAGTAAAGAAGACAAAGTAAGAATCGTTAAAGCATTGAGTAAGTAATCTTTCTGATAAACACAAATATTTTACTTCTAAGAACTTACATCCATACATGAGTTAATATTGTTTCCAATTTTGACATCCACTTCTACGGCCTCACCAACTCGCAGACTTGTTGGCAGTTTGAAGTCAACTTGCAGTGGACGGAATACTGTAATGGTCTGTGGAGCAGAAAATCTCAGTCCAACACTTGGTGACAGTGTGAGGGCCCAAAGAGACCATTTGCCAGGTTCAAGGGGAGCAGTAATGGTCAAACTTTCCATTTCTGATTTCCCACTGAAAGCAAACAAAATATTCAACCAGGTTAAATATCTGTATGGCAATGTTCTCATTTAGTTTCAGTTTCCTTGGCTGTGTTAATTCTCTTTTTGATTGGATACAACTAACAATGTATTATATTAGTATAGCTAGAATGGAGCAGTGTTTTGGTAGATTATTAGCAGGATTTGATGTTAAGTAGTAGATAATTCCTGCATTTTAAATATATTTACATATTTTAGTTAATTGATGGAAATTAATCATCTCTTCACATTAGCCGTATATAGGCTAATGTTTTTGATAGAGTTAACATGAAACATTCAATGCCATGGCCGGGATTTGAACCACAGATCTCCTGATTTTCTATAAAAAACCTTAGCCTATATACAGCTAGTGTGAAGAAATGATTAATATCCATCAATTAACTAAAATAATAAGAGCTAATGATGAAGCCTGGGACTCAAGTACTTATGACAGTAAGTTGCCACAAACGGTATATCTAGGAGGCGAAAGCCCCTAATGGTTTACCGGGGAAATATACGAGTCAAATGGAGAATTTAATGTCAGGACAGCACGTAGGCCATGGTAGCTCAATGACTTAGAGCAACTGTACGGAAACCAGGAGATCCGTGGTTCAAATCCCGGCCATGGCATTGAATTTTTCATGTTGACTCTATCTATATTTACATATGTTTAAATCTAAAGGTGAGTTGATTAATGACACTAAACAACACTTACTTTTAAATTTTCCCGGAACATGTTTCAGAGGCCATTTTCCTCCATCCTCAACCAGCCATTGACTGGTTCTCAGTGTTGTAGCTGGCGATATTTTGTCGTAGGTCTCCTTTGGTGGCGGTTCAAGGAACTTGCTGAACAAATCTTTTTGGGAGATGTCGAAATTGAATACTTTGTTTCTAATTTTTGAAATGAAGATTTCTTCTCATGTGGATAGTTCTTGTTTTCCTGATGTATGTTTTAGTAGTTTTGGTTCTGGATTTATGTTGTGGTTTTTTCCCCAAAAATGCGTGGCAACTGCTAATTTTTTTAATTGTTTGTATTTTATGTTTCTAAAGTGTTTCTTTGCTCTTGTTTCTAAATTTCTTTTGGTTTTTCCAATATAAATTTAACTAAAGTCACAACATTCAATTTGGTATATACCAGATTTGTTGTTAGATGGAATGGCATCTTTGATGTTTGAGCAAATTAGGTTTTTAAAGAGTAATGGTTGACTGGTGCTAGTTGAATGTTTTGTTTTTTGAGAATTTTTTTTTAATTTATCAAAGGCCCATGGGTGGTAAGTCAATTTTTTGAAGTTCATTTTAGTTTTTGTAGCTGAGAGGGTTGTGGTTTCCTTTATTAGCTTCTTCTTTTTGCTAAGTTCACTGTTTTTTAAGTTCCTCGAACCGCCACCACAGGAGACCTACGACAAAAAATTGCCAGGTACATCACTGAGAAGCAATCAATGTCTGGTTGACAATGGAGGAAAATAGCCTCCGAAACATTTTCCCGGGAAATTTAAAAGTAAGTGTTGTTTGCTGTCATTAATCAACTCACCTTTAAATTTAATTTATCACAACAACACTGTTCCGTAAAAGGAAAGCACATAATGACATTTATTTACAAACATTATGAACATTTCTCTAACATCAGCCAATTTTTCCAATAGCAGTGAATAGCATTTGGTAGTGACGACAAAGTATTAATAGCTCCTTCCACTGGCAAAGCAATACTCCACAACTTACTAACAAAGAAAGACATGTCATCAACATGTAACGAGAGTAGACGCAAGGGGCCCGCTAGACCTGTATGAAAGCCAACGGCTGATTTGCCATTCTTACAGCTACAACAATAAACAGAAAAGGTTGTCACCGCAGCAAAATGTCGAGTAAGGTTGAATGTTAGATGTTCTAGACAGACAATTACGTAGGTGCATTCATTCATAAAATAAAACATTTAAATAAAGCTAGGGGCCTTTCAGATCCTACACGACTAATGGAGGGTTAAGACATCTCCACTTGCTCTGAAAATATTTCTGTGTAGTTCATTAACATCCTGCTTATAAATTATAAGTATTGTTTCTAGGATGATAAAATATACAGAATAGTTCTGAATAACTGTCTACTTGTTCCAATAGGCTAATCATATGATAATAAGAGGGATGATGTATCATTACAAGACAATAAACTTCATTTTTTTCAGAAATATTGTTACTGCACCTGCACATACCTGCTGGGCCTTATTGTAGTACAGTGTGATTGTATCATTACTTACCTGTAGTTGAAGCACTTCCACAACCACAGCTGGTCAATGGTTGTGCTGCCCACTACACTCTGATGCTGGTCAAAGGTCACAATGCCAGACGTGGTGCCTCCTTGTCTGTAGAGGCGTATTGTAGACTCTGAACCTGGGCCTTTCCTTTTAACACATCTCTTTTGGAAAAATGCCATTCCTGCTGACGCAAAGTCCAGTTCTCTAGATCCTGACCCTCTTCTCCTTCTAAAATATTTCAAAATGACCAAAATATACTTATTTAACCAAGTAACCCTAAAATAATTTATGTACTCTAAAGCTCACTATTTCAGATATATTCAACCATCTATTGAATTATCACAATTACTTAATAAAGTGACATGTTTTAAATTCTCAAAAGAATTTATAATCAAAAGTTATATTTGAAAAATTCAAATAAAATAGTGAAATTCTAAAAATTAAATTCATTCTTTCTGCAAGTGTTACACCCTTTATCTCAACCAAGAAAGTAACAAGAGATGTTATTGCTCCAGGTTATGATTAGGGCGAGCATTTTTTTTCCTAAACATGTAGTTTTTTGAGTAGTTTGTTATGATATAGCAGTGACAAAAGGGTTGTCTTGCAGGTAGAATGTGGTACTCCCGCTGTGACAGTTGTGTATTTACAACAACGAGTTAGAAACAGTTTATGTCATTGTTGACCTATCACAAAATGTCTGACCTCTTGACAGGTTCCACAAAGTCTATGAAAGAATAAACTCTACTCAGGGAACTGTTACAGATCATATGAAACAAAAACATAGAAGTGTGATAAATATTTTTGGACAGAAAACCACAACATTGGCCACAACATTAAACTGTTAAAATCTTTAAGTACACCCATAGAATTGGATATTTGGGAAAAAATATTCATAAACAAAAACCGTGATAAAGTTATAAATTTTGAAATCCCGGCATTAAATGAAGTATTAAAACTTAGTGCCCCTAACACCAGATGGCAGAGTGATCGGAGCTCCGTAGTAGTGGAAGAAGAGGAAGGTTCATTTAGTCACCAAACAGCTGAGGATGAGAACGAATGATCTTGAAAATGTTTCAATTATACAACAAGTAAGTGAAGTTGAGTGCAAACATAGTGACTCATAAATCAAACTTAAATAGAAGTGTGATTCAGAAAAATCCTGGCTTTACTGAAATGTGTGAAGTAAAATATATTTTAAATTCCAGTAAGAAAGGTAAAGGTTCAATATTAAATAAGAAGAAGTATAAGAATATAGAATACTGTGACTGTGGGTTCGTAGAATTAAAAGGCCGAGTTGTAGAAATTAAAAATCTCCTTTGTTTCCGTAGCAATACACTGTTCAATTCTCATGCAACAACATTACATCACATAATAACACAATCTTCCAAGGTCGATGACTACAACAAACCGTGACAGCTGATTACATTAGCTCTTGTTACACAACTGACTCTGCTTACTCACTGTGTTTACAAACTCACTGTTTTACAACAACTCACTTTGCGAGCCGTCACGTCCTTAAATACCTAATTCGTAATTCGAGACACTTCCAGAAGAATAAAGAAACCAAATAATCAAGATATTACCAGAAATTTCCATTTATCTCAGTTTGTTTGTTTCGGTAAGTCTTTTATCTCAAGCGCTATGTTTATCTGCTTATGCAAGCTCGTTATCTACGTAAAACCAATCAGTTCGTTTGTGTGCCAAGCCGCCTTATTGCGATCAGGTTCGTGACAATACTTTAAATTTGCCCTTACAAAGTCATGTGATATAGAGAGAACATTTTCTCGGTTTAAACAGGTTTTAAGTAACAAACATAAATCATATGCTTTCTACAACTCCAGAATGTTTATGTTTGTTTAGTGTAACAGGATTGGTTTTGTGAAAAAAAAATGTTTTTGGTTTTATATATGAGGGTCATTCATGTCAATCTAGGGCATTTCTTTTTTTCAGGTTTAAATGGACGCCTAGGCTGGAGGACCTGTGACGTTTTACTGGTAGACAGCGCTCATTTCCCATAGACTTTTATTCAAGATGGCGGACTACAGTGTAAACGCCCACATGGAACAGTGTGTTGTGATGAAGTGAAATGGTGAACCCATGGTTTGTCTCATATGTCACATAATCATTTTGTCATGATTCAGAAAATCCTGGCTTTCCCTTTCATAGCAGTCCTTCAGTTCTCTACAGACTTCAACATTTCTGTGTCTGTCAAAAGCAGACAACTGCTTTGGGAACCAGTGTGCACTCACTTTTCAGAACAACAAATGATCATGAATTATTGCATCGAGATTTAACTGTATTGGAACACCACAGTGAAGTGAAATAATTATTAATTTTTAGATGAGTCGTATTTATTACACATCTGCTTCAAAATAGGTACGAAAGTGAAGCAGATGTGTAATAAATACGACTCATCTAAAAATTAATAATGAATTATTGTGTTCACTGTTCCTAATGACAGATTGCAATTTCATGACAGGTTATGTGAAGACTGTCCAGGATCAGCTGCTCCACGTGTTGAATATTCTCAGGAATGACTACCATGGGCTATGAGCCCCCATGACCAGTATCATCAGTGATCGAGAAACGGCATCCTTGAAGTGCTTACACCATTCAAATGTCTTAGTGACTGAGTGTCTCATCACTGTACTGAGCCTGAAGTCTTCTGCAGGTTTTATGTCCTTGTTCACTAAAAACTTCATCACAACACGCTGTTCTATGTGGATGTTCACACTGTTGTCTGCCATCTTGAATAACAGTCTATCCAGAAGCATGGGAAACAAGTGCCATCTACCAGTAAAAGGACATAGGTGCCACTGCATACAAATCTCCAGCCCAGGCCCATTTAAACTAGAAAAAAGAAATGTCCCAGATTGACTTGAACAACCCTCTATGTATATACAAGAAGTTGCATATTGTGTTTTGTTATATATTATATATAGTGTATTTTATATATTATTAATACTATAATATTTTGTCTTATGCTCTGAGTGGGAACGTTAGTGCATTTGTATGTTTAAGCATTTAGTGAACATATAGTTTGAATTTAGTAACAATTACATTTATCTCTGTCATGTTCCATTAATGAAATATGCCTTGCACAGCTTCTCAGAACATGCACTCAGCATCAGAGTTTGATCCTGCCTTCCAGGCTGTACTAAGTGATAAGCTTCCAAATCCGTTCAGAACAAAAATGCTGGTCCTAGTTACAATGCATCATTTCATCAGTTCCCTTTTTGAAAGACCACCTTATTTGACTTTTCAATGTGGGTCTACTAGAAAAGAACATTTTCTTTAGAAAAATCACCGTTACTGGCACCCAACTTACAATATCTCTAAGGGAAGCTTGAACTGCAAATAAGGCACAAATCAGGGAAAATGAGAAATTTAAGTTACATTAAATGTAAATCTTTTAACAAAACATTATCAGTACATAACAAGAAGGAAGTGTATGACATCCGATGGACAGCATGAATTTTGTTAGGCATAAAATCATTAAAATGACCTCCTTCAGACTCAAGGGTAAGGAAGCGCTAAAGCCAATGAGTCAACCAAGTGTATGTGCAACAAAGGCATAACTAAACATTACCATTATGGACAGTCACAGCAATAGTAAGAATGACATTAATTGTAACTTAGTGCTGTACTATACAAAAGAGGTGAATTGACCTTCAGTGACCTGGTCTGCAATCCTTATCTTGTTGATTAGAAGAGTGAAATATTAGTAAGTTGGTGTACAGTAAGGGACAAAACATTCTTGAGCTGCAAGTTTGATATGAAAGGTTAGCCAATTATTGTACTCGGATCTAGAATTGTACATGTTGCAGTGTGTTACTTCTACTTTATTTTGTCTGACAGTTATTATTTTCCCTTTTTCTATAAATTAAATTGTGTGGTATCTGTAAGTGTTACGTACATGTGCCTTGGTCCATATACTCGAGTTGCTCCTTTTCCTTCAGATCCGGCATGACCTCCTACAAGACACACAAGTGCTCCAGTCTCTGCTTTAACTGATGCAGGCATCATCTGTCCAGGAAACCAGTACTTCCTCTCCTCCACAGACACAGACACCTAGACAAACACATTACCAAGTCTTTAACTAATACAGACATCTAAAGAAGGTTCAAACATTCCAGAGAATGTGTGCAAAAGTTATAAAAAATTGTACCAAAATTGCAGAAATCTGCAACTTCAATAGTGGCTCTCATTAACATAAATTAGTAAATTAGTAAATTTAAGAAAATCAACTATTAAGACTTCATGTAAATTTACTGAATTAAACAATTCAATTGTTTTATGGCTGAAGATGTAAACATGAGTTTACGAAATCAATCTTATCAATTAATAAGAAAAATTTACATAATTTTCTTAACATAAGTAAAGTTTATGGTTCAAATTGTTATATTTGTGTAGTATTTTTGCTTCACTGCAGCTAGCATCATTATTTACGTAGCTTACTAACCTGTCGTAGCAATAACTTGACATCAAAACTGATGACATCACTGATTGGTTCTCCAGCTGCAGTGATGTAGTACACCAACAAGTGGCTCACTGGGGCCATTATGGCTCTTATAATGAAACTGAAACATAACAAATTACAATATTATTTACTAGCAATATTCAGGCAAGAGAATCACATAATTGTTGATATTGTGACTTTGTGGGTTCGTAGAATTAAAAGTCCAATTTGCAGAAAATAAAAATTGTTCTTTATTTGCATAGGAATACACTGTTCAATTCTCATGTAACAACATTACATCACATATCACAATCTACAGCACCAAGGTCCATGACAATAACAAACATTAGCTTCACAGCTGACTCTTGTTTTACACACAGCTGACTCATCACTAGCCATGGCTTCTTTTTATACACCCATTCATGAATTCCAGACTGTTCTGTCAACCACTAGATGTTCCTGGAATAAACAAGGCATCTAATGACGTAATCCGAATATTCCATCACCTTCGAGAAACATGAAACCCTATCTCGGCTGGTAAGTCTTTTACCTCTGTGGTAAAGTATCTGTCTCTTGTTTATCAGTGCTAATGTTAATTGTTGGTGCTTTGTGAATGCTAGCCGCCTATCAGTTCCTTTGTTTACACTAGCCGCGCAGCAGTAAATAACGGATCGTGACAATATGTTCAGCATACATGAAGTACATTTTACTTCGCAGATGGAACTGGGAAATTCTGGAGCATCCTCCATGCTTCCCAGATATGAACCAATGTGATTTCGACCTTTATGTGAAAATGAAATTAACACTTAGAGGAGTTCACTGTAGAACCAGACAACAGCAGTAGAGCTGTCTGTTCGAATATTTGGACAACAAGATACTGTCAGCTCCCTGATGTGTGGAGGCGAGATCTTCATGTTGGAGGTGATCACTTCTAAGCACTGCAATAATGTGACTGCTTCAAAAATGTTTTAGTTGTTGTTAATTCAAATGTTGCCACTAATTAATTACTGAATGACTTAAATATGTCAAATATGCTTTTTTCTGTGGAATTAGACATTTCCCATATATTGTTATTGGTTTGAACTTTAAAATAGTAGTACTTTTCTTGAGAAAGAAGTCCTTATTCATTGTTTCTTTTTCATCTCTTAGGCATACAAAGAGAATGTAATTACAAAGATGATCAGAACATTTGACTATCACTTAAAGTCTACTGTATTTCCATATTAAGTTATACCTACATGCACATATGCCTAAAAAGCAACTTTTACAAAATTTTATCTGGGTAAACATGAAAGGGAAACAAAACTGTTTGTACAAAGAACTTATATGGCAGTAGAGATAGTCATATGAGAGCAGATGTGTCTTTTGTGACACATTAACTGGGTAGAGATACTAAAAACAGTATGATATTCTTAGACTTGGTACTGCAGGTAAGTGAAGGGTTCTGTTTAGTACACTGTGATCCATGTAAACATCAGCTACTTCAATAGGCAATGTTACTTATTTCGGTTCAAATGGATTCCTTGAGAACATCAATTGTCCGTGGCCTATCCTTGTACACTCTACTTTTAGATACCCCGCACAAGAAGAAATCTGGTGAGGTTAGGTCAGGGGATCTGGGGATCTCAGAACTTTTGAGATTTTTGATTATCAAAGAAACTGGTTAAAGTTCCATGGTGTCATTAGATGTATGGCACGTTGCTCCATCTTGCTGGAAATAACCTTCCTCAATTCAATATCATCTCTGTAAAACTTCAGAGAATATGGTGAAACGAGTACAAACATGTATAGATGCTGGTAGAGGACACTTCCAACATTTTCTCTAGGATGTAAATAGTGTAACATAATCCCCCAATTGTGTATTATATTCTCCCAAAGTTGTACGTGTGTCTTATTATTGGTTCCAAAGTTATGGCCTATTGAAATGGTTCAGGTTTATATGGATCACACTATATAATAAGATTTTAATAGAGAAATAAGAAGGAAGATGGGACAAACAAAGTTTGTAGTTTGCAAAATTTAAATTGGCTTTTTGTTTCTTTGGCTCAGTTTCACTTGCTCCCCTATTGATCCCATTTTAATGACCTAGGAGGAATCTTCTGTAATCACCAACTAACTAACACAGGAGACAAAAGTCAATTTCACAGCTCAACAGAACTTGGAGTTAGTGCATTAGACACAAGTCACAATGAATGCAGTCTTTTGGATAATGCAGCCACCTGAGTGGAATGACAAGCTCAAGAAATGTAAGTAATAAATAGAACAGCTCAACTGAACTTGGAGTTAGTTCATTAGACACAAGTCACAATGAATGCAGTCTTTTGGATAATGCAGCCACCTGAGTGGAATGACAAGCTCAAGAAATGTAAGTAATAAACAGAACAGCTCAACTGAACTTGGAGTTAGTTCATTAGACACAAGTCACAATGAATGCAGTCTTTTGGATAATGCAGCCACCTGAGTGGAATGACAAGCTCAAGAAATGTAAGTAATAAACAGAACAGCTCAACTGAACTTTGAGTTAGTTCATTAGACACAAGTCACAATGAATGCAGTCTTTTGGATAATGCAGCCACCTGAGTGGAATGACAAGCTCAAGAAATGTAAGTAATAAATAGAACAGCTCAACTGAACTTGGAGTTAGTTCATTAGACACAAGTCACAATGAATGCAGTCTTTTGGATAATGCAGCCACCTGAGTGGAATGACAAGCTCAAGAAATGTAAGTAATAAACAGAACAGCTCAACTGAACTTGGAGTTAGTTCATTAGACACAAGTCACAATGAATGCAGTATTTTGGATAATGCAGCCATCTGAGTGGAATGACAAGCTCAAGAAATGTAAGTATAGACAGAACAGCTCAACAGAACTTGGAGTTAGTTCAT
Organism: Mantis religiosa; assembly: GCA_030765055.1. Classification (NCBI taxonomy): domain Eukaryota; kingdom Metazoa; phylum Arthropoda; class Insecta; order Mantodea; family Mantidae; genus Mantis; species Mantis religiosa. The sequence goes on from CM060952.1 coordinate 4,084,501, forward strand.
TAGACACAAGTCACAATGAATGCAGTCTTTTGGATAATGCAGCCACCTGAGTGGAATGACAAGCTCAAGAAATGTAAGTAATAGACAGAACAGCTCAACAGAACTTGGAGTTAGTTCATTAGACACAAGTCACAATGAATGCAGTCTTTTGGATAATGTAGCCACCTGACTGGAATGACAAGCTCAAGAAATGTAAGTAATAGACAGAACAGCTGAACAGAACTTGGAGTTAAAGCTCAAGAATTGTAAGTAATAGACAGAACAAGCTGCTTTCTTGTTACAGTGTGTAAAGTTAATAAAACTGTAAATTGTGGAATTGGCATTGGGAACGGTCTTGGGCTATTGTACTTCTGTCCCAAGCAGGGCATCCCCGGGATGAAGAATGAGGTGAGAGGAGACAGAGGGCGGCAGACCAAGGAGTCATGAGAGTACAGAGGGCAGGGAAGTTTGAAACTCCCCGGCATCCCAGTGGAGCCGATGTCCCCCCCTACTGTCGTCCGGAAATGGTCTACCAGACCGGCCCGGGGACCGTGCTGCCAGAGGAGGAAGTGTTTACCAGGAGTATATCATCCTGTCATGCAGCACCGAGTCACCCACCGACACTTCTACACTGAAACAGACTACCGGATAAGAGATGGTGTGACATGTTGGCGCGAAGTCTACCCGAAAGTCCTAAGACTGCGGTCTGTATCTGCATTGGGGCATTATCTAGAGCCTAAAAAGTACCTCGCCCCCCATCGACAACATTAAGACGGGTGGAAGTGGATACGCCACTTACGCGCGTCAACTCCAAAGGGGAAGGCTACCGAAAACCTCGGTAGGACCGTCTGGTGATCTAGCATACCTTCTACTGGCTATGCTTTGGCTAGAAGCGATAGGCCAGCCACGCCTTGCCCCGCCTTATGTTCATTCCTGTTTTGTAGCTACCTTAACTGTACAACGTCGCACGTACCGCATTGGCTAATAGCGATAGACCAGCCACTCCTAGCCCCGCCTTATGTTCATTTCTATTTTGTAGCTACCTTAACTGTACAACGTCGTACGTACCACATTGGCTAGTAGCGATAGATCAGCCACACCTAGCCCCGCCTTAGTTCATTTCTATTTTGTAGCTACCTTAACTGTACAACGTCGTACGTACCGCATTGGCTAATAGCGAAAGACCAGCCACGCCTAGCCCCGCCTTATGTTCATTCCTATTTTGTAGCTACGTTAACACGTTATGTCGATAGTTTCCATTGCAGTTTCTAGTAATTACACTAATAATGGTTGACCTGGTAGCTGTCAATGACAATGTCAGAGTAGTTCTTCACAAGGAAAACGCCTGTAAACAAAATTAAGTACTGAGAGCTGAACAAAGTGCTACAAACCTGAAGTTGAGCCTGCAGATAGCAGCTCCATCGATCATCTGGGTCGGTGGTGGCTCGTCAAGACCTTCGCTGTGGGTCACTTGACTCCAGCTAGTAACGTGACCTTCTGTTGTGACGACGTAGTGGAGGTCCTGCTCGCATGGACACGTGGACAACACCATCACGTGGGCTTCCTGGTCTGGCTGTAACAGTGACGTCGTACTTCGTTAAACAACGCTTCGTTTTTAATGTCAATTGATCAGCATAGATAATTGTGGAGCTATAGATATAGAATGTAAGGAAAGAGGATTCTCGTATTGGAGTCCTCAAGCAAACTACGAGGAATGTTCAATAAAGAATGACCATAAAAATGTTTGACGGTCATAATTATTCGCACTAAAATTCAATCTTATTATATTCTGTTAGGTTAATGTGAAACAAACACGCCGTAGTAGTTTCATTGTTGGTACTCCTGGTTCCCGCCTGTGAGAAACAGGCAAGTTCAGACATGTTCGGTATCGCCTACCGCTACAATGGAGGTAACATGCAGTTAAAGTTGATGTTAGAGGAAGATCCGGAGTTTCTTTCAAACGTAATCACTGCTGATGAAACTTGGCTACATCATTTTGATCCTGAGAGTAAACAGCAAAGCTCAGTGTGGAAATCTCCTTCATCACCAAATCCCAAAAAAGCAAAAGTGATTGCTTCTGCTGGGAAAGTTATGGTCATCTCATTCTTTGATATTCATGGAATGGTTTATCAGCATGTTGTACCTGCACACACATCAGTAACTGGACAATACTACAGGGATGTCCTGAAAACATTGCAAGTCCATATCAGGCGCAAAAGACCACATTTCCGTGAAGCAGGCTGGATGCTGTACCACGATAATGCTCGGCCGCATGTTGCCAATGTTGTTGCTGAATATCTTGCAAAAATCTACGTGAAGTGCATCCCTCTCCCTCCCTATAGTCCGGATTTAGCCCCATGTGACTTTTTCTATTCCCTAACTTGAAGAAACGCCTTCGTGGGAGACATTATCCATCATCAGAAGCAGTGGTGAAGGCTGCGGAGGCGATTTTGAAGGATCTCTCAAAAATGGTTTCCATCATGTCTTTGAAGACTGACAGAAACGCTGGAACAAGTGCATCGCATTCAGGGGGAGCTACTCTGAGAAGGACCATCAAAATTATGAGGATGAGTAAAGGGACTTTGTCAAAAAAGATTGTGGTCATTCTTTATTGAACAGCTTTCGTAATCTGATTGGTGGGAATGTAAACTTCAGCACGTTATAGAAATAAAACATCCTGTGACAAGTGTGCCTTCAGTCTTGGTGCAGCATCTAAGCGACGTCCCAGTGAAAAGAATAAAGCTCCTGATACATAAGGAAGGTGAGCAAAGAATCTGCTTGTCGTTGTAGAGATGTACTCATTAATGCTGATTATGTCCTATTCTCTATGTAGCTGTGTGTTCCTGATGTACCACGGGGCGTTCACTGACAACTGCAGTACGAGGTGCGTTTAATGTCTCGAAATGTCTACCTCTTGCTTCTGTGCATGCCTTACTCGTCGAATCATGGAATGTCGCACCCTGGCCCAAACCATGTGGCCGAAAGCTCGAGCAACTTTATAAATATCGCAGGGTTGGTGACCCGAGAAGCTCTACTGAATAATCATTGCTTTGAAAGCTTAACATCTATGTTATTTAATATATTATAGGTTATATGGCAAGGCTGTATTGTACAAGCTATGTACAGGAAAGTTTTCAACAGTAAAAGGCTACATTTTGGGTCTAATTCGAGATGTTTCAGGTTCTAGAAGCATCTCCCGCGTGCGACAAGGTTATGAACGGCCGTTGCGAGAGTAGTAGTGTTTGGTCGTCTGACTCGGAACACACACACACACACACACACACACACACACACACACACACACACACACACACACACACACACACACACACACACACACACACACACACACACACACACAACACACACATACGCACACGAATTCTAACTTTCACTCTCCTTCAGGCCTCGTACCGGATTTATATATCCGTCAGACGTAGCCAGGATATTCTCGAATTAGGGTAAAGGGAGGCATTTTCGTGATACTTTTTCGAAGGCATGTCACAGATAGTTCAGTTGGTTTTAACTCGTCTTTCAGTCAAAGTATAAACTTGGAAGACAGTGAAGCACAAATCAGTACAAAATTGAATCGAGAATATATTGACACATTGCTTCACTCACACTGTTTATTCACAGGACATGTTTCAAGAGCTCTTGCTCCTATCCTCAGCTGATACTCGACTAGTGCAATTTGCAGTGGTTTCTTCTTTCTCCGTTTTGTCAATAGATGGCGTGATGTACTTGTCAAAGATGTCCGGTGGTGGAGTTTCAAAATTCATGACTCTATGACGATTTTTGTTGATGAAGATTTTTTCCCCATACAGAAAGGTCTATGGGGTGATTAACATATTTTATTAGAGATGTTTCGAAGTTGATGTCATGTCTAGTATTCAAAAAATGAAAAGCCACTGCTGATTTTTCTGTTTCACCATTTTTAATGTTTCTTAGATGTTCTTTAGTTCTGATGTTAATATTTCTTTTTGTTTTTCCTATATAAATTTTAGGGCAAGTTTCACATTTGATCTCATAAATTCCTGGTTTTTCTTTGGTAGTGATTGAATTTTTGGGAGGGCCTTTTAACAAATTTCTGATATTAAACCTATTTTGAGGTGCAAGAGTTATGTTGTGTTTTGAGAAGATTTTTTGGAATTTGTTATAGGCTGATGGGTGGAAGGTGAATTTTTTAAAAAGTTTTTTTTTCTCTTTTTCTGCTGTAGGCTCTAGAGTAGTGGTTTCTTTTATTTTCTTAGCTTTGTTGAGTCTGTTAACAGTTTTGTCTACTAAATTTGGGTTGAAACCGCTGGATATAGCTACTTTTTTATGTGTAGGTATTCTTCTTGATAATCTTCTCTGTTTAGTGGAAAGTTGATCATCCGAAAGATTAAACTGTTGAAAATGGCATGTTGGTGTTGTTTTGGGTTGAAACTGTTGTTCTTGATGTAATTATCTATGTGTGTCGGTTTCCTGTAAATACCAAAGGTGAGTTTGTTGTTCATTTTGTTGATGTTGATGTCCAAAAAGGAAGCACACCATCCTCTTCCATTTCCAATGTAAATTTTATAGCTGGATTTCGTATATTAAAAAGTCTAAGACCATCTTGTATGAGTTTTTAGGTACTATTGCAAAAATGTCGTGAACATAGCGATACCAAACTTTGAAATAACTTGGAAAAGTTTTTGTGACATGTGTTTCAAAAGCACTCATAAATAAGAAGGGAGACAATGGCTTGCCCATAGCTAGGCCCGTTTTTTGTTTATAGCACAAAAGTGAATCGAGAAGATATTGACACACTCGTCTTTTAGCCCGCCTAAAGAGGTCCCGTTCAAGAGGTCCCGAGTTCGAATCTCGATCAGGCTGAGTTACCTGGATAAGGTTTTTCCCGGGTTTTCCCTTGTCCTTAAATACAAATGTCGGGTAAGTCTAAGCTCTATGGACCCTGGGCTCATTTGAGCATCATTTCATTCATTCCATTCATCGTCCGATATGACTTAACGTTGGAGGACGTAAAATTACAACACTCGTCTTTCAGTGTTGGTAGTTGACATATTTGTTGCTAGAGCTCAGGAGATATCGGCAGGCGCGTTGATATATGATTTTTCTGTAACATCCCTTCGAAAAAAGTATCGTGGATTTATTTTCCTAGTTACTAAAGGATAGAAGGTGAGAAAGTAAGGAAGGCAGTATGAGTGTCTTTATGGGATTCCGCATTGAGCACTCCCGTTAGTAAAGGTAAGGATGCAGAGCCGGCCGTTTATAACGGCATGGGGGGGGGGTGAAGAATGTTGCCAGGCGTCGAACATGCCCGAAAGGCCCTGAACGAGGCGCGTGGAGAGTAGGGGTGATCAAACGTGAGGAGTGGAATTTGAAGTCTTTATTGTAAATATAATAGTCGTAGTAGGGGACATAATTTCCGGTAGTTACTGCCGGGGGAAGTATTGTTGAGGCATCAACAGGTGAGCGATTGTGGACGAGGTGGTCTCCAGATGTTAGGGAAGTGGGCCTGGATCCTCCTGGTGTTTTGTAAGTCGTAGTCGGCGATGGTTTCCTCTGCATATTTAAGGTCATTGAGTCATGTGTGTAGGCTGTTGCCCATTTCTGCAAGTTGTGAGTGGAGCTGGTCGAGTCTGCTGTTGACTGTGGAAGAGTCCGTTGGCTGTCAGGGTAGTGTGTCGGTGAGATGAGTCTCCACTCGGTGCATCTTGCGCTGTAGTGAGGCAAGTATGTATTTCTCTTCGCTGGCTAAGTGTTCGGTGCGTTGAAGTTGGGAGTTGCTGGTCTTTGTTGTTTGCTGTAGTTGGGTTACTTAAGATGAGAGTTGGTACAGTTGAGTAAGTCAGTCAGTTAGTAGTCGGTGTGTAGTTTTCAGTTTGTCTTGGAGGTCGATGGGGGCGGTGTGGTTAAACTTCTGTTAGTGGGCAGCGGCAGTGACGGATTCTTACAGGTTGCCCAGACCCTGCTTTAAGTTAAGGACCTCTGAGTAGAGGGCCTGAACTACTTCCGCTGGAGTCCTGTGGTTGGCGGCGATGAATGTTGTGAGGAGCTCCTCAAGGGAGTGGAGTCTGCTGGTAACTTGCTGCAGATCCTCCCGGAGACAACCAAGAGCTTGCTACCATCCCTCAGACTCGCTGCTGGTTGCGCTCCGGGGTGTTGGTCCTGTTGAGATTCTTCGAGGGTATGCAGGGCACTGCACCTGCTCTGTGAAATGGCCGAGGCCATTACATGTGGCGCAGCACCTGCGTCGGCGACGGAGATCGTGGGCCGTGCAAGCTGCTGTTGGAGTAGGAGAGCCACATTAATGACACCGTAGCGGCGCGGTGCACGCGTCTGCTGTGTGCCCGTGGGCGCAGCAGTGCCTGCACGGGATGTGGCGCTGCAGTCTGCTAAACTCTACTTTCAGGCGCTGTCCCAGTAGGGGCAGGCCTGACGTCAACGCAGCGTCACGATCCCGAAAATCAGCAAACTGCAGGCGCACGCAGGTGATCGGACCTCGTCCAGACGAGATCCGAGTGGCACTCACAGCTGAAGGCCACTTCTGCATTGCAGCGGTGAGAATATGCCTCGCAGGGAGGTCCATGGGGGGGGGGGGGCTCCGATGACTACTGATATGTGTGCAGTAGCGCCTCCTGACGCCGGTTGAGTGGTGGCAACAGTTGGTGGTTGACTTGCATGAAATTGCCTATGTCACAAAAATAGCTCCCTTTATCCTACCTTCTAGAAAGCACTTGAAGGGTGTCGAATGGTATCAGCATAGCCCGTCCCTAGCTTATGACGTCAGATACTAGGCACAAGAGTGCTCCTCCTACTAGCAAACAGCAATGGCGGTTCAAATGCCCAACTCAGCTCGTAGCACCGCGATTACAATGTGACATCGCAAGTAAGGTGTTCACCAAGGTGGATGGTAGTTACAAACTCTACTCCAGCCAGCGAACCCGACCGATAGGGTTGTCCATTATAATGTTGGGATACGTACCTGTAGAGTATGCTCGAGGACCTCGATGAGCAAGTAGCAGTCGGACGAAGAGTTCCACTTGCGAATAGGCTCTCTGGCCAGCACGTAGTGGCTGTCTATCTCCTTGCCCTCTACCGACACTAGCTCCGCCTGCAGAGTGATGACCTCGCTATCCGCCAGGATCGCTGGAACCACGAACGTGCCTTATAATGTTGGGATACGTACCTGTAGAGTATGCTCGAGGCCCTCGATGAGCAAGTAGCAGTCGGACGAAGAGTTCCACTTGCGAATAGGCTCTCTGGCCAGCAGGTAGTGGCTGTCTATCTCCTTGCCCTCTACCGACACTAGCTCCGCCTGCAGAGTGATGACCTCGCTGTCCGCCAGGATCGCTGGCACCACGAACGTGCCTTATAATGTTGGGATACGTACCTGTAGAGTATGCTCGAGGCCCTCGATGAGCAAGTAGCAGTCGGACGAAGAGTTCCACTTGCGAATAGGCTCTCTGGCCAGCACGTAGTGGCTGTCTATCTCCTTGCCCTCTACCGACACTAGCTCCGCCTGCAGAGTGATGACCTCGCTGTCCACCAGGATCGCTGGCACCACGAACGTGCCTTATAATGTTGGGATACGTACCTGTAGAGTATGCTCGAGGCCCTCGATGAGCAAGTAGCAGTCGGACGAAGAGTTCCACTTGCGAATAGGCTCTCTGGCCAGCACGTAGTGACTGTCTATCTCCTTGCCCTCTACCGACACTAGCTCCGCCTGCAGAGTGATGACCTCGCTGTCCGCCAGGATCGCTGGCACCACGAACGTGCCTTCTCCAGACGTTATCTCTATGTCCTGGCTGTAGATGGCTGTAGTGTTGTCGTACACCTTGACTCGAACCCTCACCGACTTCTCCGTGCTCACCGCCTCTACCTGCAGGTTATACAAAACAAACTTACAGACCTCCAAGAAATTCTCGAGATAAGAACTGGGAAGCTACGGAAGAGAAAACTGCTTAGTGATTACAAACATCTCTTGTCTTAACCTCAACTCTTTGTTATCAAGTTTGTTATCATATAATCATTAAGTATTTATTTTAACTATTACTTTTTCTTTCAGATACGTTCTTCATAGACACATCACTTTAACTGACAACAATCGCTTACAGATGTTACATGCTTTTGTAACTGGACAACCGTGCAATAAAATCCCGGAAGCGCCGCTTCCCCAAAACCTTCGGAAGAAAAACAACAAAATTGAAACCAAACAATTTTGATTTGCTCTTGCCATATTTTCAAAATGTATTCGTGGACATACATAAACAATGATTATCGCGTGGTAGCATAAACTGAATCGGAGAACACTTGGCTTACACGTAGTTCATATGCACACAAAATGGAATGATTCAGAAATTACTAATGTGTCGGAAATTGTTCATATAAAAGACTCATATAAGAGGAGATTCGAAATTATTGTTGTCGCTAAGTTGGTACATGTTTGCTCTATACCCAAACGGAGCTTGATTGTCATCTGTCATCTAGTTTGTTTACAGGGCGCCATTTTCTTAGTACATCTCAAAGGTATGTTGGGATTTTACAGTGAATTCTCCGTTATGTCTTCTATCAACTGAAAACGACTGCCTCGAAGTGGTAATTTGAGTTTAGAAAAGAGAAAAAGTCGGCTGGAGGCAGATCAGGTGAATACGCTGGTTGTTCGGTGATATTTGTTGAGTTTTTGGCCAGAAATTCGTTCACAGTGATAGGTTTGTGAGCTGGCGCAGAAACCATGAGTTGTCTTTCCATAAATCTGGTCCTTTTCGCCGTATTTGTTCTCTCAAACGCCGCATAACGCTCATATAATACACTTTATTTAACCTCTCACCTTCTGGTGAAAATTGCACGACACTACGATAATCGAAGAAAAGTCTGTCAACATTACTTACAATTTTGATTGAGTTTGACGTGTCCTTTTGGGTTTCGCTTCAGTTGGAAAGCGCTACTCCGTTGCTTTTTGACTGGTTTGCGTGACAAACTCGTAAACCCACCACTCATTAGCAGTTACAATGCGTTTCATGAATGTGAGGTCTGAGTTGGCTCGTTGTAGCATGTCCTCAGCGGTCCTTCCTTACACGATTGAGTTTTTGCAGATAGTTCAAGTCTTCCCGAACTAATCGAGCGGCAACACGTGTCAAGCTCAAACAAATGGTATAAAAGTTCAGCGACAATCTCTCTCAGATCCAAGTGACCATATTCGGACACCATTTCCTTTAATTTAGCAATGTTCAGTTGAGTTAAAACTGTTGATAGCAAACCAGAGAGACGTTTTCTACGATGCGACACATGAAATGCGATTTGTAATGCAAAATTTGAGATAGATTCTTTCTTCAATATTTTTATTCACATGTAAACAAACTAGATGACAATCAGACTCCGCGTGGATCTGGAGGAAAGATGTAAAACCTTAGCGAAAACAATAACTTGGTTTCCCCTCTTAGTATAATAGATTTTTATATGATCAATTCCTGGTATTTTATTGTTAAAATATAGATGGTGCAGTGAATAAAAATAGTAATATTTCAGCGATTTGTGAATATTGTCTGTAATGATAGATAACTAAATTGTACACTGCTTTTAATGGACATTACACCAGCTTTTGCTTCGTTCAATTACTTAATAAATACGGATTTGCGTGTGTATTTATGAAGCATGTTTACAGCATTTACTGGGCATTCATTCCCGGGCTGTGCAGGGTTTAATTGACAAACGGTGAAGCGGTTAAACTCTACATAAAGAACAGTGCGAAAGTCAGAAAATGCAAACTATTCAAACATCGTTCTTCCTGCAGTGAATTTTGACTAAGCTAGGTTTCATGCAAATAAAAGATGGGTCTGAAAGCATCTGTACTTCAAAAGTTCTGCATTTTGTAGAGAAATTTTAGCCCTGCAGCAAAACATTATTGCTTCCTTCAAGCAGAAATTTCCGACCATCATTGGTGCAACCTAAGAGATTTCAAAATATTACATAGAAAATGCAGAACCGTCAGCCTTTTCGCAGTCAGATGTTCACCCTTGTTCCATGTAAAACCTACTTTTGAAAATCGTCTAAGTTGGCAGGACTGCTCGATGTTTTCCAGAACATGGCAGAGTTGACTAATGCCATCCTGGGCGTCCAACTTGATAGAGGTCTTACTTTTCGGTACATCTCGGCACGGGTTCAGGGGGTTCTTGTCTCCTTGTACCCAAGGCTGGGCTCAGTCTCGATGAAGTTGCACCTCTTCCCACTCATGTTATACGCTTGTGAGATAGCTGGCTCGTATATCTTCAGCGTACGCAGAATTCTGTAGGTCATTCCTTCACCGTGACGTTGCTTTACGAAGCCTCTCTTCTTCCTTATGTGGAGGACGAAATTAGCCGACGGGCTACAAAATTCTGCGCTCAATTTCTAACTCATAGAAGTGGCCTGGTTCGGTCTCTAGGAGATTACGACCCCTCAAGACGCCGTTTCAGGCTTTTCCGGGTAGCCCGTATGACACCGAGGTAACACTAGAGTTAATCCGAACAGCAGCCAAAGCTGAACTCCATGATTATCCAATGAGAAATTCTACGCTCAATTTCGAACTCATAGAAGCGCCCTAGTTCGGTCTCTAGGAGATTACGACCCCTCAAGACGCCGTTTCAGGCTTTTCCGGGTAGCCCGTATGACACCGAGGTAACACTAGAGTTAATCCGAACAGCAGCCAAAGCTGAACTCCATGATTATCCAATGAGAAATTCTACGCTCAATTTCGAACTCATAGAAGGGCCCTAGTTCAGTCTCTAGGAGATTACGACCCCTCAAGACGCCGTTTCAGGCTTTTCCGGGTAGCCCGTATGACACCGAGGTAACACTAGAGTTAATCCGAACAGCAGCCAAAGCTGAACTCCATGATTATCCAATGAGAAATTCTACGCTCAATTTCGAACTCATAGAAGGGCCCTAGTTCAGTCTCTAGGAGATTACGACCCCTCAAGACGCCGTTTCAGGCTTTTCCGGGTAGCCCGTATGACACCGAGGTAACACTAGAGTTAATCCGAACAGCAGCCAAAGCTGAACTCCATGATTATCCAATGAGAAATTCTACGCTCAATTTCGAACTCATAGAAGCGCCCTAGTTCGGTCTCTAGGAGATTACGACCCCTCAAGACGCCGTTTCAGGCTTTTCCGGGTAGCCTGTATGACACCGAGGTAACACTAGAGTTAATCCAAACAGCAGCCAAAGCTGTACTCCATGATTATCCAATGAGAAATTCTACGCTCAATTTCGAACTCATAGAAGCGCCCTAGTTCGGTCTCTAGGAGATTACGACCCCTCAAGACGCCGTTTCAGGCTTTTCCGGGTAGCCCGTATGACACCGAGGTAACACTAGAGTTAATCCAAACAGCAGCCAAAGCTGTACTCCATGATTATCCAATGAGAAATTCTACGCTCAATTTCGAACTCATAGAAGCGCCCTAGTTCGGTCTCTAGGAGATTACGACCCCTCAAGACGCCGTTTCAGGCTTTTCCGGGTAGCCCGTATGACACCGAGGTAACACTAGAGTTAATCCAAACAGCAGCCAAAGCTGTACTCCATGATTATCCAATGAGAAATTCTACGCTCAATTTCGAACTCATAGAAGCGCCCTAGTTCGGTCTCTAGGAGATTACGACCCCTCAAGACGCCGTTTCAGGCTTTTCCGGGTACCCCGTATGGCACCGAGGTAACACTAGAGTTAATCCGAACAGCAGCCAAAGCTGAACTCCATGATTATCCAATGAGCTATTTGGCTTCAAAATTATCCCTCTTTAAACCCACAAACACCAAAACAAAAACATGGTAACAAGATGGTATTGCATTCTGATCAAAATTAGAGGAGCAATCAAACCACCTCGTAATCTTTCCTCTCTCAAATAATCCCACACCATCCTGCATTCACGAAAATGTTCAACCTGCGGTAAAACCCAAAACCTAGGTGGGCAAGCAGCAAAAACCTTCTAGCTGTAAAGAGCCTGTCAGTACCTTGTGTGTGTAAGCTTTTGCCGTTAATTCTCGACTCTGAGCGAAATTTGTAAATGTCTTTAATTGACAAATGTTTGAAAAATGAATTCACATGAAAAATAATGTTTCTAGCCTGCTTAGTACAACCTTACGAGTTTTCTCGCTACTAGGACACTTGAAAAACACGTCTGCACTCTTAAAAGATCACCACTTTAGTGGTTGCCAGGTACAAAATGCATCCTCACGTGTCAATTTTTCTTCACAGACCGATAGTTTTTCTACTCTTTCTGGTCAGGTTTATTTATCCTATCCCCTAAACCCGATGTCCTATAAACACGGGGTTTGGACACTCACCCTTAGCTCTGTGACATGGGAAAAAATTCTGTAATTAGTATCTTTCGACCGCGCAAAGAAATTAGCCCTAGGTACGCGTGTTTAACTGTGCAACGTCGCACTCACCTCGCTGGCTAATCAGTGATAGACCAGCCACACCTTATGTTCATTCCTGTTTTGCTCTATGACGCATTCATGGGACTCAAAACAAATCATATATAATGATGTCATGTCTGACCTTGCCAACAAAGGGAAGTCCTGGTTTGTAGAGACGCCTCATCTCGTGGCCGAACCTCAGCTCGACGTAATGCTCTTCAGCCATGGCGACTTCTGGTATGGCCATTCCCATCGTGCCACCACTAAATGAAATATTTAGTTCAGACGTGAAAATTGCTGACTCTACCTGAACTTGTATCAACCACTTGCCCAGTTCAGCTTCGTCTGCCAGCGGCATTGAAAACGACTTGACACCTGAAACAGACATAAATAGTCTCAAATTACATAAACCAACTGTATCCAAACATTTGGTTTTTATGTTACTGTTACAATTGCGAGTCAAGATAATCGGCCATTTTCGACCGGTCAGAGTTAAGCGGCTTTTAAAACTTGGCTGTCATTGATAACTTTGGTACAATTACTTGGAGCCATAGATTGCAGTCACATAAGGATTCAGTCGTCTGGAGGTAAAAATGGCGAGGATTGTAGAAACAGAAAAGGTTATTTTTCAATCAATCGCCAAACAGTGAGTGATCATAATTGACTTATTAGGGGCATTGTTGCAAGGTGGTTAGGCTCGGTACAACTATATTTAGAAAGTCCAGCGTTTGGAATTGGAGAACTGCCTCACGGATATTTACTAGGAGATAGTGGTTATGGTTGCACGACATATTTAATCACCCCGATTATAAACCCACAAACTGCTGCTAAGCAATGTTTTAACAATGCACATATAAGAACCAGAAACACATTGTAGAGACGGTATGGAGTTTACAAAAGGAGGTTTTCATTACGTTCATACTGTATTTCTGCTATTTCTGTTTATACACGTGTTTCTGCCTCGACAAATGCTAAGCGATAACAAAGGACAAATGACGAACACGAGCCGGTGTTCGGTAGCCTTCTGAACAGATACATTTGAAACGAGCGCCTGCCAGATAATCACAACCAGTTAAACAGTTCATTAGGATGTAAGCTTTACCGTGATCAACTTTTAACGAAGTTGTACATGGCCACCAGGAGATGTTGTCTGTACTAGCCACACATTGAAGTAGCCTACTGTATTGTTTAGTTCTGAAACTACCTTTGTTAAGTACACATGTAGTGATGATGATGTGTATAAGGGCGCTCAAATACAGCGGTCATCAGCGCCACAGATGTAGTAAAGTCCTAATAAATTTAAATTACGGTTTGTACGTTCTGAGACTTGAGGACTGGAGGACGACAGAAAAAATAAATACATCCTTTATTTGTAATCCTAGTAATGTGAAGGTATGTTGATATCTTATAGATTTTCTAAACAATATTACTTCATAGAGTTGTAACAGCGGGGTTCAGGCATTGTTCCATACTTTTTACTCACCCGGTATAACTAAATGCTAAACTAAAAAATAAATATAAGAAACAAAAACAAACTCAGGCTCCGTGAGAAAAATAGCAAAAGATAGAGAAACCAACACTCATACATTACCTTCATCCAGAGCAACTTCTTCCCAAAGTGCCACTTTTGTTCCTGCAGGATTCCGCACAAACACACTCCCGATGATGTCACGTGCAAGACGCAGGTCATGGTCCAGAGCAAGAATCCAGAAAAACACTGCAATCACACAAAAGCGATCAGACACAGCACAAATATGAACACGAGACCTAAATTATCTAGACAGAAGTGTCATTTCTTTTGTAAAGGTAAGGTTGGCTTCAGGAATTGAACCCGCACTTGGTAAGTAAATCTCTCTATGTGTTTGAAAAAGATATACTTCGAACATGTAAGCAATAGTCTCTAAACTTGCTTTACTCTGTGTACCCAATTAATTGTTGGAAAAATATTATTATTATTAAATTGACATTTACATCTCTACCGACTATCGTACATTTTCAGGAAATGTCTAATAGCATTGTTTCAGATAAACTGGGCATAGTAAGTCTTTTGTCGATATGTTATGGTACACTCGTACGAAATTATATGAAGTATTATAAAAATAACGAGGATGTTCTATTTTCTTAAATAATCTTTATTTATTCATCAACATTAACCTCAAAGTAATCCCTCTCAGATATAATAGACGTGGAAGTAATTCTAGAACTCACTTCTCGTTATGGTGTTCATCAATGTAGACAAAATGACGTCGTTTCGTGGTTCTCTTCAGACCACCTTCAGACTCTGTCATAGAAAGAAGTCACAGGAGGCCATGACAGAATATAACGTGTTTTGTTTTTTAATAAAAATCACAAACAAACATTGAGGTTAGCATTTTCGTGATAGAATTTACACGAGTGGTTTGGTCAAAACTTTCTTATGGTGATTCGGTGATTTTACACAACCATTTTCTTTACTTCTTTCACATTGTCTTAAGTAATTCATGTACGAGGTCGTCGTTCTTGACATGTTTCTATCACCCGTAAACTTTTGTCTTACTCGTAATAGATTCACACAGTCAACATTTCAATGTGGTGCAGCTCTTTATTACATTTTACAAAACAAAACTTAATGCAAATTAAGTAAAAATTCCCGGGCACTCAAAACGCGTATAGCCTTTTCAACTGTTAGCAGTGAAGTGAACTGAAAATGTAAACATATATCAGGAAGATGTGTACCAACAATATAAACAAAGCTTTGTTGTAGCCGAGTTGTTAATGTAAGTTTTTGGTATGTTTGTAATTTAAACCTAACATAACTAACCTCCAAATAATCACAAACCTAACCTTAAGTAAAGATTCAATCATAATGCTGTTAAGCAACACACGGCAGTGAGTGTATTTTCAGTGACTACCGCTCTCCCAGACACTGGCAGCACTGTCGACAGAATTACGACGGAAGTTTGCTAACCTTGTTCTTACTAGGATCAGAGAAAACCTTCATAGCTAAAATGACTTCATTATTCTATTTCATATTTTGGCATTGTTCCTTACAACTTCTTATCGTCTTCTATTGCACGGGAATCTTCATTTGTTTGTTCATAAAGCTTACATTTGAACGTGCATCAATATATCATACGTCCATGCTTAAAAATCGTACTTTTATCACTGAATTAACTGCAGATATATAACTTCACAGAGCGATAAAACAGTTTAATTTACTGATAAAACAACTTTAATAGTAATTAAGGTGGCCATTTAGCAGAACGTATTTCTTTCCGACTAAACGCCTGGCCATAGCCTTCTGGATTGGTTTGAACGTGTCAATATACATTTTCTGCTCCACATCTCAGTTCTGTTAAAATTATGGAAAGTTCTCACTTAAATCGCCTTTAATTTTGAACTGACACCAATTAAATGTCAGTAACAATGATGTACGGGGTCGTTGTCTTTGAAACGTTTCTACCACTCGGAAACTCTTGTCCTATTTATAATAGATTCACACAGCCAACATTTCAAATGTGGCGCTGTAATTTATGACATTTTACAACCTTTTCGATTATCAACGAAAACAGTTGAACAGTCCAAAACAGTTGCAAATGGAAACATAGATGAAACACATGTACACTAACAAGATAAAAACTAATTTTTGAAAATAGAATGTATAAAGATCGAGGAATTAAGAAATTTCCCCTTTATTCAGCAGAAAACTTACAAAACTGGTTTGGAATGACGAGTTCACAGACTATTCTCAGAGGATTCAAGATTTAAGTTTTATTTCCCATGAAAAGATGTTACAAATTTGATATTTTAATTATATTTTAATTATAATCCGCAGCAGAAACTTTTAGAAGATAAATTTTTCATGGAAAGAAATGTGAAGTTCCTTTGGAAAGTACATTAAAAGATATTAATCAACTCTTTAGTTTTTCACTTATGCTCCTGAACACACAAGGAGTCTCTTTCTGAAGTACTTTTTGCAATAAGGTAAGCGTGGCTGATTCAGATTTAGTATTTCAAAATCTGCTCCCTAGGTGACGGTAATGTATTGTTGCCCTGGCGGTAGACTCGCGAAGCCGAAGCCGGTGGAGATTCGGAAAACTTCGGAACCAATCGTTACCGGTAGCGACAGACAGTTGAATGTAGAGTAGAGAAAATAAACAGTTTTAAGGTTCTAGCAATTTTGTAATGTTGAACAGTGTATTTCGAGGAGAATAAAGTGTAGTTTTTGTGTTTTGTAACCTCGTTTTATCATTTCACGAACCCACAAAGTCACAGTATTGTTGTATTAACTACCTGAGACAGCTGACTGTGTAATACGATTGTGTTTTCTAAGTGACAAATCGAGCTTCTCCTACGGAAACGAGGTATGTCTTTGCTCCATTTCTGGAAGATTGTTATTTTTCAACTTCGTTTAAGATAGATTTATGACGAATATGAATTGAAATTGCTCCAGAAACTTGTACAATAAGAAAATACAGACTTTCTTACATCCACAATCCTCCTTGTTGTTGTGACAGTGCTGCCAACGGGCAAAAATAAATAGCGCTACAACAGGGGACGAAGTGGAGGAATTCATTCTTTTTATTTACGTTCTGTAACGTTAAGTGATATCGGTAAGCGTATGACACAATTTCCGACACTATACATGGCATTATTCAGGTAGTGGTAGTAACTGGCTGCTCAGACAAGCATTCCCTCTGGCAGAACTCATCACAGCAGAGAACGCTGTACCTAAACCAGAGCGACATATGCTCAAACAACTGGGCCGCTGGGACCTTCAAACTGCAGTTTTACAATCTTTCATTTTATTACACCATCAAAACTTTCTTTCATATTTGTTTATGACCTTAATAAAAAGAGGAAACAAAATGAGAGATGTTGTACTTTGTGCACAAGAAAGCTTGCTTCACACATATTGCTTCGACTCTATGTGCTTTTGTCGTGTGAAGGTCACATGGTCCTTACGTACCTTCAGTTTAAACTACATACAGGCAAACTATTGTTACAAATACTTGTACAGTACACTTTAGTGATAGTCAAATGTTCTAAACAACTGTTCGTTGTATGATTTCTTTCTAATTACTAGAGATTGGATTTATATGCGTTATAAAGTATGAATATATGCACGTATGCAGTAAAAATGTGCTAAATCTGCTCTAAAACTTTATAATATGCCTTTAAAGTAGCGTATATTATTTCAACTTCTTCGCATTTACTAATAAATCTTGATGAACTTATAAACTCAGGCATTAACAAAATTAATATTCATGACCCTCTCACTCTATCCTAGCTTTAATCATTTTAATACAGTAAACAATTAAATATTTTCACAGCTTTCTGGAAGAAACAGTATCCTTCTGTTACTTAAAACTTTTTATATGATAGTCGTTTGATAAGTCTGGCAAATTTCCATTAAAGGATAGGCATTTCTTGTTGCAACTTTGTATGTGGTAAGCTTGATTATTCAAAAGATTGTACAGAAAATTTGAATATGCTACAATATACTGCCAACCTACGAAAACTGAATTTGACTGCTGGAAAGCAGTGATGATATTCTGCATATAATTGTACAACAAACCAACAGACGCATGGATAATTTCCAAGTGTAATATGAACGCGGGAGTGATTGCACAGAACACAGACATAAAACAAATGAAAACCTTTATTGCGTTATTATACATTGCTGGTGTGTTCCGCGGAGGACGGAAAAATATTCACAACTTTTGAAGAACAGATGACCTTGGTGTCAACATTTCCAGGATGGCTGTGTCCGAGAAACGCTTCCGATTCATAATAAGTGCATTCATTTTAAAACAATTGAAAACAGATACCAAAACACAATTAACGTGATATGTATGCAGTACATACATCGCGACTAACGATGTCACGAAAGTTGACGCGCCCAACGGAAGCTTAAGAGAATTCGAAATTCGTACTAGTTAAGTCATTCCACCCTTCCAATTTGGATTTCGTTCTAGACATTCTACCTCTCACAAACTACTACGTTTAACACAAACAGTAATTCAAGGTTTTGAGCAACGAAAGCATACAACCGCCCTGTTCCTCGACGTAGCACATGCCTTTGATAAAGTTTGGCATGAGGGGTTAATCTTCAAACTGTATAGCATTGGACTTCCACAGTATCTGCTCACTACCATTTGTAGTTTTCTATCAGATCGCACATTTACTATTCGCATTGGTGGCATGGAGTCATCTCAGCGCCATATTACAGCAGGAGTTCCTCAGGGATCCATATTGGCGCCAATCTTATTTAGTATCTATACCTATGACCTTCCTGACTTGGCCCCTACCTCCATAGCCTTATACGCTGATGATACTGTTTTATATCATTCCGGCACAGATCTCCCTACAACTATTCACACGCTACAAACCTCTCTTGACTGCCTCGTTGAATGGTTCGATACTTGGCGCATACGTCTAAACACTCAAAAGACCGCAGCTAAGAATTTTAGCTTACGTCGCATCTCCAACTCTCCCGAATTGCATATTAAGCATGAATCAATTCCCTGGCTACCTCCTACCACCTCCGTCAAATACCTTGGAGTAATGCTGGACACTATACTTACTTGGCGAGCCCATATTGATCGACTCATCTCGTTGGCATCAGGACGACTTTCAAAACTCGGCCCGCTACTTAACAGACACACTCCTCTTGGGATTGAATGCTCTCTGCTTCTCTACAAATCTCTTGTCCGGCCACTTATCACATATGCTTCCCAGGTATGGGGTACGGCTAGCAACACTCATCTCCGAAGGCTACAGGTCCTGCAAAATTGATTTCTGCGCATCGCCACGGATGCCCCTTGGTACGTAAGAAATCAACAACTGCATAAAGAACTTGGTCTCCTTCCTCTTCACCAGTACATACGTCAGATCGCCTCTCGCTTCTCAAACCTGCCAGATGTTCCAGGAGCTCTGATGTACGACATCGGCGTACGAACCCGCCAGCTCAAGCGCCTGAAGAGACGACTCCCACAGAATCTCCTCCTTAGTGACTCTGATTGAAAAAACTATGAATATTGTTTCACAATGACTGTTGTTCTTATCTCTTTGATTACTTGTTTGTTTTAATTAACTTATTTTTTCTCTTGTTTCACAGTGTTAAGAAGATAATAGGAGCCAACTTGGTTTTCCTTACATGTTATTATATAGTTCACAGAGATTCAATTAGCCAACAAGGATCTGTAAAGCATGTACTGCTGATCGATCATTGAATTAAAAAAAAAAAATAAAAAAGGACTAGTTAAGTTATAAACTACAAAACGGCTATAATCGTTCGGTGTCATTTCGAAACAACCTGTACAATGATAACGACGTATGTATGGAATTTGTCATTCAGATAATGTTGTACAGAACAAAATGATAGGTAACCTCCAGCAGCACAAATAATCAACAATGCACACCTTTCTGGCGGGTGCACTAAAGCTGGGATGTTACATTGTTATTAATGAGGCCCGACTACTTACAAAGAATTTTAGGATCGATGATATACACATGCAAGGAAAGGTTAATATCTTAAATGTACAAGCGTCTACTGCGGTGTTAGTAATTATTCTTGTTTTGCATAAGACATATTTCTTTACTTTCTACTGAGTTGACTCAAAATAATATTCCATGAGAGTTAAAGTGTGCATAATACACTAATTTAAGTGTATCAATAGAGCTTACACTAACCAGCGCTCAGATAGCATTACAGGCAGAGCTGAGTTTAGGTAAACTAAACATATGAAATGTTATGCTGTCAGTTTCTTCTAATAACATATTGTGACTTTGTGGATTCGTGAAATTAAAGGTCCAGTTGTACAAACTAAAATGTTCTTTATTTTCACGGAATTACAATTGGTACACGTATCACACACAGTTACGTAACACTCGCTACTCGTACAACTCGCTCTAGAGTTTACTAAAAACTCAGAACTGAGAACTGAGAACTGCCTGAGTCGTCTAATGCGCCGCTTATATAGGCAGATCGCTGCATCTCGAAGCTTCGCGGCTGAACAATCATCCCGATTGTTTCAGACGTCAGGGGGAGGGGAAAGAGATGGTACAGTGGCTCGTGATCTTTTCTAACCATCCCCTCAGTGAACGCCACAAGATAAATGGGTAGGCGTGGCTGAATGCCTCCTGTCGGCCACCTAGCGGCCAGTTGGTCGTGCCTTCCAATAATTGGGTGACAATATCATTAATTCAGGGCGGCTCTGGGCAAATTGATTAGGTGACTCGGAACACTTGTTAACCTAATTTCGCAAAATTACCATCGCAAAAACGGATTTTATACTGGAATAGCGGTTTTGAATTTCGACGGGGCTTCCCTTGTAATCCAAAAGTTCCTTAAGATTACCTTTATTTAAAGTCCTCGCTTTCATTATGTCCACGAAAAGTCATTTGTTCTCTACTTCCCTAATGGGATATTGCATCAGAAGTCTGTTAAGCTTAACGTTCTCATTGTAGTTTACAGTAAATAGACGTGAACTTTCCCAAAGAGCTTCTGTAATTTTGTTAACATTTTATCTCTGCTCCTTCAATCTCACAGAATCATATTCCTCATACCAAACAAGTCTTAAATTTGCAGGTATATTTTGAAGATGCTCTGCCGCAAAGATTTTCTAAAGATAGCAGTAGTGTTCGCCTACCGACATTTACCACGTCGCGTTTGTCAGCTTTTTCCACAAAGAAAAGGGTGTTTAGAGACACACCAAGTCGGGTGTTGGATTCATTGTAAATCCCTTAAATATGAAGCAATTAAACACTTCACATATCACAGTAATCACTGATCACATAAAGAATACGGTTTCACACAGGATGTAAACTGATATTAAAGAGCAGCACATGAGATGGCGGCTCCCTTCAAGCGGGTTACCACTTCTACCAACAAATTTCTTTTCAAATAAATGAAAAATTGGGAAGAACGTCCTGTATAGTGTTGGCAACACGATTTGATGCGGAATATATGAACCAAATCCGTAGCCATGGTAACCAGCAATACATTCTGCCCCTCCAACCTCTCCTCACTCGCTGCAATTGCTCCAACAGACCGGCAGACCAGCAGAAGATGCGAGTGGTCCAGGTTTACCTGGGCGGGTTGTTTGCTGCTCAGCCCCTATCCGCAGAGTACGGCTCTATCTGGGCAGTATAAAAGAATTGTTTATGTCTCAGTCGGTTGTTTTGGGTGATAGTATATCTAGCCATATGTGGGCGCAATTGCCCCAAGAGGGTGTTCACGCCGAGTGCTGGCTGCGTTCTTCCACCTGCCTGAGACGCATCTGGCCACAGCCCGCTTGACAGGCTAGAGGAAAAGGAACTAATGTTAAGCTGTTTTTTTTTTAAATATTTGTTTAAAGCTTTATTAAAACAGAAACAAGGAACTTCGCTTCATGTGTGGACGCGGGGTTAGGTGAGGGAAACTGGAGGGATTTTTGGCAGATCCCGCTTTGAGCACTCTGGAAAATGTCGTATGTTACTTAAACAGCATGAATCGTGCTGCGTTGCGTAAGTTCAAGGCCAGGATGGCAGGCATGGCTTGTGCCCTGGATGCCAAGCTCGGAATTCAGTGGGGCATGTACTCTTGTCAGTATTGTCGCGGCGTCGCTCTCCGTAGGTAGTTCATGTGCTGTTGATTGCTCTGACTAATTCGGCGACGGTGTGTTTGTCGTTGTGGGCCTCGAGTTGATGTATTAACTGAATCAGGTAGCTCTGGTTAGTATCGCATCTTCTGACTATGGTCCCGAGTAGAGTTGGAGTGTCTTCTGTAGTTGATTTGTGGATTTGCTTGATGAGTGTCTCGAGGTTGTGGTACATGTCTTCGATCCTGGAAAGTTTGCTGATCATCTCCTCCATGCGGTCTAGGCGGGTTGAGCATTTTGAGAGTTCTGTTGTGAAGTAGGTCTGGATGGTGTTGAAGTTCTCTGTTGCTGTGTCTGTGATGGTCTCCTCGAGCTGGGTGAGGATCTCTGCTGTGTCAGGTGGTGTGTTCGTGGAGGTTGGCAGATTGGTCGTGGCTGCGGAGGGGGCGGCGAGCTGTGATTGCAGTGCAACTAGGCGGACGTTGGCGTTGTACAGCTCGGACTGGATCTTTGCTGATGCTGTCTTGAGTGCCTGCGTAGGTGCCGAGGAGTGGCCCGAGGCTGGAGCTGCTGGCTTGTTAGTTCTGCGGCTGTTGTTGGGGTTGAGTGGGCACTGTGCCTGGCCTGTGTAATGGCCAAAGCCTCCCCTAGGGGAGGGGATCCGTCCCCTTCAGTTGCCGAGGTTCGGACGCTGCGGACCCTTAGCACTCGTGGTACCTCTGACGTTACTAGAGGAACCTCGGGCCGAACAGCCGAGCCCCTCCTTCGGGAGTTGTTCGGATTGGGATAGACTCGAGGGGGCAGTGTGTTCCCGAAACCCGTGGGAATCGGGTACGTCTTCGGACGGGGTTGAGGGAAGCCATTAATTCTCCCGGGTACTAGCCTGCAAAGCTAGTAGAAGGTGTGCTAGATCACCAGGCGGCCCCACCGAGGTTTTTCGGTAGTCTTCACCTTGAGTGTTGATGCGCGTAAGTGGCGTATCCACTTCCATCCCGTCTTGAGTCCACAGGACCAGATGAGGGGGACTTGTTAGTCTCTAGGTCTTGCCCTATGGAAAGCCCCACGGAGGACGCCGAGCGCCCTTTGGGACAGCTCGGATACTCCCTGGTTGAAGGAGGCCCGGGTCCAGTTCCTACGGGTTCAGGACTAATGGGAGTAGTACCTCTGGCTCAACTGTAGATGGTACTCCACAATACTATATGCGCAAGATTTGTTGAGCGTTCGGGTCCGAAGTCGTCATTCGGTAGGTTTCGCCTATTTCCGTAAACACGGATGACAACTTTGAAACAGGAAATGCGCTACACACTCTGACATCTGGTGCTTAATATGCTAGGCTTTCACACGTACGCCGTTTCGTTTTGAGCAATTTTGAGGTTAATTATTAGCTAACGAGTTTACAACAAATCTACATCAGCTGACACTATGTTGTCAGTGTTATGGCTCTCTACCTCCGTATAACTGTGATCTGAATGCAACTGAGCTGGCTTGGTCAAAAACAAAGAACGTTTTCAGAGTACGCAATGCTAACGAGAGCCAGAAATCTGCGGAAACTTGTTATAGAAGCGACGGATCAGGAAGGATACTGCAAGAAGGTCCAAGAGCTGGAAATGCAATATTGGAGAAACGATGGTGTAATAGAAGATACAATTAATGAAATTATTAACACATCAGAGGATACCAGCGATGAAAGTGACACAGTAGACTTGGAAAGTTGTAACGATATGTTTTAGTTAGAACTTTTTATATGAATATTGTTTTCTGATGTGACTTAGTAGGCCATGTAATGACAATATAAAAGAAAATATAGTGTAATTTTGTGACTGGCCGTAGTAATAATTTTATTACGTATTGTGATGACGTAGCAGTAAATCGGCCAATCACAAAATTAATAGAGGAGTAACGATAGTTACGAAAAATCAATAATCATGAGATAGATATATGTTCTTTCGTCTTGTTTCATGGCGATGGAAAAATGTTGCGGTGAATATAAAAGTTTTGTAACGGAAAATTAATAACCTTCAAAAAGAGTTGTTCGGTATTTGTAATAGTGATGAGTGGACGTGCAAAAGTGAGGAAATTTAAGTAATTAACTGAAATTATATATATTAACTTGAAAATAAGGATTTATCAATATGTTGGAGGTAACCTGCAGTGATGGATAAAGAAAGCTCAAGTAAAATGTAATCCAGATTATGCAATCAAATTATATAGTTAATCAAACTCAGTCATCAAGAAACAATTTAACCTGCAATGATTAAGATGGACGGTCACAAATGTAGCTCCCAACTTTGGGGCTCGATTCAACCATACATCCCACAAATTGAAGAATCACAAAGTGAGTGAGTCATAATATTTGTTTTCTACTTTTATTTGTTCCATAACAGTAAATATATAAGCATACAGCATATCGGATGTAGTTCAATTGTTTGTTACCACATCTCATATATTCTGTGCATATCTTCGCTTATCTTACCGCAATTTGGCTGAATTGTGTTTTTCTAGGTTGACCACACTGCAGAAACAAAAGCGTGTTGGCTCTCTCTTCTTCCCCTCTGCCCGCACCACACGATAAATTCAGCGCTCAAGAAATCTTACGCATATAGTATATGGGACTCCGATGCAAGTGGTACGGTCACCTTGGCCTTTTAATAACGAACCACTAGTCGGGAAGTAAGCTAACTGTATTATCGACGTGCGGGCGCAAAGAGGGCGGCTGCATTACAACGAATAATTTGGATAGCTTTTTTAAAGGAAAATTAAATGCTATAACATAAAACATAAGAATTAAGTTATTCAAAAAAACGTAGGTGACTCGGCGATTCAAAAGCATCAAGGAACAACCACCCAGTTTCTATCTGAGTGTATGACAATAATAGCAGACAAATACATCATGGGTCATAAATATTAAAAGCAGAAGCATTATTAACAGTGAAGTATTCTTCATATTTAAGTTTTACTTATGAGTCACTATGTTTACACTTAAACTTCACTTACTTGTATAACTGAAACGTTTTCAAGATCATTCGATCTCATCCTCAGCTGTTTGGTGACTAAATGAACCTTCCTCTTCTTCCACTACTACGGAGCTCCGATCTCTCTGCCATCTGGTGTTAGGGGCACTAAGTTTTAATACTTCATTTAATGCCGGGATTTCAACATTTATAACTTTATCACGGTTTTTGTTTATGAATATTTTTTCCCAAATATCCAATTCTATGGGTGAACTTAAAGATTTTAACAGTTTAATGTTGTGGCCAATGTTGTGGTTTTCTGTCCAAAAATGGTGTGAAACTGCAGATTTTTCTGTTTGTTTCAACTTAATGTTCCTCTGGTGTTCTTTTTGCCTGGTTAACAAGTTTCTCTTAGGTTTCACAGGTTTCACAATTAATCTGATAAATTCCCGATTTCAAATTGTTGGGGATTGTATTTTTCAGTGGTTTATTTAGCAGGTTCCTCAGACTGAATTTGTTTTGGGGTGCTAGTTTTAAGTTTAGTCTTTTGAAGATTCGTTTAAATTTTCTAAAAGCCCATGGATGGTAGGTGAATTTTCTATATTACCAATTTGTGTTTTTAAGTGGCGTGAGAGTGGTATTTTTTGATATTATCTTCAGTTATTCCTTTCTCTTCATCATGTGCCTTATGATGGCTGGGTTGAATCCATTTAATATCGCTAAGTCTTTTATGTGTTGTTCTTTTAAAAATTTCTCCTTACTCAGTGGATGTTGTATAGCCGGTGAATTAGACTTCTAAAGGCAGCTAGTTGATGTGAAACTGGGTTGTATTCATTTTTCTTTATGTAATTATCTATGTGTGTGGGCTTCCTGTATATTCCAAAATCACTATGAATGATCTTGAAAACGTTTCAATTATACAACAAGTGAAGTTTGAGTGTAAACATAGTGAGTCATAAATGAAACTTAAATATATCATGGGCCATTTATAAAATCCGTAAGAAGAGAAGATTAAAGTGACGCGGCACATTCCGTTTTAGAGTTTGACGCAAAACCTGGAATATCGGACGGTGGCCCGGAAACAGCCGGTAGATGTCTCTGCCGTGAGGAGATATATCGTCTCTCGGTCAAAAGATCACTTAAATCCACTCTCTTATTTGTGAACGAGTCGCATCTGCATCCTGACTTCACTTCTATAAAATATGGAGCCGCTTTTTCCTTTACCGTACATCCGATATCCAAATCTAACAGCGAATTTATGTACCACAGAGCAAAACAAAACAAAAGCGCTCATGTAATGAACGATAATTACACATCTCACTAACTTTAGTCATTTGTTTAACTTGTGCCTCACCACTAAGAAGAAGAAAATAAAGCTTATGTTGTTTTTGTGAGATACATCTATCATGATAATTTATTATCTGAAACAGTTTTATCTGCTGGTTCAAGTTTTAAAACAAAATGGCACAAGGACTGCTCGGCGTTTTCATTAACGTCAGGGAGAGGTTTATGTACAAGTTTGTGGTTCTGAGATGACACGCATACCAACGTTAAGGACCAAAGTCATTTTCTCGACCACACGCACATACTTACCCAAACATTCCTTTCTTTATTTCACTATATTTTTAAATAAAATTCCATTTTTGTTGTTTCATTACTTGTGTGTACTGCTTCCTTAAAGTAAGTACTGCATCTTTGCTTACTTCGAGCCAAAAATAAACAGTTTTACAAAACCATCGGTGTGTTTTTGTATCGAAAGTCTATGACAAGATGTTGAGAGTAACGAAGTGTACAATGAAGCCCTAGAAGGAAATCTTCTGCAGAAGAGATAGAAGAAAAACAAGAAAATTCATGTCAAACAATATTTTATTTGCTCTGAAATTTTAAATTTCTTCAAAATTTATTCGCGAACATCGGCGGTATTGCGGACAGTTTGAGAACCGCTTAGATTACAGTAACCAATTCCGCGAACTCATTCATTCTGTATTTACGCATTCCTAACCTTGAATATCACGCTTCGTGGGTTTCCAGAAGCAAACGGCGCTCTTCGGTAGTCAGGAAACACTGAGAGATTCTGTCACGTGAGGTCTTTGTAGCGTGTGAAAAAAAGTTTACTTTTTGTTCCATATGCCACTTTTAAATACAACTAAATATATTTCAATAGCACTAGCAGTAGTATTTTACGTAGATTGGTATATAGTAGTGACAAATAGGAAATTCCTTCTGAAGTGTGTGAATTGCATACTTTCTCCATGTTAGGCTAACAGTTCACGTGGTGTCAGCCAGGGAACGTCTGAGTGGAGAGGGAAAGCTTCTAGTGTGAGCAGCGCCTAGTGTGACTGTACAATAGAAAGAGTATTAAAGATTAGTCTTAGTTCTTTAAGTCATTATTCTCATTTATTTTAATGAAAGTTACTATTTGGAGCTTTCCTCACTTTGAAAGTCACACCTCGCTACTAGACCTACGTGTGACTGTACAATAGAAAGAGTAATAAAGAGTAGCCTTAGTTCTTTGAGTCATTATTCTCTCTTATTTTAATGAAAATTATTATTTGGAGCTTTCCTCACTTTGAAAGTCACGCATCGCTACTGGACCTACGTGTGACTGTACAATAGAAAGACTACTAAAAAGTAGCCTTAGTTCTTTAAGTCATTATTCTCTCTTATTTTAATGAAAGTTACTATTTGGAGCTTTCCTCACTTTGAAAGTCACACCTCGCTACTAGACCTACGTGTGACTGTACAATAGAAAGAGTATTAAAGAGTAGTCTTAGTTCTTTAAGTCATTATTCTCTCTTATTTTAATGAAAGTTACTATTTGGAGCTTTCTTCACTTTGAAAGTCACACCTCGCTACTAGACATACGTGTGACTGTACAATAGAAAGAGTATTAAAGAGTAGTCTTAGTCCTTTAAGTCATTATTCTCTCTTATTTTAATGAAAATTACTATTTCGAGCTTTCCTCACTTTGAAAGTCACACCTCGCTACTAGACCTACGTGTGACTGTACTATAGAAAGAGTCTTAAAGAGTAGTCTTAGTTCTTTAAGTCATTATTCTCTCTTATTTTAATGAAAGTTACTATTTGGAGCTTTCCTCACTTTGAAAGTCACATCTCGCTGCTAGACCTACGTGTGACTGTACTATAGAAAGAGTATTAAAGAGTAGTCTTAGTTCTTTAAATCATTATTCTCTCTTATTTTAATGAAAGTTACTATTTGGAGCTTTCCTCACTTTGAAAGTCACACCTCGCTACTAGACCTACGTGTGACTGTACAATAGAAAGAGTATTAAAGAGTAGTCTTAGTTCTTTAAGTCATTATTCTCTCTTATTTTAATGAAAGTTACTATTTGGAGCTTCCCTCACTTTGAAAGTCACGCCTCGCTACTGGACCTACGTGTGACTGTACAATAGGAAGAGTACTAAAGAGTAGCCTTTGTTCTTTGAGTCATTATTCTCTCTTATTTAATGAAAATTATTATTTGGAGCTTTCCTCACTTTGAATGTCACGCCTCGCTACTGGACCTACGTGTTACTGTACAATAGAAAGAGTACCAAAGAGTAGCTTTAGTTCTTTGAGTGATTATTCTCTCTTATTTTAATGAAAATTACTATTTCGAGCTTTCCTCACTTTGAAAGTCACGCCTCGCTACTGGACCTACGTGTGACTGTACAATAGAAAGAGTACTAAAGAGCAGACTTAGTTTTTGAGTCATTATTCTCTCTTACTTTAATGAAACTTATTATTTGGAGCTTCCCTCGCTTTGAAAGTCACACCTCGCTACTGGACCTACATGTTACTGTACAATAGAAAGTGTATTAAGGAATGGACTTAGTTCTTTGAGTCGCTTTGACCTATACATTCTACAGAGACTTAAAGGAACATTGTAGAGACGTTTTCTATTTGTGTAAAGGAAGGTTGTTTGTTTGTCTGTTTGTTAGGAGTTTACTAACGAAATTGGTGCGAAATAAAGCATTTCGAACCGAAATGTTGACATCTTTTTCACTACGTATTTACTGTAAGTTAAACATTGTTTAGGATTATCTGGGAATCGTTCTTCATTGTTGATGAAGTTTGCATATGTGGTAGACAGAAAGAGGTAAACAAATTCACTCCCTTTGAAGCAAACAATGTGGTTATGTGGAATCTATTTTTGTCTGCACGTAAACATTTGCTAGTTATTCTTTGCTATTATTCAATTGTTATAGTTTTTGAAATGTAGAGTCGTTGCTTTATTTTGTGCTGATCGATTTAAAACTCCGGCTAACAATAAGTCCAGTAAATTTGATTTTCTTATTTTATCTAGAAGGAATGTTGTACATACCTGTGTCTCCAGGACGGTAAGACTTGCGAGCTGGTCGTATGATGACATCTCGTACTGAACCAACAAGACGCAGTTCTGTGCTGCTCTGGAGACTGCAGTCGTCTGCAGTGCTACTGCAGTTGACCAACGTCTGGAGTATACAGCTGCCAGTTGCGTCCGCCGGAACAGGAAGTGGCACTATGCCATGACCTAAAACATAGTAAACAAATAATACACAGATGATTTATGTGTCAGGAAATAAGCAATTACAGCAATATACTGTTTGTTTAATTATTTATTGTCTGAAATGCAGCCTTGCTTTACACGTTAAGACTGAAATTACAACATTAATACGCGCGTCGGCTCATAAGTCCCGGCCCGCACATAGAGATGGCGTCACTGGGCCAGTTTAACTCTAGACTAGCTTGTATCCATAGTTAAAGGTCAATAGCTTGTTTAGTTTTTGAATGACAGTATTTTAAACAAGACAAACGTAAAGAGTTTAAAGTGGGACGTACGAGCACTAGTGATGAGCCTCGCTCTGTCCCTTCATATACAATAATTAAAAGGCAGGTTGTAGAGTTTAAAATGAGACGTATGAGCACTAGTGATGAGCCTCGCTCTGTCCCTTCATATACAATAATTAAAAGGTTGGTTGTAGAGTTTAAAATGTGACGTACGAGTACTAGTAATGAGGCTCGCTCTGTCCCTCCATATACAATAATTAAAAGGTTGGTTGTAGAGTTTAAAATGAGACGTACGAGCACTAGTGATGAGCCTCGCTCTGTCCCTTCATATACAATAATTAAAAGGTTGGTTGTAGAGTTTAAAATGGGACGTACGAGCACTAGTGATGAGCCTCGCTCTGTCCCTTCATATACAATAATTAAAAGGTTGGTTGTGGAGTTTAAAATGGGACGTACGAGCACTAGTGATGAGCCTCGCTCTGTCCCTGCATATACAATAATTAAAAGGTTGGTTGTGGAGTTTAAAATGGGACGTACGAGCACTAGTGATGAGCCTCACTCTGTCCCTGCATATACAATAATTAAAAGGTTGGTTGTAGAGTTTAAAATGAGACGTATGAGCACTAGTGATGAGCCTCGCTCTGTCCCTTCATATACAATAATTAAAAGGTTGGTTGTAGAGTTTAAAATGTGACGTACGAGTACTAGTAATGAGGCTCGCTCTGTTCCTTCATATACAATAATTAAAAGGTTGGTTGTAGAGTTTAAAATGTGACGTACGAGCACTAGTGATGAGCCTCGCTCTGTCCCTTCATATACAATAATTAAAAGGTTGGTTGTAGAGTTTAAAATGTGACGTACGAGTACTAGTGATGAGCCTCACTCTGTCCCTGCATATACAATAATTAAAAGGTTGGTTGTAGAGTTTAAAATGAGACGTATGAGCACTAGTGATGAGCCTCGCTCTGTCCCTTCATATACAATAATTAAAAGGTTGGTTGTAGAGTTTAAAATGTGACGTACGAGTACTAGTAATGAGGCTCGCTCTGTTCCTTCATATACAATAATTAAAAGGTTGGTTGTAGAGTTTAAAATGTGACGTACGAGTACTAGTGATGAGCCTCGCTCTGTCCCTTCATATACAATAATTAAAAGGTTGGTTGTAGAGTTTAAAATGTGACGTACGAGTACTAGTGATGAGCCTCACTCTGTCCCTGCATATACAATAATTAAAAGGTTGGTTGTAGAGTTTAAAATGAGACGTATGAGCACTAGTGATGAGCCTCGCTCTGTCCCTTCATATACAATAATTAAAAGGTTGGTTGTAGAGTTTAAAATGGGACGTACGAGTACTAGTGATGAGCGTCGCTCTGTCCCTTCATATACAATAATTAAAAGGTTGGTTGTAGAGTTTAAAATGGGACGTACGAGCACTAGTGATGAGCCTCGCTCTGTCCCTTCATATACAATAATTAAAAGGTTGGTTGTAGCGTTTAAAATGGGACGTACGAGCACTAGTGATGAGCCTCGCTCTGTCCCTTCATATACAATAATTAAAAGGTTGGTTGTAGAGTTTAAAATGGGACGTATGAGCACTAGTGATGAGCCTCGCTCTGTCCCTTCATATACAATAATTAAAAGGTTGATTGTAGAGTTTAAAATGGGACGTACGAGTACTAGTGATGAGCCTCGCTCTGTCCCTTCATATACAATAATTAAAAGGTTGGTTGTAGAGTTTAAAATGTGACGTACGAGTACTAGTAATGAGGCTCGCTCTGTTCCTTCATATACAATAATTAAAAGGTTGGTTGTAGAGTTTAAAATGTGACGTACGAGTACTAGTGATGAGCCTCGCTCTGTCCCTTCATATACAATAATTAAAAGGTTGGTTGTAGAGTTTAAAATGTGACGTACGAGTACTAGTGATGAGCCTCGCTCTGTCCCTTCATATACAATAATTAAAAGGTTGGTTGTAGAGTTTAAAATGGGACGTACGAGTACTAGTGATGAGTCTCGCTCTGTCCCTTCATATACAATAATTGAAAGGTTGGTTGTAGAGTTTAAAATGTGACGTACGAGTACTAGTGATGAGCCTCGCTCTGTCCCTTCATATACAATAATTAAAAGGTTGGTTGTAGAGTTTAAAATGGGACGTACGAGTACTAGTGATGAGCCTCGCTCTGGACGTCCTGTGAAAGTCACATCTCCAGAGATCATTGAAGAAAAATCATCATTTAGTACTGAAAGAGCACAGATTAAAGTTGTTTGAGATAGCAGAGGCTATAAACATAACAAGAGAACGTACAGGTAATATTTTAAGTAATGTTTTGGGCTTTCACAAGGTTTGTGCCGTGTTTGTTGACACCCGGTCAAAAGTTGCAAAGAAAAACTGTTTCTGTTAAGAATTTTTGAGACAGCTTATTACCATGCATGAAACTTGGATACATCACTACACTCTAGAAAGTAAATCACAGTCAAAACAGTGGACTGCGCCAGGTAAACCAACTCTAAAATAGACAAAGTCAATTTTGTCAGCTAACAAGGTTATGGCGAGTGTTTTCTGTGATGTAAAGGGAATTATTTTTATTGCTTACTTGGAAAATGGTAAAAGCATCACTGGTGACTACTACACAAGCTTACTGCAACGTTTGAGTGATGAGGTGAAAAGAAAAAACGTCATTTGTCAAAGAAAACAATCTTGTTTCTTCACGAGAATGCTCTGGTCCATCGTTCAGTCATGGCAACAGGAATATTTCCAAATTTAAGTTTGAATTGCTTGAACATCCAACCTATTCGCCAGATCTAGCACCCAGTAACTGCCACCTGTTCCCAAACAGGACGAAGATTTCATAACAACGAGGAGGTCATTGATGTGGTAAACAGCTGTTATGAGGAACATGATAAATCACACTACAGAGATTATTTAATTAAATTATAACATCGATATAACACATGTCTGGAGATTATGTTGAGAAATGAAAAAAGAAAAAAAAAAAACATTTTTAATTTTTTCCATTGTAAGTCCCGGGACTTATCAGCTGATCTCGCACAATAACAGGCTGAGATTGAACTATAACATTTCTTTATAATGCATAGATGTTAGGGTCTGGTTATACTTTGGGTTGCTTGTACTTTGTATTATTGTTTATAAATAAAGATTGTATTATAAGCTCCTATTGCGTAATGCTGATGTTAGAAGTGAGGTTAGAAAATCTTCAAATGTTGGTAGATGTGAGGTTAGAAATGACATTATGTCAGTGAGTAAATAGTAGACTGCGAGATCTCAAGCAGGTTAGTTTTGTCCTTGACGAATATCTGCATCGAGTTGATATTGAAATGAGCTCGTAGGACGACCCCCGGGGTTGTGTGACGGTCTATGTGGCGGGTTTGGTGTTTCAGACTTTCTTTGGAGATGAATACTTTAAGTACTATCCGGTCAATGGCTGTCACTTTCTATTCTCCATAAGTTTGGTGGAGGTACAGACCCAAATGTAGTTGCTGTAGATGCGCTCTTAAGCCATACAAAGTCACTCCCTGTACCAAGTGTCCCTAATCTACCCTCTTCTTGTTTTTAATACAAAGTATAAATACATTAGCAAGTTGTAAACATACTTGATTATTAAATCTTACTTAATTCCATTACAAATAAGACAGCAGCATAATAAACCGTACGTACAAATGGAGAAGAAAATAAAAAGGGCAATTTAAGTGCTAAGAAGAGGGATTAAGCCGAGGGAAGTAGCAATCCCAATAGCCGCACTTAATTCACTCTTCTTGTTCTAAACAAAACACGGCGTTCTTTATATTGCACTACATATAGCCCGTTCATAATCGTTCAAGGAAGATACACACGCACTTGTTTCTGGATTACATCCGTCCCAAAACGTACATTTTTCTGTACCAAACTTTTTGTATGGAATACAAAACTGTGCTACACAAAGTAAAAGCCAAGTCAATTTATTAAATACGTGGAAATAGTAGAAAAGCTAATTTTGGTGTGATTGGATTTGAAGCGCAAGTTGGTAACTGCTGTTAAAAGTTAAACTTGCAGTTCTAGCAATATAAAAACACGCTGAAACAAGCAAACATCGTTTTTGTACGCCAGTCTTTTGTTTCCGCTGTGATTAGGAATCTCGTTTACGTTCCACGAGCATATTTCGGGTAACAAAGTTTGGAACGAGGGATAATTAGCAAAAACCGACGATACTCTGGTGCAACATAGTAAACAAAATTTAATGTTCAGATCGCACATACAGAGAGCTCGCCTTTTAACAACGTTATTCTACAAATTCCATAATTACGAGTATTGGAATTTAGTTTTGAATTTCCAAGTGAGTAATCAAATACTTGAGATTCTTTATTGCTTTGTTTTACGGTTTAATTTAATCTTCTTGCCGCCCTTCTCCTCAACTGCATTCCGAATGGATTCTCATAATAAACAATTACACGAAATTGCAACATTTTTCTTCCTTTGCGACGTCACAGATATATTTATGTGTGAAGCAGGGGCCGTGTTTGTTCGTGTTTGAAAGTTGAAAAATATTGTAAAACAGATAGCTTTATCCTGAGATATCCCAGCAATATTAGTGCATTAGCAGTCTTAAAACACCGTGGTGGTAGCGTGTCTGTCTCACGCCAAAGAGGTACCCAGTTCGAATCTTGGTATGCGTGATTATACCTTTTCCAGGGCATTCCCCTTATCCTGAAATATGAATGTCCGGTAACTCCAGGCTCTATATACCTTGTACTCATTTGAACATCATTTCATTTATCGTCCGATATGACTTAACGTTGGACGTTTTCTC
This sequence comes from Mantis religiosa, assembly GCA_030765055.1. Classification (NCBI taxonomy): domain Eukaryota; kingdom Metazoa; phylum Arthropoda; class Insecta; order Mantodea; family Mantidae; genus Mantis; species Mantis religiosa. The sequence goes on from CM060952.1 coordinate 4,118,950, forward strand.
TTATCCTTTTTTTTTTTAAATAGGAGCGGCCCCACACTCGCCGCCCCCGGTGACGATCAACCGGCATGCATAGCCGTGCGCTACATCGTCTCCCTCATGCAGTTAGAATCCTAACGTGCAGGGAGCGTTAGTGTGTTAGTTCGTGGATTAGTCGGGTCCCGCATTAGCACCCCGGTTAGTTCCGTAATATAAGATGCTGGCAGGCAATGCCTACGAGCGCGTCAATGGATTGGTTCCCGGGCTGTAGCCATGAGCAGGTCCTGAGTACAGCCAGGGGGATTGGAGGTGGTCATGTGTAAAGAGTGTCGTGTAATTGTTAGTGTTGGCTACATGCAGTATTACCATGCTATATCTAGTAATTTCGTTTGAGTATTATGTAGTGTTTGAGTAGTGAAGTGCTGGGAGCGGCCGAAGTTATAGCTCCTGTCAATGTTCTTGCCTGGTCATCATGACGTCCACACCTCTGCGCTGCAAGATCTTATCCTGAAAGATTAATGTCTGATAGCTCTAAGCTCTATGTACCGTGTACTCATTTGAACATCATTTCATTCATCGTCCGACATGACTTAACACGAGGGTTTTCTCTTATCCTGAAAGACGAATGTCTGGTAACTCTAAGCTCTATGTATCCTGTACTCATTTGAACATCATTTCATTCATCGTCTGATATGACTTAACGTTGGAGGTTTTCTCTTATCCTGAAAGATGAGTGTCTGGTAACTCTAAGCTCTATGTACCCTGTACTCATTTGAACATCATTTCATTCATCGTCTAATATGACTTAATGTTGGAGGTTTTCTCTTATCCTGAAAGATGAATGTCTGATAACTCTAAGCTCTATGTACCCTGTACTCATTTGAACATCATTTCATTCATCGTCCGATATGACTTAACGTTGGAGGTTTTCCCTTATCCTGAAAGTTGAATGTCTGGTAGCTCTAAGCTCTATGTACCCTGTACTCATTTGAACATCATTTCATTCATCGTCCGATATGACTTAACGTTGGAGGTTTTCTCTTATCCTGAAAGATGAATGTCTGGTAACTCTAAGCTCTATGTACCCTGTACTCATTTGAACATCATTTCATTCATCGTCCGATATGACTTAACGTTGGAGGTTTTCTCTTATCCTGAAAGATGAATGTCTGGTAACTCTAAGCTCTATGTACTCTGTACTCATTTGAACATCATTTCATTCATCGTCCGATATGACTTAACGTTGGAGGTTTTCTCTTATCCTGAAAGATGAATGTCTGGTAACTCTAAGCTCTATGTACTCTGTACTCATTTGAACATCATTTCATTCATCGTCCGATATGACTTAACGTTGAAGGTTTTCTCTTATCCTTAAAGATGAATGTCTGGTAACTCTAAGCTCTATGTACCCTGTACTCATTTGAACATCATTTCATTCATCGTCCGATATGACTTAACGTTGGAGGTTTTCTCTTATCCTAAAAGATGAATGTCTGATAACTCTAAGCTCTATGTACCCTGTACTCATTTGAACATCATTTCATTCATCGTCCGATATGACTTAACGTTCGAGGTTTTCTCTTATCCTAAAAGATGAATGTCTGGTAACTCTAAGCCCTATGTACCCTGTACTCATTTGAACATCATTTCATCCATCGTCCGATATGACTTAACGTTGGAGGTTTTCTCTTATCCGGAAAGATGAATGTCTGGTAACTCTAAGCTCTATGTACCCTGTACTCATTTGAACATCATTTCATTTATCGTCCGATATGACTTAACGTTGGAGGTTTTCTCTTATCCTTAAAGATGAATGTCTGGTAACTCTAAGCTCTATGTACCCTGTACTCATTTGAACATCATTTCATTCATCGTCCGATATGACAACGTTGGAGGTTTTCTCTTATCCTGAAAGATGAATGTCTGGTAACTCTAAGCTCTATGTATCCTGTACTCATTTGAACATCATTTCATTTATCGTCCGATATGACTTAACGTTGAAGGTTTTCTCTTATCCTGAAAGATGAATGTCTGGTAACTCTAAGCTCTATGTACCCTGTACTCATTTGAACATCATTTCATTCATCGTCCGATATGACTTAACGTTGGAGGTTTTCTCTTATCCTGAAAGATGAATGTCTGATAACTCTAAGCTCTATGTACCCTGTACTCATTTGAACATCATTTCATTCATCGTCCGATATGACTTAACGTTGAAGGTTTTCTCTTATCCTGAAAGATGAATGTCTGGTAACTCTAAGCTCTATGTACCCTGTACTCATTTGAACATCATTTCATTCATCGTCCGATATGACTTAACGTTGGAGGTTTTCTCTTATCCTTAAAGATGAATGTCTGGTAACTCTAAGCTCTATGTACCCTGTACTCATTTGAACATCATTTCATTCATCGTCCGATATGACTTAACGTTGGAGGTTTTCTCTTATCCTGAAAGATGAATGTCTGATAACTCTAAGCTCTATGTACCCTGTACTCATTTGAACATCATTTCATTCATCGTCCGATATGACTTAACGTTGAAGGTTTTCTCTTATCCTGAAAGATGAATGTCTGGTAACTCTAAGCTCTATGTACCCTGTACTCATTTGAACATCATTTCATTCATCGTCCGATATGACTTTACGTTGGAGGTTTTCTCTTATCCTTAAAGATGAATGTCTGGTAACTCTAAGCTCTATGTACCCTGTACTCATTTGAACATCATTTCATTCATCGTCCGATATGACTTAACGTTGGAGGTTTTCTCTTATCCTGAAAGATGAATGTCTGGTAACTCTAAGCTCTATGTATCCTGTACTCATTTGAACATCATTTCATTTATCGTCCGATATGACTTAACGTTGAAGGTTTTCTCTTATCCTGAAAGATGAATGTCTGGTAACTCTAAGCTCTATGTACCCTGTACTCATTTGAACATCATTTCATTCATCGTCCGATATGACTTAACGTTGGAGGTTTTCTCTTATCCTGAAAGATGAATGTCTGATAACTCTAAGCTCTATGTACCCTGTACTCATTTGAACATCATTTCATTCATCGTCCGATATGACTTAACGTTGGAGGTTTTCTCTTATCCTGAAATATGAATGTCTGGTAACTCTAAGCTCTATGTACTCTGTACTCATTTGAACATCATTTCATTCATCGTCCGATATGACTTAACGTTGGAGGTTTTCTCTTATCCTGAAAGATGTATGTCTGGTAACTCTAAGCTCTATGTACCCTGTACTCATTTGAACATTTCATTCATCGTCCGATATGACTTAACGTTGGAGGTTTTCTCTTATCCTGAAAGATGTATGTCTGGTAACTCTAAGCTCTATGTACCCTGTACTCATTTGAACATCATTTCATTCATCGTCCGATATGACTTAACGTTGGAGGTTTTCTCTTATCCTGAAAGATGTATGTCTGGTAACTCTAAGCTCTATGTACCCTGTACTCATTTGAACATTTCATTCATCGTCCGATATGACTTAACGTTGGAGGTTTTCTCTTATCCTGAAAGATGAATGTCTGATAACTCTAAGCTCTATGTACCCTGTACTCATTTGAACATCATTTCATTCATCGTCCGATATGACTTAACGTTGGAGGTTTTCTCTTATCCTGTAAGATGAATATCTGGTAACTCTAAGCTCTATGTACTCTGTACTCATTTGAACATCATTTCATTCATCGTCCGATATGACTTAACGTTGGAGGTTTTCTCTTATCCTGAAAGATGTATGTCTGGTAACTCTAAGCTCTATGTACCCTGTACTCATTTGAACATCATTTCATTCATCGTCCGATATGACTTAACGTTGGAGGTTTTCTCTTATCCTGAAAGATGAATGTCTGGTAACTCTAAGCTCTATGTACTCTGTACTCATTTTAACATCATTTCATTCATCGTCCGATATGACTTAACGTAGGAGGTTTTCTCTTATCCTGAAAGATGAATGTCTGGTAACTCTAAGCTCTATGTACCCTGTACTCATTTGAACATCATTTGATTCATCGTCCGATATGACTTAACGTTGGAGGTTTTCTCTTATCCTGAAAGATGAATGTCTGGTAACTCTAAGCTCTATGTACCCTGTACTCATTTGAACATCATTTCATTCATCGTCCGATATGACTTAACGTTGGAGGTTTTCTCTTATCCTGAAAGATGAATGTCTGGTAACTCTAAGCTCTATGTACCCTGTACTCATTTGAACATCATTTCATTCATCGTCCGATATGACTTAACGTTGGAGGTTTTCTCTTATCCTGAAAGATGAATGTCTGGTAACTCTAAGCTCTATGTACTCTGTACTCATTTTAACATCATTTCATTCATCGTCCGATATGACTTAACGTTGGAGGTTTTCTCTTATCCTGAAAGATGAATGTCTGGTAACTCTAAGCTCTATGTACCCTGTACTCATTTGAACATCATTTCATTCATCGTCCGATATGACTTAACGTTGGAGGTTTTCTCTTATCCTGAAATATGAATGTCTGGTAACTCTAAGCTCTATGTACTCTGTACTCATTTGAACATCATTTCATTCATCGTCCGATATGACTTAACGTTGGAGATTTTCTCTTATCCTGTAAGATGTATGTCTGGTAACTCTAAGCTCTATGTACCCTGTACTCATTTGAACATAATTTCATTCATCGTCCGATATGACTTAACGTTGGAGGTTTTCTCTTATCCTGAAATATGAATGTCTGGTAACTCTAAGCTCTATGTACTCTGTACTCATTTGAACATCATTTCATTCATCGTCCGATATGACTTAACGTTGGAGATTTTCTCTTATTCTGTAAGATGTATGTCTGGTAACTCTAAGCTCTATGTACCCTGTACTCATTTGAACATCATTTCATTCATCGTCCGATATGACTTAACGTTGGAGGTTTTCTCTTATCCTGAAAGATGTATGTCTGGTAACTCTAAGCTCTATGTACCCTGTACTCATTTGAACATCATTTCATTCATCGTCCGATATGACTTAACGTTGGAGGTTTTCTCTAATCCTGAAAGATGAATGTCTGGTAACTCTAAGCTCTATGTACCCTGTACTCATTTGAACATCATTTCATTCATCGTCCGATATGACTTAACGTTGGAGGTTTTCTCTTATCCTGAAAGATGAATGTCTGGTAACTCTAAGCCTTATGTACTCTGTACTCATTTGAACATCATTTCATTCATCGTCCGATATGACTTAACGTTGGAGGTTTTCTCTTATCCTGAAATATGAATGTCTGGTAACTCTAAGCTCTATGTACTCTGTACTCATTTGAACATCATTTCATTCATCGTCCGATATGACTTAACGTTGGAGATTTTCTCTTATCCTGAAAGATGAATGTCTGATAACTCTAAGCTCTATGTACTCTGTACTCATTTGAACATCATTTCATTCATCGTCCGATATGACTTAACGTTGGAGATTTTCTCTTATCCTGTAAGATGTATGTCTAGTAACTCTAAGCTCTATGTACCCTGTACTCATTTGAACATCATTTCATTCATCGTCCGATATGACTTAACGTTGGAGATTTTCTCTTATCCTGTAAGATGTATGTCTGGTAACCCTAAGCTCTATGTACCCTGTACTCATTTGAACATCATTTCATTCATCGTCCGATATGACTTAACTTTGGAGGTTTTCTCTTATCCTGTAAGATGTATGTCTGGTAACTCTAAGCTCTATGTACCCTGTACTCATTTGAACATCATTTCATTCATCGTCCGATATGACTTAACGTTGGAGATTTTCTCTTATCCTGTAAGATGTATGTCTGGTAACTCTAAGCTCTATGTACCCTGTACTCATTTGAACATCATTTCATTCATCGTCCGATATGACTTAACGTTGGAGGTTTTCTCTTATTCTGAAAGATGAATGTCTGGTAACTCTATGCTCTATGTACCCTGTACTCATTTGAACATCATTTCATTCATCGTCCGATATGACTTAACGTTGGAGGTTTTCTCTTATCCTGTAAGATGAATGTCTGATAACTCTAAGCTCTATGTACCCTGTACTCATTTGAACATCATTTCATTCATCGTCCGATATGACTTAACGTTGGAGGTTTTCTCTTATCCTGAAAGATGAATGTCTGGTAACTCTAAGCTCTATGTACTCTGTACTCATTTGAACATCATTTCATTCATCGTCCGATATGACTTAACGTTGGAAGTTTTCTCTTATCCTGAAAGATGAATATCTGGTAACTCTAAGCTCTATGTACCCTGTACTTATTTGAACATCATTTCATTCATCGTCCGATATGACTTAACGTTGGAGGTTTTCTCTTATCCTGTAAGATGAATATCTGGTAACTCTAAGCTCTATGTACGCTGTACTCATTTGAACATCATTTCATTCATCGTCCGATATGACTTAACGTTGGAAGTTTTCTCTTATCCTGTAAGATGAATATCTGGTAACTCTAAGCTCTATGTACCCTGTACTCATTTGAACATCATTTCATTCATCGTCCGATATGACTTAACGTTGGAGGTTTTCTCTTATCCTGTAAGATGAATATCTGGTAACTCTAAGCTCTATGTACGCTGTACTCATTTGAACATCATTTCATTCATCGTCCGATATGACTTAACGTTGGAAGTTTTCTCTTATCCTGTAAGATGAATATCTGGTAACTCTAAGCTCTATTTACCCTGTACTCATTTGAACATCATTTCATTCATCGTCCGATATGACTTAACGTTGGAGGTTTTCTCTTATCCTGTAAGATGAATATCTGGTAACTCTAAGCTCTATGTACCCTGTACTCATTTGAACATCATTTCATTCATCGTCCGATATGACTTAACGTTGGAAGTTTTCTCTTATCCTGAAAGATGAATATCTGGTAACTCTAAGCTCTATGTACCCTGTACTTATTTGGACATCATTTCATTCATCGTCCGATATGACTTAACGTTGGAGATTTCTCTTATCCTGAAAGATGAATATCTGGTAACTCTAAGCTCTATGTACGCTGTACTCATTTGAACATCATTTCATTCATCGTCCGATATGACTTAACGTTGGAGGTTTTCTCTTATCCTGAAAGATGAATATCTGGTAACTCTAAGCTCTATGTACGCTGTACTCATTTGAACATCATTTCATTCATCGTCCGATATGACTTAACGTTGGAGGTTTTCTCTTATCCTGAAAGATGAATATCTGGTAACTCTAAGCTCTATGTACCCTGTACTCATTTGATAATCATTTCATTCATCGTCCGATATGACTTAACGTTGGAGGTTTTCTCTTATCCTGAAAGATGAATGTCTGGTAACTCTAAGCTCTATGTACCCTGTACTTATTTGAACATCATTTCGTTCATCGTCCGATATGACTTAACGTTGGAGGTTTTCTCTTATCCTGAAAGATGAATGTCTGGTAACTCTAAGCTCTATGTACCCTGTACTTATTTGAACATCATTTCATTCATCGTCCGATATGACTTAACGTTGGAGGTTTTCTCTTATCCTGAAAGATGAATGTCTGGTAACTCTAAGCTCTATGTACCCTGTAGTTATTTGAACATCATTTCGTTCATCGTCCGATATGACTTAACGTTGGAAGTTTTCTCTTATCCTGAAATATGAATATCTGGTAACTCTAAGCTCTATGTACCCTGTACTTATTTGAACATCATTTCGTTCATCGTCCGATATGACTTAACGTTGGAGGTTTTCTCTTATCCTGAAAGATGAATATCTGGTAACTCTAAGCTCTATGTACCCTGTACTTATTTGAACATCATTTCATTCATCGTCCGATATGACTTAACGTTGGAAGTTTTCTCTTATCCTGAAAGGTGAATGTCTGGTAACTCTATGCTCTATGTACCCTGTACTCATTTGAACATCATTTCATTTATCGTCCGATATGACTTAACGTTGGAAGTTTTCTCTTATCCTGAAAGATGAATATCTGGTAAATCTAAGCTCTATGTACCCTGTACTCATTTGAACATCATTTCATTTATCGTCCGATATGACTTAACGTTGGAAGTTTTCTCTTATCCTGAAAGATGAATGTCTGGTAACTCTATGCTCTATGTACCCTGTACTCATTTGAACATCATTTCATTTATCGTCCGATATGACTTAACGTTGGAAGTTTTCTCTTATCCTGAAAGATGAATGTCTGGTAACTCTATGCTCTATGTACCCTGTACTCATTTGAACATCATTTCATTTATCGTCCGATATGACTTAACGTTGGAAGTTTTCTCTTATCCTGAAAGATGAATATCTGGTAAATCTAAGCTCTATGTACCTTGTACTCATTTGAACATCATTTCATTTATCGTCCGATATGACTTAACGTTGGAAGTTTTCTCTTATCCTGAAAGATGAATGTCTGGTAACTCTATGCTCTATGTACCCTGTACTCATTTGAACATCATTTCATTTATCGTCCGATATGACTTAACGTTGGAAGTTTTCTCTTATCCTGAAAGATGAATGTCTGGTAACTCTATGCTCTATGTACCCTGTACTCATTTGAACATCATTTCATTTATCGTCCGATATGACTTAACGTTGGAAGTTTTCTCTTATCCTGAAAGATGAATATCTGGTAAATCTAAGCTCTATGTACCCTGTACTCATTTGAACATCATTTCATTTATCGTCCGATATGACTTAACGTTGGAAGTTTTCTCTTATCCTGAAAGATGAATGTCTGGTAACTCTATGCTCTATGTACCCTGTACTCATTTGAACATCATTTCATTTATCGTCCGATATGACTTAACGTTGGAAGTTTTCTCTTATCCTGAAAGATGAATGTCTGGTAACTCTATGCTCTATGTACCCTGTACTCATTTGAACATCATTTCATTTATCGTCCGATATGACTTAACGTTGGAAGTTTTCTCTTATCCTGAAAGATGAATATCTGGTAACTCTAAGCTCTATGTACCCTGTACTCATTTGAACATCATTTCATTTATCGTCCGATATGACTTAACGTTGGAAGTTTTCTCTTATCCTGAAAGATGAATATCTGGTAAATCTAAGCTCTATGTACCCTGTACTCATTTGAACATCATTTCATTTATCGTCCGATATGACTTAACGTTGGAGGTTTTCTCTTATCCTGAAAGATGAATGTCTGGTAACTCTATGCTCTATGTACCCTGTACTCATTTGAACATCATTGAATGTATTGTGTGATATATCTTGGCGCTGTTAAAGGTAAATTTAAAGAGATAATTTAGTTCTGAGGGATATCAATGTTTCTAATTTTATTTCTTGAAATGTTAAAAAGCGTTTGTGGAGTATAAAGCGGATAGAACAGGGAGGGGGTAGGAGAGTGGGCGTGAGCAGTGAGAGCTGCAATTCCTGTTTTTGTTTTAATTTACTCGTGAAACGGATAAGGACGTACGGACTGGGCCACCTGTCAGTTGCAAGTCTTGTACAAGTTTGCCAATTCCAATCGAAGCAGTAAATCCATCCTAGTTTTAATTGTATTTCATTGCAAACCGCGTGACAACTAACTTGCTAAAGATTTATGTGCACATCTGTTCCTCGTGCAATTACAGTTACATTGTGGTGGCCACTTGTACATTCGTTAAACACTTCAAATTTTTTTGTACCTCTTTGCTCCGCTTTATGAGCGAGCTCCAAGCCAAGTAAACCACTTCAAACAAAATATAATGTACTGCACTCACACTCGTTTTCAAACACTTCCTTATAACATTATCTTATTGTAGTTACAAGGGAATTTGCTATATTTAGATCGTCGAAATAGAGAACGGCTTGTGAGACAACATGTTTTTGAGATGCTATCAGTTGAAACGCGTTGTTATGAAGATTACTGAGGAAGGACAAGAGAGGTTAGAACATGCGGATCTCGCATTTGCTTCAAGCATTAAATAACTTTGCGATTTTATGATTCACTAAATGCTGAGCATAATACACTGTCCAACTGCCGTCTTGAAACGTTCAAGTCTCTCGTCACTTGTGTCATTCTTCGCACCTCCTTTAAATTTATGTAATATTGACGAAATTACTCCGTACTTCTGCATTCGAATTAAACTTACTTCCAATTGTTTCCCATGTCAAATATTTCTCTTTCACATTTACCGCATGTGTCCTCTTATTTTCCACAATGTCTCTACGTATATTTACTTACTAATTCAACTAACAGTTCTTTCTCGATTGATAAGAAATTCGTCTAATTGCTTCTCTCCTGATTTTATTTGCTCGCCATTTTTTCAGCTGTGTGGAAACGAAAATAAAAACAAAAAACGCATCGCTGTACGTTCAGAAAGTAATACGATTCATCCACAGCTTTCTATATCTGTAATATTTACAATCCCCTCTGCGTTAACACGTCTTTATTAACATCTTCAGGAAACAAGTTCGTGAAATGCAAGAATATTAACGCTGTGACGTTACATTTGTTAATGCCGACTTTAACGTCTGTTGCTGAAATCGCACATTATTGTCTGAAAATATAACAAGAGTTTGTGAAATGTCCTGTTAAATGCTGTAGCTATTACAAATTCTCTCTGACGGCAAAATAATTTAAATTCAGATAAAATTGAATTAACAAAGCGATAGAATGGTAATTCTGGTAAATTTCTGTTGTAACAGAATAGTAAACTAGTAAATTCAATTTAAATGCAAATATTTTTATCATTAAAGAGGAATTGCACATGAATGTGCATGTCTACGTCTCTTCACAGTATACCATAATGCAAATATTTTAATTTTATATTCAATTTAATAGGCGATAACTAAATGAGAGACTTTTTGTTTCGTTCGGTTGGCATATCAAATGCGAAAATGTATGTGTTTTAACCTTTGTGTTAGGTTTTTAATTATCAAAGAATTACTATGCATATCGTAAGAGCCATTTGAGGGTTACACTTAAATTTAATATATTGAAACATTTGCAAATTTACAACTAAAGTAATATACAACACCTGTAGATTGAACAGAGAATTTTTTAATTTTGCTGTTACTGAAGCAAAGAAACACTACTGCCATCTAGTGGCGTTAGTTTCGGTAACTCGAGTACAAAATGAGGTCATAAATGCAGAGAATTCGACAGCGTATGGCACAAAGGCTTACTCTGCCGTCTCATCACCTACCAAACCCCTTCCTACTTAATACATCTCATTCACTCGTACCTCACTGGCAGAACCTTTGCTGTCTCTCACGACGGAATCTTATCCTCATCCCATCACATTAGAGCTGGCGTACCCCTAGGTAGTGTCCTGGCACCCACTCTCTTCCTTCTATACATCAACACCCTACCATCCCTGCCACGCTGCTCGCTGTATCTCTTTGCTGACGATACAGCTGTCACCTCCACGTCATCAGAGCTCAACCTGTGTACTCTCAGGATTCAACAATATGCTGACCTCCTCACCACCTGGTTCGTATTTGGCGCCTACGCGTCCACCCACAGAAGAACCAGGCCATCACCTTCTCTGGACGACGAATAACAGACCTTCCACCAATTCGCCTAGCTGGTGAGGACGTCCATTGGAAAACTTACGTTAAGTACCTTGGTGTTCTACTTGACATCAAATTGAGGTGGAGAGACAACATTACATATGTGGCTAATAAAGTTAACAAAAGAATGGATATGTTCTACCCTCTCGGTGATGTCTCTGCCTACAAAACTGCTCCTGTATAAGCAAGTACTCCGGGCAGTGAAATATGGGGAGTAGCAGCCAAGTCTTACCTACACCGCCTTGAAATTCTACAATCCCGATTCCTCCGCATTGCCACAGACTCCCCTTGGTACATCCCCAATCTAGTTATCCGACGTGACCTACGTATCCCCACAATAACAGACTACATCCATACCCTTTCACGTTCCTTCTATCAAAACCTCTCCCACAACTTCAACTCCCTCATCCGCGGTCTAGGTGAGTACGACATCGATCCTGGAGAGCGCTACAAACGCCCGAGGCTGTTTCCAGGCACATAAAATAATACATCAGATGGTTTATATCTCCAACCTCATCTTCTGACGCATATTATCCTTCCTTACAAAACACTCCACTGCCAGTAGAGGGCCTAGCCCTGATCTGGCTTGAGACCGAACGTCTGACATTCAGATCTTCAATGTCCAGTCGTGTGTGTGGCAGGAGACTGAACTTTTACAACTCATACAAACAGCAGATGGCAGCACAAGTATTTGGTTGTGCTGAGTTTTAAAAATGGTTAAACATAGAGCACGTCGTAGGAAATAGGCATATAATTTGACGTTTGGTGTTTGAATTTTAAAGTTTTAATCTCGTGCTTATGTTACATAAGGAAATTATCATTATACTATAAACCACAATTAAACTTATCAACCTACTTTCTAAGTAAAGGCTTTGTCTAAGGATATAATTGAAATGTATGGAACAGATAGAGCATGTTCTCATTAACAATTGAATGTATGGTGGAGATCATAGAATCTCACAAGTTAAAAGTGACCACTTAACAAGGTTACTACAACGTTCAAGTGATAAGGTGGAAAGAAAAAGATCTCATTAGGCAAAGATACATAATTTTGTATATCCACGACAATGCTCTGGTCCATCGTTCAATCATTGGAATGGAAAAAGTGTGCGAATTAACGTTTCAATTACTTTAACATTCACCCTATTCGCCAGATCTAGCACTCAGTGACTACCACCTGTTTCCGAGGAACATGATAAATCATACTACAGAGATGATTTAATTAAATTGGAACACCAATATGACAAATGCATTAGCTTTTCTGGAGATTATGTTGAGAAATAAAGAAAAAAATGACACCGTTTTTAATGTGAGGACCGGGATTTATCAGCCGACACTCGCACGACTACTACCTTACAAAAATGTAGCGCGTAAGGTTTTAGGGAAATCCACCAACGCAGAATACTCTTGAAATAAGATGTTCCAAAATTATTTATTTACCTGAAAATTAAATAATGCTCTTAAATAACCATATATTTAGAATACTTTTATGATAAATAATAACACATATTATTGAATACATTGTTGAGTGAACTAAACGATTTCCGAGATATTCCTTGTTATATATTACATATTATATTGTTATATTCCTTGCTAATTTACATTATATATACTTTTGGCAAAAAGGAAGACGTTATTCACTTTCTATATATTGGACATACAAAGAGAACGTCGTCACATAATGACCAGCGATTCAAAACATTTGACTATCACTTAAAGTCTACTGTATTTCCCTTGTAACTACAATAAGATAATGTTTATCTTGAAGTAGATAGAGCAATAACTGTTTGTACAAGAGTAGAGAAAGTCATGTATATAAAACATTTGACTATCACTTAAAGTCTACTGTATTTCCCTTGTAACTACAATAAGATGTTTATCTTGAAGTAGATAGAGCAATAACTGTTTGTACAAGAGTAGAGAAAGTCATGTATATAAAATATTTGACTATTACTTAAAGTCTACTGTATTCCCTTATAACTACAATAAGATAATGTTTATCTTGAAGTAGATAGAGCAGTAAGAGTTTGTACAAGAGTAGAGAAAGTCATGTATATAAAACATTTGACTATCACTTAAAGCCTACTGTATTCCCTTGTAACTACAATAAGATAATGTTTATCTTGAAGTAGATAGAGCAATAAGTGTTTGTACAAGAGTAGAGAAAGTCATGTATATAAAACATTTGACTATCACTTAAAGTCTACTGTATTCCCTTGTAACTACAATAAGATAATGTTTATCTTGAAGTAGATAGAGCAATAAGTGTTTGCACAAGAGTAGAGAAAGTCATGTATATAACACATTTGACTATCACTTAAAGTCTACTGTATTCCCTTGTAAGTACAATAAGATAATGTTTATCTTGAAGCAGATGGAGAAAGTGGAGTTTGTGCGGGAGTAGAGAAAGTCATATTAGTAGAACATCTCATATTTTTGTCGCAGTTCCGTATTATAATGTTGTGGTTGTAAGATTTAATTTTAAAAGGGTTGTAGTGCAGCAGAAGAAGGTGTGAGTTATGTTTCATTTCCCCCCAGCGATGTATTATCTCCAGCAAGAGGTGTGAACATCGCTGTTGTTCGGCTGGCGACAGAAGAAAAACGGCGCTCTGAATCACCTTCTTTGTTACAGGGCGACAACTTAACTTGGCTCTACCTCACGTTAGCTTTCACAACCCAACTTAATATTATAAGGAAGTAATGTCGGATGCTAAGGTGAATACGCGTGACGACACCAGTTACATTGACAAGTGAATAGTCAGGATGTAGAATTCAATTGTTCTTGATTCTACGAGGGCTGCTCAATAAAGAATGAGCGTAATTTATTTACAGTCATGATTTTTCGCACTAAAATTCAATCTTATTATATTCTGTTAGCGTAATGTGAAAGAAACACGCCAATGCTGGTAGTCCTGGTTCCCGCCTGTGAGAACCAGGCAAGTAAAGACATGTTCAGTATCGCCTACCACTCAATGGAGGTAACACGCGAGGAACAATATGCGGCTTAGAAATTCCACTTTCGTCTCAAAAAATCTTCAGTTGAGGCCTATACAATGTTACAGGAGGCCTATGGCCTTCCCTACAGCACAGCTCGTAGGCGATTTGAAATGTTTAAAGAGGGGGTACAATTTCAAAGGAAGGTGGACCCAGTGCTCCAGTTACTGCTCTTACGGAAGAAAACATCAACACTGCTGCTTCCATTGTGAGAGAGGATCGACGAATTACCTTAAGATCACTTTCTAAAATACTGAACATTTCATTGGGTGCCACCCACACGTTGGTGACAGAAACATTACACATGAGACGTGTTTGTACGCGATGGGTTCCAAGACTGTTGATTCCCGAACAAAAGGACATTCGCATGCAGGTCTGCATGCAGTTAAAGTTGATGTTAGAGGAAGATCCGGAGTTTCTTTCAAACGTAATCACTGCTGATGAAACTTGGCTACACCATTTTGATCCTGAGAGCAAACAGCAAAGCTCGGTGTGCAAATCTCCTTCATCACCAACACCCAAAAAAGCAAAAGTGGTTGCTTCTGCTGGGAAAGTTATGGTCATCTCATTCTTTGATATTCATGGAATGGTTTATCAGCATGTTGTACCTGCACACACATCAGTAACTGGACAATACTACAGGGATGTCCTGAAAACATTGCAAGTCCATATCAGGCGCAAAAGACCGCATTGTCGTGAAGCAGGCTGGATGCTGCACCATGATAATGCGCGGCCGCATATTGCCAATGTTGTTGCTGAATATCTTGCAAAAATCTACGTGAAGTACATCCTTCATCCTCTCTATAGTCCGGATTTAGCCCCATGTGACTTTTTTCTATTCCCTAACTTGAAGAAACGCCTTCGTGGGAGACATTATCCATCATCAGAAGTAGTGGTGAAGGCTGCGGAGGCTATTTTGAAGGATCTCTCAAAAATGGTTTCCAGCATGTCTTTGAAGACTGACAGAAACGCTGGGATAAGTGCATCGCATTCAGGGGAGGACGAGTAAATGTACGTTGTCAAAAAAGTTCTGATCATTCTTTATTGAAGAGCTTTCGTAGAAACTGTAAATATTGAACCAGTAGCGAAGCGGTGTGATGCCAAGAAACTAGGGATAAACAAAACAAAACAATAAACACTTATTTTAATTTAAATCGTGTGTCAAATGTTCTCGACACAGCACCAGGTTGTAGGGTATTTGCCTTGATAGCTGGTAAACAGATATTGGCTATATTACAAATATTACAAAGGACTTTTTATGTTACGTATTTTAAGACAAAACTAAGTTAATGACAGTTTCAATAATCCCTCTATACTGTCCAGGATTTTTAATCTGCTTTCTGGATTTTTTGTTTTTAATTCTGGTTGCTATACATGTACACGTCCTTGCCTATCACCTACATAACGATGTTAATCCTACTCGTGATGATATAACGGCAAACGTTCATTTGTTTGGAGGCTCGTCAGCATTTACAGGTGGGCCAGTGATTTAAAAGTTGTTTACAACTGAACCCCAGCCACGATGTTAAACTAGGCAGAACACCGGGATATGCTTACTCATCCGTTAGACCGCGCCAAACTGTACCAGTGGCGTAGCTATCCTCATTACCTCTCATGTATCACGAATTGCTTGTTTCCTAGACTGCTGTCACAGATTTCGTGGTAACATTCTCCATAATTCTGGGCTCATTTCATTTATCGTCCGATATGACTTAATCCGCTTCGCCCTCTGTTTTAGTGGTATTTATTTTTGCCCGTTGGCAGCACTGATTAAGTACTTATCATAACAACAAAGAGGATTATGGATGTAAGAAATTCCGAATTTTCTTATTGTACAAGTTTCTGGAGCAATTTCAATGCATATTCGTTAAAAATCTATCTTAAACGAAGTTGAAAAATAACACTTTTTAAATTGATGATAGTTTCTCGGGCTAACAGCCAGGTCAGATTAGGGTAACTACTCTGCCGCCATCCTCAGGGGAACTGAATCTAGGCTTTTTTTTGTAAGGGGCGGCCCCACACCCGCCGCCCCCGGTGACGATCGTCTGCGCCTTGAAGAGGCTACATCGTCTCCCCATGCACATGCAGTTAGTGAAGCTAAACGTGCAGCATGCAGCGGATAAATTTTATTAGTTTCATGCTAGGTGTGTTCGGGTTCCGCAGAAGCACCCCGGTTAGTAACGGTTGTACGATTGCTGCACCCAAAGGATGCGAGCGCGTCAAGGGTATGTCCAGGGGTTCATGCATGAATCGCTGGGTGTCAGTGCATGCAGTGTGTGTTAGTGTAAATGCTACTAGAGTGATATATGTGGAGGTGGGTTAGGTTAATGTTGGTTAGGGAGTTCTATGCCGCGTATTGTTATACAGCTTAAACGTATGTACAAGGTGGGGGCAGAGGTCGACAGAAGTTATCGTTCTTTGGTCCTGGTGGCATCTTGGTGTCTGGCGGGTCCTGTAAAGACCAGAAGTTGCAGAGGTTGTGGACTAAGGAATGGCTTGGGTTACCCTGGCTAGGTGTACGCGTGCGTCAATGGCATTGGTGTTTTCTGTGAGTGTTCTTTCGAAGAGGTATAGGGGACATTTGTACTTTCCGGGAATGTCAGCATAAGAGCCGAGGCTGCTGATGAGTGGGTTCGAGTTGGGGGGTAGTTTGTCATACATGTCGGCGGCTAAATTCTTTATGAACTGCTCTACAATGAGGATCTTTAGCTCAGAGTGTAGTCTGGTTTCAGGGGCTGTGCGAGGTACTTTGGCAATGTGGTGGAGAATTCTGTTCTGCAGTTGCTGGAGTCGGGTGACATATGTGGGGGCTGCATAGCCCCAGACAGGGGCTGCATACGTGAGTATGGGTCGTATAAGTGTTTTGTAAATGGTAAGTCCAGCACGTAATTGTAGGCTGTTGTTGTGGTTTAGTAGAGGGTATAGTTTACGGAACTGTGCGGCTGCTTTGTTTCGTGCTGTGCGGATGTGTTGTTGCCAGTAAAGTCCCTGGTCGAGCGTGAGTCCTAGGTATACTATTGTGGGTTGCCAACGGATGTTTTGACCGAACATGGTTAGTGGTGGGAGCTGATGAGCGGGGTGCCGGTGGGATTTCCTACGAGTGAAGATAAGCACGTCCTGAGTCCTTCTTCTTGCTCTGTGTCTTTTGCAACCCCGCGCACCTACGATGCCCCCTGCCACACGCAGCAGGACCGCGCCTGGAGCCCAACGATCTCCTTCTCCCGAGATCTCCGAGCCAACCTCTGGCCCTTCCACTCCAAACGCCTCCTTCTCTTCTGTCGACTCTCTGCTGCCTCTTCCCGCTGAACAACCAACTTTGAACTTCCGGCCACTTTCTCCTCTTCCTCCCCCTACACCACCTCCTGTGCCTCGCACAGCCACACAATCCACTCAATCTCCCGCACCAGCTGCTTCTGCCCGCGGTGGCGACCCTCGGCTTGCAGCGAGGGCTGTAGCCCCTCCCTCGGGGGAAGCCCGGCCGTCGACAAGCGGGGCTGTTGGCCCGGCCAGTTACGCCGCAGCAGTAGCTACCACCTTGCAGCCCCCTATCTACATATCCCGAGCTCACGCACCGAACCTCCACACCCTACTGACGACATTTGACACCGAGTTCCCAAACGCAGGGTATAATGTTGGAAACGCTCCAGTAAGCGGCGACTTCCTCGTCCGTACCAGGAACCCACGCGACTACGCGCACCTGGTGCGGTACCTGGAGACCCACGAGGTTGCATTTAACATGACGGCCACTGGTACCAGCCGCACCCACCGGCTAGTAATCAAACATATTATTATGAATGGGGCCGAGGATAGCATCCGGTCTCTGCTCCGGGACAAGGACATCCACGCCGAAAGTGTTCAGCAGTTGCGATGCTTCGACCGACAGCGGACACCACTACCCATGTACAAACTGGAGGTCCGCTCAGATGAAGAACGCTCCCGGCTGCTGGCGCTGGACGAGTTGCTGCACTGCAGGGTCAAGGTGGAGGACTTTAGGCAGTGCAACCGGTGCCAGAGGCTGGGACACAAAGCTACTGAGTGCCGGGCACCCCATGAGGCCTGCCCCAAATGCGCGGGCCCGCACTCATCATCTACCTGCCATCTCCCACCGCCAGACCGCTATTGCCTACTCTGCAAGATGCGAATCTAGGCTACTGATGTTGCGATATTTATACCTAGCGCGCAGACGATAAGAACCGCCTACTTTATTCCCATTGGCCGAGCTCCGGCCGATGGAGAAACGTGCGGAACCAATCAGGTGATTGCCGATGCTTCTTTGCACTGTGGAGGAGAGATATGCTGAATGACTGGTGTCCATGCTTTGCTGATATGAAGGCCTTCTTCCCCGTTGAAGTTGTTTTTATTCGCTTTAATGTATAGGGCTTCTTTAACCACTCTATCGTAGTACCTAGAGGAATTTTCAAGTATTTTTGTAGAGTCAAATTTGATTTTATGATCTGTATTATATGTGTGCTCAGCCACTGCACTGGGTATCCTAGTCTAATACAACGTTGATGTTCTTTGATGCCATCTTCTACAGTTCTACCTGTTTGTCCTATGTAAACTTTGCCGCAACTGCATGGGATTTCATAAATGCCTGGTGCACGAAGACCTAAATTATCTTTAGCAGAACCTAAATACGGTTTTATTTTGGTTGGGGGTTTGAATATGGTTTTTATTTGATACTTCATGAGGAATTTGCCAATTTTTCCCGACAGGGCGCCACAATAAGGGATGACTGCTAAGCCTGCGTGTTCTTTCTTTGTGTTGGGTTCAAGGTTGCGTTTGGAGTGCATTTTCTTAAAAGTTCTGTTTATTTCCTGGTTAGTGTATTGGTTCTGCCTGAAAACTGTACGCAGGTGTTGTATTTCTTGAGGTAGATTCTCAAGATCAGAGATAGCAATCGCTCGATGTATGAGTAAAGAGAGGACTGTCTGCTTTTGTGCCGGGTGATGACAGCTGGTGCTATTAAGGTAAAGATCAGTGTGAGTTGGTTTCCTATACACCTTATAATCCAGGTGACCATCGCTTTTTCTATAAATAAGTAAATCCAAGAAAGGTAAGCCGTCCGGGTGTTCAATTTCCATGGTAAACTTAATGTTGGGATGGATGCTGTTGAGAAATTCGTGGAAAGCTGTCAGGGCATCTTTTCCGTGTGGACATACCACAAAAGTATCGTCTACATAACGCAAGAAATGAGTAGGAGCTAGGGGTGCATTCTTGAGTGCCACATGTTCAAATTCCTGCATGTAGAAATTGGCTATAGCCGGAGATAATGGAGAACCCTAATCTGACCTGACTGTTAGCCCGAGAAACTATCATCAATAATCAACGCCGGGAAAGCTTCAAGTCATTAAACACTTTTTAAAATTTATTATCCATCGAGCAGTAAGTTTTGTGTCTTTGTGGGTTCGTGAAATTAAAACTCCAATGGCACAAACTCAAAATGTTCTTTATTTTCACCGAGTTACAGTTGGTACACTTGCCGATTACACAGAATTACGTAGCGCACACAATTACAATTCACCAGTTCGTCTGTCACAAGTCCACTCTACACTCCAATTACGTACAACTCCTCTGATGCACGTACACAGTCCTCCAGTCCGTTCACTCACTCGGCGCTCGTCACGGCTGCTCGCCAAGAACTGAACTGACTCGTCCACTGCAGCCCTTATATAGGGAAGATCGCCGTTTCTGGAAGTCTCGCGTATCAGTGAATCTTCCCGACTGTTCCAGACGTCAGAGAGGGGGAAAGAGATGAGTAGTGATGTTTTTTCCAACCATCCCCCTTGTTAGCACTACAAGATAAATGGGTAGGCGTGGCTGAATGCTTCCCGTCTGGTCCCTACCTGCCAGCTGGTCCTATCGGGAATTCCGATGTTTGGGTGTCAGTATGCTTTACAAATAAGACCTGAAGCTTTCCTGGCGACGAGTATGCTCAAGTTGTTCTCGGGAAGCAAACCAGTTGAAAAGACGATTAGAGATCGACGTTTCGGGAGTGTTCGTCTCCCCCATCATCAGGACATTTATTAAATGTTATAACCACAAATGTGTAACTAGATATAACACAAATATAAACAAATTCGCATCACTGAACAAAAGACTGTTTTCGGTAAATTAAATGCCAGGCCAAGAGATGGCGTGAGTATAGAAAATTAACTACGTAACTATTTAACTTGATTATGAAGCTGTATTGATCTGTACTTCTTAAGTCGACGCATTTCTATTTTAAGGCCGGTTTCCACGGTTTTTCACGGTTTTAATCGTGATACAGGATTTCAATTCAGCTCCTCTTGGAGCGAGTTGGTTGGCGAGTGCGAGCGTCGAGATTGTAGGTAACAGCTACAAGGACCTCCTGGAGACGGTAAAAGAAAGTTCGTACTAGCCGTCGGATGTACTGGAGAGGTCATTCAGGAGATCTTGTGGCAGTCTGTGCTTGAGGCGAGTTGGTTGGCGAGTGCGAGCGCCGAGTTTGTAGGTAACAGCTACAAGGACCTCCTGGAGACGGTAAAAGTAAGTTCGTACTAGCCGTCGGATGTACTGGAGAGGTCATTCAGGAGATCTTGTGGCAGTCTGTGCCTGAGGCGAGTTGGTTGGCGAGTGGGAGCGCCGAGTTTGTAGGTAACAGCTACAAGGACCTCCTGGAGACGGTAAAAAGAAAGGTCGTACTAGCCGTCGGATGTACTGGAGAGGTCATTCAGGAGAAGATCTTGTCGCAGTCTGCGCTATAGGCGAGTTGGTTGACGAGTGCGAGCGCCAAGATTGTAGGTAACAGCTCCAAGGACCTCCTGGAGACAGTAAAAAGAAAGGTCGTGTCAGTCGTCGGATGTACTGGAGAGGTCATTCAGGAGAAGATCTTGTGGCAGTCTGCGCTTGAGGCGAGTTGGTTGGCGAGTGCAAGCGCCGAGATTGTAGGTAACAGCTCCAAGCACCTCCTGGAGACGGTAAAGAGAAAGATCGTGCCAGTCGTCGGATGAACTGGAGAGGTCATTCAGGAGATCTTGTGGCAGTCTGCGCTTGAGGCGAGAAGGTTGGCGAGTGCAAGCGCCGAGATTGTAGGTAACAGCTCCAAGCACCTCCTGGAGACGGTAAAGAGAAAGATCGTGCCAGTCGTCGGATGAACTGGAGAGGTCATTCAGGAGATCTTGTGGCAGTCTGTGCTTGAGGCTAGTTGGTTGGCGACGTCGAGATTGTAGGTAACAGCTCCAAGCACCTCCTGGAGACGGTAAAGAGAAAGATCGTGCCAGTCGTCGGATGAACTGGAGAGGTCATTCAGGAGATCTTGTGGCAGTCTGCGCTTGAGGCGAGAAGGTTGGCGAGTGCAAGCGCCGAGATTGTAGGTAACAGCTCCAAGCACCTCCTGGAGACGGTAAAAAGAAAGGTCGTGCCAGCCGTCGGATGTACTGGAGAGGCCATTCAGGAGAAGATCTTGTGGCAGTCTGCGCCTGAGGCTAGTTGGTTGACGAGTGCAAGCGTCGAGATTGTAGGTAACAGCTCCAAGCACCTCCTGGAGACGGTAAAAAGAAAGGTCGTGCCAGCCGTCGGATGTACTGGAGAGGCCATTCAGGAGAAGATCTTGTGGCAGTCTGCGCCTGAGGCTAGTTGGTTGACGAGTGCAAGCGTCGAGATTGTAGGTAACAGCTCCAAGCACCTCCTGGAGACGGTAAAAAGAAAGGTCGTGGCAGCCGTCGGATGTACTGGAGAGGCCATTCAGGAGAAGATCTTGTGCCAGTCTGCGCTTGAGGCTAGTTGGTTGACGAGTGCAAGCGTCGAGATTGTAGGTAACAGCTACAAGGACCTCCTGGAGACGGTAAAAAGAAAGGTCGTGCCAGCCGTCGGATGTACTGGTGAACGGGTAGAAGACCAAACTCGTGATGAAGTTGTTGGTTTCTGACGAACCATGGAGTATTTGTAGCTGTACGAAGCATCCTGCTTTGTATTACCTGCAGTCTTGTTGGTGCCACTCCACACTGGAACTGCATAAATGGGACGGACTAGAGATGTATAAAGAAGCATGGAGGTTCGCATGTTGAGTAAAAAGTATAGTTTTGATAACAGGGCAAACGCAACTCTAACAGACGGACAGGTGTGGGCGTTCCAAGTTAGTCGAGTGTGCAGTAGCACTCCAAGATATTCCACTGGCAACACTGGTAAGTAAGCATGAGCTGTAGTGAAGGAGGATTCCTATAAGTACGTAAAGAGAAGATGGTAGCCTCTGTATGTTAATGTTGTGGGAAATGCGCCAGGGCAGTTTGTATTTCGTGAATGGCATGACGAATAAAAGAGAGCAGTATCATCAACATATAAAGCCGTGAAAATTGAAGCTATAGCAGGAAGATCATAAATGTATATATTAAAGAGGAGTGGTGCAAATACTGAACCTTGAGGTACAATTGCTAAAATGGGCCGTCGGGTGGATGGCATACAAAAAACAAACAACATACAAAAACAAACAAAATGCCGGAAATGCAGCAATGACATACCTCGTTTCCGTAAAACAAGCTCGATTTGTCACTTAGACAAAACACAATCGCATTACACAGTCAACTGTCTCAAGTAGTTAACTCCTTCGTTCCGACAAAACAATACACTATCGTCAGTTAGGAAGCAGATTTTGAAATACTAATCCCAATACCCCGCGCTTACCTTACAGAAAAGCTAATATACGTATATCTAGAAGACTTTGTCATTTGCCTTCCCAACACTTTTCACCCTGGGAGATTCACAGGAATACGAGGGTGGTCTGAAATCGTCTCCAGCTAATAGTGAAAAACGACAACGATTTTATTTTTCAACATAATCTGTCTCATACTAGTTTAATCCTGCTGTAAACATCTGGGCGGGAAGAGAGACAGGGACAGAAAGCTGTTAAGGTGTGTGATTGGTTTAGCGAAGATAATGGACGTTTTCTTTTATTTGCATGTGTACGATAAACCTGTCCTTTGGTACAGTACTGTAAGTAGTTTTCTGATCACTGCTCTGTGTGAGCTAATTTCGGAGAGAGAAAAGTATGCAAATGTTCCCATTCTTATAAACATAATAGCCTCACATTTTATCCTTATACTTCACATACCACATAGATGTGTTCTGTACATATTAGACAAAAGACTGGTGAAATTATATACACTACTAACTTATTGTGTTAAATTAAGCTGAATTTTATTTAACAGTTACTAAAGGACACTGCTGTTATATCCTATACCACGCAGCTCTCTCACAACGAGGTCTGTATCGAGTTGAATGCTCATTAAGATGTTATTGTTTACAGTGTGAAGCTGCTTCTGATATTTAACACTGTACATCTGGCGCTGCCGTAGGGAAGGGGATCCGTCCCTTTCAGCTGCCAAAGTGCGGGCGCTGCGGACCCTTAGCACTCGTGGTACCTCTGACGTTACTAGAGGAGCCTTGGGCCGAACAGCCGAGCCCCTCCTTCGGGAGTTGTTCGGGTTGGGATGGTCTCGAGGGGGCAGTGTGTTCCCGATACCCGTGGGAGATTGGGTACGTCTTCGGACGGGGTTGAGGGAAGCCATTAAGTTTCCGGGTACTAGGCTGCTTAGCTAGTAGAAGGTGTGCTAGATCACCAGGCGGCCCCACCGAGGTCATATCGGTAGTCTTCACCTTGAGTGTTGACGCACGTAAGTGGCGTATCCAATTCCCTCCCGTCTTGTGTCCCTAGGACCAGATGGGGGGGGGGATTGTTAGGAAACTAGGTCTTGCCCTAATGGAAAGCCCCACGGAGGATGCCGGGCGCCCTTTGGGACAGCTCGGATACTCCCTGGTTTTAAGAGGCCCGGGTCTTGTTCCTACGGGGACAAGGCTAATGGGGATAGAGCCTCTGGACTTAAACTTGTACATCTCGCGTACCTCACTTATGTACGAGGCGTGTCTGTAAAATAAAAATGTCCTATTTTATTAATATACAAAACATGTTACTGTCAATGAATGTTACATTGATGGAAAGGCAGAACTTACAGTTATTTTTCAACGTAATCACTATTGTGATCGATGCACTTTTGCATGCGCTGTGGCAGTTTTTGTATATCCTTGTCATGGCAATCTGCCGCCAAGTTGTGCAGGTAGCGCTCAACCTCGTCGGTCTGGAAATGTGTTCTACACAGGTGCGACTTCAACTCAGAAAACAGATGATAATCACTAGGTGCTAAGTCTGAACTGTAGGGGGGATGGGTGAGGATGTCCCATCCGAACTGTGCCAGGAGATCAGCTGTTGCATGTGCAGCATGGAGACGAGCGTTATCTCCAGTGACATCTCAATCCAATAATTGCTCGCCCTGTTCTATATAACGCTCTAGGTTTCGGTGAACAACTTCAGTACGTTGCCGTTTAGGGTCTTCGGTGAGTATTTCGGGGACCCAGCTCACACACGCCTTGCGGTCAAAATCTTGTCAGTTTTAGTCTTACTGACTTCAGGGATAAGTTCGCACAGCTCGTCAACTGTCACACGTCGATCTTTAAGCATTTCTTGTTCCACTTTTGCAATTGTTTCGGCTGAAACCAAAGACCGACCAGAACGCTGTTCATCATGGACGTCTGTACGTCCGTCTTTGAGCTCTATGACCCACTTTGGCACGTTTTTGACGTCCATACGCTGTGGCCCATGGACTTCGCTTAACTGACGATGAATTTCAGTGTGGGGTAGTGCCCTTGGCACTCAAAAAAAAAAAAAAAAAACCGGATCACTGCAAACAACTCGCACTTGGCGGTGGCAGTGATAGGAAGCTCCATCACAAACGGCTGCTCAGCCAAGACTAATGGTTGCAACGGGTTAATTGTTGTGGGGATTTGAAGGGGTGAAGCCAGGCTACTCGCCAGTGTTGCCGGATCTCGAGTAATAGCGTTCCTCACGTCTCCAGCGCCTTGGAGACATTATTTTACGGACACGCCTCATATATGAAATAAGCTTTCCATCATGGAGCAGGGCGGTGCTTCAGCCGAAATGAAACATAATGGAGGCAAACCTTTAAAAATTGACCAGCGGCGTATGATCGCGCATCATTTCGCTGTTCTTAAAGAAAGAAACCCGGAATCGTCTATAAAAATATTGAGAAAGAAACTGGCGATCTTGGTGTTTCCGCAAGTATTGTTAGAATGGAACAGCAAGCATCCGGAACTAACAACACTGGGAAAATCGCATAAATGCAAACAGCGCGTAGAGAAATACGAGGATTTTACGAAAAGTGCTATACGCAGTAAAATTAATGATTATTTTTGTCCAGAAATAAACCGCCGACTCTAAATAAGATTTAGCATGCGGTACATTCTGACACGGACTTGCCAAATTTTTCACGAAGTAGTCTCTATCGGTTGTTGATAGATATTGGATTGAAATTTCAAAAGCTAAGGCAGAAATCAGTTATAGTAAGGTGACCATTATGTTACTGCATGATTATATTAATATTCCAACTCATAGATTTAATAAATTGTATAACCCAATTCTATTTGTTGTCTAGAAGTTAGCGCTGCTAGAGTTGCGTACATGTAGCGTCTAACACGTGGCGAGTTGACTCACCTCCGCCTTGTTGTTTATAGCAGGAGTAAACTAGTCTGAGATAAGAGTATAACATCAAACATTTCGGTGTTCCAATGTCATTATCGCCTCTCTGTAGTGTTACTCTAGAAGTGCTACAAAGTAGCCATTTACAGCCGCAATTGCTTCTTCATTGAACGAAAAGCGTCTACCAGCGAGGAATTCCCTCAGTTTTGGAAACAGATGATAATCCGAGGGAGTCAAATATGTTTATGGGATGGATGTTCCAGCGCTTCACACTGCAAATTTCGCAAATTCCTCATTGTCAAAACACTTTTCTGGGCAGGTGCATTCTCCCGATGCTCCATTTTTTCTCTTTTTTAACCCGGGGCTGTTTTCACAAATACTTGCATGCAGTTTGGTTAGAAGTTGAGAGTAATGGTTTTACCTTTTTCGAGATAGTCAATCAACAAAATCCTTTTGGCATCCCAAAACACTGACGCCATGATGACACCGTCCTCGCCTTCTTTGAAGCTGAAGTACTAGCTTCTGTCCACTACCTCGACTGCGGCTTGTATTCGGGTATGTAGTGCTGAATCCATGTTTCAACCACTGTGACGTATCGGTGCAGAAAGTCACTTCTGATCTAAAAATGCGCCTAATGCCGTGAGAATGCGTTTGTTATCCACAGTGAGGATAGGCGGCACCCATCTTGCGCAAAGCTTTTTCATGTTTAATTCCTAATACAAGATGTTACCAATACTTTCCTCTGAAATTCCAAGAGCATTAGCAATTTCACGCACGTTTGTACGAGATCTTCCAAAAGCATGGCATACACTTCCGGTGTGGTTATAGTTTATGGACATCCCTCGCATGAATCGCCTTGGAAACTTTCACGACCTCGTTTTACATCGGCCGCTCATTTCTTCAAAGTAGTAACTGAAGCTGAAGAGTCACCATACACATTTACAATCCAGAAATGATTTCTGTAGTTGTTAAACCCTCTCTTACGAAGAATTTTATCACAGCACGATACTCGAATTTCTCCATTTTTTATGTTTCAAATGGGAAGGTGTTTGTCCGTGGGTGCTCCTGCGGTGTTGTCGTATTGCATTCCCCCTAAGTGGTGTGTGACGAGCGGCAAATTAATAAATCTCCAATAAATCTATCCCCGCTAAGACAAAACTTCAGATTTTGCAAAAATTGATCCAAGAGGAAGGAGGGAGTAATGTATCTAACATAACCATAAAAACCCCATACTTTTAGCTCAAATAGTTTTCCTAATACAAATAAATAAAGTATATACCATGATATTATAACAATGCATTGTGACGTAAGCACTGTAATGAATATCATTATTGGTTGGCACGTATGCGTGAACGTATATTTGAAATTACTCAAAACTGAAACGTAAATATTTGACATGACGTGATAAAAGAAATATGCACTTTGAATAAGTCAAGGTGTTTGTTAAATTCGACTAGAGGAAACAATACACTTCTTGCTAGTCTGTCAGAACGTGTCTGGTCACATTATATCTTTGTTTATAAATGGTTCGTAATCTCTATTTACTCTAGAGAGTTCAAAGCAGCATTATTCAGTTACTCTTTCATGAAAAAGTGTATCAGCTGGATCAATAAGACGCGATCCACCTTCTCCCTTACTACTGATAAAACAATCCAATAGAGTTAATGTGGGCTCAAATTATGTTGCAAACAGAAATAATATTTTTAAACTGACTGACGTTGAACGACTTATTCACAAAGAAATTGATAAGGAACACAAAAAGGCTGGGAAAACTCCGTGAGACATCAGATAAACTACAAAATGAAATGTGTAATCTTTAACGCCCGCTTTTACTACATACGGCACCACAGGCGGTGACACTGATGGTACATGAAATGAAGATGGAGCACCGGTGGAATGAGATGGCGGGGGAAACCGGAGGTCCCGGAGAAAACCCGCCCAGCGCCGTGTTGTCCACCACAAATCTCATTTTGCAGTCGCCCGGGATCAAACTCGGGCCGCCTTGGTGAGAGCTAAGCGGTCTAACCACTGAGCCACGGCGTGGCCAGATAAACTACAAGAAGAGACTTTTGGAAAGAAATGGCACATAACGAGATTTTGGAACCTATCACCAGTACTCAGACGATGAAGACAATGACAGTGATGAATTATCTCTTAACGTAAGTAACATTTACAGCTATACGGATCTACCACTGGTATTTTCATTGGATTAGAAAAATAAGTAATTAATAAACTATAATTGATTTTAAATTGAATATTTAAAACATTTTCGTAATATACGAGTATTCATGTTGCAATTCTAATTTCAACAAATGCATTATTATAAAACTTTGGAAAATTCAGTTTGTGTTCTCTTACGTCTAGCGCCACGAACACCCGCAAGTGTGAGAGAGAGGGGAATATAAAAAGAGTGGGGGTAGGGAGGTGGCAACCCTGTAACGCATCTGATTCGCTACAGTCGATAACTCTTCCCATTTTAAACACATAAGAGTGACATGTGTAACAAATAAAATGTGTAGTGTTTAACGCCCGCTTTTACTACATACGGCACCGCAGGCGGTAACATGTGTACGAAGGTTCGAATGCGTTTCTTATCCAGTGAGGATAGGCGGCACACATCTTGCACAAAGATTTCTCATGTTTAATTCCATCTTTGAAATTCCAAGAGCATTATCAGTTTCACGTACCTTTATACGTCGATTTTCCAAAATCATGTCATAGATTTTTGAATGATTTCCGGTGAGGTTGCACTTTTTGCACGTCCTTCGCGTTGATGGTCTTGGACGCTTTCACGACTACGTTTCAGGCTTCAGGTTTTTATTTTCAGTTTCATGGTCCGGTGCCGGTACAAAGGGGCCCGGCTTACAGGCTAAAATTTTCATTGATGTTATATTTTGGGAAATAAATGCTTATTGTCTACGTGGGTATATATAAAACCCATACGGTGACCCTTCTTAGCCCACCGAGAACAGTTTTATTATGTTAGTGTCTTACAGTGTCCTTTTTTTGTTATGTACAAAATTTACACGCGCTTATTTTACACTTTTATTTACACCCTCCCCCCCACACACACACATATTCACTATTTACACTGCTACGTGCGGCAGCGTGCTGCTGTCTCCTGCGCTGCTGTGACGGCGGCCTCTGCATATGGGGAAAGGTCTGGGCCGGATGGACTTGGGCGCACATTGTGGTGTAACGGTGGCATTAGAATATTTTTATGCGTGCATGCTTACGGTGTTTTGGTTCACCTTTCCCAATGTTGTTAATTTTTGGATTGCTATGTTGCCGTATGCGCGCCCAGATGGAAGAGACTCGTTTTATTACGGTCTCGGGGATGTAGGAGATATGGGTTTCTTGATGAAGGGTGGCAGTAGTCGTGCGGATAGGATTTTACGTAAGGAGAGGTTTTATAAGGCTTGGAGGTGTTTTAAGGCGGTTTTGGAGGTGTTGGCCCAGACCACGCATCGGCCGACCATTTCTTTACAGTGTAAACTGAAGATGAAGAGTCACTATACACATTTACAATCCGCAAATGAATTTCTGTAAGTGTTAAACGTTCTTTTACGAATACTTTTATCACAGCACTATACTCCAATTTCTCTACTTTCAAAGCAATGCGCACTTCCATTGTTTCAAAGAACTGCCTACAGTCAACTATTTCCTGTAGTTTTACATAGAGTCTATTAACATGTGTGCCAACCTAAGTAGTGCTGCGATCTGTGGGCGAGACAGACCGTCCTCGTATGTTACATATATCAGATTCCTTTTGATGTAGGTGTTGACTTGGAGTTAATGTTTCATGAGTTTTTTTTTTTCCTAAAGCCTTCAGAGTTATTGTTGTTAAAGCCTCGGGGAACAGCTTTGAGTACTTACTGTAATTACCCACAACCTGTTGCACAAGTGATCAATTACGTTTGTTTCTGCTCCGATACGTTCTAAAAGCGCTCACAGCAACGACAAAGAGTACCTGGGAAATCGTTAACGATACCAAAAAATACTTCTTGCATGAGTTGTGTGTTTTAGACATCGGCATTTTTGTCTATCTCTAACAATTTATCAGTTATACAAAACACACATTTAGAATTAAGAGAACTTCTGAGGACATTGCCAGTCAGTTCAAAATATACATCTCACTTGTACATAGTGTCACGGCAGCAGGCATAAAAGTTTCGGCACAAATAAGGAAACAATCGGCGGATAAAGTTTCATGGTAATAATGAGCCTTGCTAAGCAGTTAACGATAGCGCGTAGTGTAAACAGATAACGCTGGCAAGCAAGATAACTGAGGTGAAGGCCTCGCCGGCATAGATTAAGTTACGTTTCTGGAAGGTGATAGAATGTTCGAATTATGTAACTACTGTCCGGCCGTTGTATCTCCGGCTCTGACGTTTTGAGACTGTAAAAGGTGGAAGGGGAAACCTAATAGTACCAACATACAGTAATGAGCAATTGAAAACATATCCTCAAAATTATCTTTAGAATTTAAATATAGGACTATATTAACTTTAAAACACTGAAATACAATTTACAATTTCATCATAATGCAAGATATTTATTACAACACCACTCTATTCGAATATTTCATACACACCTTTCACATACACATTAACTGCATCTGTTGGTAGTACTGGGGTCTCTACATCCGGTGTCGTGGTCAGGAAGTTAAAACTGTCTGCTAGCGCCAATCAGCGTTGTCGCTGGTAGGCGTGGCTCCCGAACCCAACACCGTGTTGCCAGCTTAAATTTGTTTGAGCCACGTGGCCTAATAGCGGCTTGCTTTGGTGAACTTTCTTTGGTATATTTATCGTGCGTGAATTCCGATGTTTAGTGTTCGGAAGTCCTATTATTATCGCTATTATAATAATATGGCTACTGGTTCGTGAACTATGCAAATACATGAAATATTTAAAATACGCATTGTTCCTCTGCTTGAAATTCCCGCTAAAGAACTGGCGACAGCCTGCTTCCTTCTCTCGAGGAATGTCAGAGCCGCAGATAGAACGGCCGAACAGTAGATGCCTTGTGTTCCAGTAACTTCTAGTGATTGACAGAACAGTCTGGTAATTATGAATGGAGATATAAAAGGGATTGTGACACGCTAGCAGGACAGTTGTTGTGTAACAGTTGTTGTTGTGTAACAAGAGTGTTGTTGTAACGAGAGCTAATGTAATCAGCTGCAAGTCCTCGACCTTGGAAGATTGTGTATATGTAATGTAATGTTGTTACGTGAGAATTGGACAGTGTATTGCTACGAAATAAAGGACATTCTTAATTTCTGCAACTCGGTCTTTTAATTCTGCGAACCCACAAAGTTACAATATACTACTGTAATCAAAATCAGTGTGAAAGTAGCCTGGGTCGAGGAATTTCGTAGGACATCTTATGAAATAACTTACTAAACCTAAACACTTAGGTTTGAATAAGCTAACGCAAAGTGGAGTAGCTAGAGTGAAAATCATAACACCCTGCAGGTGTGAGGTAATTATGCTGAAAATATTGGTATAGCTGTATAAAGGAGAATGATAATAAGTTGAGCTCGGAATTTTTCATATTTCAATGTTTTGTTCCTGGACAAGTTCAAGACTTTCTCGGGAAGCAAGCGAGGTGAAAATACGATTAGTAATCGACGTTTCTGGAGTGTGCATCTCTCCCATCATCAGGATATTTTAAAACAAATGTATCACTGGATATAACACAACTATAAACAAAGACAAAACACTATCAAAATTCGCATTACTGAACAAAACACTGTTTTCAGTAAATTAACTGCCAGGTCAGGAGATGGCATGAATATAGAAAATTGTGTCAAAGAAACGTAACTACTTAACTTGATGATCAAGCTGTATAGGTCTGTACTTCTTAAGTCAACGGATTTCCATTTTTAAGGCCGGTTTCCAAGAGGAGCTGAACTGAAATTCAACATTACGATTAAGCGTGTACCTCTCTGAGAAAATGGCCAAAATCTCCTTAACTCTCCATTCCCAGTAGCTGCTGCATTTTGCCAAGATGGTCGTCTGTGTCACGAACTGGCCAACTTCCATATCATCTTGAGAGATTAAAATACGTAAGCCTTCACGTATAATATAAAGTATTAACCGGACTTGTGGGCTCCTTCTTCATCTTCCCAGACGTTACGTCTGCGGCTGCGGCAGTGCGACTGTGCAACGGCACATTGTATCAATGCCCCCAAGTGCAGCAGGATGAGGCGGAAGGTTGATGCCAGAGAAGACAGAGGAAGTTTTACCAAGAGTATATCATCCTGCCATGCACCACCGGGACCCCTGCCGACACTTCTAATCTGAAATAGACCACCAGACGAAAGATGATGTGAAATTATAATAGAGATGAAATGAAGGAACAGGAAATTCGGGCGATGTAATTAACATACCAGCATTCGACTGGCGGCCCGGGTAACCCCTGGAAAACCCATGGGTCAAGGAGGCCAGTCACGGGAATCGAACTCAGAATTCCCAAATGTGGGAATTACCTGAAATTACCTGAGACATTCCGCTCGGTTCACTATAACATTGTATCAATAAAATACAATTCCGAGGCCGTCAACGATTCTCTCATAGAGCACTATTAGTCATCCGGCCTTCGACCATATTCCAGAAAATAGAATTAGAATTTTTGTCCCTATTTTATTACAGTTTAATTAAACACATACAGTGCGATCCATATAAACCTGAACCATTTGAATAGACTATTATATTTGAAGCAATAATAAGACACATTCACTGAAGTTTACATGGGTATCTTCATGACATTTGTGGAGCAGCTGGATGATATCGAATTGAGAAAAGCTTATTTCCAGCAAGATGGAGCAACATGCCATACATCTAATGACACCATGGAACTTGTAACAGGTTTCTTTGATAATCGAATAATCTCAAAAGGTCTGTGACCACCAGATCCCCCAACCTAACCTCACCGGATTTTTTCTTGTGTGGGTATCTTAGAATGGTGTACAAAATATGCCATGGACAATCGATGTTCTCCAGGAATCCATTAGAACAGAAATAAGTAACATTGACGAGGATATTCTCCGTAAAACTTGAGAGAATATAGTGAGACTAGTACAAACATGTATAGATGCTGGTGGAGGACACTTCCAACATTTTCTCTGAGATGTAAATAGTGTAATGTAATCTCTCAATTGTGTATTATATTCTCCCAAAGCTGTACGTCTGTCCTATTATTGGCTCAAAAGTTATGGCCTATTGAAATGGTTCAGGTTTATATGGATCACACTGTATTAAGCCCTTTGAATTATTGGGGTAAGTGATATTGTATGGTATATGACTTTTTCATACATTCGCAGAAATTAGCAAACCTTTCACTCGTTCTGGATTCACCAGTAATCTCAAGTGGACTTCATTCCGTCAGTTGCTATTCATCGTGAACTGGGTACTTTATAATATTATTACAGTTAGGAGTAACTGAGATATCAGAACAGATTGAGAGCAGGAAACAAATGACAGGCTGCACTAGCACTTAGGAAATGTGCATTTAGCGAATGTGTTCCGGCGGCGAAATTACAAGGTAGAACCAAACTTATACCATTACCTCGCTTCCTTCCTCTATCTATACTTTGTTTTCCTCACTCTGAATCTGGAATTAGCCTGCCAGCCTTCAGTGGCGTTCCACGTTCCTCTATATACCTCAAGTAAAGCGTTACCTTACTGTAGTCACAACGGAATACAGCAGTCAAACGTTTTATATACATGACTTTCTCTACTCTTGTACAAACGCTTATTGCTCTATCTACTTTAAGATAAACATTATCTTATTGTAGTTACAAGGGAATACAGTAGGCTTTAAGTGATAGTCAAATGTTTTATATACATGACTTTCTCTACTCTTGTGCAAACACTTATTGCTCTATCTACTTTAAGATAAACATTATCTTATTGTAGTTACAAGGGAATACAGTAGACTTTAAGCGATAATCAAATGTTTTATATACATGACTTTCTCTACTCTTGTACAAATACTTATTGCTCTATCTACTTCAAGATAAACATTATCTTATTGTAGTTACAAGGGAATGCAGTAGACTTTAAGCGATAATCAAATGTTTTATATACATGACTTTCTCTACTCTTGTGCAAACACTTATTGCTCTATCTACTTCAAGATAAACATTATCTTATTGTAGTTACAAGGGAATACAGTAGACTTTAAGAGATAGTCAAATGTTTTATACATGACTTTCTCTACTCTTGTGCAAACACTTATTGCTCTTTCTACTTCAAGATAAACATTATCTTATTGTAGTTACAAGGGAATACAGTAGACTTTAAGTGATAGTCAAATGTTTTCTATACATGACTTTCTCTACTCCTGTACAAACACTTATTGCTCTATCTACTTCAAGATAAACATTATCTTATTGTAGTTACAAGGGAATAGAGTAGACTTTAAGTGATAGTCAAATGTTTTCTATACATGACTTTCTCTACTCCTGTACAAACACTTATTGCTCTATCTACTTCAAGATAAACATTATCTTATTGTAGTTAGAAGTAGACAGACCTATAAATATTGGAACATTTAGGTAAGAGCGAATATCTCGGAAATGGTTAACCCTAAAATTGTGTACTTGACGTTGTTTTAACAAGATGTAGTATGCAGATTTAGCCAGCGATTCGTTACTAAGGACATCAAAACCTAGCAGTCATTTTATTCCCCTCTTGAGCGTCGTAACTACAATTTGTATGCAATTACTCTGTGTGGGCAAGTGATTTACATATTTGGAAATGTAAAAATAATGCAACTTTGTTGTGACCAGAACGGGCTCCAAGGGTTTACGAACCGTGTCGCGTTCCGCTTTCAAAACTAACCGCCTTGTTTAATTTAATGAAATAAAGGAACAGGGTCCAACAAAAACTGTGCAACATTGATCAATAAAGTTAACTGCTGGCCTTTTTACTATCATGTGAGGGCCCTAAATGGGGTGAAGTTTGTATTTCTAAATGTAAGCATGTTCTACGAGGGTGGTCTGGAAAGTTTGCGACCTCAACATGAAGTAAATAAAACCTTGTGAATTTCATTGTTCATTTGTTGACAGTTACTCACCAAAGTTTCCGCCATTTCGGACGTTCAGTTGTTATGCAATAGTCGTTTGAGTGAGTTGATGTGAGTGTTTTATGAAAATGGACAAAATCGGGCATCGAGCTGTCATTAAATATTTAATTTTCAAAGGCAATACGCCCATACAAATCAAAGATGAGTTGGAATCTGTGTATGGCGACTCTGCACTATCATTTACCTCAGTGACATTTTGAGCAGCTGAATTTAAACGTGGCCGTAAGAGCGTGAGAGACATTGAACGTTCGGGACGTCCAAAAACTGCAACTACCGACGAAAACATTGCCAAAGTTCACCAAATGGTGACAGACGACCGCCGAATTAAAGTGAGAGAGATAGCAGAGGTGATGAACATGTCAAAAGAACGTGTTTGTCACATATTAAATCAACATTTAGACCCGAGAAAGCTGTCCGCGCGTTGGGCGCCGCGTTTGTTCACCTTAGACCAAAAACGTGTTTGAACGAACATTTCCAACGCTGTTTTGGCGCGGGTTAGACGCAAGAAATCCGAGTTTTGGCACCAATTAATTACTGTAGGTGAAACTTGTATACACCATTATACGCCCGAAACAAAAAAGTAGCCCAAACAGCTGACTGCAAAGGGGGAACTGGCTCCAAAAGAAGCAAAAACTGTTTTCCGTCGGTTGGGAAAGTGATGGCGACTGTTTTTGGGACAGTAATGGAGTTGAAAGGGTAGAGCCAGAATGAAAAAGTCAATGCCATAGCCGGGATTTGAACCACGTATTTTCTGGTCACCGTCCAGCCGCTCTGACATTCTGACAGCTTCTACTCGGTTTTAGTGTACAGAGTGAATAGGACGCATGGTTCTGCTCCTTGTGTAGCCACACACATTCACTGTCCTTGTCCCGCTGTGTAAGACAGCACATTCCTTTCAGGGGCCCTCTGTGTTGCTGGATAGTATGAGGAACACACTGCCCCCTCGAGTCCAGCACAATGTGAACAACTCCCATTCAGGGAGGGACTCGAATGTTCGGCCTGAGGTTCCTCTAGTAACGTCAGAAGTACCACGAGTGTTAGGGGTCCGCAGCGCCCGCACCACGGCAGCTGAAGGGGACGGATCCCCTCCCCCCTACGGGAACAGTAGATGGAATAGCGGTTGTTCGCATCCTCTCCGTTATCTATCCTACCTTATTCTATCTCCACTCTTATGAACACCAAGTTCACCTAAATCACTTTATTTGTCATTAAAATTGTCAGCCCCTTCTAACTTACAGTCATCTTCTATTTTCACAAGTCTTTTTAATGTTTCTTTATGTCTCCTTTACACGCACCAAGTTGCGCTGCTAGTAATTTCTCCGACGCACACACAACGTTTCCCTTTTACATTGCTCCGTCACCTGAACCTGCTACAACACTAGTCAAATGTCCACTGCATTGCACACACCGAAGACTACTATGAGCTCTCGACTAGCTGAGGCTGGCTCCTATAATCCCTTTATACCCTACCGATCACGCACCGCTAGAAGCCTCTTGAGTTAGAACGTTATAGAACATTTCACTTTGCAGCAACAATCCGGGTCGTACTTCGGGTCTCGTGACGTATGCATAGCTGCTATGTTTCTCTCTTCTCTCGGCACTAAAACAAATTTGGTACAATGGACTGACTCAGAGTTAATGCCAATCACTGGGACATTAAAGTGGAGAGGTACCACAACATCTTATGCAAACATGATATCCCCTTTGTAAAGAGATTAATAGGCAAAGGATTTGTCCTGAAGCAGGATAATGACCCAAGCGTTGTCACAGATGAAGTCCAGAGAGGAACTAACCAATATGTTGTGACCGTCACAGTCACATAACCTCAATGAGTTGGATCGAGCAATTAGGACCAGAGCAAATGGGCTTCTGGAGATTTTGCAAAAGAATGGGTAAAAGTAAGTGCAATAACTTTTGGTGAGAACGTCCAGTGGGAATTGTTGATATATCGATGTTGACTATGGTTATAACCATTCCTTTAATAGGTTTGTCATTTGTTGATGCTATGTAACCATTGTGGACTGCACTTAGATTGAAATAAACGAGAAATTATCATCTTATATATTAATGAGTGTGTATTTAATTGTATTTTATACCTTTTATTGTACGAACTGAGTTTGGAATTATTAACAGTGTGCGTAAAGCTGTTCTAAAGACAAAAAGCAGGATGTTTTACGAACCGAAAGTGTAAAAAAGAACCGAAATCATTTCAGCCATACAGTTTTACACAAGGACAAGATTTTGTTATAAATTTGTGTGTAATCGTGTAAATATCTTGATAAGTTTAAGTAAATTACTTTCAATATTTGTTTTGCCTAGAAAATATAACTGAATACTATGTGTCGGAAAGCTTTCAGTGTATATAGTTGGCTATGAGTAATCAGTGGATACAAAAACAAAACGGTCGTTAAGGAAACGGAATCAACTTTCGTTGGACAGTTTCGAAGTTTAGGAATTATGAAAGATTGTGTTATTTCAGTGTATAATTTCTGTTCTTTAATTAAGGAATAATCTACAAAGAAGCATCAGTATTGTTATTCAAATAACTGTGAAAGAAAACATTGCATCTATCCGAAACCACGATCCGGAGATAAGACTTCTTCACCGACTAAATGCAAGTTGCGAAAATAAAGTTAAATTCTTTATCAATCTGTCATATTAAAAATATTCATCACGTAATACAACTAAGAGCAAAATTAGAAAATAGAATACAACATTATTTACTACAAATTCTCGACGGGAACATTTCACGCCAAATTACAACACAACACATAAAATATTTATGGGACTAGGAGGTAAGTTGATGTTATTAGCGACTAAAAAACGTCCGAGGCGTTAGCGTTCCTGGCTAGTCCTGTAAGCAATTTTAGCCTTATTTAAGCACAAACCGACTTAATTATAAAAATATTAAAATCTGCTTTACAAAACATTTAGAATCGATGTTTTTACTAGGGTAAGATGATGTTAAATAGAGATGTATAGTAACTATGGTGATACAAAAACAACAAATTGTAAACTGAATGTCACAATGAATGATTCAGACGACCAAAGTTTTATACGTGAAGAAGTTCGAGAAGTAGCTAATCTTCATTTGCTGCCATAAAAGTCATCTGCAATTTATGACAAAGAATATTTATGCATTAAGGAATGATGCAGCTCAAAAAGTTTTAGGAATATTTGCGAGGAAGTGATTTTATCATAATTTTCAGAGAAATCACACGTACTAAAATCATCTAGTCTGTGGTCTAACTATTCGGTGCACATTGTGGATTAAAGACGGAGTGGACATTAGTAAATATATCCAGTTGAAGGTCTTTTTTAAAAAAGAATTCATTGTATACTAGGAAAAGACAGAAGAAGGTTTTACTACGCAAGATAACTAAAGAACAATTGAACATCGGACTAATCGATTATGTCTTTGAAACTATGTTAGAGTAGGCGCTCCTCTTTTATCTCGGAAATTCCGTTTGAACTTCTATATTGATTCTGGTAGAGATAATTCGACTCATTGCAGAGATTACACTGTTCTACATGGAAGAAATGGGTGTTTCTGAATTACTTCTTCACACTGATTGCAAATCTGAAATGCGTTTTTGCGTAACACATCAGAATTTTTGCAATTCAAGATACGGTGCTCACAAAGCTATAATTGTGAACGAAATTCTGGCCAAAAAATCACCAAATCTCACAAAACAACCAGCGTATTCATCTGATCTGGCTCTAGCTAACTTCTTTCTCTTTTCAAAACCTAAACTACCACTTCAAGGCATCCGTTTTCAGTCGATACAAAATATAAAGGATATTTCGTGGCGACAATTGACAAAGATTGCAAAAAATGCGTACAAAAATGTTTTGATAACACTGGGCAACAATGAAAATGTTGTTGTTTTCTAGTGCCTTGCATCTGGTAATGAAGCCATTAGAATTCGTGCTTTCCAATACTTTTGAACTGTAGTTTCTTCTGAACTTAATGCTTCGCAGGTCTTCAAGTGGTCTTCATCCATTTCTTCTGGATCGTTACACAGGGCAATGAAAATGTTCGGGCTCAACAATAGTGAATTAACATGTATTTCCATTTGCTGAATTCAAAAATCACCATAAAAATGATAGATTAGCTCTTGTTTTGAAGATAAAGTGACATTTCATTTTTTAGAGTGAAGATTTTAAATTTGGGGGAAATATTTTGGCAGTTGGCACACCTTTCAAATAACAAAACACAATCAGAGAGAAATTTTGGAAATTAAGTGATGAAAAAGTTAAGGAAGGTATTTTTGTCGAACCACAAATAAGAGAACTTGTAAAGGATCCTGCATTTGACCAAGTTTTGGAGGGGAAAGAAAAGGGAGCTTTTGTTCATGGACCTTTATGCAACAAAAGAGATGACAACTGCAAGCATTTGGTGACAGTACTCGTGCAAAAATACCGTAACCTTGGATGCAGCATGTCCCTTACCACTGCCACCTAGACTTTTTCCCTCCTAGTTGTTGAGCTGTTAGAGAGATTCCATCAGGACATTTCTGTTATGGAACAAAGATATCAGGACCGTTGGAATGAAGTAATACTTGCGGATTACTGTTAGAGATTCTGCGGAACTACATCACAAGAGGCAAGCTAAAAGACGACGAAGTCATGATTGTCCTCAGACACGACTATCTGCGAAGTATTTTTACAGAAATGTAGAACTCTTAGCATGTAATTACCAGTTTAAAAACTCAAATGCAGTTTCATTGTTGTTAGCATGTATGTAATTAAAATGTACCCTTTTCTCTCAATCCGTTAATATGTAATACTTCCACCTTGTGTATATCATAGAAACTAGAGCTAATACAAATGTTTCATTGTCATATTTGTTTTTCTCAAACCAAAATTAGTAGTAATTGCCTCATGAAGTGATCGAAACATTCAAATATTATTTTTTTGTTGCCAAGTATAAATGTATAATTTTGGAAGGGACCTACTTGAAGTCGATAAAATAAAAGTGGATCAATAATGTATACTTTCTGTTCCCGGAACTTTTTTGACACAGTAGTAATTATGCTGTAGTCTTTCAAGTTTCACGAGCTTTAATTTCATTTGTTTTAATAAATAGTTTCAAAACCTGACATGATGAGAAACAATTGAGGTTATTTTAGAATATGACACGAAAAATAAATCGGTTTAGGATCACTTATTAGATTAAAACAAAAAGTTTTGAAAGAAGACCAGTGTTGTGTCTAAGAGTAACAAAAGTCTTGCGTAATAATGTGTGTCATCGCTTAGCAACCAGCTCTTTCATTAACATTAACAATAATATTTTGTGAGTGCTACATTTTAGGTAAATATTAATAGAGTGAAGTGAATGTGTACATCAAGCAAGGACCCGTATAATTAATTTTGTTCTTGTCTCTGCTTCCGCCGCAGGATTCTCCATTAGGGAATATTCCGACGCCTGCCTTAAATTTGACTCGACACAGGAAAGAAAGGAGCAAGGATGGAAGAGGGAAAAAAAGGCAATAAGGGAAAAGGA
Source organism: Mantis religiosa (assembly GCA_030765055.1). NCBI lineage: Eukaryota > Metazoa > Arthropoda > Insecta > Mantodea > Mantidae > Mantis > Mantis religiosa. The sequence goes on from CM060952.1 coordinate 4,159,531, forward strand.
AATGGAAGCAGACAAGAAATCTGGCTAGAGAGAGAGAGAGAGAGAGAGAGAGAGAGAGAGAGAGAGAGAGAGAGAGAGAGAGAGAGAGAGAGAGAGAGAGAGAGAGAGAGAGAGAGAGAGAGAGAGAGAGAGAGAGAGAGAGAGAGAGAGAGAGAGAGAGAGAGAGAGAGAGAGAGAGAGAGAGAGAGAGAGAGAGAGAGAGAGAGAGAGTGAGAGAGAGAGGTAATTTGCCGGAATTAACCATTCCCAAGTCGAACAATTACCTTTCCTGTAGGTAGAGAGTGACAAACGTGGATCCCGATTCTAATAATACATTTCATCCAGAATTTCCTTACTCAGCGATGATAAAGGATCTCAATGAATTACCTAGAAGGATTAACAAAATGTGTAACCCGAACTTTACCCATCATCCCGTTCTGGTACCTTCAACATATCTGACATAGCACTGAAGACGGCAATGAAATTTCAAAGAAACTTCTATACTAAACTTATTTATTAAATGTTGCTCAATTATCTTTATAGATCAGCGACCTTCATAAGTTTAAGAATCAGCTTTCTCCAACAAACTAGAAAAATCGACATTTATTACTACATTACTATCTGTATCGTGCCTGCCTCACCCAGCTTTAATATCGCTCAAATCGACACGGCTTTCTCTTATCCTGAAAGATGAATGTCTGGTAACTCTAAGCTCTGTGTCTCCTGTACTCATTTGAACATCATTTCATTCATCGTCCGATATTACTTAACGTTGGAGGTTTTCTCTTATCCTGAAAGATGAATGTCTGGTAACTCTAAGCTCTATGTACCCTGTACTCATCTGAACATCATTTCATTCATCGTCCGATACGACTTAACGTTGGAGGTTTTCTCTTATCCTGAAAGATGAATGTCTGGTAACTCTAAGCTCTATGTACCCTGTACTCATTTGAACATCATTTCATTCATCGTCCGATATGACTTAGCGTTGGAGGTTTTCTCTTATCCTGAAAGATGAATGTCTGGTAACTATAAGCTCTATGTACCCTGTACTCATTTGAACATCATTTCATTCATCGTCCGATATGACTTAACATTGGAGGTTTTTGTCTTTGTTCGGATGGGAGTAATTTCGGAGGTTGTATTCTGCATTTGCGGCACGTAAAGGAACTTCAAAACTGAAAAATGAACCTATAGCAAAATTAAGTCTTCTATTCCTGCCAATACAGAGCGGCGCGCTCAGAACCTTAGCACTAAAAGAGTGCCCATAAATAGAACTTTTTTTAAATTCCTCCAACCGAATGTAAACTTTACATAAAATATTGTTAAAAAAATTTATTTTGTCAGAAGTAGCCGTAAAAATGTTGATTAAAATCCAATTCTGAGATATCCTGCAATTCTCTGAGGAGCTTTCTTCACTGTGAATGATCTGTAACAGCTTTTATCATTACTTTGAGAAACGTTATTCATGTTTTTTATCCCATGGACATACAAAGAGAATGTCGTCACCATAGCAACCAGCTGTATAAAACATTTGACTATCACTTAAAGTCTACTTTATTCCCTTGTAACTACAATAAGATAATGTTTATCTTGAAGTAGATAGAGCAATAAGTGTTTGTACAAGAGTAGAGAAAGTCATGTATATAAAACATTTGACTATCACTTAAAGTCTACTGTATTCCCTTGTAACTACAATAAGATAATGTTTATCTTGAAGCAGATAGAGCAATAAGTGTTTGTACAAGAGTAGAGAAAGTCATGTATATAAAACATTTGACTATCACTTAAAGTCTACTGTATTCCCTTGTAACTACAATAAGATAATGTTTATCTTGAAGTACATAGAGCAATAAGAGTTTGTACAAGAGTAGAGAAAGTCATGTATATAAAACATTTGACTATCACTTAAAGTCTACTGTATTCCCTTGTAACTACAATAAGATAATGTTTATCTTGAAGTAGATAGAGCAATAAGTGTTTGTACAAGAGTAGAGAAAGTCATGTATATAAAACATTTGACTATCAGTTAAAGTCCACTTTATTCCCTTGTAACTACAATAAGATAATGTTTATCTTGAAGTAGATAGAGCAATAAGTTTTTGTACAAGAGTAGAGAAAGTCATGTATATAAAACATTTGACTATCACTTAAAGTCTACTGTATTCCCTTGTAACTACAATAAGATAATGTTTATCTTGAAGTAGATAGAGCAATAAGTGTTTGTACAAGAGTAGAGAAAGTCATGTATATAAAACATTTGACTATCACTTAAAGTCTACTGTATTCCCTTGTAACTACAATAAGATAATGTTTATCTTGAAGTAGATAGAGCAATAAGTGTTTGTACAAGAGTAGAGAAAGTCATGTATATAAAACATTTGACTATCAGTTAAAGTCCACTTTATTCCCTTGTAACTACAATAAGATAATGTTTATCTTGAAGTAGATAGAGCAATAAGTGTTTGTACAAGAGTAGAGAAAGTCATGTATATAAAACATTTGACTATCACTTAAAGTCTACTGTATTCCCTTGTAACTACAATAAGATAATGTTTATCTTGAAGTAGATAGAGCAATAAGTGTTTGTACAAGAGTAGAGAAAGTCATGTATATAAAACATTTGACTATCACTTAAAGTCTACTGTATTCCCTTGTAACTACAATAAGATAATCTTTATCTTGAAGTAGATAGAGCAATAAGTGTTTGTACAAGAGTAGAGAAAGTCATGATATTGCAGCAGATAACGACGAGGCTCACAAAAAAGGATTAATTTGTCGATGAGTGATAATTTTGAAGTAGAGCAGACAAATTGGCGGACGGGCTAATGAACGTGTTCGCAATTCCCTTTGTCCTTCGAACACAAAAGAGCGCATATAAATCGCAAATCTGGAATAATGCCTTATTGTCATGTTGAACAAGTGAAGCACGTTCATTCTTATGGCTGATTTATGTCAAGTTGGCAGTGTGCCTAGCACTTTATTTCCATTTGCCTCTTCTAGGATGCGCTGCAAAACGGAACATAATGGAAATAAAAAGACCAAAAATTTTGGTTTGGTCTCCACCAATTTTCTTAAGAGCTTGAAAAAAAGTTAGAGAAATACGTGTCCTCGATTTTAGTTCGCAACAAACGGCAAAAAATGAATGTCGATGTAAACGGCGGCGGGCTGTACTAACGTGCTTCTGAATGTTATATTATAAACTATGTTGTGCTATCACATACTGATCTATTCCAAAACGAGCCACATGTATTGATATTTCAATTGAAATGCATACGGTCTCGTCAGTTCAGAACAATCGTGATGTATAACACTCTATTACCGTATAAGAACTTGTTCCTCTATTTACTTCAGGATAAGGATGTCATATATGTGTAATACATTGTATTTAAGGGATAATATAGCTTCAAAGCTGTTCATAAACCTGACTGGGGATAAAGAACCGTATACCTATAAGAAAAAAAGTGAAAGTTCCCAATTAATGTATGTATATTAAGAACAAGGGGTAGCAGTGCTTTCATTTTCCATTTTCTTTTTTCAGAATCGAATGTACAATTTAAATCTGACTTAACAGAAGTAGTTTTGCAGATGAAAGTCTAACGACGAGAGAAGAAGGAGCAGCGAAGTATATCTCCATTTCTTTTAACGAAAGACTTGCCGAAGAAAATCTGATTTATTATGTTTTATCGTCTGCGTTCTTTGAAGGAAGGATAGAGTCAGCCAATCGTTGTAATTGCGTCACGTGACACAAGCTATACGCTCGTTATTTCCTCACTAAATCTCTCTGATGCTACGATTCCTTCAATTAAAATACACTTCTTCTTGTTATGTCTGTGAGATGCTTTATAAGGCCTTGTTTATCAAAACAAATGAAGATCGTGTATATTCCACAACTACTTTCAACTGTTTTGCGAGTTGATTGTCATTTGAATATTCTATGTTCATTCAAGACTTAATTCTATTGACTTCAAACCTTTTGAAAAGCATTTGAAGTATAAATAATATGAAGATTGACTTAGAAGTGCATTAAGAAGCGGATCTCTAAGACAAACATTTAAATTTGGTATAGTGAGTTTATAGGACATCGGTGGTGAGTTTGTGAAGGACTATGTCCAGGAATTGTTGTTATCGACATACAAAGCATTTTACATCAAAAGTTAGACACCAAAGGACACTATTGTCGATGGATGATCTATAAAATGACTAAAAAAACAACTCATTAATTCATTCACAATAGAACTGCAAATATTCCAAGGCGATACTTCATATTTGGTTTGGAACATCGTTTCTAATGAAGAATCTTGGATTTATTGTTTCATTCGAGAAAAGAAAGGACAATCGGCTCAAAGGGTTTTAACAATAGACGGTAACACTGAGGAATTCACAGCTCTGGCTGTTTCTGGATATACTGCTGCTATAGCAACACTTCATATACAAGGGGCGTCCAGAAAGTAAGTTCTGTTTCAATTTATCTCCGCTGCAGCGCTGCGATCGCAGTTCCGCACATGCGCGGTAGACGCTCTGTATCAAGGAAAAGAAACGTGCGCCATTGTGAGATCGCTGTCAGCTACGTACCCTTTGTTGTGCTTGTTTACAATGTCGGTGTTGATTGAAAATCCCGCCACTTGTTAAATCAGATCTGTGATTCGTTTTCTGAATGTTAGGAAAGTAAAATCAATTGAAATTTATCGGCTGTCAAAATGTGTTGTGTTTTTTCACGACAACGCACGACCACACACTGCAAATGCGGCGAAAAACATCCTACAGGGAATTGGCTGGGACGTCTTTCACCAACCCCCGTACAGCCCTGACCTCGCTCCTAGCGACTTTCATCTGTTTTTGCATCTCAAATCTTTCCTTGGCAGTCAACACTTCAACAATGACGAAGAGTTGTAGAATTTTGTGCAATAAATAATTTTTCTGTATCTGCACACAATTTAATTTTATTACCAAACAGAACTTACTTTCTGAACGTACCTCATAGTTTTCAATAACTTACTTACTTACTTACGCCTCCATCATCACGTTTAATATTTTAAATCTTAAAAAAATGTCCATATTTATTAAAAATTCAGAATCACAAATTTTTGCGGAAAATGTGTATATGGTTAGCGACTTTTATGTAGGTATTTCATACAGTTATTCCGTGTTAAACATCCATTAATTTGTTCTTTAAATGTCTGACAGATATGCTATTTATTTCTCTATAATTTCACACAAACCTGACTATTTCTAATATTAGTTTGTCTCATAAGCACTTTCAGTTATTTGATTGTTGTGTTTAGGTAAATTTATTGGTTCTTTGGCAATGCTATGTACAGGAGGCCATGGCCAGTGTTCCGTACATTGCGAACCTTTTTTGTTGTTGTTGTTGTTGTAATTTACGTCCTCCAACGTTAAGTCAAATAGGACGGTGAATGAATTGGGTTTAATGACGCCCAAATGAGTCCAGGGTCCACGGAGCTTACAGTTAACCGACATTCGTCTTGAAGGATAAGGGAAAAATCCCTTAAAAACCTTATCCAGGTAAATCACTCTGACCGAGTTTCGAACTCGGGACCTCTTGTACGTGAGGTAGACATGCTATCATCTACGCTACCGAGGCGGTATATTTCGAGCATATATCAGTCTTCAGTTGTTAATAAACAATCACAAAATGGAGATAACAAAGTGTGAACTTAGAGACCTTCTAAAACACTACTAGAAACAAGATTATAAAGTCGCTGTCGCAGCTCGAAGAATATGTGAAGTGGAAGGAGAAGATGTCGTTAGTGAGCGTATGGCACAACGATGGTTCCAACTTTTCAACAATGGATACGAAAATACTAACCATTTACCACGTTCTGGAAGAGCTGAAGTCTTTGAGGACACATGCTAAGTAGAGATAAGAGATAAGAACCTGGAGATAAGGAGTATGCCGGAACAAATAAAGATAGCGCGAGATAAAATACCTGCCGGCACAGATAGGGTTACGCTTCGGGAAGGTGGTAGAACATTCGATTCCTGTTTGGTCTAGAAACATCTCGAAATTATCAGTGAGGTATTTAAGGGAGCGTTTACTCGCCAAGAGGAGGAGTAGTAAACAGTTGCAAAGACATGCAACAAGTGTGTTGTAAACAATGGAGCTGTTTGTTATTGTCATCGACCGTGTGTTGTAGATTGTGATATATGATGTAATTCCGCTGCTACGAAGTGTATCTCTACGTAAATAAAGAACATTTAGAATGTCGGCAAATTGGACTTTTAATTTTACGAAGCCACAAAGTCACAGTGTGTATAACTATAAAACATTGGCTGACGTTCCTACCTCTCTCGACAGATAGACTTCTACACAGCGGACTCTGGAAGCGTGTCGTAGTGACCGATCGACATATGATGTAATAACAAATAACTTCTTTTTTATAAAGAATTGTCAAAGTATTTAAGGTGAGACATCTTTTCTATTAATTACGATTAGCTGGCAAGCTTAGTACTCACTCAGACTTTAGATGTTCAAAATTTTCCTCCGGAACATGTTTCTCAACCACCGTCGTGGTCATCCTCAACGGGCCATGCTGCAGCAACTCGTAGTTAATATAAAGTTCTTTTTTAATTTCGCGGTGCTTATACATTCACTTTTCAAAAAGTTTTATCTATTTTGTTGGTATACATATTCCTGGTGTATGGTTTCATTTTCAGCTGTTTTGAACACTTATTTCATTGTTGTTAGTAGATAAGGTTGTACGTGTTTTCGGATTTTTACCTATTATTTATTAATTTTTTTCTGTAAAATTAAATAAAGTGCAGTAACACATTTGAAATGTTGACTATGTGAATCACATTTACGAGTGGTAAAACGTTTTAAAGACAACGACGATCTCGTATATCAAATACAGTCGACAATGTGAAAGAAGTGAAGAAAATGGTTGTGTAAAATCACTGAATCACCATCGGAAAGGTTTGACAAAATGTTTGTTTGCCATATTTTGTCACTAAACAAAACACGTTATGTTGTGTCATGGCCCCCTGCGACTTCTTTCTATAACCGAGAATGAAGAGAAAGATGACCGTTTTGAAATAAAACACAATCGCTGACACAACATAACAAGAAGTGACTTCTAGAAATACTTCCAAGTGTATTTATCATATCTGCTGGGAATTACTCTGAAGTTTATGTTAATGAATAAGTAAAGATTTTGTAAAGAAGGAAAAAGAAAGTTGCCATTATTTTTGCTATCTCAGGATCGTTAATTTTATTATCCAAACCATTTTATCACAAGGTTTTGTACAAGATAACCCACGTTGAAGATAGTTAACCCGGATAACGCGGATGTCAAAAGGTTTGCCTAAGCATGTCAGTAAAGGGACGCCATAGCAACACAGACCTTGCTAAACGTAAGACCAGCGCTTGAAAATCCGCACTTAAACAATGTAACTGCTTCCACAGCTCTTCCCTACAGCACTTGCCAACTGCGGTGAGGTACCAGGTTCAATACCTCATTTCGGGAAAGTTTCTCTGTAAGAGAATTGTTGTCCTTCATCAAAAGAGTACGTACAAGTGCCAAGGCATATTCATTGTTTAATCATCTGTTTAAGCCATATAAGCATTTCACAATCAATTTACACTTTGTCATTCACAATTGGAATTATTATACCGCTCGCAAAATTTAAAGGCATGTGAATGCTAGCGGAGCAATGTTGCCAATCGTAGTGCGTGTACCACCAGACATTCAGTATAACAGAGCACGTGTTAAACGCCAACAAAGGTTATGCCTATTTTTCCGCGATTAAACAACACACTTTATATCTTACAACATTATAAGCTTACCCGGACATACATAAACATTTCCAATCCTTTAACACGTTTACCAACTTCGTGGCTCTTTCCCGCAGATTGAAACACACATACGCTCCCTTTTTCTAAGCTGTTTCACTATACATTCCTGGCACTCGGTGTACAAGAGCAATAAGTGCTTGTACAAGAATAGAGAAAGTCGTGTATATAAAACATTTGACTATCACTTAAAGTCTACTGTATTCCCTTGTAACTACAATAAGATAATGTTTATCTTGAAGTAGATAGAGCAATAAGTGTTTGTACAAGAGTAGAGAAAGTCATGTATATAAAACATTTGACTATCACTTAAAGTCTACTGTATTCCCTTGTAACTACAATAAGATAATGTTTATCTTGAAGTAGATAGAGCAATAAGTGTTTGTACAAGAGTAGAGAAAGTCATGTACATAAAACATTTGACTATCACTTAAAGTCTACTGTATTCCCTTGTAACTACAATAAGATAATGTTTATCTTGAAGTAGATAGAGCAATAAGTGTTTGTACAAGAGTAGAGAAAGTCATGTATATAAAACATTTGACTATCACTTAAAGTCTACTGTATTCCCTTGTAACTACAATAAGATAATGTTTATCTTGAAGTAGATAGAGCAATAAGTGTTTGTACAAGAGTAGAGAAAGTCATGTATATAAAACATTTGACTGACACTTAGAGTCTACTGTATTCCCTTGTAACTACAATAAGATAATGTTTATCTTGAAGTAGATAGAGCAATAAGTGTTTGTACAAGAGTAGAGAAAGTCATGTATATAAAACATTTGACTATCACTTAAAGTCTACTGTATTCCCTTGTAACTACAATAAGATAATGTTTACCTTGAAGTAAATAGAGCAATAAGTGTTTGTACAAGAGTAGAGTAAGTCATGTACATAAAACATTTGACTATCACTTAAAGTCTACTGTATTCCCTTGTAACTACAATAAGATAATGTTTATCTTGAAGTAGATAGAGCAATAAATGTTTGTACAAGAGTAGAGAAAGTCATGTATATAAAACATTTGACTATCACTTAAAGTCTACTGTATTCCCTTGTAACTACAATAAGATAATGTTTACCTTGAAGTAAATAGAGCAATAAGTGTTTGTACAAGAGTAGAGTAAGTCATGTACATAAAACATTTGACTATCACTTAAAGTCTACTGTATTCCCTTGTAACTACAATAAGATAATGTTTACCTTGAAGTAGATAGAGCAATAAGTGTTTGTACAAGAGTAGAGAAAGTCATGTATATAAAACATTTGACTATCAGTTAAAGTCTACTGTATTCCCTTGTAACTACAATAAGATAATGTTTATCTTGAAGTAGATAGAGCAATAACTGTTTGTACAAGAGTAGAGAAACTCATGTACATAAAACATTTGACTATCACTTAAAGTCTACTGTATTCCCTTGTAACTACAATAAGATAATGTTTATCTTGAAGTAGATAGAGCAATAAGTGTTTGTACAAAAGTAGAGAAACTCATGTACATAAAACATTTGACTATCACTTAAAGTCTACTGTATTCCCTTGTAACTACAATAAGATAATCTTTATCTTGAAGTAGATAGAGCAATAAGTGTTTGTACAAAAGTAGAGAAACTCATGTACATAAAACATTTGACTATCACTTAAAGTCTACTGTATTCCCTTGTAACTACAATAAGATAATGTTTATCTTGAAGTAGATAGAGCAATAAGTGTTTGTACAAGAGTAGAATTAAGTCATGTACATAAAACATTTGACTATCACTTAAAGTCTCCTGTATTCCCTTGTAACTACAATAAGATAATGTTTATCTTGAAGTAGATAGAGCAATAAGTGTTTGTACAAGAGTAGAGAAAGTCATGTATATAAAACATTTGACTATCACTTAAAGTGTACTGTATTCCCTTGTAACTACAATAAGATAATGTTTATCTTGAAGTAGATAGAGCAATAAGTGTTTGTACAGGAGTAGAGAAAGTGCTGTGAGAGAGGCATGTTTGACTATGACTTTAAGTACAACGGAATGTAACTTCCACGCAAAGAGAGGTATCTCAGTTTGATCAGTGTCCGGTTTTCCAAAATGAAGCCGTTATATAATCGCGGATTTGCGCGCGCTTCCTGTAACTGCTCGAGTGCTGGGTAAACAGATCTCGACAGATTTGTAATCATGTGATCAAACATCCATTACTTACGTGCTCTGTAAAGATGCACAGTTTCTGTACCACGTGTAGGACAGACAGAAGTCCTGGATGACATTTGCTATGACCTTTACTAACACGTTTCTTTGATGGCGTTAAAGGGCAAGCGGCACAAAGGCTGGATTGGGAATTAATGTAGAATTTACTTTGAGGCATAAAACAGCTGATTAAGAGAAACTCGCCTTTATGAATGTAAGTAAGGCGTACGCTTGTTGTGACAGGATAAAGTTCAGAAAATGTTATGCCTTGGCAAACAAACATGTACCACTTTTTATTTGTTTATGACGTAATATTGCAATCTAGCCAAATAGATCAATGTTGATGTTTTAGCCTTGCAGTGACGAAGCGTGCAGTGAACTGCTGCAAGCTCTCTTTTCCCAAGAATTTCAGAAGAAAAAGAATATTTATGCCAAACAATATTTTATTTTATCTGTTCACTTTTGTTCTTCTGAAAATACGCCAAGTGTCATGCGAATACATTTGTGATCTACACTGAGGACAGGCGGCACCCAAGTCGCACAAAGCTCTTTCATGTTTAATTCCTCATGCAAGATGTGACTTATGAGCATTAGCAACTTCACGCACTTTTGTACATGTTCCCAAATCATGTCGTGCACGTTTTCGTGAATGTCCTTCGCGTGGAATGACTTGAACGCCTTCACGACCACGGTTAAAATCAGCCGACCATTATTTTATAATAGAAACTGAAGGTAAAGAATCACCATACACATTTACAATCCACAAATAAATTTCTGTAAGTGTTAAACCCTCTCTTACGAAGAATTTTATCACAGCATGCTACTTGAATTTCTTCATTTTCAAAGCAATGCGAACGTACATTGTTTCAAACAATTGCCTGCAGTCAACTATTGCCTGGAATGACTTGAGTATATTAACATGTGTACCAACGTACGTAGTGCTGCAATATGTGGCAGCCGAGGCCGAGAACTTCTCAAAGCACTCTCCTATATGGAGAAACCATTAAGTATATCATAATAATTTCAACTATTGTCGTTGTAGTTGGAAAGGTGCTGTCTATGTGAATATTATTAAGTGACAAATTATTGTGAAGGCTTCTAAAAAGACTAGTCTTCTGAAAGTTAATAATGGAATACAAGTTTAATTTGAAAACCTCCCTACTTGCATTTTAAAACTGTTTAAATAAGATTTACAAGGAAGTTATCATGTCATACGTTAGTGTTTATATGTGAATGGAGCTTTACTGTCGATCCGTTTTAAGTTATTCTGTTCATACATATATAAACGTACGTTCTGCTAACAATTGACGAAAGCGGTCCAGAAAGTAACCACCGCTCTGCGGGGGGCAGCGTTGCCATCTACACGTCAGCATGCGCAGTATTCAGTGCGCTTCTAGCTGTCCAAGAGAGAGCATCGAACTGTTATACTCTTATCTCACGCTAGTTTAATCCTGCTGTAAATAACAAGACGGAGCTGTCTCAACTCGCCACGTGCTAGACGCTACATGTACGTACATAAGTTCTGCAACACTAGCAGTGTATATAGCACCGCTAACTTATAGACAATAGACAGAACTGGGTTACACATTAAGTTATTAAGTCTATGAGTTGGTTCATTTCTGAAAAAATAATCATGAATTTTACTGCGTATAGCACTTTTCCTAAAATCCTCGTATTTCTCTACGCACTGTTTACATTTATGCGAATTGCCCAGTGTTCTTAGAGTTTCGGATGCTTGCTGTTTCTTTCTAACATTATGTACACTACTTCCGGAAACACCAAGATCACCAGTTTTTTTCTCAATATTTTTATAGACGATTCCGAGGTTCTTTAAGCACTGCTTAAGCGATCATTCGCCTCTCATGCCCGTCTCGGTAGCGTGGTGGTAGAGTGTCTACCTCACGTTCAAGAGGTCCCGAGTTCGATTCTCGGCCAGGGCGAGTTAACTGGATAAGGTTTTCCCGGGGTTTTCCCTTATCCTGAATGCCGAATGTCGGGTAACTCTAAGCTCTATGGACCCTGGGCTCATTTGAGCATCATTTCACCAATTTCATTCAACATCCGATATGACTTTACGTTTGAGGACGTAAATTACAACAACAACAAAAATGAGATTGTCTCTCGCCGCTTTTTAAAGGTTTGCCTCGATTGTGTTTTATTTCGGCTGAAGCACCGGCCTGTTCCACGATGAAAAGCTTACTGAATTTAAAATGCACACACGGACACACACACACACACACACACACACACACACACACACACACACACACACACACACATATATATATATATATAAAGTGTTGTTGGGTTTGTGAGGTACACAGTGTTAAATATCAGAAGCAACTCCACACTATAAACAATAACATCTTAATCAACATTCAACTCGATATAGACCTCGTTGTGAGAGAGCTGCCTGGTATAGGATATAACAGCAGTGTCCTTTAGTAATTGTTAAATAATATGCAACTTAATTTAACACAATAAGTTAATAGTGTATATAATTTCACCTGTCTTCTGTCTAATCTGTATATAATATACAGAACACATGTATATGGTATATGAAGCAGAAAGATAAAATGTCGGGCTATTATGTTTATAAGAATTGAAAGATTTGCATACTTTTCTCTCTCCGAAATTAGCTTACACAGAGCAGTGATCAGAAAACTACTTACAGTACTGTACCAAAGGACAGGTTCATCGTACACATGCAAATAACAGAAAACGTCCATTAACGTTGCTAAATCAATCAATAATCAACTTTCTGTCCCAATATCTCTGTCTCTCTTCCCGCCCAGATGTTTACAGCAGAATTAAACTAAGTTGACACAGATTATAGACATAACTTCAAAACATGAGCGTCACAGCAGAAAACCCCGCTAAATGTGAGATGCGCGGTTTTAGAAGATTTCTTTTGGCAAAAGTTCACAAAGCAAGCGAAATTGAATGTGAACTGTATGCAGTGTTTGGTCCAAACATTATGAGTGAAAGTGTTGTCCGTCAATTGGTATCACTGATGAACAAAGTGGATGAAAAAACTGAGTGACAACCGTCAGTTCGTGACAACGGAACTTTCCGATCATTTTGCCGAAATTCCTCGAAGTCTTTCTCATGACATTTGTCAAATTCCTAGGCTATCGCAAGTTTTGTGCTCTTGGCTACCAAAACAGCTGAACGACGACCACAAAAACAAAAGAAAGAGTTCTGTCCTAGACTTTCTTTCTTTGTATGACACTGGAGGAGAAGCAATGTTGAACAGAATTGATTTTATGACTCTGTGTGTTCGTAGAATTAAAGGTCCAACTTGCAGAAATTCAAAATGTTCTTTATTTCCGTAGAAATTCACTCTGTTCAATAATTCAGTAAGAGAATTACGTCACATACACAATCATAATCTACCAAGGTCGATGACCACAACAAATAGCGTTCCGATTACATCTGTTTACAACATCAACTCGTTACAAGACTTTACAACTGTTTACGACTCCTGTTTACGACTGACTTTTGGCGAGTCGTCGCTTCCTTAAATACCTCATTGATAATTCGAGAATGTTCTGTAACAATCAAGAAATCGAATGTTCTGTCACCAAAAGAAACTCGAACCTTCCAGACGTGAAATCCTATCTGTGCCGGCAAGTCCTCTATCTCCGCGCTATCTTTATTTGTTCCGGCAACTCTTTATCTCCGTGTTGCCTATCAGTTCCTTTGTGTGCACAAGCCGCACTATCGCGATCGGGTTCGCAACAATATCGTAACAATAACACTTGGGTGCTGCATGAGTGTGTTAAGACAAAACGGCAGTCAGTGCTACGGAGACAAACCGCGTCTCCAAGAAAGCCACAGGGTGACCAACTCTCTCGTATTTCCCGGAATTTCCCTTATTTTAGCCTATGTTTTTCATATTTTCCCAACCTCATTGTGTGTTCTTCTCCTGTTTTTAACTAGTTTTACGTACATATGTATAAATACGGGAGCTGTTCAATAAAGAATGATCACAATGACAACGTACCTTTACTCAACCTCATAATTTTGATGGTCCTTCTCAAAATAGTCTCCCCTGAATGCGATGCACTTGTCCCACAGTTTCTGCCAGTCTTCAAAGACATGCTGGAAACAATTTTTGAGAGATCCTTCAAAATCGTCTCCGCAGCCTTCATCCCTGCTTCTGATGATGGATAATGTCTCCCACGAAGACGTTTCTTCAAGTTAGGGAACAGAAAAACGTCACATGGTGCTAAATGTGGACTATAAGGAGGGTGAGGGATGTACTTCACGTTGATTTTTGTAAGATATTCAGCAACAACATTGGCAATATGCGGCCGCGCATTATCGTGGTGCAGCATCCAGCCTGCTTCACGGAAATGTGGTCTTTTGTGCCTGATATGTCCTTGCAATGTTTTCAGGAAAACCCTGTAGTCGTAGGGGACGGGATCCGACCCCTTCAGCTGCCGAGGTGCGGGCGCTGCGGACCCTTATCGCTCGTGATACCTCTGACGTTACTAGAGGAACCTCGTGTTGAACTGCCGAACCCCTCCCGTCGGGGAGCTGTTCGGATTGGGTTGGACTCAAGGGGGCAGTGTGTTCCCGACACCCACGGGGAATTGGCTACCTCCGGCCAGGCTATGACCACCCGGAGGGGATACAGGGTTGCCTGCAGACTAGTAGAAGGTGTGCTAGATCACCAGGCGGCCCCACCGAGGTTTTCGGTAATCTTCCCTGCGGGGTTGACGCGCGTAAGTGGCGTATCCACTTCCACCCGTCTTGATGTAGTAGTCGAAGGGGAGGATTTTTAGACTCAAGGTATTGCCCCACGGAAAGAACCCTGGAATTTTCCATCTCTCCAAGGTAGTAGGAGGCCCGGGTTTTTGGTCCTACAGGTCCAGGACTAATGGGAGTAAAGCCTCTGGAGTAAATATTTTCAGGACATCCCTGTAGTATTGTCCAGTTACTGATGTGTGTGCAGGTACAACATGCTGATAAACCATTCCATGAATATCAAAGAATGAGATGACCATAACTTTCTCAGCAGAAGCAACCACTTTTGCTTTTTTGGGGTTTGGTGATGAAGGAGATATCCACACTGAGCTTTGCTGTTTGCTCTCAGGATCAAACTGATGTAGCCAAGTTTCATCAGCAGTGATTACGTTTGAAATAAACTCCGGATCTTCCTATAACATCAACTTTAACTGCATGTTACCTCCATTGTAGGGTAGGCGATACTGAACATGTCTGAACTTGGCTGGTTTTCACAGGCGGGAACCAGGAGTACCAACAATGAAAGTACTATGGCCTGTTTGTTTTACATTAAACTAACAGAATATAATAAGATTGAATTTTAGTGCGAAAAATTATGACCGTAAAAAGTTATGATCATTCTTTATTGAACAGCCCTCGTATTTTTCAAGGATTCAAATTTCGCGCGTACCTTCAGAATGTGTTGAAACATTGAACACCTTGCCTCGGTAACGTGGTGGTAGCATGTCTACCTCACTTTCAAGAGGTCCCGAGTTCGAATCTCGATTAGGGTGAGTTACCTGGTTAAGGTTTTATCCGGGGTTTTCTCTTATCCTGAAAGACGAATGTCAGATAACTCTAAGCTCTATGGAGCGTGGGCTCATTTAAGCATCATTTCATGCATCGTCCGATATGACTTAACGTTGAAGGACGTAATTTACAAAAAGGATTGGACAGCAGAGATCAGCTCTTCTTATCTATAAAACGCAATGGATTCTCGCTCCACGGCTCCAGTTGCTTTCTGTTAATAGAAAGAATGTTTTGTATTTTTGCATTGAAAATACATAAGTAGAAACAATTTTTCAGGCTTATATTAGTTTTTTGGGGGGGGGGGATATTGGATATGTTTTCATTGAAAAAGCAAATTATTTGAAAGAAAGGAAGATAGATTTTTCGGTAGTGTACTGATAAGCTGTTAGCAATTGTTCTTGATTAAAATTTGAAATCTATTAGTGATTAAAACTTAATTGAATTCTATGACAATTTATATTCTTACTTAGTTAAATTTGATGGTAGGTTAAATAAAGTGTTTAATTCCACTATGTCTAAAAAGAGAATTAATATTAATTACATGCACGATAATGAGGAATGTGTCAAGCTGGATTGTGTAAATGAAGATGAATTATATGAGGAATTATGTAGTTCTAATGACGCAATTAAATGTACTGTCTCTTTAGAAGGCAGCGTTAGCCGGAAGTTGATAAAAGTTTTCACCAGTTTCAAATCCAGTAGTGTGAATTTTGAGAACTTAGGTAAGCTGGTAGTATAACAGGAAGTAATGCTCACATCTTACTGGTTGATGTTATGGAACCTGGCAGGAATGTGAAACGTTTAAAAAGACTAAGTAAGGGCCTGATTTACGATCTCCGATTAAGATGTCGGTATTACGACCTTCGGTTAAGGGCTAACTGAGAGTTATTTCTGGAGGTAAACTAACCCTCACCTCGAGTAGCGATTAGTGAGATAACTTGGAGGTTACCTTCACACGCACAAAATAAAATGGCGTACCTCCATGCCAGATTGAATGTTGACAGCGATTCTGAGGATGAAATGTTGGCACAGTATTCATTTAATAGAAGAAGAGCTAAAAGAATTAGAATGCGAAAAGATAATTTCATACATATATTTGTGACATGTTGAAAATTAAACAAAATAAACCACATGAATATTAGGTAACTTGACGTAATAGGTTATGGAATGATAATTTCTAGTGTCCCATGGTGTCAGTGACGTGTTGCAAGCAATGCAATATTTTATGCGACCATATTGCAACATGTTTTAACAAACAAAAATGTAATAAACAAGGTATGTTAAACCTATACCGGAAAATACACGCAATACTATATGTGTAGGTGGGTAGGTATAAAAGATCAGAAACATGCTGAAGTAGTAAACACGCGAATTTGCTAAGAGTGGGTGCAATGTTTAATTTGCGTTTCGTTAAAGCATTACCAGAGGAAAGTAACAAGCTGTAAAGCAAACAGTGAATAAAACAATCTTTTTAGGTCATACAATTTGTATGGATGTCCAAACCGTTATTACAAACGCTGTTCACTCATGTAATGTAGATAATTACATGTGCAATACTATAATGGTTTTGTCCTACAATGTGCCTTGATGAATACCATTTGCTAATTATATTGCGATTTATGCAGTATGTGCGCTGTCTCAATACAAGTTGAAGTATTACTTATGATTCTTGACGTACCTACTATAGATTGTGCAAATGCAGTACATAAATATATAACAGTTATGTGGCCTTATTAAAAAAAGACTAGAAATCTCTTGGTGTTTATAAATTAACAAGGCATTCCACATATTCTCCATATATCTCACCTAATCTATAATAACACTAACCTAACGCAACCTATATAACCTATAACACTGACCTAACGCTATGAAGAAGAATCTAACGCTATGGACAAATCTAAACTGTAAACAAACTATGCTACACCTTATTACTAATGAGCTCTTAATGAAAATATCACGAATGTATACAGAAAAGAGCTAATAAAAAGTTAAAACAAGACGCTTGATGCTACTATATGTGTTTGGTTTTCCCACTAATTCACATTCTAAACACAAGATAGCGTTGCAGACAAGGTAAAATCCTAGTGGAAAATATTGTCAACGGTTCACATCCCACCATAATGCACAGCGTAACAAACCTACAAGTAAATCAAGTTGTAATACGAGGTACTGAAAAATGAAATGTGTAGTGTTTAACGCCCGCTTTTACTACATACGGCACCTTAGGCGATGACACTGGTGATATATGAGATGAAGATGGATCACCGGTGGAATGAGATGGCGGGGGAAACCGGAGATACCGGAGAAAACCCGCCCCAGCGCCGTATTGTCCACCACAAATCTCACTTTGCGGTCGCCTGGTATCGAACCCGGGCCGCCGTGGTGAGAGCCAAGCGGTCTAACCACTGAGCCACGGCGCGGCCGAGAGGTACTGAACCTAACCAATGGTTACTGATAACTGAAAGGTAACAAACTTCCGCTAGTAACCGGAGATCGTAATACAGGCCCTAAAACAAGCGTCGTGGGCTGTTGTGTTTTGTATGACAGCTCTCGAAAACAAATGAAGAGTTTCAGATGGAACGTTGTTGCAGCCCAGGCTTAGCTCCCGGTGATCTTCATCTGTTCCCCTATCTTACAATGGCAAAGAGTTGGCTAAGTTCATACACGACAGAGTTTTATGCACAGGGTACTTCAACGTCTGTTAAAAGTTATGACAAATGCTTGAATTTTTGGGAGAATATGTGGAAAAATAGATAAAATGTTCTAGTCTTCAGATATACTAGTAAAATGTTTATATTTCAACTAGTTTAATTTTTATTTCCAAACGTTACCTCGAATTAGTGAGATTTCAAAACGCGTATTTCTGGTGGAATGCAGAGACATCTATTAGTCGGTTGGTTAAAGCCGCGAAAGTATTGTACAATAATTAAAGCGGACGATAATGAAGTAAGATACGGAGGTGCGTCAAAGGCAAGCCGCTCTCTCTCTCTCTCTCTCTAATACAGATGACTTCCCTCTAATTGAGCAAGATTTAATTTACTCCGACAAATGCGGCCGGCGCCCTTCTCACTCGGACCACTGTCTCATTTCATTATACGTATCACATCACTCTCTCTAGTCACTCCTCTACAAAATAAACCTTAACCTTTATAAAAATTACTTAACTGTAACTAAAACTAGAATAACAGAACACAATTTGCCTAATTATGATTTTTAACTATTTGTATAACACCAAGGAAAGTTAGAAAGCCGAGGAAAAGACCCTGAAGGTCGGGTTTACAACTAAATATTGTGACTTTGTGGGTTCGTAGAATTAAAAGTCCGAGTTGCACATATTCTAAATGTTCTTTATTTCCGAAGCAATACGCTATTCAATTCTCACATAGCAACATTACATCACATACACACAGTCTACCAGAATACGAGGGGCACACAAAAGAAACCGGATTGTTGTTATAAAAACTTTATTGATGAACCTTTTTACAAAATTACTTCAGTCACCTTCAAAATACTCTCCATTACATGCGATGCACTTGTCAAGTCTCTTTTCCCACTGTTGGAAGCATGTTTGGAACTCTTCAAGTTTGATATTGTCCAGTGTCCTTTGCGAAGCTGTTTTTACCGCCTCCACATCCACATAACGCTCCCCTTTTAGCGTTTTTTTTTTTCATTCAGGGAATAGAAAAAAGTCGCACGGGGCTAGGTATGGCGAATACGGAGCGTGGGGAACGACAGACCACCTCTGAGATGCCAAATAGTGGGTCACTCGTAAGGCCGTGTGTGCTGGAGCGTTGTCGTGTCACCTGATCGCCAAAGTACCGCGCGTTTTCTCCTCACATCCTCTCGCAGACGCCTTAAAACATCCAAGTAAAAGTGCTGGTTAACAGTCTGACCAGGGGGCACGAATTCCCGATGCACAATTCCACGAACATCACAAAAGACAATGATCACCGTCTTCACATTTGACCTCACTTGCCTTGCTTTTTTTTGGTCTGGGAGAGTTGGGAGTCCTCCACTGGCTTGACGCTTGTCATTCCCGTAACACCAACTCTCATCCCCTGTAATGACTTTGTTCAAGAAGTTTGGATCACGTACAATCTCTGTTTTCAAGTCCTGACACACATTCATGCGGATGGTTTTGTGCTCCTGTGTGAGAAGACGCGGAACAAATTTAGCAGCAACACGTCTCATGTACAAATCCTCCCTCAAAATCCGCTGCCACGAGCTTCAATTGTTTCCTGTCGCTGCTGAAATTTGGTCGATCGTTTGGCGACGATCCTCGTTGATCTTTTAGCGGATCTTTTCAATGTTCTCATTTCGCGATGTTGAAGGGTGTCCAGAACGAGCTTGGTCTTCAACGCACATCTCACAACGTTTAAAGCGACCAAACCACTCGAAAACCTGTGTGCGGCTCATAGCGTCCTCCTGGAAAGCTTCCTTAACCATTTGGTGTGTCTCCGTTGCAGTTTTGTAAGCAGGAAACAAAATTTCGCACACACTCTTTGTTCTTTTAAAGTTGCCATAACGACTTCGCAGAGGTAACCCGCCAACAGTCAGAGAAACACAATAACACACTTGAACATTCAGCTCTACACTGACGCCGTCTGCACAGCTGTTTCGTGAAGGTCTCTACTAACACCATCTAGCGTGAGAACCCTGCACTACGTCTACCTGTGGCAGTGTCCTCGGAGTGCGGTTTCTTTTGGGTTCCCCCTTGTAGATGACAATAAGAAACAGCGTTCTGATTACATCTGTTTACAACATCAGCTCAGCTGTTTACTGCTTACGACTAACTCTTGGCGAGACGTCGATCCCTTAAATAACTCATCTGGTAATTTCTAGACTGTTCCAGAACAATAAAGAAACCGAATCAAGATGTCACCAGAAATTTTCATTTACCTCACTTATTTCTGTCGATAAGTCTTTTATCTGCAGTGCTATGTTTATCTGCTTATGCAAGATCTTTATCTCCGTGAAACACTATCCGTCCGTTGTCTATTTGGGCCGAACCTTTTATGTCCGTCGCCGCGACACGCAAAATTTTACAGAAAACATACACCTTCTGTTATTTTCGACAAACCAAAGCATTGCCAAAGTCTTCAAAGATATTTCACTTACCTATTTTATCAAGTAACGTTTATCTTTTGTTATCAAGACTGAATTTGTTATGTAACATGATGATATACCTTTCGAAGATAATCCACAAAATTAATTTCTGAATGCACTGTAACACTATAAATGTTTGACCAAAGACAATTATTGCCAAATATTGGTGAATCCCTTCATAGCACTTTTATTACTTGTGTTTGTGAATTCGTGAATGTGAATTGAATTGACACAAAATTAATTGAATTTCTTTGTGAAATTGTGAAGTTCGGGGAATCTTAGTCAAATGTGCGATGAGCGAGACTCAGATAATGCTAATACTCGTGTTGGGATATCAGGATTGTGTCCTAGAGTGTCTGTTTCTTCCGGGGGAGTTGTTTTCGTACAAATCAACTGATACACTTATAAACAAGAATGACGTAGTCAACTAATCCACAGAGTTTTTAAATTCTTTAGAATTGCCAGGACTCCCACCTCACAATTTAAAATTGAAGTAAAATAAGACGTGAAGCTTTCCTGTCGATGAATACGTTCACTTTCTTCCCGGACAGCCAGCTAGGTAAAAAGATGATCGGATATCAACGTTTCGGGAGTGTACATCAGGATATTTATAAAATGTTATAACCACAAATGTATCACTGAATATAACACAACTATAAACAAAGACAAAACACTATCAAAATTTCCATTACTGAACAAAAGACTGCTTTCAGTAAATTAAATGTCAGGTCAGGAGATGGCGTGAGTATAGAAAATTGTGTCAAAGAAACGTATATTTCTGTATTTAATTTTCTATACTCAAGCCATCTCCTGACCTGACATTTAATTTACTGAAAGCAGTCTTTTGTTCAGTAATGCGAATTTTGATAGTGTTTTGTCTTTGTTTATATTTGTGTTATATCCAGTGATACATTTGTGGTTATAACATTTTATAAATATCCTGATGATGGGAGAGATGTACACTCCCGAAACGTCGATAGCTAATCAGCTATTCACCTGGCTGGCTGCTCGAGAAGAAAGTGAGCGTAAAATTGAAGTACTTTTTTTTAATTTAGTCCTCCATTCACAAGTCATTACGGACGTTGAATGGAATGACTGAAATAATGCTAAAATGAGCACAGCGTCCATAGAGCTTAGAGTTACACGACATTCGGCTTTCAGGATAAGGGAACACCCCGGAAAAAACCTTATCCTGGTAACTCACCCTGACCGAGATTCGAACTCGGGACATCTTGAACGTGAGGCAGACACGCTACCATCTACGCTACCGAGGCGGGCAACAAAAAAGAAAATTGAAGTAGGATCAGTTATGATCATGCCGCGTAACATTAACCAACTACGACTGTACAATGGAATGAGACTAACTGTGAAAAAGCTAATGAAAAACGTCATCGAGGCAACAATAATTAAGGGAGACGATATCCTGATCCCGCGTATTCCGATGATTCCAACGGATTTATCTTTTGATTTTAAACGTCTACAATTTCCTGTGTGTTTGGCCTTTGCAATGACCATAAATAAATCGCAAGGGCAGTCATTGGAGGTTTACAGAATCAACTTGGAGTTTCTCTGTTTCTTTCATGGATAAATATACGTCGCGTGTTCGCGCGGCGGGAAACCATCATATTTATATATTTACGTTCTAAAAAAACACAAAAGAGTATTGTTTATCAGAAATATTTAAGTTGATTAACTTAAATGTAACTGTATTGTGTTTAAACTTCACCCCCAATTGTAAAGAATTGTCGAAGTATTAAAGTGAGGTATGTTTCATATAAATATGAGTAGCTGGCATGCTTCATTTATAAGAGTACTCACTCAGACTGGTCGATGTTTAACTTTCCTTGAAAAACGTTTTATAACTCGTGTCTGAAGTCTGCTACAGCTACTGCATGAGAACGTTCTTCTTCTCCTCCAAGAAAGTTAACACTCCGCCCATTGGAGGTCTCCTGATTTCTAATGCCAACTTTTGGAACAACAGGTGACAACCAATCATCTGTGCTCAGTAATATTTGTACCAATGTTCCAATTCCAAAAGTTGGCATTAGAAATCAGAAGACTTAACTTTCTTGGAGAAGAAGAAGAACGTTCTCATGCAGTAGCTGTAGCAGACTTCAGACACGAGTTGAAAAACGTTTTTGAAGGAAAGTTGAACATCGACCAGTCTGAGTGAGTACTCTTATAAATCAAGCATACCAGCTACTCATATTTATATTTATATTCCCCCCCCCCCA
This sequence comes from Mantis religiosa, assembly GCA_030765055.1. Classification (NCBI taxonomy): domain Eukaryota; kingdom Metazoa; phylum Arthropoda; class Insecta; order Mantodea; family Mantidae; genus Mantis; species Mantis religiosa. Next base: position 4,182,378 of record CM060952.1, read on the forward strand.
GTTTTATAATAACTAATCCGACTTTGTTTAATTTATATAGATACCTTCGGACAACTTTTATTGACGGTACAGAGTTCGCTGGTTTACCTAGTAGCAAATAAAATTATGATAGAAACTAGAAATAACAATAACAAGCTAACAGGATAATTAATGGAAATTAATTATTCTTTCACACTGGCCGTGTGTAGGCTAAATTGTGGAAACGTTGAGTCAGACTGGTTCAAATCCCGGCTATGGCATTGAATTTTTCAGTCTGACTCAACGTTTCCACAAGCTAACAGGAGTTAGAAATCGAAACAAAACACATACATCTTTCATAGAAACGATTTGTGTTGGTGAACCTGCTAGTTGCACAGAGATATTTAATTCTGCTTCTCTGTTTATCATCTCTGTTATGCTTGTATGTCCTATACTCTGTGATATAACAGTTCAGGATGCTGCAAGTCGCTTGGGAAATGTATTTAAAACGTCTTGCTCTTTTCTTGTCGTAATATACTAGCGTTATTGCTGATAACGGCGTTAGTAAAACAAATCTTAGCTTTAATATAGCAACAAAAACAACAGATGGCAGTCATAAACAACAGCTTGGGAAACAAAAGGATACACCAACACGCGGGATATGGTGAAACATGACGTGTTACGTTTCTCTACACATCTTTACTACTTGTAACTCTTTCCCAAACATATTGGAGTTAACATTTTGATAAGAAACCAAAAGCGACTCGCTATTTGAGATGGCTAACCTCAGCACGCAGCCCTGCTGGCTTCTGATGGCACTCAAATGTAAGAAAGTCATTAGTGCTTGGTCGCCCAGAACAGTATCACCTAGTCGAGTTAATTACGGTGGTCAGACCGTAATTACATGATGACCGCAGTAATGGAGCACGTGACGTCATACTACATATTTGACAGACTACTAGGATGTTATGAACCCTGACTTAACGAAGATGGCGATTGCTAAATACGGCAATGAAAACAAGCGGATATCAATATATCACTTTAAAAATGGCACGTGTTCCTCACAAGGAAGACATAACCTATACTTCATGCAACCCCTACAGTAACATTACTTATTTACGGAATTTGTAAGGTAAATTCATGTTTATTAGGGAGAAAAATATAACGGCGAGGTGTTAACGCCGACTATGATAAACATCAAACCAAGATATATTGGAGGCTTTGATGTATGTCAAAATGACACACAGTTTAACGACTCTTTGCTATTCAAAGCGTCCAATATATCTTGGCATATTGTATAACGCCTCAGGGTTAAATTTCTCTCCCTAATCAACATGAATTTACCTTACAAATTCCATAAATAAGTAATGTTACTATAAGGTATGCATGAAGTATAGGTTATGTCTTCCTTGTGAGGAACACATGCCATTTTTAAATTGATATATTGATTTCCGCTTGTTTTCATTGCCGTATTTAGCAATCGCCATCTTCGTTAAGTCAGGCAACGAAAGTTTTATACGTGAAGCTAATCTTACTTTGCTGCCACAAAGGTCATCTGCAATTTATGACAAGGAATATTTATGTTTCATGAGATGGCGCAGTTCAAAAAGTGCTACGAATATTTGCGGGGAGGTGATTTTAGCATGAATTTCACAGAAACCGAACATCTAAAATCATCTAGTCTGTGGTCCAAGTATTCGATATACATTATCGATTAAAGCCGGAGTGGATATTAGTAAACATATCAAGTTGAAAGCCATTTTAAAAAAGAAGTCATTGTGTACAAGGCAAAGAGGGCAAAATGTTTTACTAGGCAAGATAACTAAAGAAAAATTGAACATCGGACTAATCGATAGTCAAATGTCTTTGATACCATATAAGAGCATGCGTTCCTCTTTTGTCTCCCAAATTTTAACTTTATTCTTCGCTTGACCTGCTATAGTGAGATCCATATACCTCAACCATTCCAATAGGTCATAACTTTTGAACCAATAATAGGACACACGTGTAACTTTGGGAGAATACAATACACAATTAGGAAATTGCATTACACTATTTACACCTCAGAGAAAATGTTGGAAGTGTCCTCCACCAGCATCTATACATGTTTGTACTCGTCTCACCATATTCTCTGAAGTTTTACGGAGAGTATCCTCGCCAATGTTACTTATTTCAGTTCGAATGGATTCCTTGAGAACATCAATTGTCCGTGGCCTATTCTTGTACACTCTATTTTTAGATAGCCCCACAAGAGAAAATCCGGTGAGGCTAGGTCAGGGGATCGGGGGGGGCAGAGACCTTTTGAGATTATTCGATTATCAAAATGATGTAGCCAAGTTTCATCAGCAGTGACTACGTGTGAAAGAAACTCCGGATCTTCCTCTAACATCAACTTTAACTGCATGCAGACCTGCATACGAATGTCCTTTTGTTCGGGAATCAACAGTGTTGGAACCCATCGCGCACAAACACGTCTCATGTGTAATGTTTCTGTCACCAACGTGTGGGCGGTACCTAATGAAATGTTCAGTATTTCAGAAAGTGATCTTAAGGTAATTCGTCGATCCTCTCTCACAATGACAGCAGCAGTGTTGATGTTTTCTTCCGTAAGAGTAGTAACTGGAACACCGGGTCCACCTTCCTTTGAATTTGATTGTCTCCCCTCTTTAAACATTTTAAACCACCTTCGAGCTGTGCTGTAGGAAAGGCCATAGACCTCCTGTAACATTGTATAGGCCTCAACTGAAGATTTGTTGAGACGAAAGCAGAATTTCAAAGCCGCATATTGTTCCTCGCGTGTTACCTCCGTTACAGCGGTAGGCGATACTGAATATGTCTGAACTTGTCTGGTTCTCACAGGCTGGAACCAGGAGTACCAACAATGAAACTACTACGGCGTGTTTGTTTCACATTAAGTTAGCAAAATTGAATTTTAGTGCGAAAAGTTATGACCGTAAAAATTATGATCATTCTTTATTGAACAGCCCTCGTGTAAGTAATAAAAATGTTAACGTTCGAATACTTAAGTCAGCCTCTGTACCGGCATTTCACTTAGAGAACCCTGAATCCGTGAAGTGAAATGGGGCGATGTAATTATATTTTCTAGGGACACAAACGGACATACATGGGTGTGCTGTGTTTGAATGGGCGGTAATGTGAAAGTCGTGTACAGTGACTGCTTCTCTTGCAGGGGATTATTTCGGCCTTCGTTAATTATCTTTTAATGTCATCGGAAAGTATTTAAGAGCTGTAGAGGCGAATGGCGATCCAATAAACTCCCTCACCGGTCAAATTGACGAACTCGGCGAGCAGACCTCGCACAGACAAAAGAAGGTCTTCATAAGTACTGCAACGTGTGCTACTTTGTTCAGTACTTCAGAAATATCTTATCTGTACCATACAAAGAGAAAGTAATGGCTAGAGCTCGGATTTTTGCATATTTGCATGATTTGTTACTTCTTAGTTAAAGCTATGTTTGTAGTAATTGTATTCCACATTGTAAAGAGTTTATTACGGAAGGCTTATACACATATAAACACATATTTAAGGCATTAGGGCATATTTCATAATTTTTGCATATTTATTTTTTCAGGAAAGATTTGTACAAATATCTCACCCGGATACGTTAAGAGGATATATATATATAAGCTCAAGGATATCTACCAGGGATCCACAAAAGTGAAGACTGACCTCCCCTCTAATGTCCAGGAAGTTACTGAGCTGTCCCAAAAGGGCGCCCAGCACCTCCATGGGGCTTTCCATAGGGCAAGCTCTAGAGACCAACAAGGCCCCCCCCCCCCCGATGTAGTCCGAAAACACAAGACGGGTGGAAGTGGATACGCTACTTATGCGCTCCAACTCCAAATGGGAGGGCTACGAACAACCTCGGTGGTGCCGCCTGGTGATCTAGCACACCTTCTACTAGCTATGCTCGCTAGTAAAGTCTGTTTAGTTAACGCGTGTGCACGTCGGCCTCTGCCTTTGACGAACCCTTATAATCGTTGTACAACACAGACCCTCCTTCTCGCAGTCCGTTCTGCAAGGTTGCCACGTTTCTCGATACGTCATGGGTACCGTACGAGGTTTCGTCTAAATAAATTATGTTATGTCCATTACTGCGAAACTTCCTTAGTTTTGACATATATACATATATATATATATATATACATATACATATATCGCCAAGGTACAATTCTACTGGATTCCATAATAACCCTTATCTTATTCGAAGTGCGGTATTTGAAACCCAGCTCCTTTAGGAGACCGCGCAAAGTGAAGCGTCCATAAGGAAAATCACACATTTCTTGCAAATGTGCAATCAATTCGTCTAAGGTGGGCGCGCTCCATTTTGCATAGAATCTATAAATTTCTCGACGAATTAAATCGCATGTTAGAGAAACGTTTCCTTTTGTTTTCACACTTGATCGGCGTCTTTGGTATTCTTTTCGTCACAATATTTCTTACTGTATTTCTGTGAATATTTAGAATTTATGATCAGGTTCGTTGCATGACCCCTTACCAAGATTATTTGTCAACACATATTTATATGTGTTCAAAACAAGCGCTTGAATTTGCTGAGAAACAGTTCCCGTTATAACTTCGTTTGTTTTAAGGCTTTTCCAATAATATAACTCGGCCCAGTCATTCACACTATTGTCTTCTCTTTGATTATTTTCATTTGACTGAAAGTTATCTACTTTACCTCCCACGGTCTCCACATCGTGACACACAACGAATTGCTGCACATAATGAAACAGATAAACTGGAAGTTGGAACTTTGGCAACTGAGACTCCACGTGGAGTAGACATGCGACTGTCACTTCGAGAAAATCAGGGTTGTTATTGGTCCTCAACGACAGTGTTCCATTTCTGAAGTGTGGAGATAGATTTATGACGGTTATTAGTGGGTCACAGGGTACTTTCCTTTGAGGGGCAAACAGCACTCACGTTCACTAAACAGACTTTACGCGGGAATATATGGCTTCCCTCAACCCCGTCCAGAGACGTACCCGATCTCCCACGGATATATGAAACACAGGGCTCCCTCGAGTCCAACCCAATCCGAAAAACTCCCTATCAGTGAGGGGCTTGAATGTTCAGCCCGAGGTTTCTCTAGTAACGTCAGAGGTACCACGAGTGCTAGGGGTCCGCAGCGCCCGCACCTCTGCAGACTGAAGGAGACGAATCCCCTCCCTTACGGGAGCTTTAAGAAGAAGAGGACACGAGAAAATTTCTCTTTTACTGCTCTGTGTAGGACTTATGTAAATGTCATGTTTCCAAATCCATAAAAGATCGCCAACAATGAGAACGTTGCTATCAACTATGAGCGCTTTCTGCCGCTCAACAATCACGCGGTGAACGTCACTAGCTGAGACAGTTGACTGTGTAATAAGATTGTGTTTTGTCAGTCTAAGTGGCAAATCGAGCTTCTTTTGCTGAAACGAGGTATGTCATTGCTCCTTTTCTGACATTTTGCAATTTTTTAAATTGATTTAATAGAGTTATAAGAATGTGCATTGAAATAGTTCCGGGAAGTTCTACAATAAAATAATACAGACTTTCTTACATCTATAACCCTCCTTGTTGTTATGAAAGTTACTTAATCAGTGCTACCAACGGGCAAAATTAAATTCAACAGCGTACGAAGAGGATTAAGCTAAGGCGGGGATTTCATTCTTTTTATTTACGTCCTCCAACGTTGTCATATCGGACGATAAATGAAATGATGTTCAAATGAGTTTAGAAAATGCAGAATGTTACCACGAAATCTGTGTGGACTGGCGCTGTGGGAAAGAAGCAATTCATATGTTGAAAATGTGTGTAAGATACATAAGGATCTGAAAATACAAGTGTAGAAATATGTTATTCCGTTCTCATGATTACATTATGTACTCAAATTGAATGTTCCATCCGATTCGTCCGCTATGGCAATCCTATCGCGGGCGATTGGCATTTGTTTCCGCTCGGAATAAAAAGAAAAACGGAAGTATACAGAAAATTCTTGATCGAAAGTCTTACCATGTGATGATCTAAAACGTCTAGGCTTCAGTATAGGCAAAAAGCTTTCTTATTTACTTGAAAGATAAGGCTTTTGTGAAAGAAGTTTGACCAGCGCTTACCTTATATGGTAAATATGTAAGTAAAAGATGTTCAAGAACTTCCCAGTAATGTTTGCATATCAATCAAAAGAGTTAAATGTACGGGTTTGCCGCTATTCATCCTTTCATATCTTCGGGATGAACGCTCATCTTGTGATAAAAAGTTTGTCTGACCCTGAGGGTGTACGTCGAGCAGGATGGGTGGACCTACAGCGAAAGTGTAACAAAGTTTATATGTATAAAATAGAAGACGTAGTAGCGAAAGTCTTGTGAAGCCACACATATGTCGGCTTTATGGCGCACAGAAAGTTATTTCGTAGAAGCGAAGATGCAGCAGAGCTTGACGTAAAGTGGCGCCAGTTTCTTGTCTCCAAGACTTGACCTAAAACACGATCGAGCCGAGGCGCTCTAACCACTTCAATATCACAAATAAACCATTACAGATGAAATGTGAATATCAGAACACAGTAAATTTACGTGATAGTCAAATGTTTTAACAGCTGTCCGTTTAGTGGCCACCTTAACACTGCATGACACGAATATAATAGTAAAAGAAAAAATGAATAACGACTCATTTGAACATTTCATTCATTGTCCGATAGGGGTTAACATTGGAGGTCGTTAATTTAGAGAGAAGTACCTACTAAAACGTTTACAAGGATTTGTTTTTGTAGCTTGATTTATTTTCATTAAATATTGCTGTCTAGGCCTTTTTGTGTAGTAGTTGTAGTGTTATTATATTCACTTGTTGTTGGTTCTTGTGTTTCATTTTCCTCTCCGCCATTATACTGCATGCAGGCTATACTAGACAAAAGAATAACGTTTCAAAACAAAGGCTGCCAATTTAGGTTCGTTGTAAAAGGAGTTCGATATTTATATTGCGAGCAAATAATGCGAGCTATGAGGAATTAATCATGCACAAATACATAAGGAAAAGTAAAACAAGGTCCACTTATTAAATATGTGTAAAAACATAAAATCAAAGTTGTAGAAATTGGACTGGCACAAACATCTTATGACGCTATAAGGACAGCCTAGAGCTTTCGTGTACACTTTATTTAAAGTTCTACGTGTAGAACATGTTGTCTGAATGACTTTATCAAAACCGTAACGAAGGTCCGCTTTTACATATAACGGTAGCTTAAAATTTTGTTTTAAGACGTGTAATATCGGAACACGTAACATTTTTGAATCACAAGTTACTGCTCACTCAAAACTCGTAACTGAAGTGTTGAGTCAGAACTCTTAACTGTACTTCTGAGTTAGAGCTTCACAACTGAACTTCTGAGTCACAAATTCACAACTGAAGTGATTAGTTACAACTTCACAAGTAAAGTGATGGGTCGCAATTCACAACTGTACTTCTGAATCACAACTTCAGATATGAAGTGCTGAGTCATAATTCTCAACTGTACTTCTGAATCAGAACTTCACAACTGAAGGTTGAGTCACAACTTACAATTGTACTTCTGAGTTACAACTTCACAACTGAACTGATGAGTCACAGCTTCAGAAATGAACTTCTGAGTCTCAAGTTCAGAACTAAAGTGATGGGTCGCAATTCACAACTTTACTTCTAAAACACAACTGAAGCCTGAGTCACAACTTACAATTGAACTTCTGAGTCACAACTTCACAACTTTAGTGATGAGTTACAATTTCACAAATGAACTTCTGAGTCACAAGTTCAGAACTGAAGTGATGAGTCACAACTTCGCAACTGAACTTCTGAGTCACAACTTCACAACTGAAGGTTGAATCACAACTTACAATTGAATTTCTGAGTCACAACTTCACACCTGAAGTGATGAGTGACAAGTTCACAAATGAACTTCTGAGTCAAAGTTCAGAACTGAAGTGATGAGTCACAATTCACAACTGAAATCTTACTGCAACTATCCGCCAGGCCCAATACAAAGGCACTTGTGGAGAAAGAAGCTACTCGAAGACCTAAACGAATCTTCTGGAGCGGGCATTAGCTGCACCTAAGGTTAGGTAGCCTGGACCCGCAGCTTCGCGCCATACTGACAATATTCTAAACGTTCAATAAAACACATAGAATTAAGAGATTGGTTCCAGTATATGAATACAACATTTAGCTTTGCTTAAAGGTTAGCTATGTTATAGTACGCGATAACGCCTACATTATATAATTATAATGTAACAAATGTTTGAGTATTTGTAATCAAATATTATATTACCCGTCCACTAATTCAGTTAGAGTAGCGGTTTATTTCATTAAAATTATTTGAATTAAATGATCATACGTTTAGTGACAAATCAGTTTCCACAAAATCAAACATAATTAACTTTCCACAATATATCATTTACCCAACACACCGTTCTGTGTGGTGTTTAGGGAACATGTAGTGCTACAGGTGTAAAACCAAAGTCTGAATTTCAAAAATCAGACCGTATTGTTATACCAAAGCAAGCATTTTCTGTTACTCTTGTGACTATACAAATTGCTGTACAAAACTGTAGTAGTTTGTCACAATTTCTTCAGGCAGTATTGTTAACAACTGCCTGTTAGTTTATATACCTGAACTCTAAAAGTATCTGAGTTATTTTCTTATAAAAACGTGATAATCATAAATGGCTTTTGACGAACACTTAAAGTTTTAACTTGTGGAAAAAACTGAAGGTTAAACAATTCTTTTGTATGTACCTCACACATATTCAGATTTGTTGTAATGTTCCTTGAGGTTAGTTAAAGAATTTAGGGACAGAACGTATTGCAAATTTGAAAAAAGAAGTTACATATCTTTATTTTTTTTTATTCTGTGAGGCATTGTTTCTCATATGGTGGAAGTTAGAACACGTGGTACCAGAGAGATCAGCAGCTATCAGAGATAATGATTATTATGAAGCAGTTGGTGGAATGAATGGCGGAGGAGGCCCAAAGTATAACTTACCTCGTATCTCGTGACTAACTTCAGCAAGGAGCTGGGTAACTTCCTCGACTCTGTCAGACACCAGTCGTAGAGTAACGTTGAGGTTCTCAGTGGAACCTCCGTGGAGAGTTACTAGAACCGCTGTGGTTCTGCCTGGTGCTGCCACCTCTGGGGTCACTACTGAGAATCCCCTGAAAACAAAGAAACAAAGGAAATTAGCATCGCATATCTCAACATTTTGCTACTTCTAAATACGAGGGGGGAACAAAAGAAATCGTACTCTGAGGGCGCTGCCACTCGTAGACGTAGTGCAGGGTTCTGACGCTAGACGGTGTTAGTAGAGACCTTCATGAAACAGCTGTGCAGACAGCGTCAGTGTAGAGCTGAACGTTCAAGTGTGGTATTGTGGTTCTCTGACTGTTGGCGGGTTACCTCTGCGAAGTCGTTATGACAACTTTAAAAGAACAAAGAGTGTGTGTGAAATTTTGTTTCCTGCTTAAAAAGCTGCAACGGAGACACACCAAATGCTTCCGGAAACTTTCCAGGAGGACGCTATGAGCCGCACACAGGTTTTCGAGTGGTTTGATCGCTTTAAACATGGTGAGATGTGTGTTGAAGACCAAGCTCGTTCTGGACGCCCTTCAACATCGCGAAATGAGGAGAACATTGAAAAGGTCCGCCAAAAGATCAACGAGGATCGTCACCAAACGATCGACCAAATTTCAGCAGCGACAGGAAACAATTGAAGCTCGTGCCAGCGGATTTTGAGGGGGGATTTGCACATGAGACGTGTTGCTGCTAAATTTGTTCCGCGTCTTCTCACACAGGAGCACAAAACCATCCGCATGCATGTGTGTCAGGACTTGAAAACAGAGATTGCACGTGATCCAAACTTCTTGAACAAAGTCATTACAGGGGATGAGAGTTGGTGTTACGGGAATGACAAGCGTCAAGCCAGTGGAGGACTCCCAACTCTCTCAGACCAAAAAAGTAAGGCAAGTGAGATCAAATGTGAAGACGATGATCATTGTCTTTTTTGATGTTCGTGGAATTGTGCATCGGGAATTCGTACCCCCTGACCAGACTGTTAACCAGCACTTTTACTTGGATGTTTTAAGGCGTCTGTGAGAGGATGTGAGGAGGAAACGCCCGGAACTTTGGTGATTAGGTGACACGACAACGCTCCAGCACACACGGCCTTACGTGTGACCCACTATTTGGCAGCTCAGAGGTGGTCTGTCGTTACCCACGCTCCGTATTCATCAGACCTAGCCGTGGCCGCGCCATAGCTAAGTGGTTAGACCGCTTGGCTCTCACCAAGGCGGCCCGGGTTCGCTCCCAGGTGACCGCAAAGTGAGATTTGTAGTGGACAACACGGCACTGGGGCAGGTTTTCTCCGTGATCTGGGGTTTCCCCCGCTGTCATTCCACCGGTGCTCTATTTTCATCTCATGTATTATCAGTGTCATCGCCTGCGGTGCCGTATGTAGTAAAATCGGACGTTAAACAATACTGTCACCCAATTATAGGAAGGCACGACCAACTGACGGCTGAGTGAGGGACGGGAGACATTCAGGCCACGCCTATCAAATTATCTCGTGTCATAGAGGGGATGGTTAGCCAGTATACCGTCTCTTTCCCCTCTCCCTGACGTCTGGAACATTCGGTATGATTTTCCGGCCCCCGAAGCTTCCAGAAACAGCGATCTTCCTATATAAGGCCCGCAGTAGACGAGTCAGGGGAGTCCTTGGTGAGCAGCCGGAGGAGCGCCATGCTAGCGTACGGACGGGAAGATGGTGTACGTGAATCAGAGGAGTTGTACGTAATTGCGAGTGCAGTGTGGACCTGTGACAGACGAACTGGTGAATTGTAATTGTGTGGGTTACTTAATTTTATGTAATCGGCAAGTGTTCCAACTGTAATTCGGCGGAAATAAAGAACATTTCGAGTTTGTACAATTGGACTTTTAATTTCACGAATCCAAAAAGTTACAATACACAATTTCGTACCTAGCGTACGAATGAAAAAAAAACGCTAAAAGGGGAGCGTTATGACGATGTGGAGGCGGTAAAAACAGCTTCGCAAAGGACACTGGACAATATCAAACTTGAAGAGTTCCAAACATGCTTCCAACAGTGGGAAAAGAGACTTGACAAGTGCATCACATGTAATGGAGAGTATTTTGAAGGTGACTGAAGTAATTTTGTAAAAAGTTCATTAATAAAGTTTCTATGACAACAATCCGGTTTCTTTTGTGCCCCCCCCCCTCGTATAGGGTAGAACCTCGGTACTCCGGACCAATTGGGGCTTAATGTCCGGATCAAGTAAAATAAGCATCAAAGAGAAAATGTGTGAATGAAATTAGATTATCTACTCTATACATTATTTAGAAGGCAAGATACAATAGACCCATCTGATTTTAATTACACAATCTTCATTTGTTTTGTTCGAAGAAAGTAGTGTTTGTATAAGAGTAGAGAAAGTGATGTAATTGTTTTTGTTACTTGGGGTTGAGTTTTTAATTGGATTCAGATCACCTAGTAAAGTTAATTGTATCTGAATCTGGTCACGCAGTGAGAGGAAGGTACAGAAAGAGTTGAGACGTAATTGCTGTACCATTAGATTTGTCAGTTGTGAAAATTTGTCTTGTTCCTTAACAAGGGAGAAGAAGAACACAAAGGAAAGCTGCTGACTAAGGAAGTTAATTGCATAAAGATGATGATGGTGGTTATTACAGCAAGACGGCTGCAGAAAGAGAAAAAATATGACGCCTAGAGAAGACAATAACTCCTTGCTGAAAGGGGAACACGAATAAATTATTGTTCCTATACTTTGGTGCTGCTTTCATTTCTATCCACGTTTCAGACAATATTTTACTGTTCTCTGCAGCTTTTACTTTCCTGGTATCCGTGTACAGTAAACGTATTAGCGATGTGACCCGTCAAGACTAATGCCTTTATACGGAGATAAACAAACAGACAAGGTTTATACAAATATAACAACTTGCAACTTAAAACTTCACTTATCTTATAAGAAATTATGATAATTCTTATAAATTCTCCAAGATCGTGATTTCATATACACTGTGACTTTGTGGATTCGTAGAATTAAAAATCCGAGTTGCAGATATTCGATATAAATATTTCTATATAAATAAAACCGGTTTGAATTAGTTATTCTAAAATTGGAGGGAAGTATAAACATGTTAAGGGGAGCCAGAACGGCATTCTGAGCTGAAATTTCACAAAATGAGTAATTGCCAAAATAAGCTTCCCTGATGTTTGCAGAAGCGAATAACGATATTTGTTTTCTTATCTCATAGTTTTAAAAGTCCTAAATTTTGAAAAGCCTGCACAGTGTGTTACGCCCCCTATTAGCCGTTTGTAACTGTGTTATCTGCTTGGTTGTAATCTTATTGAAGAGCACACTCTTATTAGGAAAGGAAATCAATATTTTTTCTATTAATATTAATCTGTACATCTGATGTTAATACTTCCATGCTTTGGTTAGTATGTTTTGAATTACTAGTGCTGTTTTCCAGATGAGAAGAAGCAATAATTTTAGTGTAAGAAATCGGTATGGGAACCAGTATAAACAGTTTCAGTAATCCTGATTACATAATAAAAGAATTACAACCCCTAAAATGGAAAAATTGTAGTAACACATGACAATATATTCACTTCGTCAAACCTAACCTCAAACATTGGCGATGAATGTGAAGTGAAAATTGGTTCTTCAAACAAAAAATTGGTTTCTTCATTGAATGATGGCAGTGATGACAATTTTACTAAAGTAAATAATAATATTAGATCAGCAAGTTTTCAGTTAGTAGATATAGAAACTTTGTACAGTGTAAATTTTGTGAAAATGAAAATTGTTTTCATATCAGAGGTCACCAAGAAATGAATTGGATTATTAGCTACATGATCACTGAGTTGCCAAAAGTGTAATAAAGAATATACATTTGAAACATCAAGAACAATTTAAAGTGGTGCAGAAGTAAATGTAAGGTTTGCTTATGTCTTGAGAAGATTGACAAGGGAGTTGAGGCTGGTAAGACATTGACTGTTGTTCTCAATTTAGCAGCTCCCCACCAAATTTAACAAAATACTTAATAATACCATAGAGCAGGTGACCATGGAGTCTAGGAAGAACAGAAGGAGGGAAAACGAAAGAGGAAGGATGCTCATTCTAGGTGTAGTTACAATATAGATAAACTTTAATGTTATTTTTGGCTGTTTCATTTGTTTTATACTTTGGGCACGCTCATCTACTAAACTGCCCTAACCACAATTCTACATTTTTATGGAATTAAAGTCATACTTAAACTGTTTGTTAAACGTAACTGTATAAAGATATGTGAAAATTTGAATTAAAGAAAATAAATGTTGAATATTTTCAGAAGTAAATTCAAGGCATTTATTTAAAAGCTCACATATCCGTTATTAAAACTCTAAAATAAGATCTATTATCTTTAATTAAGTGTGAAAGTGTTGTAAAATAACAAGTAAAAGTTTCAAATTGATTCGTTGAGTGGTCTTGAGCTAAGCGACCAGAAAACTCTCATTTTAACATTGGTGACATAGATTGTTCCGGCTCTCCTTAACCAATGTAAGGCTTTCTGATAAACATTTTTTTTGTGGTACGTAAATATATAAAGATGATGCTTTTCCGACGCGCAAATACCCAACGTATAACTGACGCGACAGAAACAGGGAAACTCCAAGTTGATTCCTTAAACTTCCAACGACTGCCCTTGCCCAAACGGACGGGAAATTGTAGACGCTTAAAATCAAAAGGTAAATCCATTGAAATCATCGGAATTACAAAATAATTCAGTTTATTTTGTGTCAATTAATTTCACATTCACAAATTATAAAGAAGTTATCCAAGGATTTACCAATATTTGACAACAATTGTCTGTGGTCAAATATTTATTGTGTTATAATGCGTTCAGAGACTGATTTTATGTCTAATCTCCAAAAGGTATATCATGATGCTACATAAACATTTTCAGTCTTGATAACAAACGATAATCGTTATTCAGTAATGCTTTTGTTTGTCGAAAATAAAAGAAGGTCAATGTGTTCCGTAAAAGTTTACGTGTATATGTTTATATTTACTTAATAAGCTGGTTCATTCTCATTTCATGACCTTTTTTCTCAGCTTTTAGCCTTCCTTGGACTTATACAGATATTTCAAAACCAAAATTAGGCAAATCGGTGCAGCCGTTCTCGAATTTTTGTGACACTAACAAACGTTAATTTATTTTTATGCATATAGATGTCGCAGTTTTTGTTGTAGGACACCTTTAATAATTATGTAAGGTAATATAGGTTTATTATAAAACCAATAATCACTAACTCGACAACCACCTTGATGTTTAAAATATTCAGAAAATACAGAAATAAAGCTTAATGTTGTAACATTCTTGTACAGTGTTATATTTCCATCAAACCAAGTAAGCTTTACTTCGACATTGTAATCTTCCCTTTGCTACTGCTCACACTTCAGCAGTACATTAGTACAAGTTTAAATTCTTGGAGATGTTGACGACTTCGTTTGTAATATCAATACAAACTATATCAAGTTTTATGATACAACGGCCACACCGTATGATTGTTGAACGCTAATTAGTTTATATTGGCACGGCCAGCTAGCAGCAGCAGGGTAGCAGCAGACGGGAAGCATTGCGCCACGCTTACCCATTTGTCTTATAGCGCTAACGAAGGGATGGTTGGAAAAACATCACTGGCCGTCTCTTTGCCCTCCCCCTGCCGTCTGGAGCCTTCGCGGTGAGTCACTGAAACGCGAGACTTCGAGAAACAGCGATATCCCTATAAAAAGGGGGCTGCAGTTGGCGAGTTCAGTTCAGTTCTTGGCGAGCAGCCGTGAGGAGCGCCCAGTGAGGGAACGGACTGGAAGACTGTGTACGTGCATTGGAGGAGTGTACGTAACTGCGAGTGCAGAGTGGAACTGTGACGGAGGAACTGGTGAATTGTAATTGTGTGCGCTACGTAATTCTGTGTAATCGGCAAGTGTTCCAACTGTAATTCCGTGGAAATAAAGAACATTTTGAGTCTGTGCAGTTGGACATTTAATTTCACGAACCCACAAAGTCACAATATTGTTGAGCGGCAGGAAGCGCTCATTGTTGATAGCAACGTTCTTATGTTACACCACCTTTTATGGATTTAGAAAAAAGACAGATAAGTCCTACACAAACAGAGCAGTAAAAGGGAAATATCGTATTCTTCTCTGCTTCTTTAACTGTCGGAGTGAAATATTTCTAGGAATGATTGCTGAAAAAGTAAAATATATACCTAAATATGCTCAAATTAGTTAAATATGCACTACCCCCCCCCCCTTTTATATGCCGTATAAAACTTACATAATGTACTCCTTACAATGTGGAGCAAATTTATTACTTGCAAATGTTCAACTATGAAGGAAAAAAACATTTAAATATGCAAAAATCCAGTAATGAGTAGTGAAAGATCCATACATCGACTCTGTGAAAGCCAATGAAAAAACCTAAAGGTAAGTAAACTTTGAAAAGGGCCACCGACACAGATTTAGGCCGTTTGTGTAGAAGAATAAAGGTTTACAGCATTCATTTGTATAATACTGAGTAGAAAAAGTGATGTAATGTCACATATGTTTGTGTGTTACCAGGATATATACGGTTGTTTCACCAAACAAGTGGAGCGATGTTCAACTTTGTCATTAGCCAGGTGATTAAGTAAGCTTGACAATTAAAATGTACATCTGTTGGAGATTTACCGCATCCCCTTTTGCTCAAACACAACCGTAAACCCGGCAGGATCAAACACAAATATGTCATATCGTTAACTGAATCCAGCGTAACAACAAACCTCTGTAAGGCGACAAACAACCACAATTACTGACTGTCAACTGTTTGACAATATACCACTTGAGAGCAAAAACTAACGGTGACTTCTCTGAGCTCTGAATATCCTCACTTCCAGCATATTTTAACATAGTAAACGATTTATTTACGGTCTTGCAATTTCGATATTAGTGTCGTTTTTTAACTTCCAAGTTGCTACGACTGTATTTCCTTGTAATTACAGTAAGATAATGTATATCTTGAAGTAGATAGAGGAACAAGTGACTGTACAAGAGTAGGGAAGGCCATGTGAGTGATTTGTTTTTTGTTTTGTCAGTTAGGAGAGGCGCTTAGAGGAGATGAAGTAAAAGGAAACAAACTTGAGCCCTTTATGCAGAAGGACAAGATTAAAGCAGTGGAAAGATCACTTCTCGTAATGACCATTTAATCTGAAAGAGGACTCACGTCTTCTTTATCTCGTGCTTTCTTGAAAAGAAGCAAGGAGGAGAGGAAGAAAGGATTACTGCGGACCCTAGATTACTGGCGAGATACGGCTAGAACGTATCCTCGCCGCTAAGATAGCGTAATTGACAAATTCTTTCCTTGACTCTCTGGAAATAGAGTTAGCAGACGCTGGTGGTGTTATACCGTCATGTTTTGTCAACACGTTCCCCTCCTAAAATATCGTGTTCCACTTTGTTACAACGGCGAACCAAATACGAGGGCTGAAGTGGAAAACAAAATACAAAGGATTTAAAAATGAGGAAATGTTCTCCGAAATGGTTGCCTTAACATCGATACATTTTTCAAAACTGGTCCTTAAAGCAATTGTCGCACATCCTACGACATTATATAAAGCAATTTTTAATAATATTCCATTTCTTTATCTGACAATGAAAAAGTAATTTTATACAGAGATATAAATCCCATGGTGATATGTCCGGACTTTATCCATGGTGATCAGTAAACGCCACGAGCCTGGGTATGCGTACATGCACTGCACGTTGGAGATTTTATCTTATACGACAAGATGAATGTCTGACAACTCTAAGCTCTATGTACCCTGTACTCAATTGAACATCACACCATTCATCGTCCGATATGACTTAACGTTGGAGGTTTTCTCTTAGCCTGAAAGATGAATGTCTGGTAAATGTAAGCTCTATGTACCCTGTACTCATTTGAACAACATTTCATTCATCGTCCAATATGACTTAACGTTGGAGGTTTTCACTTATCCTGAAAGATGAATGTCTGGTAACTCTAAGCTCTATGTACCCTGTACTCATTTGAACAACATTTCATTCATCGTCCAATATGACTTAACGTTGGAGGTTTTCACTTATCCTGAAAGATGAATGTCTGGTAACTCTAAGCTCTATGTACCCTGTACTCATTTGAACAACATTTCATTCATCGTCCAATATGACTTAACGTTGGAGGTTTTCTCTTATCCTGAAAGATGAATGTCTGGTAACTCTAAGCTCTATGTACCCTGTACTCATTTGAACAACATTTCATTCATCGTCCGATATGACTTAACGTTGGAGGTTTTCTCTTATCCTGAAAGATGAATGTCTGGTAACTCTAAGCTCTATGTACCCTGTACTCATTTGAACAACATTTCATTCATCGTCCGATATGACTTAACGTTGGAGGTTTTCTCTTATCCTGAAAGATGAATGTCTGGTAACTGTAAGCTCTATGTACCCTGTACTCATTCGTACATCATTTCATTCATCGTCTGATATGACTTAACGTTGGAGGTTTTCTCTTATCCTGAAAGATGAATGTCTGGTAACTCTAAGCTCTATGTACCCTGTACTCATTTGAACAACATTTCATTCATCGTCCGATATGACTTAACGTTGGAGGTTTTCTCTTATCCTGAAAGATGAATGTCTGGTAACTCTAAGCTCTATGTACCCTGTACTCATTTGAACAACATTTCATTCATCGTCCGATATGACTTAACGTTGGAGGTTTTCTCTTATCCTGAAAGATGAATGTCTGGTAACTCTAAGCTCTATGTACCCTGTACTTATTTGAACATCATTTCATTCATCGTCTGATATGACTTAACGTTGGAGGTTTTCTCTTATCCTGAAAGATGAATGTCTGGTAACTGTAAGCTCTATGTACCCTGTACTCATTTGTACATCATTTCATTCATCGTCTGATATGACTTAACGTTGGAGGTTTTCTCTTATCCTGAAAGATGAGTGTCTGGTAACTCTAAGCTCTATGTACCCTGTACTCATTTGAACATCATTTCATTCATCGTCCGTTATGACTTAACGTTGGAGGTTTTCTCTTATCCTGATAGATGAATGTCTGGTAACTCTAAGCTCTATGTACCCTGTACTCATTTGAACATCATTTCATTCATCGTGCGATATGACTTAACGTTGGAGGTTTTCTCTTATCCTGAAAGATGAATGTCTGGTAACTCTAAGCTCTATGTACTCTGTACTCATTTGAGCATCATTTCATTCACCGTCTGATATGACTTAACGTTGGAGGTTTTCTCTTCTCCTGAAAGGTAAATGTCTGGTAACTCTAAGCTCTATGTACCCAGTACTCATTTGAGCATCATTTCATTCATCGTCCGATATGACTTAACGTTGGAGGTTTTCTCTTCTCCTGAAAGATGAATGTCAGGTAACTCTAAGCTCTATGTACCCTGTACTCATTTGAACATAATTTCATTCATCGTCCGATATGACTTAACGTTGGAGGTTTTCTCTTATCCTGAAAGATGAATGTCTGGTAACTCTAAGCTCTATGTACCCTGTACTCATTTGAACATCATTTCATTCATCGTCCGATATGACTTAACGTTGGAGGTTTTCTCTTATCCTGAAAGATGAATGTCTGGTAACTCTAAGCTCTATGTACCCTGTACTCATTTGAGCATCATTTCATTCATCGTCCGATATGACTTAACGTAGGAGGTTTTCTCTTATCCTGAAAGATGAATGTCTGGTAACTCTAAGCTCTATGTACCCTGTACTCATTTGAACATCATTTCATTCATCGTCCGATATGACTTAACGTTGGAGGTTTTCTCTTATCCTGAAAGATGAATGTCTGGTAACTCTAAGCTCTATGTACCCTGTACTCATTTGAACATCATTTTACTCATCGTGAGATATGACTTAAAGTTGGAAGAGATAAGTTTAAAAGAAATTACGCAAATTAGCGTCTTAGGGTGGAATTCATAATTATGTGTCCACACTTTTTGAAGTAGTGCCACAACAGGGAGGTACTAATTCCTCAGCCGTCCTTGAGGTATTTGGATTATTATTACGTAAATTACCACTTTAAGATTCACCTCTTTCATGTGTTCAGCACTAACTGGACTTGGAGGAGCACAAGTAGAAGATGGATGATGGACGGTTTGTGAAGCAAACACTCTAAGGTTCTCGTCAACAAACAGAGAATGCTGTCCAACAGGATACTCATTCCTCTACCTTATTGATTGATCGGCTATTTGTTTCACTGCAGCCCTTCATTCCATTACTCTCCGAAAAGGAACGTGAACCAGGGCAGAAGCCGTTTCATTTCGAACAAGATCGCCTTTCCTTCCTCGTCTATCCTTGTTCCAGGTCACTACTTCACATCTGTGATTACATACACAGTAGCAGATAGCTCGGTACTTCGTTTATTGAGAGATTCGGCTAAATCTGTTTAACCAGAA
Source organism: Mantis religiosa (assembly GCA_030765055.1). Lineage (NCBI taxonomy): Eukaryota > Metazoa > Arthropoda > Insecta > Mantodea > Mantidae > Mantis > Mantis religiosa. Next base: position 4,201,877 of record CM060952.1, read on the forward strand.
AGTTATATTAAAATAAGGTACTATTATTGTTTAATAACATTGAAATTTATTTACTTATTTGTTTGTGGACGCTGTTTAAGTGATGTAGTATTCAGTGTCCCATTCGCCGTTGGACTGGACTATGCTACGGAAGGGATTGAGCACGCAGGTTCAAACTTGGTCTATTGTATATTTTTCCCTAAGTGCGGCGGGCTAATACAGTCATGCTTGCTGGTGTTCAGGTCTTGTCTATCAACGGTATACTAAACAACATAAAGAAAGTCACTAAGTTTACCTCTTGAACCCTGTTATGTAACTACTCTATGGATAGGTGCCATTTCTCATTTCGCACGAAATTACATATTTCTTTTCATAAAAGATGCTCGATTTCTCACTTAGACAAAACACAATCGTATTAAACAGTCAACTGTCTCAGATAGTTAACTTCTTCGTTGTAACAAAACAAAACACCATCGTCACCTAGGGAAAAGATTTTGAACACATAATCCGAGTCGCCCGTCAATCAGAATTACCCGCGTTACTTTAGATGTACAGGAATATAAGTAAAGAAGTCATCCACTGCGTAGCAGCCGAAGTGGTTCCTTACCCTACCAACCCGACTGCCGGCCTCATCCCACATCTGCAAGGTAGACTTTCGCCATCATTTAACCGATATGTGGAAGAGATGTGGATTTGACTCGCTACCTCAAGTACCTAAAGATGCTCAGCGGGAACTGGTTAGTGGTTATTCATTTTTTATCCCTTGGGGTAAAAAGAGAATGTCATCAACACAGCAACCAGCTGTATAAGACATTTGGCTATCATTTGTTAGTCTTGTCAGTAAAAGCTTTAATCCTTTACCTCATACACAGTCTGTTTTCAATAGGTTGCTAGATAAGTTAATATACCCCTAAAAAAGTCTACTGTATTCCCTTGTAACTACAATAGGATAATGTTTATCTTCAAGTAGATTGAGCAATAGTGTTGGTACAAGAGTAGAGCAAGTCATGTATACAAAACATTTGACTATCACTTAAAGTCTGCTGTATTCCCTTGTAACTACAATAAGATAATGTTTATCTTGAAGTAGATAGAGCAATAAGTGTTTGTACAAGAGTAGAGAAAGTCATGTATATAAAACATTTGACTATCACTTAAAGTCTACTGTATTCCCTTGTAACTACAATAAGATAATGTTTATCTTGAAGTACATAGAGCAATAAGTGTTTGTACACAAGTAGAGAAAGTCGTGTATATAAAACATTTGACTATCACTTAAAGTCTACTGTATTCCCTTGTAACTACAATAAGATAATGTTTATCTTGAAGTAGATAGAGCAATAAGTGTTTGTACAAGAGTAGAGAAAGTCATGTATATAAAACATTTGACTATCACTTAAAGTCTGCTGTATTCCCTTGTAACTACAATAAGATAATGTTTATCTTGAAGTAGATAGAGCAATAGTGTTGGTACAAGAGTAGAGCAAGTCATGTATACAAAACATTTGACTATCACTTAAAGTCTGCTGTATTCCCTTGTAACTACAATAAGATAATGTTTATCTTGAAGTAGATAGAGCAATAAGTGTTTGTACAAGAGTAGAGAAAGTCATGTATATAAAACATTTGACTATCACTTAAAGTCTGCTGTATTCCCTTGTAACTACAATAAGATAATGTTTATCTTGAAGTAGATAGAGGAATAAGTGTTTGTACAAGGGTAGAGAAAGTCATGTATATAAAACATTTGACTATCACTTAAAGTCTACTGTATTCCCTTGTAACTACAATAAGATAATGTTTATCTTGAAGTAGATAGAGCAATAAGTGTTTGTACAAGAGTAGAGAAAGTCATGTATATAAAACATTCGCCTATCACTTAAAGTCTACTGTATTCCCTTATAACTACAATAAGATAATGTTTATCTTGAAGTAGATAGAGCAATAAGTGTTTGTACAAGAGTAGAGAAAGTCATGTATATAAAACATTTGGCTATCACTTAAAGTCTACTGTATTCCCTTGTAAGTACAATAAGATGATGTTTATCTTGAAGTACATAGAGCAATAAGTGTTAGTACAAGAGTAGAGAAAGTCATGTATATAAAACATTTGACTATCACTTAAAGTCTACTGTATTCCCTTGTAACTACAATAAGATAATGTTTATCTTGAAGTCGATAGAGCAATAAGTGTTTGTACAAGAGTAGAGAAAGTCATGTATATAAAACATTTGACAATCACTTTAAGTCTACTGTATTCCCTTGTAACTACAATAAGATAATGTTTATCTTGAAGTAGATAGAGCAATAAGTGTTTGTACAAGAGTAGAGAAAGTCATGTATATAAAACATTTGACTATCACTTAAAGTCTACTGAATTCCCTTGTAACTACAATAAGATAATGTTTATCTTGAAGTCGATAGAGCAATAAGTGTTTGTACAAGAGTAGAGAAAGTCATGTATATAAAACATTTGTCTATCACTTAAAGTCTACTGTATTCCCTTGTAACTACAATAAGATAATGTTTATCTTGAAGTAGATAGAGCAATAAGTGTTTTTACAAGAGTAGAGAAAGTCATGTATATAAAACATATGACTATCACTTAAAGTCTACTGTATTCCCTTGTAACTACAATAAGATAATGTTTATCTTGAAGTAGATAGAGCAATAAGTGTTTTTACAAGAGTAGAGAAAGTCATGTATATAAAACATTTGACTATCACTTAAAGTCTACTGTATTTCCTTGTAACTACAATAAGATAATGTTTATCTTGAAGTAGATAGAGCAATAAGTGTTTTTACAAGAGTAGAGAAAGTCATGTATATAAAACATATGACTATCACTTAAAGTCTACTGTATTTCCTTGTAACTACAATAAGATAATGTTTGTGATGGAGTAGATAGGGTAGATGAGGTATGTTTTTAGTTTTGTATGGTTGGTAGGATATAGGTCATCAGCTCCCCGGGGCAGCAGTCAGTGTTTATGTTAAACATGTCAACTGAAGCGTTTTCTCGTCGCTGAATTGAGGGACCTTCTTTCTGTGTACATATGTTTTAAAGGAGAGCCGGTATTAAAGAGGAGAAGGCAATTCTTTCACATCGTAATGAGCCACGTCAGAGAAAATAACGCGCATGGTGATGAGCCACCTGGGACATTGGAAAGAGAAATGAATCTGCTTTATAAATGACCAACCGTCAGGAAAATTTATTGTTGCGGCTAATCCTTTCTTCTGTGCACCTGGTGAACCAAACTTTTACCTCCTTTCGTGTACCGCAGGTTTGTCTCCCTGACTTATGAATTTTTATAGGTTTGGATTGATTGGGAAGGGATTCGGCACTGCGAACAGGCTTGTCTATAGTTCCTATGATCTAAGTGAGGAAGGATGAGACGAGAGAAGATAGGAGTGGCCTTAGCAAAGAGCCATGCCAGTGGAGAGGGCAGGGTCTCTATTTGGAAGCTGCTCGACAGGTCAGTACAGCTTGTGTTCCCCCTCTGTTGTCTGGAAACGGCACCACCAAGTCACCCCGGAGACCATCACCCCACTTAAGGGAATAGGTACAATAGACCATGTTTGGACCTTCATGCCAAATCTCCTCTGCAGTGTAGTTCAGAATGAATTAAGCTGAACGTTCACCTTGATCTGACGTACCTCATACAGGCATTTCTTAAAATAAGCCGGTTCAACAATTTCTGTGACTTCATTTAGTTCACACTTCACTTCAGATGAACTAGTTCAGGTTTCAATATGGCTTCCCTTAGTTCACACTTCCGCTGCAACGATGCGAAGTAGTTCTATACTAAATCTGACTTAATTTAGTTCACTCTGTCGATCTGGTTGCAATTTGACTGTGACTACGCTCACAACATTGGCACTTCAATAAGCGATGCAGTTCATTTTTTTATTTTACTCCTATTTGTTCGCAACGTAACTTTCTAGCTCTCTCTTCAAGATAGTAAAGTTTGTGCAAGCTAGTTTCTCGCCCTCTCTGTTAGCAACTGTCGTCCAGTACGGACATATGTAACCGGCGCCTCCACCAATTTGTAAGGTTCTAACCAAAGATGGTTATGGATAATTAGCACATGGCCAGATCGTTCACGGGGAGATAGCTCATTAGATAGGATTCACCTGCTTTGTGAGGAGGTGGGGCTTTCTATACGGTGTAATTAAATAACAACATGCGAAAAACTACAATTCTAGACCAGAGAAGGTTTACTATAGGTATAAAGAAAGATACATAGCTGGCAGCACCGCCGTTACCTGAGCCTCACACGCTGCTTGTGGCTAAGACTTCGAACTAACAGTTTTTGCACTGGGGACTCCAACTTTATAATCAGTTATTTTGTTCTAAAACTACGAATAGAACAATAAACTTTTTTTTAAAAAAAAGAACAAAAAAAAGATCTTTGTGAAAAATATAATGTTAAGTTTTGTTTTCTGCTAAGATCATTGTACTCATTGATCTTCGATGAAGCGCGGGGGAGATGTCACAAGTGACTGTTTAATTTACATGATACGTTATGACTTTGTTTTGACTAGTTATGTGTGTGACGTCATGTCAGGTGACCTCACCTCCCTCTTCATGACAGTAAAGTTTGTGCAAGCTAGTTTCTCACCCTCTCTGTTAGCAACTGTCGTCCAGAACGGACGTGTGTACCCGCAGCGTGTGAGGGGCAAGTAACTGGAGGTGCGGCCAACTATGACTCTTTCTTTATACCTATAGTAAACCTTTTCTTGTTTAGAAATGTAGTTTTTGCTATGTTGTTATTTAATTACACCTGATATTAAGCCCCCACCTCCTCGCAAAGCATGTGACTCCTACCTAATGAGCCATCGCCCCGTGTTAGGTCTGACCATGTGCTAGTTATCCATTACCATCTTTGGTTAGATCGTTATAATGTCATCCTGCCATGCACCGCCGATACTCCCGCCGATTCTTCTACCCTCAGAGAACCTACCAGATGAGAGATACATGAAATGATAATGGAGATGAAATGGAAGGAGAGGAAATTCGGGGGATGTAATTAACCTAACCAGCACCCTACCAGTCTATTGGTAGGACGGTCTCCGGTCTCTGAACTCGGTCTGTTGGGCCATTTCAGAACTACAGTATGGTGGGATGCCCGGGAGTTTTTAACTGGTTCATTGGGACTCTGTGCTCTTCACTTCGTGGCTCCTTGGGACGGCCGCGTTCTGTCTCCTCTCACCTCATCGTTCCTCCAGGGGATACCCCAGTTAAGGGCATAGATACAATAGACGTTTGGATCTGCATGCCGAATCTCCTCTATAGTATAGTCCAGAATGAATTTTGTTTAACGTTCACTCTGATCTCACTTACCTCATTCTGGTATTTCCTAAAATAGTCCAGTTCAACTCTTGCTGTGATTTCTTTAGTTCACACTTCACTTCAAATGAACTAGTTCAATCTTCACTATGACTTCAGTTAGTTCACACTCTCGCTTGAATAACGAGAAGTAGTTCATTGTTAAATCTGACATCATTTAGTTCCGGCTATCTCTTCTCCATTATGATCTGGCTGAAATTTAACTATGACTACTCTCACAACACATTGGCAGTTAAATGATGCGATCCGCTTCAATTTTCCCTGTTACTCCCATGCATGGCAGGATGATGTACTGCTGGTAAATACTTCCTCTACCAGTAGGACGGTCTTCGGTCTCTGAATTCGCTCTGGTGGCGCCGTTTCTGGACCGCAGTACGGTTGGATGCCGGGGAGTCTTTAATTGGTCCATTGGAACTCCATTCACTTCGTGGCTCCTTGGGACGGCCGCGTTCTATCTCCTCTCACCTCATACTTCCTCCTGGGGATACCCCAGTTAAGGGCATAAGTACAATAGACGTTTGGATCTCCATTCCGAATCACCTCTATAGTACAGTCCAGAATAAATTTAGTTCAAGCTTCACTGTAATCTCACATACCTCATACTGGCATTTCCTAAAATAGTCCAGTTCAACTCCTTCTGTGACTTCTTTAGTTCACACTTCTCTTCAAATGAACTAGTTCAGGTTTCAATATGATTTCCCTTAGTTCAAACGCCCGCTTCAATGATGCGAAGCAGTTCAATATTAAATCTGACTTCATTTAGTTCACTCAGTCTCTTTTCCAACATGATCTGGGTGAGATTTGACTATGACCACAGTCACAACACCGTGGCACTTCAATAAGCGATCCAGTTCAATTTTCCCTGTTACTCTTATTTGTTCGCGATGTAGTTTTCTTAACTCAGTCGAGCACAAGATTTCCCTAATCTCCCGCGATAGTACGAGGTGTGTCGTAAAATAAGGTCTCCAATTTTATTTAATAGAGAAAACATGTTTATTGTCAATGAATATTACATTGATGGAAAGGCGGAACTTAAAGCTATTTTTCAACGTAATCATCATTGCGATCGATGTACTTTTGAATGCGCTGAGGCAGTTTTTGTATACCCTTGTCATAGCACTCCCGTCAAGTTGTGCAGGTAGCGCTCAACTGGAAATGTGTTCCACTCAGGTGTGACTTCAACTCAAGAAACAGAAGATAATCACTAGGTGCTAAGTCTGAACTGTCCCATCCGAATTGGGCCAGGAAATCAACCGCTGCATGTGCAACATCAGGACGAGCGTTGTCGAGATGAAAAATCACTCCCTTTGTCAGTATTGCCCTCCTTCGATTTTGAGCGGCACGTCGCAAGTTTGTTTAAGTCTCACAGTAGTTAGCGGCGTTTATTGTTTTGCCGGTAGGCACAAACTCGCAGAACAATACACCTTTTCTGTCCCAGAACACACTGGCCATCACTTTGCCGGCAGAAAATGTCTGTTTGAACCTTCACGGCTTCGGCGAATTCGAATACCGCCACTGACGAGAACGTTCTTTAGTTTCTGGTGTTGTGTAGTGCACCCAGGTTTCATCGCCAGTGACAATTGAATCCAACAATTTCTCGCCCTGTTCTGCGTAGCGCTCCCGGAGTCGGTGGACCGCTGTTTATGGTCTTCGGTGAGCATTTTGGGGATCCACCTCGCACACACCTTGCGGTCAAAATCTTGTCAATCGTAGTCTTACTGACTTCAGAGATAAGTTCGCACAGCTCGTCAACTGTCACACGCCGATCTTTAAGCATTTCTTGCTCCACTTTTGCAATTGTTTCGACTGAAACCGAAGGCCGACCAGAACGCTGTTCGTCATGGACGTCTGTACGTCCGTCTTTGAACTCCCTGATCTACTTTTGCACGTTTTTGAAGTCCATACAGTGTGGCCCATAGACTTCGCATAACTGACGATGAATCTCAGTTGGAGTAGGTGCCCCTGGCACTCAAAAAAACGGATCACTGCAGGCAACTCGCACTTTGTGGTGGAAATGATAGGAAGCTCCATCGCAAACGGCTGCCCAGCCAAGACTAATGGTTACAACGGGTTCATTGTTGTGGGGATTTGAAGGGGTGAAACCAAGATACACGCCAGTGTTATCGTATCTCGCGTAATAGCGTCCCTCACGTCTCCAGCGCCTTGGAGACATTATTTTATGTACAAGCCTCGTAGCTGTGTTAGACGCGCGCTCAATTACTTATCGACTCGTGATAGAGTTCGTTTATATGGTAAACAGAGAAATTTCTGGAATGTTCCAGGAGGTCGGGGATCGAAGAGAAGAGAAACTTCCAGAACTTAGCGATATCACTTTTGGACAAGAGCGCTACCTCGAGTACTTATCTCTACAACAGTTAGCTGCTGCGATGACCACAGTAGGATATGTAGGACTTGAAGAACACCCTTCAGGCTGATATTATCAGTTACCAACATTTGGGAGGTTGGTTTAGTTGCTCATTTGTCATGTTCCCTGAAACAACTGCCTGTCTGTCTCTCTGTGTGTAGATGTCTCTGTGGTCGCTCGTCTTCTCCCCGGGGAGTGGTGGCACACAATAGATTCGAGCGAAGTGTCCCACATCAATTGGCGCCAACTGCGTACTCTTACTTCAGTCGCGTTTGCAATGCACGCCTTTTAGTTAAACTGTTCGGAAACCTATGCTACTTCTAAATATGATATCGTTCATGTACTCAAGCAATATCTCTTTAATTTTATACTCTTTTTCAGAGTAACTATTTTGAAATAACATAAAAAATTCCTGAACTCTGTTATATACCAAGTTTTGCACAAATAACGTCATAATTTTACAAACACTTGAATACCGACCCTTCGCTTTGTGTTACCCATCAACACCTACATGACGTTTTTACACAAATGCTTTACTCTTAAATTAAGCGGACGAAATCTTGTATTTGCGGTGACGTAATAGTTCTCTTACTTACTATATGACGTGTACATTGTAGCAGGATTCCCCCGTTGTTGTAGGTTTTGATGCCTCAAAGTTGCGGTAACATATATAGCAAGATTCGTGCTGGAATCTCGTTTCTCGTCGTTGGTCTTACTTCGTCGATCTTACCTTCATCCAAAATATTATGATTTGATGAAGAAGATGTTCAAGAAAATCCTTAATTCTGCCTCGGCTAGCTTTTAATATTCTTTTGTTATATTCTTACTTACGAGCAATGAAAACTCTAAGTTATAAGGTTGGTAACGAGTGAACAAATCATTAAGATTTTTAATTTGAATTTCTATAAGAAAGCATTCTTCTCTTTATTTCTTTTAACACCAAATCTTCTCAAAAAAGTTTATACTGTGATCTGAATCAATCTAATATTTCAAATTGAACCAACACTTAAATATTTTCGAGAAATTTAAAAAGTGTCCGATCTGTTCGGTGTTTCAGAGAGAAAGAGGAATTTTCTTTTGTTTTCTACAAGATTATCTAATCCTTCGTTACTATCGCTACCCATATATTACTTTTATATGATTGGTCGATTTACTACTACGTCATTACATTACGTAATTCAATTATTACTAAGGCCAATCAAAAAATTACATATATTTTTACACAATTTGGTTTGCTTTTCTTTTATAAATTTATACATTTTTCAAACTCTTTTTAAATATAAATCAAAACAACTGTTAGAACATTTATGTGCAATGTATTTTGTACCCTTATCATATAAGCAAACACTGAATAAGAAAGCTTCGGCGATGTTTCTCCATCTTTTCTGTGATGGGTAAACTTCATGAACAAGGCAAGAAAATAAAAATTAAATAAATAAAACCGTAGTTCTCGACATACAAGAACATACTTCAGTCCTTCTGTCTGTAGTTATCTATTTCTATATCTATATCCTTTGTTAACTTTTGAACTTTTGCACAAAGGTAAGCGCGGTCGGCTGAGATTAGTTTTACAAAATCTGCTCTCTAGGTGACGATAGTGTATTGTTCTGTTTGAACGAAGAAGTTAAATACCTGAAACAGTTGACTGTGAAATACGATTGTGTTTTGTCAGTCTAAGTGACAAATCGAGCTTCTCGTACGGAAACGAGGTATGTCATTGCACCATTTCTGGCATTTTGTTACTTTTTAACTTAGTTTAAGATAGATTTATAACGAATGTGCATTGAAATTGCTCTAGAAACTTCTACAGTACGAAAATACAGACTTTCTTACATTCATAATCCTCATTGTTGTTATGACAGTGCTGCCAACGGGCAAAAATGAATACCGCTACAACAGTGGGCGCAGCGGATTAAGGTAAGACGAGGAATTCAAGTCCTGCAACGTTAAATCATTTCAGGCGATGAATGAAATGCGTAAAATGTTGCTCAAATGCGCCCAGAAAAATGGAGAGTGTTACCACGAAGTCTGTATGGACGCTGTAGGAAACGAGCAATTCATATGTATGTGAGATACATAAAGATATGAATATACTAGTGTAGAAATATGTTATTTTGTTCTCATGATTACATTATGTACTCAAATTGAATGTTCCACTCCGATTCGTCCGTTATGACAATCCTATTGCGGGCGATTAGCATTTGTTTCCGCTCGGAATAAAAATGAAAACGGAAGCAATCATAAAATTCTTAATCAAAAAACGAAGCATTTTACATAATCTAGAATGTCCGGGCTTCAATATAAGGTAAAACCTTTCATATTTACGCGACAAACAGGACTTTTATGAAAGAGTTTCAAAATATTGACCCTATTCACCCCCGCTTACTTTAGTTATAACTTTCTGAAACGGGACATGATAATTCATTTGTGCTTTTCTATTTACTACTTGAAATAAGCACGGGAAGTATTATATTCCTCATAAATTCGATTCCCATATTTCGGTGGAAGTACCGTTTCGATGTCCCTTAAATTAAAAAAAAAAAAAAATATTTTTCACAAAAACTGTGTATGTGTATGAAGTGACAGCGAACATTGGAAATGGAATTCATGGGTAAAGCGAGGGAACAGATGGACTACTTGAGTGAACTTTGGATTTAGTTCACGAAACGAGTGAACTTTGGAACTGCTTTACATTAGTGAAGCGAGTGAACTTGGGAACTAGTTCAAAAAGTATAGTGGCGGTGGACGTATGTACCAGTTTAAATCCATGATGTGAGTGAACGGTAGATCTATTTAACATTAGTAAAGCGCGTTCCTCACGCTCAAGAGGTTCTGGGTTCGAATCTTGGTCAATGAGTTAATTGGAAAAGGTTTTCTACTGGTTTTCTCTTATCCAGAACAATGAATGTTTGTTAATTCTAAGCTCCATTGAATATGTATGCTTTTAACATCATTTCATTCATTATTCGATATACTTAACGTTGAAGGACGTAAATTAGGGAAAAAAAGTTGTACCTAGTTAGTATATCTGAAGTGGTATAGACATTTGGACTACTTCACATTTGAACTAGTTCACGTCACTGAAGCGACAGCTTAAGAAAGGTGAAGTAGCTGAAGGCTGAACTAGATTGTTAAAGTAACAGTACTGAATAGAAGCTGTACACGAGATCACAAATCATTCATCAATGCAAGTACTGGAGGGAGTTTTGCTTAACAAATTGGTAGGACTGTTTGTGTACTGAAGCCATGTGGTGTTTTTCCTCCGCAAATATATGTATGTTTGTTTTATCCATATTTACTTTAAACAGATGTTTCTGTGAACGAAATTTGTCCGTATAAACGATGCTTTTTCACAAAATGTTGAAGAAGCTTAATGAACTTTTAAGATATTAAAAACAATAAAAGCTTGGTATAATTATTGAAACACCGGCACTGTAAAAGACACACCATTACGCTATGCTTTTGTTACGGGAAAGTAGGTCTTTTACTGTTTGACATGAATAATTTGCGCGAAGAGTCTATTTGTCTTCACCAGAGTCAATATAAAAGGTAAAGTAGAAGAATGAAGCTAAAATTTGAGAGACAAAAGAGGAACGTCTACTCTAATATAATGTCAAAGACATCTGACTATCGAGTAGTCCGATGTTCAATTTTTCTTTAGTTATCTTGTTTTGTCTTCTTTGCGTTGTACTCAATGGCTTCTCTTTTAAAAAGGCCTTCAATTTGATATGTTTAGTAATATCCATTCCCTCTTTAATCAACAATGTACATTGAATACTTGGACCACAGGCTAGATGATTTTAGTAAGTGTGACTTCTCTGAAATTTGTGTTAAAATCACTTCCTTGCAAATACTCGTAATACTTTTCGAACTGCATATTTTCATAAAACAAATATTCTTTGTCATAAATTGCTAATTAGCAACCTAAAATTAGCTTCTTCTCGAATTTCTTCAGTTATAAAACTTTCCTCACCTTAAATACAGTTTATCATTTGTTATTTTTGCATCACCATAGTTACGATTTCTTGCTATTTCACAATCATCTTTAATCTAGTAAAACATCAATTCTATTTCTTTTGTAAAATAAGGAACTCAAGTCCATATTTTCTTATGTAAGTCAAAAAATTAAGAATGTGACTACTGAGATTTGATGTATGATCTGAAGCTTTTTGTTGTCAAATCGGTGACCACGAAACCGATTCTTCATTTCCGGGGACAAGAAAAAGTCACTTGGTACGAGATCGGGCGAATAAGGCGGACGCTGTAAGATCTCAAAGCGACATTCCGTTGTTTTGTCAACTGCAACTTGAGATGAATGAGCTGGTACATTGTCAGACAGAAGACGAACAACTTTGGAGAGCATACCACGTCGTTTCTTAGTCAGAGCTGCTCGTAACTTGTCCAGAAGGTTGCAGTAGTATCTGTCAGTGATGGTTTGACCCTTGGCAAGATAATCCGTAAGGATGACACCACGTGAGTCTCAGAAAACTGAAAGCATGACCTTCCCAGCTGACTTTTGTACCTTTGTCTTTTTGGGAGGGAGGAATCAGCGTGTTTCCTATTCCATGCTTATGGTTTTTGTCTCTGGATCATACTCATAGATCCAGGATTCATCCATGGCTACCAGACAATCAAAACAATCGTCTTCATCCTGTTCCAACAGCATCAACATCTGTCTTGAAAGGTCACGACGTGCTAGCTCTAGGAAAGGGGTTACCAAACGTGGAACCCATCGTACAGACACCTTAGACATGTGCAGTTCGTCCACACAGTACCATAACTAAGATGTGTCTCATTCATGATCATTTGGATCGTTGCTCGTCTGTCTTCCAGTATTAAACACTCCACTTTCTTCATTGTGACAGCTGACGGTCTACCAGCTCTTGGCTCATTTGTCAGGGACATGTGACCAGTTTGAAAATTGCTTTTCCACCTCACAATAGTGTCATACGATGGGCAATCATTTCCTTAAACAGCCGTCATCTCATCATTGATATCCCGGGCAGTTTTGTCCTTCAAATGCAGGAACTTGATCACACTACGAGCCTCAATTTTCTCCATCTTACACCTCAGTCACTTCTGGCACTCACTGCAAGAAACAAAAGAACTCAAGTCACCGAAGCTATCAACATAATGTCTAGAGGGATCAATGATGACACTGGAAAGTTTTCATCACTCTAGCATCAAAACTACCGGGTGACAGTTAAAAATTTACGACACCATCTCGTACTCGCATTAGTGAACAAAAGACTGTTTTCAGTAAATTAAATGCCAGGTCAGGAGATGGCGTGAGTATAGAAATTTAATTGGGTCAAAGAAGGTAACTACTTAACTTGATGATCAAGCTGTGCTTCTTAAACCGGCCTTAACCCAGATCTGGCTGAAATTAGTTCCACCTTAAGTTCTCCTTCAATTCCTACGTATTGTGTTTTTTTTTTCTAAAGTTAGTTTTACTTATTTTGACAGATTTTACTGCGCAACATATAGTTACCTATAAATAAAACAGCAAATGTCAAATTCACGAGTCAGTCATAGAATTTAATGTCATTTTGGCACGTTGGTCATAGTAGCTCAATGGTTTAGATTGGCTCGACGGAGACCAGAAGATCCGTGGTTCAAATCCCGGCTATGGCATTGAATTCTTCAGTCTGGTTCTACCCTTTCGTAGTGCGTCCTACACTAGGCTAATGTAATCTCCCACTTGTGTATTATATTCTCCCAAAGTTACATGTGTGTCCTATTACTGGTCCCGTAGGGGAGGGCAGCCGTCCTCTTCAGCTGCCATGGTGCGGGCGCTGCGGACCCTTAGCACTCGTGGTACCTCTGACGTTACTAAAAGAACCTTGGGTCGAAAATTCGAGGCCCTCCCTGATTGGGAGTTCGGATTGGGTTGGACTCTGGGACAGTAATTCGTTGTTAGTTTCTTTCCATATTAATCATCCACACGTTCGGACGCAATTTGGTACGGGATTTTTATATTTGAGATGGGATGCACGTTGACTTTTCGAAGATCCTCGTCGAGAAGCCAGAAATAACAAATTCGTTGTATTTTGATTTGTTTCTTGATGATTGTACTTGGTTAACTAAGAGTCATGAGATTCTTGGTTTCAAGGCGTGGTTCGGAATAAAGTTTCGGAGAAGTCAAATTTTGTAACTATTTAATTGTATTACATTTTACTTGAACTTCCTTTCCCAGTCTCTTCCAACATATCGATAAATTCTTACTTTGTTATATTTAAACATATTCAAACTATTACTTAAATGTTCTTGATCTTGCACCACCATTCTTCACACTCACCATTACAAAACATCTCTTTATACCAAGATTATTGATTTTTCGTAACTATCGTTACTCCTCTCTTAATTTTGTGATTGGCCGATTTAATTCCACGTCACAACACCACGTCACACAACCATTACCACGGCCAGTCACAAAGTTACATATATTTTCACCTATTTAAATCACTAAATAGATTTACATAATCATTTTTTTTATAAATGGGAGGGGAGGGGAGGTCCGAAGCTACAGGGTTCACCATACGGTGCGTCTGTACCGCATACAATTATAGTTACCATAGTGCATGAAAGGAATTGTATATATGTTGTAAGAAATTGTATATTATATTGTTACCATAGTGCATAGTCATAGTGCATGAAAGGAATTGTATATATGTTGTAAGGAATTGTATATTATATTGTAAGGAGTTGTATATTATACTGTAAATAATTGTATATCATACTGTAAAGAATTGTATATTATATTGACAGCGCTGCCACCGGGCCATGCTCTAAGCAGTGAAATAAAGTATCTATCTAACTTTTCATACCTCCTCCAAACAAAACCCAAAACTACTGTTACAACTCGAGGGGGCAGTGGTTCCCGATACCAGTGGGAGATCGGGTAAGTCTCCGGACGGGGTTGAGGGAAGCCATTAATATTACCGCGTACTACCCAGCATAGCTAGTAGTGAATTATGTAACAAACAGTTACATTACTGTACCATTATGTAACAAACAAGATAATCCTGAACATGTAGTATTTGAATGTGGAAGATATGCAATTCACCAACAAGAAGAGAGGCATGCGCTAGCAGGATATATCGTAAATGACATAATTCTAGATCCACAATTAGTAAATAAATTACAAGTTTTGACTAACTTTGTAAGTAAGAAAGCATGGGAGGTAAAAATATTCAAAGGAGAAAGAGTTTACAATAGGCGAAGAATAGTACAAGATCCAAGAAGGAGTTCTAGAATACAAAATAGGATAAGACGGGAAGAGTTATTGAATAATCTAACAATGGAGGGAATTCAAGAAGAAGAAATAGATCAACAAGAAGAAGAAGCATTAGAAGAGGTACAATTAGAAATTGATAATCCTAATCAAGTCAATAGAAGAAGATTCTTTGTAACCTCAACAGGAAGACAGGAATGGGCAGAGAGAAGAACATTCAGATCTAGGAGAAGAGAGGGAGAGACATTTGCGGAATATAGAAGTAGATTACAAGAGGAAAGAGAAGAGTAGAGAGAGTAATAAGAAGAGAAGTATCAGCGTGAGTTCAAAATAGAGTTGACTGCATGGGCGGCGGAGGGAGAGAGTGATGGCGGAGGCCACAGTGGATAACAGCATTAGTAGATTTAGATGTAGATTTAGAAAATAAGGATTTTGTAATTTTTATAGTTGTTTTCCCTGCTTTTTTGTGTTTATTTCTGTTATTTTATTTCATTTTATTTTTGTAGATTAGTATTCTGAGAGATTTGTATAATTATAACAATTGTAAGGATTTTATGGAAAAATAAAGAGAAAATTTGGATATATGCCCCGGTATAGTTGTCTAGGTGCCGGGGTAGAATATTCAGATTTTATTTATTTATTTATTTATTTATTTATTTATTTATTTATTTATTTATTTATTTATTTATTTATTTATTTATTTATTTATTTATTTATTTATTTATTTATTTATTTATTTATTTATTTATTTATTTATTTATTTATTTATTTATTTATTTACTTATTTATTTATTTATTTATTTATTTATAGCTAGTAGTAGGTGTGTTAGATCACCAGGCGGCTCTACCGAGATCATATCGGTGGCCATCCCACTTTGGTGTCGGCGCGCCTAAGTGGCGTATACACTTCCATCCCGTCTTGAGTTCACAGGACCAGATGAGGGGGTTGTTAGTCTCTAGGTCTTGCCCTATGGAAAGCCCCAACGAGGTACCGGGCGCCCTTTCGGGACAGCTTAGTAACTCCCTGGTCGAAGGAGTCTCGGGTCCTTGGTCCTACGAGTGCAGGAGTAATGGGAGTCGATCCACTGCCATTAACTTAACATAACTGTTTTCAGTAAATTAAATGCCATGTCAGGTGATGGCGTGAGTATAAAAGGTTAATTGGGTCAAGGAAATCGTCCTTTCACATGGCTAGCTTCCCGAGAACACCTTGAGCACCACAGAGAAAATGTGTGAATGAAATTTGGGTATGTACTCTATACATTATTTAGGACGTAAGATTATATAGACACATCTGATTTTAATTACACAATCTTCATTTGTTTTGTTCGAAGAAAGTAGTGTTTGTACAAGAGTAGAGAAAGTGATGTAATTGTTTTTGTTACTTGGGGTTGAGTTTTTAATTGAATTCAGATCACCTAGTAAAGTTAATTGTATCTGAATCTGGTCACGCAGTGAGAGGAAGGTACAGAAAGAGTTGAGACGTAATTACTGTACCATTAGATTTGTCAGTTGTGAAAATTTGTCTTGTTCCTTAACAAGGGAGAAGAAGAACACAAAGGAAAGCTGCAGACTAAGGAAGTTAATTGCATAAAGATGATGATGGTGGTTATTACAGCAAGACGGCTCCAGAAAGACAGAAAAAAATATGACTCTTAGACTCTTAGGGCATGAATTGCCATGAATTGTCCTATTACTGGTTCAGAAATTATGGTCTATTGAAATGGTTCAGGTTTATATGGATCACACTGTATTGTCGCGAACCCGTTATCTACGATAGCGCAGCTTGTATACACAAAGAGCCGGCAAATAAAGATAGCTGAGATAAAAGACTTACCGACACAGATAAGTGAGGTAAAGGAAATTTCTAGTTACTTCTTGATTGACAGAGATTATTCGGTTTCTGGTTAGTTGTAGAACAGTGTAGAAGTTATCAATGGAGGTAGATATAAGAGATTGTGACACGCCAGAGTCAGTCGTAAACAGAGAGAAGTAAACAGCTGTGAAGTGTTGTAACGAGAGCTGATGTAATCAGAACGCTGTTCGGTCATCGATCTTTTTAGACTGTGTGTATGTCTCGTAATGCTGTAACGTGAGAATTGATCACAGTGTATTTGGAACATCTGCAACTCGGACTTTTAATTCTACGAACCCACAAGTCACACTATCTATTGTTGTTAGGATATTTCTTAATGATGAGAGAGATGGACGCTGCCGAAACGTCGATTTCTAAACGTCTTTTCAATTGGCACGTTTCCCGAGAAGTTCTCGGACATATTTCTGGACTGTTTGGAGATATGATCTAGATATGGCACAGAACAAAGAATCTGTAGGAGTCGAAGATGGAACAGAATGTACCGACCAACTCCCCCGGGGAAGGGGGTTCAACAGACGTGACTACAACCCTCGACCACGTCTGTTGGGATTAACAGCAAAAGTTCGTCTGTTCGCCAGCAGGGTTTGGCAAAGCTAGTGTGTTACAGGTTCCCTGTTAATAGACAAGATTACACCTTTACTTGACTGCACGTTACTCATCTGTTACTCTCATATAGCCTCCTCTAATACACAGAGTTACATGTTTACATATAAGACAGTGATTACTAACACAGGCTCCTCTTTGGGCCGCTTTCAGTATCATTTATTTGAGTACCATTTCACTCATCGTACGATATCACTTAACGTTGGAGGTTTTCTCTTATCCTGAAAGATGAATGTCTGGTAACTCTAAGCTCTATGTACCCTGTACTCATTTGAACATCATTTCATTCATCGTCCGATATGACTTAACGTTGGAGGTTTTCTCTTATCCTGAAAGATGAATGTCTGGTAACTCTAAGCTCTATGTACCCTGTACTCATTTGAACATCATTTTATTCATCGTCCGATATGACTTAACGTTGGAGGTTTTCTCTTATCCTGAAAGATGAATGTCTGGTAACTCTAAGCTCTATGTACCCTGTACTCATTTGAACATCATTTCATTCATCGTCCGATATGACTTAACGTTGGAGGTTTTCTCTTATCCTGAAAGATGAATGTCTGGTAACTCTAAGCTCTATGTACCCTGTACTCATTAGAACATCATTTCATTCATCGTCCGATATGACTTAACGTTGAAGGTTTTCTCTTATCCTGAAAGATAAATGTCTGGTAACTCTAAGCTCTATGTACCCTGTACTCATTTGAACATCATTTCATTCATCGTCCGATATGACTTAACGTTGAAGGTTTTCTCTTATCCTGAAAGATAAATGTCTGGCAACTCTAAGCTCTATGTACCCTTGTAACCGCAGTATCAGACAGCGATTAGGAGGCGGCGAATGAATTGAAATCACGAGAATTAAAAAAGAAGATAAATTAATAAAAATGCTTTGCTAAACTAATATAAAATATTGTCATATTAATATGAAATTAGAATGAAATTAGAGTAATGATTAAAATAGCGGTTTAATTAAGAATAAGATGGGAAGAATATAATTTAAGACAACTAACATGCTAGAATCCATGTAAGGGAGAGAAAATATTTCTGTAAAATCTGAACACAAGTCGGGGAGACAGGAAGAGGTGACCGTTAGCCTCTTTGTTTAAGGAAAGGTTCAATGTCTGAGAACTATAAGCAAAAATGTGTAGGAACAATAAGGTTTTCTAGATGCGGTCAAGCGTAAGACCTAAAAGGATTTACTTTGCTGAGGCGATAACGATGTATACCGTTACAAAGAGCCCAGGGTAGGCGTGATCCAACTCACGGTGGGATGTAACGACAATGAGTTCGATGAGTTTTGCTAACCAATAAAGAAAAATTGAAATAAAATGAGAAACCAATAATAATGTAAGATTTGAGAAATGGGAGAAGGGTGAGTTATTTTGGTCATGTGATAAGAGTTAGGGTGGGGATCAGAATAAAGTACGAACTGAATCGCAGAGTAGACGAAAAATCACTTCAACAGTCATACTACGAGGGGAAGGATGTGTTAGTGCGCGTGAAGAAGAAGTAGCAAAGATTTCTAAGTCCGAAATGTAGGGAAGTCAAGAATAACGCAACCAGCGTAAGAGAGGCAGCAGAAGAATTTTATAATAGCAAAGTATTCGTCGTATAAAGAAGTAAGAGAATTCTGTTAGGAAGTTTAGTAACAGGTGGTCACCGCTACAAATCAATCTGAATCAACGAACTTAGTGAGAATTGAATTAAATCATTTTTGCAACGAACCAGTGTATTATTGAGACAACTGAGCAGCCAACAAACAACAAATCCATTTCCTACAACCATTCACCTGAGGATAAGAGATCTCATAGCTCCAATTAGAACCCAAATCAAAAGTAAACACCAACCAATTTGAAATCTGACATGCGGGTATGCCGCATAATGGCGCCGACACGTTGGGGCTTCGAATTGTAGGAAATGGGTGAAATGTAACGACGACAACGGCGAGGAGAAGTGAGAAGAACGATGACGAAGGACGACTACGAGGAGAAGTGAGAAGACCGATGACGACAACTACGATGAGGACAGCAGAGACTACGAAGAAGACGGCAAAAACAACTACATAGAATTTTCCCCCAACCAAGAGAGAAGTTCAAGTTCTCTCGACATCAACTGAGCCTACTAGACGACGAGCAGCACGACAAAAATTGGTAAAGACATCACATAAACACCACAGCCGTACAACAGAACTGTGAGTTACACATACTCAATTTATATTTCTTGTAAATGTAATATCATTCATTGAGATCAACATCTATGTAATGTCTTAGTAATAAGTATTTTGGAAGGGAAATTAGAAAATTTAAAGGGGAAGTTCAATGCTTTTGAGAAATAAGAAGATCGTACAGAATAAATTTAAAATGGAAAATTCTGGGGAACAAATAGTTATGGAGACAGAGAAAGAGTTAGAAGTTGTTAATGAAGAGACAATGGAAAGCAGTGTTATAGGATCAGTAGATGAGGGTGTAAATGGTGTAAGTAGCTTAAATGTAAATAGGAGAAGTGACAATCCTGGGGTAATGGAAAATCTACAAGAGATGCTCCAGAAACTCATGGCGCAAATGACTATTCAGGGTCAATCACTAGAAGCTAAATTCGTAGAACAGAACCAATCACTAGAGGCTAAATTAAACCAAACACTAGAAGCTAAATTAGTAGAACAGAGTCAATCACTAGAGGCTAAATTACTAGATCAGAGCAGGGCTATGGACAAAAAATTAAGTCAAATTACAAGCCAAGGGAAAGAAACAGAAACTAGAATCACTGTCAGAATTCAAGGAATAACAGGGGAAATCCAGTCTGTAAAAGAGGCCCTGCAGCGAGAAGTAGGTACTATAAGAAGTGACCTAGAAGCTACCAAATCTCTCGTTGCAGGAGTAGAAAATAGAATAGGGGAGGAAATTAATAAGGAGAGAGTAAGATTAGATGAACTGACCACGACACAGGTAACTTTTGTACAAGAGATAAATGACCGGTTTGACACTGTAAACAATAGTATAGCAGCTGACATGGAGAAGTTAAAAGAAAAGGTAGCACGTGTAACAAATATTCAATCAGAAAATACACAAATGTTGAGGGAAACAGTAAGCGAGATATCTCAAATCAGAGATACTGTAACTGGCTTACAGCTGGGACAGCAAGGGCAGGTACCTGAGAGTTCCAATTGTTCTATACATACACACAATGGAGAGAGGCAGAACGAACAGGTTAGCGCCCCTTCTGTTTCTCCTCAAAACAGCAATAATAGCGAAGTAAATATGCAAAACGTAAATATGTATCCACCAGTGCACATGAATTTTCTAAGCGAATTGCCCCTTCCGAAATTTAATTGTCGCAATGACAACGCAGTACAATTTTTGGCCGACTTAGTAAAGTATTTTGTCATCAGAGGTGTACCCGAGCAATATAAGATGATAATAGTTCAAAGGGCGTTACAATCTGCCGAACTTAATTGGCTACGAGTAACTGTGGGAGAAGGATGCAGCTACGAGTTGTTCAAAACAGCTTTCCTAGAAAAGTATTGGAACGCCAATGTCCAATACCAAGTAAGGAATCAGATAACAAATGGCCGATACCAAGGTAATAATGGAGAGTCTATTACTGATTATTTCCTGAGATATTCGCAAATGAGTAAATATCTACAACCTCCATTACAGGAAGCCGAACTGATTTCTCTTCTCACGCCCCACCTTCCTGAGAACATTAGAAATCACATGGTGGTAGCAAGACCTCAGACATTGAGAGAGGCAATTACATTATTAACAGCTTTACAAAGCGTTGGGACGCAAAATTCACAAAATAGACATGAGAATCGAATGCCAGTGAGAAATCCACACAGACCGTGGAATAATAATAATCATGACGGGGAAAGGGCACACAATCCCCGAAATTTTAACACAAACCATATGGCTACTCGTCAAAGATACGATGCCCACGTCCCGAGGGAATTCCCTAACAACAATAGAGGGAGACAGGGACCACCAAATTCAAATTCGTATAATTTCCCTATAAGATATGTACATGTAACTAGGAATGGAAATAGGGGTCAACCCCCATTTCTTCGAAGAGGGAATGCAAGACCGACGTTCCGACTACCAGAAGCTAATAGACAGTATCAACCACGTGACGCTGGTAGAGAGAACAATACAGACAGACCTGAAGTAAGACAGAGGAATCAACTTCTCTCAAGAGAATGGGTGCGTTCTCCTCCACCCACACCGAGGGACGCGGCGCCCGAGGTAGATGAAAGGCCAGATACGACACAGCAGACGGGAAACGACTCCAGGGTGCGATAGAAGACGTCCCGCATTGGACCCGGATGAACACGCTAGTTCTTAATTTGAACAGGGACACAGCTCTGAGTAGGGTGGTACAGAATAAAACAGAAACAGAAATAGAAAACGGTACTCAAATAAACAATCACTTAACAGAATTGCAAGAAGTGAGAGATGCTCCACGTATTGCTGCAATAATAAACAAAGAAAAATGGCACATTACCATAGATTCAGGATCCTCAGTTTCAGCTATAAGTCAAGCATTCTTTTATCACTTAAAAAACAATGGAATGAAATTGCAAACATTGCCCGTGAAAAGTGCATATTGTACTCTGGCGGTAGGTCGCGCCAAACAAAAGATTAATACACAAATGCTTTTGAAAGTCACCATTGGGGAGGATACAATAGAATTTGTATGTTTTGTTATTAATAGGCTATCTGTAGACATTATTATGGGTAATGACGTGTTGTATGCGCTTCAAGCTAAGTTGAATTATCAAATGGAAGCCTTGGAAATCAAAATTAAAGACGTCATAGTTAAAGTTCCGTTTAGCTCAAGGGAAGCAGAAAATGAGATAAGATTGACAGATGAAGAAAAAGAAATAGATGGAGAAACATTTTTTGTAGAATTTATACGAATAGGAGGGATGGAGCTAGTTAAGATGAATCCATTAGAAGCAGAAGAGATGAGAAACTATGATAAGGATGAGTATATAGCTGGAGAAGAAAGGCTTTTAGAGATGACGTCATACGGACTTGGGCAGGCAGAAGCAGGTGAACAGGAGATAATTACCCTACCAGATGATTTCCAGGTAGTCGAAAATAACGTAAACATGACCTATAGAATAAGAGAAACAGTAGCAAACTCGAACCTACTTAACGACCACCAAAAAGAGATTCTTTATAACATTTTATATAAACATAGAAATGTATTTTCGGAACACACTGGGACCTATAGTGATTTTGAGTATGAATTCGAGATACATGAGGTTCCCCCATTCAAATATAAGTGCAGACCTATTCCATTGGATTTACAGGAGGCAGTGAACCTTAAAATACAGGAAATGTTGGAAGATGGAATTCTGGAGATATCTACATCAAAATTTATAAGTCCCCTATGTATAGTAAGAAAAGCAAATGGAACAGTACGACTGACGATAGATGGACGTCATATAAACCAATATATTGTTCCGGATAATTTTCGAACCCCAGCAATAGAGCAAATTTTGGCCGGTATTGGGGCACAAAGGTATTTTACTTCACTAGATGTGACCAACTCATTTTTGCAAATTAAGTTGAAACCTGAGTTAAGGCAATATACCTCATTTTTGCACGGAGGATATCAGTACCAGTTTACAAGAAATTGCTTTGGACTAATTAATTCTGGAAGCGCATTCCTACGGGCGATGCAGAAAATACTCAACACGCAAAGGGAAACATATGTGTCACAGTATGTAGATGATTTATTGATATACAGTAGAACAGTGGAAGATCACCTTACATATTTGGATTTAGTGCTCGGAAGGCTAGCAAATGCTGGATTAACACTGAATTGGGCCAAATGTAAATTTTTCCAGGAATCAGTTAAATATTTAGGATATATCATAACAGGCGAAAATATAGCTCCTGATCCAGAAAGAGTGGAAGCCATTTTGAAAATACCACGACCTAAGACACCAAAACAAGTAAAACGTTATCTGGGTGTACTTGGGTACCAATCAAGGTTCCTGATAAACTATGCAAAGGAAGCCGCACCGTTGCGAGCACTACTGGAAAAAAATCGAAAATGGCGATGGACTATGGTAGAAGAAAATGCTTTTAAAAGATTACAAGAACTCTTCAGTGAATCCGTATTATTGACATGGCCTGATCCAGATTTACCTTATCTCATATACACGGATGCCTCCATGGTGGCGTTAGGAACTATTTTAGCCCAAGAGACACCGACTGGAGAATTAAAGGTCATAGCCACAGCCTCCCAAGGGTTAACGAAAACAGAAAAAATTGCTTGCATAACAGAACAGGAAATTACAGCTATTTACTATGCCATTTGTAAATTTAGACAATATATATATATATAATAAAAGGATTGTGATATTCACCGATCATATCAGCCTATCATTTATACGAAATTGCAAATTGACCAGTACAAAAATTGCGAGATATATCCACGAGATCATGGCTTACAACCCAGAGATTAAACATATACAGGGAAGTCTTAACATCTTTAGTGACATGCTTTCACGTATAAAGCCACAGGGGAATCTTCCAGAAAATATCAGTAGTCATGGTACAGAATTACCAGTGTTAAAGATGGATGTAACCTTCAGTATAAAATTAACAAAGGAGATGAGAAGATTGGCGGAATTACAACGCCAGGATTGGAAATTAAAACAAATTATGGAAAAGGCATTGCCCATAGATCAAGCAAATTCACAGAAATACGGAGTGCTAAATAACGTATTGTATAAGTTACAGGGTGTTTCCAAACCTGTTTGGAAAGCATATATACCCGCAGCGCTGGAAGAGTTAGTGATCTCTGCTTACCACACAGCTCTTATACATGCTGGCGTTGAGAAGACAATGATTTCCATAAGCAGCCATTTATACATATTTAGATTAGGCAAGAAAGTTAGGACCTTTATATCTACATGTGACATCTGCCAGAGGGCAAAATCATTAAATTATAAGATAGATCGACCCCCTGTATCCATCACCAGGAAGGAACCATTAGAATTAGTTGCAGCGGATGCATATGGTCCACTCCCTGCAGGAAGAGGAGGATTAAAATATTAATTTGTACTTATCGACGTGATGTCGAAATTTGTGAAAATATACCCTCTCAAGAAATTAACAAGTGCAGCATGCGCGAATAAAATAGTGAAAGACTATATAGTCAAATACGGGAAGATGAAAGCACTATTAGTAGATAACGCGTCCATACACCATGGAAGACGATTCGTGCACACCATTCAGGATGCCGGAATTCGCATCTATAATACAACGTCGTACCGTCCATGCTCTAATCCAAGCGAGCGCGTAATGAAAGACCTAGGTGTTCATCTCCGAGTCCTTTGTTCATTGAAACAGACTACCTGGCCAGACCACATCAACTATATTGAGTTTATATTCAATAATTCAGTCAATCTAACCACGGGATATGCTCCTATCCAATTGCATAGGAATTTAACACCGGAACCACTAATAGAGGGTATTCCGGAAAGTATACAAGTGACAACCGAGACAGATCGAGAACGGATCCAGAATGCTGTTAAAAGAATAATGGAAAAAGTAGAGAAAAGAAACGCAAAGAAACTGCGGTATAAGAAGAATTGGGAACCAAAGGTCGGCGACTTAGTTCTAGTGAAATCGTTCGACAAGTCAGATTTGTTAGGAAAGAAGACTAAAAAGCTATATATGCTATGGAAAGGCCCATACCGGATTGAGAAAATATTTGGTGACAGAGCGTATGCTCTAGTACACCCAAGAAATGGTAAACCGATAGGCAGATATAACATCTCCCTAATAAGGCCATATCGTCAAAAAAACGTTGTAAACAGTACAGAGCAGACCCAAGAATCACCGGTGTGAATGTGATTGAAATTATATATACGAAGATGTAAAGAATACCAAGTAAAAGCTATAATTAGTACGGGTAACGTTTTCGTTTGAAATTCAAACACTGCGTGGGAGTTGCAAGTTCCAAAATTCCTGTGCACAAACAAAATGATAATGTAATAAGAATAACCACAGCTAATGAACATGTTAGAAAGATCTTTAAAAAAATAATTTGTGAAATGTAAATATAGTATAAGTACTGATGTATTCATGTGCCAAAAGGCTATATTGTTATTGTAAAGGTCACAGACTTAGGCGTGACAAAGTGAAAGAAAGTTTAGAGTGAAAAGTGAAGTGGAAAGACAGGACAATGAACTGCCAATGTTTACTGTCAGGTAAACGAAACACCTGATTACAGGTAGACAACTGAGTGCAGGTAGAGGTAACCATATTTGGACATCATTACGCAAACTATAATAATGTGAGGACGAATGTTCTTACGGTGAAGGACTGAAAGATAAAGAAACGTCCCAATAAGTTAATATAATAATATTAAAAAAAATCATTGAATGTAAAATGTAATATTGTAAACTGTAATATAGTAACATTGGTGTAGTACTTAATGAATGTAATAAGGTAAAATCAAGTTGATGTCAAGTGAGACAAGGATAATTCAGTGAAGTGTATATATAGTTGAGGTATCACGAATGTTATTTGTATATAGGGCAATAACCACATATACGACAGTGTACTTGTCTATGTACGTAATGTATCATATCTATAATTCTATGTATATGATGTACCATATTGACCATTCTATGTGTATAAAATAACACACTGATGAAGATGAGGGAACGGTGACCACTGAAAAATGTTTCGAGTAGGGAATGAGAAATTACAAGATATAAGGAGGAAATGTCATGACGGGGGTTTGACAAAATTTAAATAATGGGTATTTCATTTTTGTCAAACGGGCATTATGTAACCGCAGTATCAGACAGCGATTAGGAGGCGGCGAATGAATTGAAATCACGAGAATTAAAAAAGAAGATAAATTAATAAAAATGCTTTGCTAAACTAATATAAAATATTGTCATATTAATATGAAATTAGAGTAATGATTAAAATAGCGGTTTAATTAAGAATAAGATGGGAAGAATATAATTTAAGACAACTAACATGCTAGAATCCATGTAAGGGAGAGAAAATATTTCTGTAAAATCTGAACACAAGTCGGGGAGACAGGAAGAGGTGACCGTTAGCCTCTTTGTTTAAGGAAAGGTTCAATGTCTGAGAACTATAACCAAGAATGTGTAGGAACAATAAGGTTTTCTAGATGCAGTCAAGCGTAAGACCTAAAAGGATTTACTTTGCTGAGGTGATAACGATGTATACCGTTACAAAGAGCCCAGGGTAGGCGTGATCCAGCTCACGGTGGGACGTAACGTCAATGAGTTCGATGAGTTTTGCTAACCAATAAAGAAAAATCGAAATAAAATGAGAAACCAATAAAAATGTAAGATTTGAGAAATGGGAGAAGGGTGAGTTATTTTGGTCATGTGATAAGAGTTAGGGTGGGGATCAGAATAAAGTACGAACTGAATCGCAGAGTAGACGAAAAATCACTTCAACAGTCATACTACGAGGGGAAGGATGTGTTAGTGCGCGTGAAGAAGAAGTAGCAAAGATTTCTAAGTCCGAAATGTAGGGAAGTCAAGAATAACGCAACCAGCGTAAGAGAGGCAGCAGAAGAATTTTATAATAGCAAAGTATTCGTCGTATAAAGAAGTAAGAGAATTCTGTTAGGAAGTTTAGTAACAGGTGGTCACCGCTACAAATCAATCTGAATCAACGAACTTAGTGAGAATTAAATTAAATCATTTTTGCAACGAACCAGTGTATTATTGAGACAACTGAGCAACCAACAAACAACAAATCCATTTCCTACAACCATTCACCTGAGGATAAGAGATCTCATAGCTCCAATTAGAACCCAAATCAAAAGTAAACACCAACCAATTGAAATTTGACATGTGGGTATGCCGCACCCTTTACTCATTAGAACATCATTTCATTCATCGTCCGATATGACTTAACGTTGGAGGTTTTCTCTTATCCTGAAAGATGAATGTCTGGCAACTCTAAGCTCTATGTACCCTTTACTCATTTGAACATCATTTCATTCATCGTCCGATATGATTTAACGTTGGAGGTTTTCTCTTATCCTGAAAGATGAATGTCTGCTAACTCTAAGCCCTATGTACCCTTTACTCATTTGAACATCATTTCATTCATCGTCCGATATGACTTAACGTTGGAGGTTTTCTCTTATCCTGAAAGATGAATGTCTGGTAACTCTAAGCTCTATATACCCTGTACTCATTCTAACATAATTTCATTCATAATCCGATATGACTTAACGTTGGAGGTTTTCTCTTATCCTGAAAGTTGAATGTCTGGTAACTCTAAGCTCTATGTACCCTGTACTCATTCTAACATAATTTCATTCATCGTCCGATATGAGTTAACGTTGGAGGTTTTCTCTTATCCAGAAAGTTGAATGTCTGGTAACTCTAAGCTCTATGTACCCTGTACTCATTCTAACATAATTTCATTCATCGTCCGATATGACTTAACGTTGGAGGTTTTCTCTTATCCAGAAAGTTGAATGTCTGGTAACTCTAAGCTCTATGTACCCTGTACTCATTCTAACATAATTTCATTCATCGTCCGATATGACTTAACGTTGGAGGTTTTCTCTTATCTTGAAAGATGAATGTCTGGTAACTCTAAGCTCTATGTACCCTGTACTCATTCTAACATAATTTCATTCATCGTCCGATATGACTTAACGTTGGAGGTTTTCTCTTATCCTGAAAGTTGAATGTCTGGTAACTCTAAGCTCTATGTACCCTGTACTCATTCTAACATAATTTCATTCATCGTCCGATATGACTTAACGTTGGAGGTTTTCTCTTATCCAGAAAGTTGAGTGTCTGGTAACTCTAAGCTGTATGTACCCTGTACTCATTTGAACATCATTTCATTCATCGTCCGATATGACTTAACGTTGGAGGTTTTCTCTTATCCTGAAAGATGAATGTCTGGTAACTCTTAGCTCTATATACCCTGTACTCATTCTAACATAATTTCATTCATAATCCGATATGACTTAACGTTGGAGGTTTTCTCTTATCCTGAAAGTTGAATGTCTGGTAACTCTAAGCTCTATGTACCCTGTACTCATTCTAACATAATTTCATTCATCGTCCGATATGACTTAACGTTGGAGGTTTTCTCTTATCCAGAAAGTTGAATGTCTGGTAACTCTAAGCTCTATGTACCCTGTATTCATTTGAACATCATTTCATTCATCGTCCGATATGATTTAACGTTGGAGGTGCTCTCTTATCCTGAAAGATGAATGTCTGGTAACTCTAAGCTCTATTTACCCTGTACTCATTTGAACATCATTTCATTTATCGTCCGATATGACTTAACGTTGGAGGTTTTCTCTTATCCTGAAAGATGAATGTCTGGTAACTCTAATCTCTATGTACATTGTACTCATTTGAACACCAATTCATTTATCGTCCGATATGACTTAACGTTGGAGGCTTTCTCTTATCCTGAAAGATGAATGTCTGGTAACTCTAAGCTCTATGTACCCTTTATTCATTTGAACATCATTTCATTTATCGTCCGAGATGACTTATCGTTGGAGGTTTTCTCTTATCCTGAAAGATGAATGTCTGGTAACTCTAAGCTCTATTTATCCTGTACTCATTTGAACATCATTTCATTTATCGTCCGATATGACTTAACGTTGGAGGTTTTCTCTTATCCTGAAAGATGAATGTCCAGTAACTCTAATCTCTATGTACCTTGTACTCATTTGAACACCAATTCATTTATCGTCCGATATGACTTAACGTTGGAGGTTTTCTCTTATCCTGAAAGACGAATGTCTGGTAACTCTAAGCTCTATGTACCCTTTACTCATTTGAACATCATTTCATTCATCGTCCGATATGATTTAACGTTGGAGGTTTTCTCTTATCCTGAAAGATGAATGTCTGGTAACTCTAAGCTCTATGTACCCTGTACTCATTTGTACATCATTTCATTCATCGTCCGATATGACTTAACGTTGGAGGTTTTCTCTTATCCAGAAAGTTGAATGTCTGGTAACTCTAAGCTCTATGTACCCTGTACTCATTTGAACATCATTTCATTCATCGTCCTATATGATTTAAGGTTGGAGGTGCTCTCTTATCCTGAAAGATGAATGTCTGGTAACTCTAAGCTCTATTTACCCTGTACTCATTTGAACATCATTTCATTTATCGTCCGATATGACTTAACGTTGGAGGTTTTCTCTTATCCTGAAAGATGAATGTCTGGTAACTCTAATCTCTATGTACATTGTACTCATTTGAACACCAATTCATTTATCGTCCGATATGACTTAACGTTAGAGGTTTTCTCTTATCCTGAAAGATGAATGTCTGGTAACTCTAAGCTCTATGTACCCTTTACTCATTTGAACATCATTTCATTTATCGTCCGAGATGACTTATCGTTGGAGGTTTTCTCTTATCCTGAAAGATGAATGTCTGGTAACTCTAAGCTCTATTTACCCTGTACTCATTTGAACATCATTTCATTTATCGTCCGATATGACTAAACGTTGGAGGTTTTCTCTTATCCTGAAAGATGAATGTCTAGTAACTCTAATCTCTATGTATCTTGTACTCATTTGAACACCAATTCATTTATCGTCCGATATGACTTAACGTTGGAGGTTTTCTCTTATCCTGAAAGATGAATGTCTGGTAACTCTAAGCTCTTTGTACCCTTTACTCATTTGAACATCATTTCATTCATCGTCCGATATGATTTAACGTTGGAGGTTTTCTCTTATCCTGAAAGATGAATGTCTGCTAACTCTAAGCTCTATGTACCCTGTACTCATTTGTACATCATTTCATTCATCGTCCGATATGACTTAACGTTGGAGGTTTTCTCTTATCCTGAAAGATGAATATCTGGTAACTGTAAGCTCTATGTACCCTGTACTCATTTGAACATCATTTCATTCATCGTCCGATATGACTTAATGTTGGAGGTTTTCTCTTATCCAGAAAGATAAATGTCTGGTAACTCTAAGCTCTATGTACCCTGTACTCATTTGAACATCATTTCATTCATAGTCTGATATGACTTAACGTTGGAGGTTTTCTCTTATCATGAAAGGTGAATGTCTGGTATGTAAGCTCTATGTACCCTGAACTCATTTGAACATCACTTCATTCATCGTCCGATATGACTTATCGTTGGAGGTTTTCTCTTATCGTGAAAGATGAATGTCTGATAACACTAAGCTCTATGTACCCTGTACTCATTTGAACATCATTTCATTCATTGTCCGATATGACTTAACGTTGAAGGTTTTCTCTTATCCTGAAAGCTGAATGTTTGGTAACTCTAAGCTCTATGTACCCTATAATTATTTGAGCATCATTTCATTCACCGTCCGATATGGCTTAACGTTGAAAGTTTTCTCTTAACCTGAAAGATGAATGTATGGTAACTCTAAGCTCTATGTACCCTGTAATTATCTGAACATCATTTCATTCATCGTCCGATATGACTTTACGTTGGAGGTTTTCTCTTATCCTGAAAGATGAATGTCTGATAACACTAAGCTCTAGGTATCCTGTACTCATTTAAAC
Source organism: Mantis religiosa (assembly GCA_030765055.1). Lineage (NCBI taxonomy): Eukaryota > Metazoa > Arthropoda > Insecta > Mantodea > Mantidae > Mantis > Mantis religiosa. The sequence continues at coordinate 4,232,851 of CM060952.1, forward strand.
AGCATTTTATTCATCGTCCGATATGACTTAACGTTGGAGGTTTTCTCTTACCCTGAAAGATGAATGTCTGGTAACTCTAAGCTCTATGTACCCTGTACTCATTTGAACATCATTTCATTCGTCGTCCGATATGACGTAACGTTGAAGGTTTCCTCTTATCCTGATAGATGAATGTCAGGTAACTCTAAGCTCTATATACCCTGTACTCATTTGAACATCATTTCATTCGTCGTCCGATATCACTTAACGTTGAAGGTTTTCTCTTATCCTGAAAGATGAATGTCATGTAACTCTAAGCTCTATGTACCCTGTACTCATTTGTACACCATTTCATTCATCGTCCGATATGACTTAACGTTGGAGGTTTTCTCTTATCCTGAAAGATGAATGTCTGGTAACTCTAAGCTCTATGTACCCCGTACTCATTTGTACATCATTTCATTCGTCGTCCGATATGACTTAACGTTGGAGGTTTTCTCTTATCCTGAAAGATGAAAGTCTGGTAACTCTAAGCTCTATGTACCCTGTACTCAGCTGAGGATCATTTCATTCATCGTGCGATATGACTTAACGTTGAAGGCTTTCTCTTATCCTGAAAGATGAATGTCTGGTAACTCTAAGCTCTATGTACCCTGTACTCATTCGAACATCATTTCATTCATCGTCCGATATGACTTAACGTTGGAGGTTTTGTCTTATCCAGAAAGATGAATGTCTGGTAACTCTAAGCTCCATGTACCCTGTACTCATTTGTACATCATTTCATTCATCGTCCGATATGACTTAACGTTGGAGGTTTTCTCTTATCCTGAAAGCTGAATGTTTGGTAACTCTAAGCTCTATGTACCCTGTAAATATTTGAGCATCATTTCATTCACCGTCGGATATGGCTTAACGTTGAAAGTTTTCTCTTAACCTGAAAGATGAATGTATGGTAACTCTAAGCTCTATGTACCCTGTAATTATCTGAACATCATTTCATTCATCGTCCGATATGACTTTACGTTGGAGGTTTTCTCTTATCCTGAAAGATGAATGTCTGATAACACTAAGCTCTAGGTATCCTGTACTCATTAAAACAGCATTTTATTCATCGTCCGATATGACTTAACGTTGGAGGTTTTCTCTTACCCTGAAAGATGAATGTCTGGTAACTCTAAGCTCTATGTACCCTGTACTCATTTTAACATCATTTCATTCGTCGTCCGATATGAAGTAACGTTGAAGGTTTCCTCTTATCCTGATAGATGAATGTCAGGTAACTCTAAGCTCTATATACCCTGTACTCATTTGAACATCATTTCATTCGTCGTCCGATATCACTTAACGTTGAAGGTTTTCTCTTATCCTGAAAGATGAATGTCATGTAACTCTAAGCTCTTTGTACCCTGTACTCATTTGTACACCATTTCATTCATCGTCCGATATGACTTAACGTTGGAGGTTTTCTCTTATCCTGAAAGATGAATGTCTGGTAACTCTAAGCTCTATGTACCCCGTACTCATTTGTACATCATTTCATTCGTCGTCCGATATGACTTAACGTTGGAGGTTTTCTCTTATCCTGAAAGATGAAAGTCTGGTAACTCTAAGCTCTATGTACCCTGTACTCAGCTGAGGATCATTTCATTCATCGTGCGATATGACTTAACGTTGAAGGCTTTCTCTTATCCTGAAAGATGAATGTCTGGTAACTCTAAGCTCTATGTACCCTGTACTCATTCGAACATCATTTCATTCATCGTCCGATATGACTTAACGTTGGAGGTTTTCTCTTATCCTGAAAGATGAATGTCTGGTAACTCTAAGCTCTATGTACCCTGTACTCATTTGTACATCATTTCATTCATCGTCCGATATGACTTAACGTTGGAGGTTTTCTCTTATCCAGAAAGATGAATGTCTGGTAACTCTAAGCTCTATGTACCCTGTACTCATTCGAACATCATTTCATTCATCGTCCGATATGACTTAACGTTGGAGGTTTTCTCTTATCCTGAAAGATGAATATCTGGTAACTGTAAGCTCTATGTACCCTGTACTCATTTGAACATCATTTCATTCATCGTCCGATATGACTTAACGGTGGAGGTTTTCTCTTATCCAGAAAGATAAATGTCTGGTAACTCTAAGCTCTATGTACCCTGTACTCATTTGAACATCATTTCATTCATAGTCTGATATGACTTAACGTTGGAGGTTTTCTCTTATCATGAAAGGTGAATGTCTGGTATGTAAGCTCTATGTACCCTGAACTCATTTGAACATCACTTCATTCATCGTCCGATATGACTTAACGTTGGAGGTTTTCTCTTATCGTGAAGGATGAATGTCTGATAACACTAAGCTCTATGTACCCTGTACTCATTTGCACATCATTTCATTCATTGTCCGATATGACTTAACGTTGAAGGTTTTCTCTTATCCTGAAAGCTGAATGTTTTGTAACTCTAAGCTCTATGTACCCTGTAATTATTTGAGCATCATTTCATTCATCGTCCGATATGGCTTAACGTTGAAAGTTTTCTCTTAACCTGAAAGATGAATGTATGGTAACTCTAAGCTCTATGTACCCTGTAATTATCTGAACATCATTTCATTCATCGTCCGATATGACTTTACGTTGGAGGTTTTCTCTTACCCTGAAAGATGAATGTCTGGTAACTCTAAGCTCTATGTACCCTGTACTCATTTGAACATCATTTCATTCGTCGTCCGATATGACGTAACGTTGAAGGTTTCCTCTTATCCTGATAGATGAATGTCAGGTAACTCTAAGCTCTATATACCCTGTACTCATTTGAACATCATTTCATTCGTCGTCCGATATCACTTAACGTTGAAGGTTTTCTCTTATCCTGAAAGATGAATGTCAGGTAACTCTAAGCTCTATGTACCCTGTACTCATTTGTACATCATTTCATTCATCGTCCGATATGACTTAACGTTCGAGGTTTTCTCTTATCCTGAAAGATGAATGTCTGGTAACTCTAAGCTCTATGTACCCCGTACTCATTTGTACATCATTTCATTCGTCGTCCGATATGACTTAACGTGGAGATTTTCTCTTATCCTGAAAGATGAAAGTCTGGTAACTCTAAGCTCTATGTACCCTGTACTCAGCTGAGGATCATTTCATTCATCGTCCGATATGACTTTACGTTGGAGGTTATCTCTTATCTTGAAAGATGAATGTCTGGTAACTCTAAGCTCTATGTACCCTGTACTCATTTGTACATCATTTCATTCGTCGTCCGATATGACTTAACGTTGGAGGTTTTCTCTTATCCTGAAAGATGAGTGTCTGGTAACTCTAAGCTCTATGTACCCTGTACTCAGCTGAGGATCATTTCATTCATCGTGCGATATGACTTAACGTTGAAGGTTTTCTCTTATCCTGAAAGATGAATGTCTGGTAACTCTAAGCACTATGTACCCTGTACTCAGCTGAGGATCATTTCATTCATCGTGCGATATGACTTAACGTTGGAGGTTAACTCTTATCCTGAAAGATGAATGTCTGGTAACTCTAAGCTCTATGTACACTGTACTCATTTGTACATCATTTCATTCGTCGTCCGATATGACTTAACGTTGGAGGTTTTCTCTTTTCCTGAAAGATGAATGTCTGGTAACTCTAAGCTCTATGTACCGTGTACTCAGCTGAGGATCATTTCATTCATCGTCCGATATGACTTAACGTTGGAGGTTTTCTCTTATCTTGAAAGATGAATGTCTGGAAACTCTAAGCTCTATGTACCCTGTACTCATTTGTACATCATTTCATTCATCGTCCGATATGACTTAACGTTGGAGGTTTTCTCTTATCCTGAAAAATGAGTGTCTGGTAACTCTAAGCTCTATGTACCCTGTACTCAGCTGAGGATCATTTCATTCGTCGTGCGATATGACTTAACGTTGAAGGTTTTCTCTTATCCTGAAAGATGAATGTCTGGTAACTCTAAGCTCTATGTACCCTGTACTCAGCTGAGGATCATTTCATTCATCGTGCGATATGACTTAACGTTGAAGGTTTTCTCTTATCCTGAAAGATGAATGTCTGGTAACTCTAAGCTCTATGTACCCTGTACTCAGCTGAGGATCATTTCATTCATCGTGCGATATGACTTAACGTTGGAGGTTAACTCTTATCCTGAAAGATGAATGTCTGGTAACTCTAAGCTCTATGTACCCTGTACTCAGCTGAGGATCATTTCATTCATCGTGCGATATGACTTAACGTTGAAGGTTTTCTCTTATCCTGAAAGATGTATGTCTGGTAACTCTAAGCTCTAGGTACCCTGTACTCAGCTGAGGTTCATTTCATTCATCGTGCGATATGACTTAACGTTGGAGGTTAACTTTTATCCTGAAAGATGAATGTCTGGTAACTCTAAGCTCTATGTACCCTGTACTCAGCTGAGGATCATTTCATTCATCGTGCGATATGACTTAACGTTTAAGGTTTTCTCTTATCCTGAAAGATGAATGTCTGGTATCCCTAAGCTCTATGTACCCTGTACTCATTTGAACATCATTTCATTCATCGTCCGATATGACTTAACGTTGAAGGTTTTCTCTTATCCTGAAAGATGAATGTCAGGTAACTCTAAGCTCTATGTACCCTGTACTCATTTGTACATCATTTCATTCATCGTCCGATATGACTTAACGTTTAAGGTTTTCTCTTATCCTGAAAGATGAATGTCTGGTAACTCTAAGCTCTATGTACCCTGTACTCATTTGTACATCATTTCATTCATCGTCCGATATGACTTAACGTTGGAGGTTTTCTCTTATCCTGAAAGATGAATGTCTGGTAATTCTCAGCTCTATGTACCCTGTACTCAGCTGAGGATCATTTCATTCATCGTGCGATATGACTTAACGTTGAAGGTTTTCTCTTATCCTGAAAGATGAATGTCTGGTAACTCTAAGCTCTATGTACTCTGTGCTTATTTGAACATCATTTCATTCATCGTCCGATATGACTTAACTTTGGAGGTTTTCTCTTATCCTGAAATATGAATGTCTGGTAACTCTAAGCTGTATGTACTCTGTGCTTATTTGAACATCATTTCATTCATCGTCCGATATGACTTAACTTTGGAGGTTTTCTCTTATCCTGAAATATGAATGTCTGGTAACTCTAAGCTGTATGTACTCTGTGCTTATTTGAACATCATTTCATTCATCGTCCGATATGACTTAACTTTGGAGGTTTTCTCTTATCCTGAAAGATGAATGTCTGGTAACTCTAAGCTGTATGTACTCTGTGCTTATTTGAACATCATTTCATTTATCGTCCGATATGACTTAACGTTGGAGGTTTTCTCTTATCCTGAAATATGAATGTCTGGTAACTCTATGCTCTATGTACTCTGTGCTTATTTGAACATCATTTCATTCATCGTCCGATATGACTTAACTTTGGAGGTTTTCTCTTATCCTGAAATATGAATATGTGGTAACTGTAAGGTCTATGTACTCTGTACTCATTTGGACATCGTTTCATTCATCGTCCGGACTTAACTTTGGAGGTTTTCTCTTATCCTGAAATATGAATGTCTGGTAACTCTAAGGTCTATGTACTCTGTGCTTATTTGGACATCGTTTCATTCATCGTCCGATATGACTTGATGTTGGAGGACGTTAAATGGAAGAGAGATGCTATAGTCGGTATTTGAACCATGGTTTTGTTATATACCTACCTGAAAAATACGGGTCAGTTGGAAGATTAAATGTACTGTTGGCATGTTGCTATGGTATCCCGGTAATTAGAACTGCCTCAAGTCCCCACTATTACATTAAATTTTCCACTCTTATACTTTCTTTGATAACAAATGTGAAATTAAGTAAATATAACTATGTAAGTAAGCTCTGAATTTTTCTTAATAGTCAGTAAGGCTTCCTTATGTTGCCCACACATTGGGCGATGCTCGTGAGACGTAACTTTACTGCAGAACTTCTCATATAGTTGCTGGAGGTTTCTAGCTGATGTTTCACAGCTTCTCTCTCAGATTAGGATCAGCTGACCAATCCATTGTTGTTCTTGATTTATGGCATGGTACGTTATCTTGACGTACTCAGCTCTGTCCATGTAAGAGTGCGCGAGGTAACCTCAAATGCGGGTTATCTTTAACGTAATATTTCTCACATGGTTATTACATAATAAATCTGACGTTCTTCGCTCACGTGACATCTCTATTCCCTCTTAAAAGCATTACTCTTTAAGTGTTAGTCATATGTTTTGGTCCTTATTTGATGTCTTGGTGATTGTATTCTCTTTATACCTATAGATGCTGTTACAAATATTTGAAATTTATTCTGATAAGCATTTAATTAATTTTCAAGGAATAGATCATTATATTCTATGGCATTGAGCTATCGTTCACGAGATTTATTATCCCATGATGGTATCAGGACTGTATGCGTGGTGTGGCAGCAGTTAGGTTGCTCCCAATTCCTGATTTTGTCCCACGGTTATTCCTACAGTATGGAGTGTTACATTGTCCTGTTACAATAGAACTCTATTTCGGTTAACTAATGGTGGCTATCTCGGTCTCAAAATTTCATGAACTCGCTCTAATTGTTGAGAATTTAGATCCGCATCAATCGCTCGTTCGTTTGGAACAAACTGCCAGTGAATCACGCCTTCAACATTTCACCAGATATACAACAATACTTTGGGAGCAAACTGGTTATTAACGATGTCTTTGGCAGCTTGGTAAAGACCAAGAAAGGTTTCGAGGCTTCAGGGTTTCGGTAATATACTCATTTTCCTACACAAGTGACAATTCTCTTGACAAATCTATTATCCATGGAATTACGGATAAGCTAAGGATAGATATCCACACTACATTCAGCCTGTTGTGGTATCAATTCACGAGGTTCAGATCTACAGCTTCTGTATGATCTTAATGTGGCGATGTAGTGCAGGTGTTTTAGGGCCCGTCGGCAACAAGGTCATTTGGGGTGGCGATGTATGATATCTCTTCATTCACCAAGTCCTTCTGAAAGCCTACGAGTATATTTTTGAGGATTTCATCGAAAAAAATGGCGTGTATCCTCAATATTCCATACTTATTGATTTCCAGAACGTTTTCGTTTCCATTGTTGAAAAGTTGGAACCACCGCTGTACCACACGTTCACTAACGACACCTTCTGCTTGCACTTCACATATTCTTCGAACTGCGACAGCGACCTCATAATCTTGTTTCCAGTTCAAACTTTGTTATCTCCATTTTGTGATTGTTTATTAAAAACTGAAGACTCATAGATCCTGGCAAGGCACCCAATGCCATGGCTTCCTGTAAATAGATCTGCCAAATCAGAGAAATCTAATAAATTTTCCAAAACACCAAAATCATAAAACTGACTTTACTTATGAGACAACCAATATGTTCAACAGATAAAAAATGAATAACGACATACTATGAGTCACATGTGACATAAATTTTGTGTTTTAAAGATCTCTTAAAGTCATCCAGAATCAAGACGAATTCTGAGGTCGTTGCTAGGAATTTTTTTCTATTTGCTCCATTTATACTCCGCCTTTAACTCCAATGGTCATATCGGCAGCTTTTCTCTTTCGGAACACGAAGGTGTTAACTCGTAATCGTTCAGTTTTTTAATCATTAGATCACGCACACATTCACACTCTCATTCATACTTCCAGACTCTGGGGAAGATGAGGAATTATCTTGGTCGGAGAAAAATCCCCACCCCCACCGCCGGGAATCGAATCCGGGAAACCTAGCACGGCAGGCAGGTGCTCTACCGACTGAGCTACGGGGCCAGCCGCAAGAAATATTAATGTCCTTCATAGATGTTCAAGTCAAATGCTAAGTTTAGGAAAACAATCGACGGATGTTTCCTATATAAATGATGTTTTGTACTAACTCAAATAAGATATTGCAGTAAAGACTGGGTATCGCACTCACAGTGTAATTCAGTACGTTGTTCCTGATTTGTTTATAAAGTCAACCTCCAAATACTATACAGTTCTCACAGACGTTCTGTAGCATAATCGATGACATTAGCCAATCTATCTGGCAGCACTGATTGGGTACATTGTACACCTCTCCTGAACAAACACCGATCGCTACTACATTAGCATTACACGTTAAGTCATATCAGACGATGAATGAAACGATGTTCAAATGAGTACAGGGTACATAGAGGTTAGACTTACCAGATATTCATCTTTCAGGGTAAGAGAAAACTTCCAACGTTAAGTCATATCGGACGATGAATGAAATGATGTTCAAATGAGTACAGAGTACATAGAGCTTAGAGTTACCAGACATTCATCTTTCAGGATAAGAGAAAACCTCCAACGTTAAGTAATATCGGACGATGAATGAAATGATGTTCAAATGAGTACAGAGTACATAGAGCTTAGAGTTACCAGACATTCATCTTTCAGGATAAGAGAAAAACTCCAACGTTAAGTCATATCGGACGATGAATGAAATGATGTTCAAATGAATACAGGGTACATAGAGGTTAGAGTTACCAGATATTCATCTTTCAGAATAAGGGAAAACCTCCAACGTTAAGTCATATCGGACGATGAATGAAATGATGTTCAAATGAGTACAGAGTACATAGAGCTTAGAGTTACCAGACATTCATCTTTCAGGATAAGAGAAAAACTCCAACGTTAAGTCATATCGGACAATGAATGAAATGATGTTCAAATGAATACAGGGTACATAGAGGTTAGAGTTACCAGATATTCATCTTTCAGAATAAGGGAAAACCTCCAACGTTAAGTCATATCGGACGATGAATGAAATGATGTTCAAATGAATACAGGGTACATAGAGGTTAGAGTTACCAGATATTCATCTTTCAGAATAAGGGAAAACCTCCAACGTTAAGTCATATCAGACGATGAATGAAATGATGTTCAAATGAATACAGTGTACATAGAGGTTAGAGTTACCGGACATTCATCTTTCAGGATAAGAGAAAACCTCCAACGTTAAGTCATATCGGACGGTAAACCGGGAAAAACACGAGTCAGTTGGAGAACTTAATGTCATGTTGGCACGTTGTCCAAAGTAGCTCAATGGTTTAGAGCGGCTGGACGGAGACCAGAAGATCCGTGGTTCAAATTCCGGCTATGGCATTGAATTTTTCTGTCTGACTCTATCTTTCCCATAGTAATAATAACAAGAATGTTACATTTGTACACGGAGTCAGATCCTCTATTGAACATGATATCCGAAAATGACGAACAATAACAAAATTGGATTATACATAGAAAACAGCTTTACAGTGTTTTTAATAAGTATCGTGTATTATGATCGATGTCAAATATTAAGGACAATGAAACAACTGTCAAATGCTGATACTTTTCTCCTAGTCCTTATTCTTTTTTTATCTCTCGGGCGTGCAAATAGAGCGGTCATCATAGGAACTAGTTCTTTAAAACATTTGACTATCGCTTAGTCTACTGTATTCCCTTTTAACCACAATAAGGCACATTTTCAGTTTTTCTACAAATGCATTCCCTTAAGCAGTTGAGACTACCACTAGGTTGCCATGGTTATAAGCCGTTTATCCGAGTAAGTACCTAAGGCAATTGTTTTCTATACAAAAAGGTTAAACGGTGGTTAGTAGATTCGCTTCATCTGTTACGCATACTTGGGCATTTTCCTTCTCTTTTTGAATGGCGGTTGTTTGGCCTCGTCGCGAGAAGGTGGGAGGGAGACACTCGGTCGCCTGGACCACCGGGATGCAGTACACCATAATATTGATCTGACGAGCTACACACGGAGCAGTCAGTGGCGTAGTAATCAACCGCCACTCTTCCGCATTCTTGTTACCACATCAACCCCTACCTCACCTATCAGTTGTCGCAGGGGGCCATGACACAACCTAACGTGTTTTGTTTTTTGTTGGGTTGCTTGGGTCGATAGCAGCTTTCCTTGATACTCGACTCTCGATATCGATACACATATTTTCTACGATACCAGATACTTCGATAGTCGATAGTAAACTAGAGTAGAGGATGGAAGGGTGACTCAGGCCTTGGAGCAAAGCAGGCTGGGCTAGCTATTTTATAAAGGATAACGGAACCATAATTTATACAAGTAACTAAGAAATATATAGAGGGCTGTTCAATAAAGAATGATGGCGATTTTTTATGGTAATAATTTTTCGCACTAAAATTCAATCTTATTATATTGTGACTTTGTGGGTTCGTAGAATTAAAAGTCCAATTTGCCGAAACTCTAAATGTTCTTTATTACCGTAGATTTACACTGTTCAATTCTCACGTAACACATTACATCACCAGTACAGTTTTCCAAGGTCGATCACAATAACAAACTGTGACAGCTGATTACATTAGCTCTCGTTACAACAACCCAACTGTATTTTCAACAACAACACTTTCAGCTGTTCTTTCCAGTACTCACTGTGTTTACAGCTCACTGTTGGCGAGTCGGAACCTCATTAAATACCTCATTCCGAAGTTCGAGATATTTCCAGAACAATAAAGAAATACAACATTTCTCTGTCCATCGAGATATCACCAGAACCTTACAAACACTGAAACCATATCTGTCAAGAAGTAACTAGAAATTTCCATTTATATCAGTTTGTTTCGGCAGACCTTTATCTGTATGTTATCTTTGCGTGCTTTTGGTTTCCACACTGCCTGCCTATCAGTTCATTTTGTGTAAACAAGCCGCGCAATCGCGGATACGGGTTCCCGGCAATATTCTGTTAGCTTAATGTGAAACAAACACGCCGTAGTAGTTACATTGCTGGTACTCCTGGTTCCCGCCTCCAGGCAAGTTAAGACATGTTCAGTATCGCCTACCGCTGTAATGGAGGTAACACGCGAGGAACAATATGCGGCTTTGAAATTCTGCTTTCATCTCAAATCTTCAGTTGAGGCCTATACGATATTACAAGAGGCCTATAGCCTTCCCTACAGCACAGCTCGAAGGTGATTTAAAATCTTTAAAGAGGGGAGACAATCAATTTCAGAGGAAGGTAGACCCGATGCTCCAGTTACTGCTCTTACGAAAGACAACATCAACACTGCTGCTGCCATTGTGAGAGAGGATCGACGAATTACCTTAAGATCACTTTCTGAAATACTGAACATTTCATTGGGTGCCACCCACACGTTGGTGACAGAAACATTACACATGAGACGTGTTTGCGCGCGATGGGTTCCAAGACTGTTGATTCCCGAACAAAAGGACATTCGCATGAAGGTCTGCATGCAGTTAAAGTTAATGTTAGAGGAAGATCCGGAGTATCTTTTAGACGTAATCACTGCAGATGAAACTTGGCTACATCATTTTGATACTGAGAGCAAACAGCAAAGCTCATTGTGGAAATCTCATTCATCACCAACCTCCAAAAAACAAAGTGTTTTTTTCCCCTGCTGGGAAAGTTATCGTCATCTCATTCTTTGATATTCATGGAATGGTTTAGCAGCATGTTGTACCTGCACACACATCAGTAACTGGACAATACTACAGGGATGTCCTGAAAACATTGCAAGTCCATATCAAGCGCAAAAGACCACATTTTCGTGAAGCAGGCTGGATGCTGCAGCACGATAATGCGTGGCCGCATATTGCCAATGTTGTTGCTGAATATCTTACAAAAATGAACGTGAAGTGCATCCCTGACCCTCCCTATAGTCCGGATTTAGCCCCATGTGACTTTTTTCTATTCCGTAACTGGAAGAAACGTCTTCGTGGGAGACATTATCCATCATCAGAAGCAGTGGTGAAGGCTGCGGAGGCGATTTTGAAGGAACTCTCAAAAATGGTTTCCAGCATGTCTTTGAAGACTGGCAGAAACGCTGGGACAAGTACATCGCATTCGGGGGAGACTATTTTGAGAAGGACCATCAAAATTATGAGGATGAGTAATGGTACGTGGTCAAAAAAATTTTTGATCATTCTTTACTGAGCAACCCTGGTATATATAATTACATAATTAGACAAAATATTGTAAATATGAAGTAATATTAATAAATTCAAATAAAAAGTAAATGTTCGATACTGCTTCTTGGCTCACCTATCAGTTGTCGCAGGGGGCCATGACTCAACATAACGTGTTTTTTGTTTTGTAGGGTTGGTTGGGTCGATAGCAGCTTTCCTCGATACTCGATTATCGATATCGATACACATATTTTCTACTATACCAGATACTTCGATAGTCGATAGTAAACTAGAGTAGAGTTTGGAAGTTTGACTAAGGCCTGGGAGCCAAGAAGGGTGGGCTAGCTATTTTAAAAAGGAAAACGGCCCCTAATTTATACAACTAAACTAAGAAATGTATATGTACTGCAGATAAAATACTGTAAATAGCAATTTATATAAATAAGTTAAAGTCAAAAATAAATTATTGATACCGCCATTTGTACTCCTAGTTTCTATACAAAATAGAATGCTGGCAGAACTGTATGTGCACATATTTAATGGGACAAAAGTTAAAACCGTCAGTGTTTCTATTTTTAAACTCTACATTAGACATTTAAAAGCAAAACAGTCCACTTTTATAAGTTTTTGTTCAAAATAACTACCATTCTCAGTATTTCGGTGTCAAGTCTACTTTTTTTTCTGTTACATGTGAGTCCTGGTGTACTAAATAGTCTTTCAGAGTTAACTGTTACAGGTGGAATACACAAATATATTAATTATTGTTATAGTTCTCGAAATGTTGAATTTGTTTTCCAGTAATCCAGTTTACTAGAAAGAGGAGGTGACAAATGCTCGTTGAGATATGTAGTGATTAACTGACAGTTGTAACAGCACGTTTTAGTTGGATATTTTTATATGAATATTCTTGTTTTCTTATCTGACTATTAGTGGACCATGTAAAAAATGATGAACGGTTGCCAGGGGAAGAAAATCAATAATCTTCATAGATAGATATATGTTCTGTAATCTTGTTTCACGAGGAAAAAAAGTGTCGTGGTGAATATAGGTAACGATAGTAACGGAAAATCAATAATCTTCAAAAAGAGATATTCTGTAATCTTGATAGTGATTAAGTGAACGTGCAGGAATGAGGAATTTTATGTAATTAACGGAAACTATTAAGGAAGTAAGGATTTATCGATATGCTGAAGGTAACCTGCAATGATTGACCAGGAAAGAAAGTTTGAGTAAAATGTAATCCAACTTATACAATTAAAATATATATTACGAAATTGAACTTATCCAAAATGTTATTTATTTCACTAAAAACCACATCTGAAAACGAGAGATCTCATAACTCTTATATAATCAAACACAATCATCAAGAAACAACTCAAACTACAATGAAGTAACCCTGTTACATCTGGCTTCCCGACTTGGGTCTTCCAAACAGTTAACGTGCATCCCATCTCAAACATAGAAGTCCTGCTACACAGTGAATCTGACACGCGATTCTTTTCTTGTATAATCTTTCACAATCTTTCACAAATAAATATAAAAGCTTTTACCTTATATTGAAGCCTGAACATTCTACATTATGTCAAATGCTAAGTATTTTGATAACGAATTTATCTGTATAGGTACTTCCGTTTTCGTTTTTATTCCGAGCGGAAACAAATTCTAATCGTCCCCAATAGGTTTGTCATAGCGGACGAATCGGAATGGAATATTTGAGTACATAATGTAATCATGAGAACAAAATAACACATTTCTAAATTTGTATATTCATATCTTTATATATCTCACACATATTTTACATATATCAATTGCTTCTTTACCACAGCACCAGCCCACACGGATTTCGTGGAGACATTCTCCATTTTTCTGTACTCATTTGAGAACCATTTCATTTATCGTGCGGTACACCTGATGTTGCAGGGCTTCGTCTGCTGTTGTAGCGGTATTTATTTTTGCCCGTTGGCAGCACTGGTTAACTATCATTAACAACAAGGAGGATTATGGATGTAAGAAAGTCTGTATTTTCTTATTTTTCAAGTTTCTGGAACAATTTCAATGCATATTCGTTATACATCTATCATAAAAGAACTTAAAAATAACAAAATACCAGAAATGCAACAATGACATACCTCGTTTCCATAAAAGAAGCTCGATTTGTCACTTAGACTGACAAAACACAATCGTAACACACAGTCAACTGTCTCAGGTAGTTAACTTCTTCTTTCTAACAAAACAATACACTAACGTCACCTAGGGAACACATTTTGGAATACTAATCCGAATTGCCCTCGCTTGGAAGTCTTCAACCACAAAACACGTAATTAACTCTTTAACTTTTCAAATATTTCCAAACAAATTTAACACGATTGTATAAAAGAAATCTAACGCCAAAGTTAGTAGTGATAAACCGTCAACTCACGGACAAAGTCGGGGATTTCAAACATTACACAATATTAATGGACAAAACGTTTCTCCACAGTACAGCATTTACGAAGGTGCTCCGGAAAGATTTAGAATGAATTTTATATTTCTTAAAACAAATGACATTTGATTACTAGCGACCTTCTAATGTTCTGCACTGCCTTGTAGTTAGTTCTATTTTGTTAAATAGTTCATTAATTGCCATTTAAAAATTTGGTATTTGTACAAAAATGAATTAGAGAAGAAAAATGTTCCGAGTTATAATGTTTCAAGGGGCTAAATCGTCATTAAACGTAATGATCGTCTTAGGAGTGCAACTGGTGAAGAAGCTGCACTTAAAGAAACAATTTATAATTGGTATATCCGATTCAAAAGAGATTAATGATACATTTCTCAGGGACTAGGTCCAGGAACGCTGTTACTGATGGACATATTGTCGTAATGCTTGAATAGGATGAACAAATATCTTGTACATTCGTATTAGTCAAACACAAAACATTTTACACGAACAGTTAGACGTGAGAAAAGCTTTTTTGTCGATAGATTCCGTATAAACTGATTAAAAACAAGAACGCATCGATTCGTGAAGCAAAAGTGGGAAAAGTTACAAGGCGGTGCTTGAAATTTGATTTGGAATATCGTTGCTGGTGATGAATATTTGGTTTATGTTATCGTACAATGCTCAAAACAAAAGTGAATCCACTCAGTGGGACTTTGAAACGGAACCCAAGTCTACAACAAATCATATTGCTACTATAGTATTAGAAAATAGTTAATGTCGATTGATACACAAATGGTTTAAAAACTTGTAAAAGATGTAAAATGACTTTATATATGACAAAACATACACCAAAACTAACAACTGACTACCTGGATGTTCTAAACGTCGTCACCATGGATACAATCCTGACCTAGCATTTGCTTTTGTTGCCAAAATTTAAAAATAAAATGCATGGAATAACTTTTTATAAGATGAAACAAGAGAATGTTACAAATTTCTGCGTTCTCCTTCAAAGATTCCAGTTCAAAGCAATCCTGTAACCTGAATATTGTATACAAGGTTCGAGTTCTATTCTCTGTCTAGATTGAACACAGCAAGACGTAATGTAGTCTCCGACCGAGCTCAATCTGGGAGTAAACTATGTCAACTTCATATAAACGGAAGCGTCCGCTTATCTATCAGAGTCGATTCAAAACAGAACCAATCCTCTCTTTCAAGTGTTATTGCTTTTTCTACTCTATCTTCTGCAGAAGCGTGGCGCGACCTTCAATAATCATTTTCATTAAAATAAGAGAGAATAATGACTCAAAGAACTAAGGCTACCCTTTAGTACTCTTTCTATTGTACAGTAACACGTAGGTCCAGTAGCGAGGTGTGACTTTCAAAGTGAGGGAAGCTCCAAATAATAATTTTCATTAAAATAAGAGAGAATAATGACTCAAGGAACTAAGACTACTCTTTAGTACTCTTTCCACTGAAACAGTCACACGTAGGTCCAGTAACGAGGTGTGACTTTCAAAGTGAGGAAAGTTCCAAATAATAATTTTCATTAAAATAAGAGAGAATAATGACTCAAGGAACTAAGACTACTCTTTAGTACTCTTTCCATTGAAACAGTCACACGTAGGTCCAGTAGCGAGACGTGACTTTCAAAGCGAGGGAAGCTCCTAATAATAATTTTCAATAAAATAAGAGAGAATAATGACTCAAAGAACTAAGGCTACTCTTTAGTACTCTTTCTATTGTACAGTCACACGTAGGTCCAGTAGCGAGTTGTGACTTTCAAAGCGAGAGAAGCTCCAAATAATAATTGTCATTAAAATAAGAGAGAATAATGACTCAAAGAACTAAGGCTACTCTTTAGTACTCTTTCTATTGTACAGTCACACGTAGGCCCTGCTTACATTACAAGCTTCGTCTCTCCACTCACACGTTCCTAGTGCACACCGCGTGAACTTATGAACATGCATAAAGTATAAAATTCACACACTTTTGCTAGTAACATAAAACTTCACAAGAATTTCCTATTAGTAAATACCGATCTACGTAAATATTGAACTATATGTACAGTTGTACTTTAAAGCGCCACATAAAGCAAAGAAAGTATACTTTTCTTCGGACTCTATAGAGACGTCACGTGACAAAGTGTGTCAGGGCATCCTAACTGTCGAAGAGTGGCGATTGTTACCGAAACCCACGAAACATGGTATTCAGGGTTAAGAATACGTATTCAATGAGTTCGGGGAACTGTTACTCGAATCTAATCAAATTATCTGCAGCCCGCGGATGTTTAGGAGTAAATTTTGATTATATATCCAGAGAAAATAAAGTATTTTTTGGCATGAATGTTGTTTTTCTCTTGAAATTCTTGAGGAAGCTATGTTTGCAGCGATTCATTGCAGCTTCGCCACTGGACAGAACGTAATGTCGCATTTTAAACCAGCAAAAGTCGTTATTCAGTTTTTATATATCTTGGACGCACAAAGAGAAGCTAATTGACATGGAAAAACATTTGACTATCACTTAGAGTCTAATCTCTGTTTCATATAACCTTGCCCCGCTGACATGTATCACAGCTTCCCTCTCACCCTAATTGGCTAATGCTTTCGCGCCAAAGGCCATAGGCGGTGCCTTCCCGTCACATTTAAACCTGCAGTAAACGTCATAATAATTGCCAGTAAGATAGATAAAATCATACAAATAAAAATATGAAGGCATGCAAAAATACAAGTTTATAATGAAACTGAGCAAGTTGAAACTAAATGAATAAGCAGTGATACTGAAATAAGTTTATAATGAAAGGTCTTCGGCCTTTTCCAATGGGATTTTTAAACCAGCACACATACCTTGCAAAAATGCTTGTCTTTCAGTCTTAAAAGTCGTGTCACGCCATACTTGTCGTGTGTCCTTCATTCACCCAAGTCTCGTCAACTTGTATCTCGGTACAGTCTGATTGTCCTTAAATAACGTCTCCGCCACACAGCAATATCACCCTTGGAGTGGTAAGTTTTCCTGTTGTCTCAGTTTAATATCGCTATGTTCCTAACACACTTGTAAGTACAGAGCACAGCTGTTCGACTTCTCTCACTGACAAATACGGATTCTTCGATGTGAGTGCATTAAACACATGCACCACAATTCTTTTTTCGCCGCTTTATAAAGGTTTTCCCTGCCGTTTCTTCAACGAAAAGCTGGCGGTAGACTCTGCCATTATACGAGGGCTATCCAGAAAGTAGATTACGTTTTCGTCTGTTTCCGCTAGGGGCGGGGCTAGCGCGGCCATCTTGGGGTCAGAGCGTTGCGCAGCTCAGTCGGCATCTAGCCGTGCTAGTGAGAGGTTCGTGCTGTGCTCCGTTCAGATACTGCGACGGTTTGAAATGTCTGCGTTAATTGAAAATCCCGCGAGCTGTGAGGTGCGTGCAGTAATAAGGTTTCTGACTGCAAAAAACTGTAAACCGATGGAAATCTATCGGCAGCTTTGTGAAGTGTATGGGGACAACATTATCACTGAAGGTGGAGTGCGTCAGTGGGTCATCAGATTTAAAAATGGCCGAACCAATGTTCACGACGAAGATCGAAGTGGGAGACCCAGCATAGTGACTGCCGAACTTGTCGAAAAAGTCGATGCTAAAGTCCGTGAAAATCGAAGGTTCACAATAACGGAACTTTCTTTGAGTTTTCCACAAATTTCGCGAAGTTTGTTGCACGAAATCATCAGCGAAAAGCTTGGTTACCACAAGTTTTGTGCAAGATGGATTCCAAAAATCTTGACAGAGGACCACAAAAATCAGCGAATGGCTGCAGCGTTGAACTTTTTGGACGTTTACCATAAGGATGGTGACTCTTTACTCGATCGCATCGTTACTGGTGACGAAACATGGGTGAAACACGTGAACTGTGAAACGAAATTGCAATCAATGCAGTGGGGGCACACAAGTTCTCCCCAAAAACCCAAGAAATGCATGCAAACAATGTCGGCAAGGAAGATGATGGCGACTGTTTTTTGGGACAGAAAAGGTGTGATTTTGGTGGACTTCCTGGAAAGAGGCACTACAATAAACTCTCAAAGGTATTGCCAAACTCTCCAAAAACTCAGAAGAGCCATTCAAAACAAGCGCAGAGGAATGTTGAGCTCTAAGATCTTGTTGATTCACGACAACGCCCGGCCCCACACGGCAAATGTCACTCGTGAAGTTCTTGAATCTTTTAAGTGGGAGTTGTTTCCTCATCCGCCGTACAGTCCCGACCTGGCACCGAGCGACTTCCACCTATTCCCAGCAATGAAGAAGTGGCTGGCTATGCAGCGTTTTGATGACGACGCACAGCTGCAAGAAGAGGTAACGAAGTGGTTGAAGGCGCAGGCGGCCGAATTTTTCGACGAAGGAATTTCCAAGCTCGTACATCGCTACGATAAATGCCTTAATTTGAATGGTGACTATGTCGAAAAGTAGTATTTGAGTGTGGCTTTCATCTGTATATAATAAAATTTGTTTCCTATACTTTGTTTACTTTTTATTCCAAAACGTAATCTACTTTCTGGATAGCCCTCGTACATATAATAAGTACACGCGCAATAAACGATCAATAAAATAATTTAGCTCTCGCGCTCGGCATAGCACACCTTCGAATGGCGATATATGACTAATCCAGTTCAAAACAAGGTCAGTGATAAAAGTTATATAAACAAATATGTCATCACTACCGCTAAAGTAGGCCGCGCCGTGGCTCAGTGGTTAGACCACTTGGCTCTCACCAAGGCGGCCCGGGTTCGATCCCAGGCGACCGCAAAGTGAGATTTGTAGTGGACAACATGGCGCTGGGGCGGGTTTTCTCCGGGATCTCCGGTTTCCCCCGCCATCTCATTCCACCGGTGCTCCATCTTCATCTCATGTATCATCAGTGTCACCGCCTGCGGTGCCGTATGTAGTAAGAGCGGGCGTTAAGCTCTACAAACACACACACACACACACACACACACACACACCGCTAAAGCACGTACTATCGTGCCATGTGCTTGAGAGTAAAGGAAACTCCTCTTTACTTCGTTTAAGGATTAACATGCATTTCAGGTAAGTCAACTCTGTTGCGTAATATATTTAATTCAAACAGTTACGAAAATATAAATTTGACAATTCTCTTCCAACATATAAAGATATATCACCATGTTAAATAACGAACTAATTTTTACCGCACAACAGTCTGCACCACAACAGCAGCCAATGAGAGGGGACTAGGTCACGTGACCGTTAAGAGATACGGGGCAAGCTTATGTAAAATAAGGATTAGTGTATTCCCTTGTAACTACAAGGAAATGGAAGTACATAAAGAATGAGTTGGGAGAGAAGATGAAAAGGAAGTGTTTGTACCTGCAGAAGAGGCGGAATGCTTAACTCACATCGCTCAATAGCATTCTCTCAGAAGGCACTCGACCGATCCATGAGGGGCTTACATGGTCAGTAATCACAGTCAGCTCCTCGCACGGTTCTTGGCTGTTAATTGTGATGGAAACCTGTCGATATTAACAACGGGCAAACCATACACCACACACTTTGCGCTCTAACTTCAATACCTCACCTACTGCAGTCACTCGTTTTGTATTAAACACAATTACATCGGTAGAATAAACAAGGAAAGTGTTAGAAAAGCAAGGATGGGCATAAAGTATACAATCAAGTGTATTTAAACTTTGTCTCTGTGTGAAAGTTGAAGTATGCATAGCAGTGCACATTTGTGTACCCTAAGTAATCTCTACATTAGTTATTAGGAGGACTTTACCTGTACCACACTCTCGAGTAAAGTAAACGCTTGTAACCTGTGTACTTGGAGTTAACAACAAATTGCGGCTATTCACTAAACATATTGGTCTACAAATCAAGTAAACTCTGATATAATGTTAAACATTACGCTCTTCTCAAAAATCAATGTAAATACACTAATATCCTGTATATAACCTCAAAAACTGTTCCTTTAACATTTCCACAAATGTTCTCCTGCTTACAAAACAATACCTATTAAAGAAGGCCATGACCTCTAAGCTTTGAATGTCACAGAGTATAAAATAGTTTAATAATAACAGTTACTGCACTCTATAGCGTGTAAGAGTAAAACCCGACCACATTCCATTGCAAGGAATTCACACAGTTGGACATTATCAAGAAAGAGAAGGGAGTATAACAAGTGACAATCCATTCAAATCCCATAATTCTTTCTTTAATTTTAATTTCTTGAACATTACAGATATATCTGTAATGAAACATAAGACATCCTAGGACATCTGAATAGCGCTTACTGCGATTGTATGCAGTGGCCATGCTAAATAAGTATATAAAAAAAGAAAAGGAAACCAAAAAAGAAATGACGAAACCGCAAGACTATTTTTTATATATTCTAGCTCTTCTGCTTTCTCCAGTGTGGATAAATTGATGTCTTGGTAGCAGGCAATGCTATTTTATTTTGTATTTAAGAATTTCTGTTTTATTATATAAAACAACAAAACCAAGAAAATGTATACATTTTAAAAATATAAAAAAATAATCTAATAAATTTGATGCATTGTCGTACTCACATGACTTTCTCTACTCTTGTACAGACACTTATTGCTCTATCTACTTCAAGATAAACGTTATCTTATTGTAGGTACAAGGGAATACAGTAGACTTTAAATTATAGTCAAATGTTTTATATACATGACTTTCTCTACTCTTGTACAAACACTTATTGCTCTATCTACTTCAAGATAAACGTTATCTTATTATAGTTACAAGGGAATACAGTAGACTTTAAATTATAGTCAAATGTTTTATATACATGACTTTCTCTACTCTTGTACAAACACTTATTGCTCTATCTACTTCAAGATAAACGTTATCTTATTATAGTTACAAGGGAATACAGTAGACTTTAAGTGATAGTCAAATGTTTCATATACACGACTTTCTCTACTCTTGTACAAACACTTATTGCTCTATCTTCTTCAAGATAAACATTATGACCGTCTGCATTGGTCATACAAAGTTAACCCACTCATATCTCCTTAGCAGAGTCGTGTACCGACAGTCGCGGCAGACAAACGTGTTTTGTGCGCGCTGCTTCCGTGAGTGTTTACAGTGTAACTGTGTTTAACTGTGGAATACGATATCTTCTAGTGAATTGTATTTTCACAATCAGTGCAAACAGTATTCTTTTACTAACGTGTACTAGTGCCCTTTGGGTACAGGTGTGTTTCTTTCTCTTTCTCTATTGTTTTTCTTTTCTTTCCTCACCTATTATGTCTCTCACGCCGGAAACTACCGGCCATCTAGTACGCTCAGCTCTCGATATGGTTTATAATACCACTAGTGAATTCCCACAGTTACCAGTGCCTCTACAGCAAGCTCAACCAGTGTCTACGCAGCCAACCCAGGTTTCTCGCACCAATACTTTTAATCCTAATTCACCAGTGCGTCAATCACCCTTACGCCCGTCACAATTACATCTTACCACGTCAACTGCTGCTATAGTTACCGCTAAAACTACGAGTGACGTTATCATGCATGAGACTGCCCCATCTAACAGTTCACCTGCAACCAGCTCTAGTCGCGCTGCTACACACGCTGCTGCTGCCACAGCTGGCCCGAGTAAGCGTCGCTGTACAGCTCCCCCATCAGAACAAACAAGTGCCTCGCGCTATGCTTACTCTGTTTCCACGCACAACCGCTTCGCACTACTAGAAGACAACACAGCCATGGACGAGACAAGCAACTCCGAGACACCTAAGGAAAAAGTTCCACCAATTTGCTTGCGCAACATTGGTAACTATCAACTTCTATTACAAGATCTAAAAAATAATGTTACCTCTGAATTTCACACAGAGCTTCGCGGGTCTATCCTTAAGGTTCATCCCTCTACTTCTGACGATTTCCGTAAACTTACTACATACTTCAGCTCCATACAACAGGAATACTACACTTACAGAAATCCGACAGATAAGCTTTTCTCGGTAATTATCCGAGACATCCCTCCTTCGCTCACTGATAAGGAAATCTATGACGAACTGTGCTTACAGAACTACCCAGTGCGGAAGGTCACTCGACTTATGAATCGGTCGAAACAACCCATTCCTCTCTGTGCGGTGGAATTGTTAAATAGCGATGATGGTAAAGCTATACTCAACCTAACTCGCCTGTTCTACAGTGTTGTTAAGGTGGAACATCGCCGTCGTAACACTGACATACCGCAATGCACCCGCTGTCAGAATTACGGTCACACAAAGAACTATTGTCAGCTGACCCCGAGGTGTGTTCGCTGTCTAGAGAATCATCACTTCTCACAGTGCACTAAACCGAGAGATACTCCAGCTCAGTGTGTTCATTGTCATGAAAACCATCCAGGTAACTACCGAGGTTGTCGGCATTATTTAGAACTGAAATTCAGAACACAAAATAGCAACACAAGGCAACAGCCTGGGAATTCTCATCGCTCCCGTCCCCTACAACAATCAGACAATCCTGCACAGCAACCATTACAACCCCCAGCTGCATCACCAGTACCTCCAACTTCTTCACCAGCAACTTATGCCAGAACTTCTGCTTCCTCGACGAGGCGTACTACTGCACAACAAGATCCCCCTGACTCTTCATCTCTCTCGGCTCTGCTAATTAGCCTGTTCACTCAACTTCTAAATTCTTTATCCACGTTCCTCACTCCTCTCTTACCGCAATTTACACAATGTTTCCAAAACGCTCTTCTAACTACTTTCCGAAATGGGGGCGTGTAATAGGCCATCTCTTTCATCACTCACTCTCCTGAACTGGAACGCTAATGACATACGCGCTAAACGTGCCTCCTTCGCTGCCTTTCTCAGCTTGCACAGTGTAGATGCTGCCTGTATCACCGAGACTCATCTTCTCCCGAATGAACGTTTCTCTGTTCCAGGCTACAAGATTTATAGATTTGATCGGAATGCACCTTCCGCCTCTGGGGGAGTAGCTGTGCTAGTTAAACGTTCTCTGACTCATCATGAAATATTCCTACCTGTGATTCCCGGTTTTGAGGTAGTGGGCGTTAAACTCTCTCTTCGCGATAGCAACGATCTCGTTCTAATGAGTGCTTACAAGCCCCCAAATAGTAAGCTTAATACTCACTATTTCTCTTTCCTTTTCCCAGCAGAAAGCTGCACTCTCTTGCTAGGGGATTTGAACTCGAAGCACACTTCTTGGGGCTGTAGAGTCACAAACCCGAATGGACGGCGTCTGTTTGACACTATTAATGCCACTGGTCTTCACATACTGGCTCCCACAGAACCGACTTACTATTCTGGCAACCCACAGGTAGCTCCAGACATTTTGGACATTGGGGTACATCGCAATATACGATTACCTGCATTGATTTCTGCACTGCCAGCGCTCGATTCCGATCACTGTCCAGTGTTGGTCACATTTAACCTCACTCCTAATATTTTGCCACAAATCCCGCGAATCATCGTTGGTTTTGTCAACTGGGACATCTTTCGCACACACCTGGATGCTGCACTCCACACATCTTATCAACTGGGTACTGCGGATGCCATAGACACTGCCGTTCACCATTTTACCTCTGCGCTCTCTTCCAGTGTACGATCCTCTACTATCCGCAGTCCTCAACCTCGCCATTTCCCCTCCTTGCCTATCCATATTACTCAACTCATCCAAGAGAAACATCGCATCCGTCGATTGTGGCAACGTCAGCGTCTACCCTGGCTGCGCCAAAGATTAAATAGTCTCATTCGACAAGTACGGACCGCACTAGGGCAACACCGATTTCAGGAGTACCAGCGACAATTAGCCACTATCCGTCCCGGAGATCATACCTTATGGAACATCACTAAGAGGATTCTCCGAGAGCCGACAGTGATTCCACCTCTTCAGGTTGATGGGACCCTTTTGAGTGACTCTGCTGCCAAGTGTGACGCTCTAGCTACTCACTACGAGCGTACATTCACGCCTAACACCTGTCTTGACTCTAATATTCCCTCTTCCGTGGACAGGGAACTCCTTGAGTACCAACTTCGTCCTACAGCGCACAACAGAATTTCGTTCACTACTCCACGTGAATTGTCCCGCTTTATCCATCGTCTTCCCGTTAAAAAGTCTCCCGGACATGACCTTATCCCTAACGTTGTGCTGAAGAATTTGACAAACAAAGCCCTAGCTTATTTATCATCAATCTTCAATGCTGCTCTGCGCATTGGTCATTTTCCATCTACATGGAAACATGCGGAAATTATAGTCTTCCACAAGCCCAACAAGCCAAAAAATCTTCCCTCAAGTTAAAGAACAATCAGCTTATTACCTACACTTTCTAAGCTTTTTGAAAAGATTATTCATCAACGTATTTCTCATTTTTTGATCCATAATCAGATAATTCCGTCTTTTCAGTTTGGCTTTCGCCCGAAGCATGCTACCACTCACCAATTGCTCAGAATCACGCAGTCTATTATTCAAGGTTTCGAAAACAGGCAATACACCGTAGCAGCATTCCTAGATATCACCCAGGCATTCGACAAGGTGTGGCACAGTGGACTACTACTTAAAGCATATCGCATTGGTCTCCCTTATTATCTGATACAAATCATAGCAAGTTTTCTCACCAATAGAACCTTTGTGGTGCGCATTGCTGGTTTCTCATCCACCCGACGGCCTATTTAAGCAGGTGTACCTCAAGGTTCAGTACTTGCACCGCTCCTCTTTAATATATTCACTTATGATCTTCCTGATATAGCTCCAGTTTGTACGGCGTTATACGCAGATGATACTGCTCTCTATTATTCTCACGCCAATATTCTTCATGCCATTCAGAAACTGCAAATTGCCCTAGATCAATTAGCTCATTGGTTCTCTCACTGGCGCATTTCCCTCAATACTAACAAGACAGAGGTTAAGATCTTCTCTTTACGACCTTATAGGGATCCTCCTTTACTACGGCTGCTGGGGGAACCGCTCTCATGGTTACCAAGCAATGTGCCAGTGAAATACCTTGGGGTGTTACTGGACACTCGACTTACTTGAAACGCCCACATCTTGCATTTGCCCGGCTATCAAAACTGTACCCTCTACTCAACAGGCGCACTTCACTTGGTTATGAATCCTCCCTGCTTCTTTACACATCTCTAGTCCGTCCCATTTTTACCTATGCAGCTCCAGTCTGGGGTGGCACCAGTAAGACTAATCTCCGCCGACTGCAGGTACTACAAAACAGGGTGCTTCGTACAGCTACAAACGCTCCATGGTTCATCCGAAACCAGCAACTTCATCATGAGTTTGGTCTTCTACCCGTTCACCAATACATCCGACGCCTGGCACGTCCATTCTTTTACCATCTCCAGGAGGTCCCTGGAGCTGTTACCTACCGTCTCGGCTGTCGCACTCGCCAGCCAACTCGCCTGAAGCGCAGACTGCCCCAAGATCTTCTCCTGAGTGACGTCTGCAGCACAGACGACTCAGACACGTGATTACTACCATCAGACTTTAAGTTCTCAATTTGTGTTACAGTTATCCTCCATATTTAGTTAGAGGAGTCTTTCATGGCTACCTCCATTGTTATGTGTCCTGTTCCTATGTATCTTATAACAAACATCTGTAAAGCATAATTGCTGATCGATGGATAAAATAAAATAAAAAAAGATAAACATTATCTTATTGTAGTTACAAGGGAATACAGTAGACTTTAAGTGATAGTCAAATGCTTTATATACATGACTTTCTCTACTCTTATACAAACACTTACTGCTCTATCTACTTCAAGATAAACATTATCTTATTGTAGTTACAAGGAAATACAGTAGACTTTAAGAGATAGTCAAATGTTTCATATACATGACTTTCTCTAATCTTGTACAAACATTTATTGCTCTATCTTCTTCAAGATAAACATTATCTTATTGTAGTTACAAGGGAATACAGTAGACTTTAAGTGATAGTCAAATGTTTTATATACATGACTTTCTCTACTCTTATACAAACACTTATTGCTCTATCTACTTCAAGATAAACATTATCTTATTGTTGTTACAAGAGAATACAGTAGACTTTAAGTGATAGTCAAATGTTTTATATACATGACTTTCTCTACTCTTATACAAACACTTACTGCTCTATCTACTTCAAGATAAACATTATCTTATTGTAGTTACAATAGAATACAGTAGACTTTAAGTGATAGTCAAATGTTTTATATACATGACTTTCTCTACTCTTATACAAACACTTACTGCTCTATCTACTTCAAGATAAACATTATCTTATTGTAGTTACAAGAGAATACAGTAGACTTTAAGTGATAGTCAAATGTTTTATATACATGACTTTCTCTACTCTTGTACAAACACTTATTGCTCTATCTACTTCAAGATAAACATTATCTTATTGTAGTTACCTGGGAATACAGTAGACTTTAAGTGATAGTCAAATATTTTATATACATGACTTTCTCTATTCTTGTACAAACACTTATTCCTGTATCTACTTCAAGATAAACATTATCTTATTGTAGTTACAAGAGAATACAGTAGACTTTAAGTGATAGTCAAATGTTTTATATACATGACTTTCTCTACTCTTGTACAAACACTTATTGCTCTATCTACTTCAAGATAAACATTATCTTATTGTAGTTACCAGGGAATACAGTAGACTTTAAGTGATAGTCAAATGTTTTATATACATGACTTTCTCTACTCTTGTTCAAACACTTATTGCTCTATTTACTTCAAGATAAACATTATCTTATTGTAGTTACAAGGGAATACAGTAGACTTTAAGTGATAGTCAAATGTTTTATATACATGACTTTCTCTACTCTTGTACAAACACTTATTGCTCTATCTACTTCAAGATAAACATTGTCTTATTGTAGTTACCAGGGAATACAGTAGACTTTAAGTGATATTCAAATGTTTTATATACATGACTTTCTCTACTCTTGTACAAACACTTACTGCTCTATCCACTTTAAGATAAACATTATCTTATATTAGTTACAAGGGAATACAGTAGATTTTAAGAGATAGCCAAATGTTTTATATACATGACTTTCTCTACTCTTGTACAAACACCTATTGCTCTATCTGCTTCAAGATAAACATTATCTTATTGTAGTTACAAGAGAATACAGTAGACTTTAAGTGATAGTCAAATGTTTTATATACATGACTTTATCTACTCTTGTACAAACTCTTATTGCTCTATCTACTTCAAGATAAACATTATCTTATTGTAGTTACCAGGGAATACAGTAGACTTTAAGTGATAGTCAAATGTTTTATATACATCACTTTCTCTACTCTTGTTCAAACACTTATTGCTCTATCTACTTCAAGATAAACATTATCTTATTGTAGTTACCAGGGAATACAGTAGACTTTAAGTGATAGTCAAATGTTTTATATACATCACTTTCTCTAATCTTGTACAAACACTTATTGCTCTATCTACTTCAAGATAAACATTATCTTATTGTAGTTACCAGGGAATACAGTAGACTTTAAGTGATAGTCAAATGTTTTATATACATGACTTTCTCTACCCTTGTACAAACACTTATTGCTCTATCTACTTCAAGACAAACATTATCTTATTGTAGTTACAAGGGAATACAGTATACTTTAAGTGATAGTCAAATGTTTTATATACATGACTTTCTCTACTCTTGTACAAACACTTATTGCTCTATCTACTTCAAGATAAACATTATCTTATTGTAGTTACAAGGGAATACAGTAGACTTTAAGTGATAGTCAAATGTTTTATATACATGACTTTCTCTATATTTGTGCAAACAAAAAATGTTCTTTATTGACATTTTAATAAAATAAAGCATTGAAATAGCTTTTGTTTAAGAAAATTAAAATTTTGGAACGCTTTTGTATATAAAGGGTAGTTCAGGTGGGGGACTCCTTTTAAAATCTTCATTCCCTTCAAAACTACTAAACTCAAATAGCTGTCTTTAACCCTTTTTCCCGCTTTTTTGAGTTCCACTATTCATAATGTACAAAGACGCATATTTTGTAAATCTCTTTTCAAGACTTCTGTTGAAATGTGAACATTTTGGGACGCTTGCTGTGTTTACGTGGTAGTCCACCAAAGTGCAGGAGGATCATTTGAAAGAAGCCGAGGAATGCTGCACCCAGCAGAGAAAGTTGCATCATTAAGAGATTCTCGCTTCACGAGCCGCTAAAAAGGCAATCTCATTACTGCAGTGAAGTCGCGATATCACTTAATTAAAAAGGAGACTCTGCATTCATTCACTGCTCGCGAGTCTCCCTCCCATTAGGGAGCAAATGAACTCAAATGCACAGTGTTCTCTGTGTCCATCTGACGTTCAGATGTTTTGTACACGCGGGAGGGAGGGATGAAGAGAGAGAATGACAACGGCTGAGCTACAGAATCCAACATACTCCCTAATTAAAGCAAAATAGATGATTTTTTAAATAAGAAACATTCTTACCGAAGTGGGTAAGTAGTTGATGTTAGCGTACCTTTGTGAGGTGCGCTGCAGAGCTTTCCTTTTTTACGTCCTCCAACGTTTAGTGATATCGGACGGTGAATGAAATGGGTGAAACGATGTTCAAATGTGTCCAGGGTCCATGGAGCTTAAAGTTACCCGACATTCGTCTGTAAGGACAAGGGAAAACCCTGGAAGAAACCTTATCCAGGTAACTCACCCTGACCGAAATTCGAACTCGGGACCTCTTGAACGGGAGGCAGACATGCTAACACCACGCTACCGAGGCGGGCGGTGCTCAGCTCCGAACATGTTAATCGGCCCACATGACCCCACAGACATTGATTCCCCGATCTCACAGAAATAAGAAACGTGATCGGACTGCACCGTCATTTGTTCCCAAGTCGCTGCTATCACACACACTCCAAGAACTTCCACCGGAACTCCTTTACTCGACCTACTCTCCTTCTTGGTATAAAACCTTCCGCAAACTTAAATATATGACTTAATGTTGGAGGTTTTCTCTTATCCTGAAATTTGTATTTGCGGTAACTCTTAGCTCAATGTACCCTGTACTCATTTGAACATCATTTCATTCATCGTCCGATATGACTTAACGTTGGAGGTTTTCTCTTATCCTGAAAGATGAATGTCTGGTAACTCTAAGCTCTATGTACCCTGTACTCATTTGAACATCATTTCATTGATCGTCCGATATGACTTAACGTTGGAGGTTTTCTCTTATCCTAAAAGATGAATGTCTGGTAACTCTAAGCTCTATGTACCCTGTACTCATTTGAACATCATTTCATTGATCGTCCGATATGACTTAACGTTGGAGGTTTTCTCTTATCCTAAAAGATGAATGTCTGGTAACTCTAAGCTCTATGTACCCTGTACTCATTTGAACATCATTTCATTGATCGTCCGATATGACTTAACGTTGGAGGTTTTCTCTTATCCTGAAAGATGAATGTCTGGTAACTCTAAGCTCTATGTACCCTGTACTCATTTGAACATCATTTCATTCATCGCCCGATATAACTTAACGTTGGAGGTTTTCTCTTATTCTGAAAGATGAATGTCTGGTATCTCTAAGCTCTATGTACCCTGTACTCATTTGAACATCATTTCATTGATCGTCCGATATGACTTAACGTTGGCGGTTTTCTCTTATCCTGAAAGATGAATGTCTGGTAACTCTAAGCTCTATGTACCCTGTACTCATTTGAACATCATTTCATTGATCGTCCGATATGACTTAACGTTGGAGGTT
This sequence comes from Mantis religiosa, assembly GCA_030765055.1. NCBI lineage: Eukaryota > Metazoa > Arthropoda > Insecta > Mantodea > Mantidae > Mantis > Mantis religiosa. Next base: position 4,262,928 of record CM060952.1, read on the forward strand.
TTCTCTTATCCTGAAAGATGAATGTCTGGTAACTCTAAGCTCTATGTACCCTGTACTCATTTGAACATCATTTCATTCATCGTCCGATAGAACTTAACGTTGGAGGTTTTCTCTTATCCTGAAAGATGAATGTCTGGTAACTCTAAGCTCTATGTACCCTGTACTCATTTGAACATCATTTCATTGATCGCCCGATATAACTTAACGTTGGCGGTTTTCTCTTATCCTGAAAGATGAATGTCTGGTAACTCTAAGCTCTATGTACCCTGTACTCATTTGTACATCATTTCATTCATCGTCCGATATGACTTAACGTTGGAGGTTTTCTCTTATCCAGAAAGATGAATGTCTGGTAACTCTAAGCTCTATGTACCCTGTACTCATTTGTACATCATTTCATTCATCGTCCGATATGACTTAACGTTGGAGGTTTTCTCTTATCCAGAAAGATGAATGTCTGGTAACTCTAAGCTCTATGTACCCTGTACTCATTTGAACATCATTTCATTGATCGTCCGATATGACTTAACGTTGGAGGTTTTCTCTTATCCTGAAAGATGAATGTCTGGTAACTCTAAGCTCTATGTACCCTGTACTCATTTGAACATCATTTCATTCATCGTCCGATAGAACTTAACGTTGGAGGTTTTCTCTTATCCTGAAAGATGAATGTCTGGTAACTCTAAGCTCTATGTACCCTGTACTCATTTGAACATCATTTCATTGATCGCCCGATATAACTTAACGTTGGCGGTTTTCTCTTATCCTGAAAGATGAATGTCTGGTAACTCTAAGCTCTATGTACCCTGTACTCATTTGTACATCATTTCAGTCATCGTCCGATATGACTTAACGTTGGAGGTTTTCTCTTATCCAGAAAGATGAATGTCTGGTAACTCTAAGCTCTATGTACCCTGTACTCATTTGTACATCATTTCATTCATCGTCCGATATGACTTAACGTTGGAGGTTTTCTCTTATCCAGAAAGATGAATGTCTGGTAACTCTAAGCTCTATGTACTCATTTGTACATCATTTCATTCATCGTCCGATATGACTTAACGTTGGAGGTTTTCTCTTATCCTGAAAGATGAATGTCTGGTAACTCTAAGCTCTATGTACCCTGTACTCATTTGTACATCATTTCATTCATCGTCCGATATGACTTAACGTTGGAGGTTTTCTCTTATCCAGAAAGATGAATGTCTGGTAACTCTAAGCTCTATGTACCCTGTACTCATTTGAACATCATTTCATTGATCGCCCGATATAACTTAACGTTGGCGGTTTTCTCTTATCCTGAAAGATGAATGTCTGGTAACTCTAAGCTCTATGTACCCTGTACTCATTTGAACATCATTTCATTCATCGCCCGATATGACTTAACGTTGGAGGTTTTCTCTTATCCTGAAAGATGAATGTCTGGTAACTCTAAGCTCTATGTACCCTGTACTCATTTGTACATCATTTCATTCAACGATGAATATTACTTAATTTGCCATGGAATGGTGTACACATAGATAGTTTCTGATATAATCGTAATTGACAGTTTTTTATAAAGTGATTATCGGTCATAATGGCCATTACCATAAAAGCCGTGTGTTGTAGCAAATGTTTCATTGTGTTCCTTTAAACGGCTGCAGCTGTAGTCGAGAATATTACTCCGGCTACATTAAAATACGAGAAAACGGGGAGAACAGAAATTAAGGGGAAAATGTAAGCAGTAATGGAGAGTGCTAGAGAGAGAGAAAACGGCGTGGGAAATCAGCAGAAGGTTCCGGACGCTGAAAGAACTAATCATCACCGAACACAAAACAAAAAACGATCCCTTCTGAGTTCATAAATCCCAGCGACGGGAGAAGATTCAGGTGGAAGAGAAAAGATCGAACAAAACTTTATACACACTTCATAACAACTGGTGGTAACAAATGAAAGTGAAGACGATATTTAGACGGTGAGTAAAGTGACGCATACCTATTAAATGACGATCAACATGAGCTGTTACAGGAAATGGTTCTATATTCCCGATATCACCAACAGATTTTAAAATCGACGTTAACAAGTGTGACGTAACAAATGTCACAGCGCTAAAACTAATGTTAAATTTCGTGCTTTTCACCAACCTGTTTTCTGAAAATGTTAACAAACCTCTGTTAACGCCAAGAAACTTGTAAATATCATCTATGGATGAGCTGCGATGCGCTTTTGTTTTCATTTTCGTCTGCAAAAATGGCGGATGAACAAAATGATAAATAAAGCCGTGAGACAAATTTCTCATCGACGGAGAAAGAATTGTTAATTGAAATGGTGACGAAGTGCAAGGAGTGAGTGAGTGTGGTGTTTAAGGGCCCGTCGACAACAAGGTCATTTGGGCCCCAAGTCAACACTAAAAACCTAAAAACTGTGAAAATTCAGTTAAAAAGGTAAAAAAAAAAAAAAAAACAATAAAAACACTCAAATGTTAAAAGGACATTAAAAGCGATCTATCGTTGAAAATAAAGAGGACAGATGTAGTGAATGTAAAAGAGGAAGATGTCGCGGGGAAAATATTGGAAACGAATTTAATTCAAATGCATGTGTCAGTACTACAAGCACCAAACAACTTGTCAGTATTACGTAAACTTAAAACGAGGTGCGAAGAACAAGTGCCTTAAACGTTTCAAGACGGGAGGTGGACAATGTATTATCCACATAATTCAGTGAATTATAAAATCGCAAGGTAATTGATACTTGAAGCAAAGGCGAGATCGCCATATTCCTTTCGATGCATATTGTAACTCATTATTACGTAAATTTAAAACGAGGTGCGAAGAACAAGTGCCTTAAACGTTTCAAGACGGGAGGTGGACAATGTATTATCCACATAATTCAGTGAATTATAAAATCGCAAGGTAATTGATACTTGAAGCAAAGGCGAGATCGCCATATTCCTTTCGATGCATATTGTAACTCATTATTACGTAAATTTAAAACGAGGTGCGAAGAACAAGTGCCTTAAACGTTTCAAGACGGGAGGTGGACAATGTATTATCCACATAATTCAATGAATTATAAAATCGCAAAGTTATTAATACTTGAAGCAAAGACGAGATCGGCATATTCCTTTCGATGCATGTTCTAACCTCTCTTGTACTTCCGCAGTAACCTTCATAGCAACATGTTTCGACAGTCTATACCTCCGTAAAACAATTCCTCAAAATCATATCTCCTCATAGGCCGTTCTCTATTGCAAATGCCATTTAGACAGTCTTAAATATAGCAAATCGACATCAACAGCTGAGTTCATGCTCGCCATCTTGACTATTCACAATTGTTAAGGACTTAACATCAGTAATTTGGCTTGTTAGTTTAACATGAGATTTAACACGAGTGTTAGGCTAACACTTGTTGGTGAAATGCAAATTTTGTTTTAACTATTGCTAAACTCGTGTAAAGTCTTAACATTTGTTGGTGAAATCGGGTATTATTGTTTCAAATGGGCAGGTGTTTGTCCTTGAGCGCTACCAGATGAGTACTGCGGATTTACATTCCCCCTAAGTGGAATACCTAAGCAATCTCTAATAGATACCATTCACCCTAAGACAAAAACTCATATTCTGCCAAAAATCAGAGAGTAATGTATTTAACATAACCGTAAAACATCATACTTTTAGCTCAAATAGTTTTCCTAATACAAATAAATAAAATAGATACTGGCTGGCCCCTACCGTGCTAGGGGTCCCGGGTTCGATTCCCGGCGGTGGGGTTTTTCTCCGACCAAGATAACTCCCCATTTTCCACAGAGTCTGGAAGTATGAATGAGAGTGTGAATGTGTGCGTGATCTAATGATAAAAAACCTAAAGATAACGAGTTAACACCTTCAGTATGTTCCAAAGGAGGACGGCCGCCGATATGAACATTGGAGTTACAGGCGGGGTATAAATGGAACAAGCAAAAAAAAAAAAAAAAAAAAAAAAAAAGATACTATTATACGAGGGTTGTTCAATACACAATGATCATAATTTTTTACGGACATAACTATTCACACAAAAATATAATCTTATTATATTCTGTTAGCTTAATGTAAAACAAACACGTCGTAGTAGTTTCATTGTTGGTACTTCTGGTTCCCGCCTGTGATAATCAGGCAACTTCAGACATGTTCAGTATCGCCTACCGCTGTAATGGAGATAAAACGCGAGGAACAATATGCGGCTTTGAAATTCTGCTTTGGTCTCAACAAATCTTCAGCTGAGGTCTATACAATGTTACAGGAGACCTATGGCCTTCCCTACAGCACAGCTCGAAGGTGTTTTAAAATGTTTAAAGAGGGGAGACAATCAGTTTCAAAGGAAGGTGGAGCCGGTGATCCAGTTACTGCTCTTACGGAAGAAAACATCAACACTGCTGCTGTCATTGTGAGAGAGGATCGACCAATTACCTTAAGATCACTTTCTGAAATACTGAACATTTCATTGGATGCCACCCACACGTTGGTGAGAGAATCATTACACATGAGACGTGTTTGTGCGCGATGGGTTCCAAGACTGTTGATTCCCGAACAAAAGGACATTCGCATGAAGTTAAAGTTGATGTTAGAGGAAGATCCGGAGTTTCTTTCAAACGTAATCACTGCTGATGAAACTTGGCTACATCATTTTGATCCTGAGAGCAAACAGCAAAGCTCAGTGTGGAAATCTCCTGCATCACCAATCCCCCCAAAAAACAAAAGTGGCTGCTTCTGCTGGGAAAGTTATGGTCATCTCATTCTTTGATATTCATGGAATGGTTTATCAGGATGTTGTACCTGCACACACATCAGTAACTGGACAATACTACAGGAATGTCCTGAAAACATTGCAAGTCCATATCAGGCGCAAAAGACCACATTTACGTGAAGCAGGCTGGATGCTGCAATTGTACAATGATGAAGGAAGAAAATAGAAGTTACGTGATGCACCTTCTGCTGTTTGAACAGTTGTAACTGTCGGTAGTTCTGGATATTCACGTGCCCCCAGTTAATTAGCGAACCATGGAAATGAAAATAATTTTTCATTCAAAGCCAATAATCCTACCATCAAAAGAATTAAAGCCCTTTTGTCTAAACTCGACGAGTACCTGCTGGCTCGATATATCTCTTATCGATTCATGCGGATCTAATTGACGATCGCAAAGTTACCTATCCCTCCCTATGCCAGGGCCTGAATGGGGATTTTTAACATGAGCTGGGGGCGGGACGGGGCGGGGGCGGCTAAAAGCACTTTGTGAAAACGAATTGCACTGCGCTCACAAGAGTTAGAATTGCGTGCGAGTGGAATTCATCGATTGCATGTCACACATACCAATAATCCGGATGCTCTTTCAACATCGCAACCAATGTTTTATACACAGCTCTATCGCGCATGACGATTCCACGCATCCTATCTTTAATTCTTGGAAACAAAAACAAATGCTAGGCCACGGCTGTAGCCATGGTGATGAACTTTAGTTAGTTTTGTTGTATGTGCTTTCATTATTGAAGTGAAAACTTCTTTAGGCGCGTTTAGCACCTTTTGTGAGTAGTGAATTAAACTGAGCATCACGCTGGAATATGTGACGCTCATTCCGGTGAAGTCGACTCGAGTCGGCTCAATCCGAACTAACCCCCCCCCCCACACTCAATCCTTAGTCTTATGTTGTCCATATCGCTATACACTGTAGATTTTCTGTCGCACTCAACAACACGCATCCAGGTATGTTTTAACATATTTCAAATAATATGAACAATTTAGAAACCCTACAGGAGCTTCAATAGGGCCGTTCTTACAAACGTCTGTCAACTGTCGGTACCAACTGCCCTACACGGATTTCTTCCCGGTCCTTCATCGTGACGCCTATTGTCGCTGGAATGACGCCTGGATTCGTTCGCAGTCCATCAAAGGCAAACACCACGCCGCCGTTCAGACGCATCTATCCACGACCCCTTGGTTCTCCAGCTTCAGGATTGCACGTCGACATCTCACCTCCATCATTAGAATGCGACTTGGACATGGATGTTACCCTGCGCATCTACACCGACTACGTCTCATCGATTCCCCTGTATGTCCTGATGACCCAGGCGAAACCGCTGACCTCAATCACCTCCTGTTCAGTTGCTCTCGCTACCGAGCCCACCGTTCCTCCTTCCTCCGCCGCCTACTTCAGCAGTCTGTTCCTTTTCCCGCTAGCATCAACACCATATTACAGTTATGCAACAAACCTGTATACCAAGCTCTTCTACAATTTCTTAAAGAAAGTGATCTACAGATCTAGTCTCCTCCCATCCTCTTAATTTTCCTTACATTATTTTTCTAATTTTTCCCCACGATGGCCATATGGGATTTTACCGAAGGCCCAAAAAAAAAAAAAAAAAAAAAAAAAAAAAAAAAAAAAAAAAAAAAAAACTGTCGGTAACCGATCCGGTCAGATAACCTTCTGTCATTTAACAAGTTGACAACATGTCAAATTACACTTTAAACAATAATAATAGTCAAAAGGAACAGATAATATCACCCTAGTTCGGTATTTGAATAATTAAAACCATAATAACGAAAAATAAAACGAGTGTGCTAGTTGGAAACAAAAGTGTTAGGAATTCGTGAAAAAGATGTTTCATTTAAGAACTTATTATTTTTATTGACAATTTCTCTTTATTGTGAGTGGTACAACGTAAAACATCTATAAATTAAATGTAATAACACGTAAATAATATAATAATCACGTATTAAAATGACGTTTTTGCGTTTATTTTGATTTGCAACTTATATTGTGTGTTTTTCTACAAACTGAAAGACCGAACTAGAGTCAAAGCATTTGATATATAAATTTGATTTTTATAGAAAAAATTTATATATATATAATTATTATTTTGTAAAATAAAATGTTAAAAAAATATCGAAGATAAACAATTGAATTGAGTTGAAAACGTATTAACATCAGTATGAATTGCGACAAAACATTTGAAATGAATATGACATGTAATAAAATATAGAGTAATGAGTATATGTCCGGATATGTAATAACATGTGTAAAATGTATAGGTAACCAAACATTTCCGAATACTCAAAAAATGTGCAAATAAACAAATGAATATCATATAATTACGAGGTGTGTCCGTAAAATAATGTCTCCAAGGCGCTGGAGCCATGAGGAACGCTATTACGCGAAATCCGGCAACACTGGCGTGTAGCTTGGTTTCTCCCCTCAAATCCCCACTACAACAAACCCGTTGTAACCATTAGTCTTGACTGGGCAGCTGTTTGCGATGGAGCTTCCTATCACTTCCGCCGCCAAGTTCGAGTTGCATGCAGTGATCCGTTTTTTGAGTGCCAAGGGCACCTACCCCAACTGAGATTCATCATCAGTTATGCAACGTCTATGGGCCACAGTGTATGGACGTCAAAAACGTGGAAAGTGGGTCAGAGAGTTCAAAGACGGACGTACAGACGTCCATGACGAACAGTGTTCTGGTCGGCCTTCAGTTTCAGCCGAAACAATTGCAAAAGTGGAGCAAGAAATGCTTAAAGATCGGCGTGTGACAGTTGACGAGCTGTGCGAACTTATCCCTGAAGTCAGTAAGACTACGATTGATAAGATTTGACCGCAAGGTGTGTGCGAGGTGGGCACCAAAATATTCACCGAAGACCATAAACGGCAACGTGTTGAGTCGCCCACCGATTCTTGGAGTGCTATGCAGAACAGGGCGAGGAATTGTTGGATTCAATTGTCACTGACGAAACCTGGGTGCACTACACAACACCAGAAACTAAAGAACGTTCTCGTCAGTGGCGGCATTCGTATTCGCCGAAGCCGCGGAAGTTCAAACAGACATTTTCTGTCATCAAAGTGATGACCAGTGTATTCTGGGACTGAAAAGGTGTATTGTTGTGCGAGTTTATGCCTACCGGCACAACAATAAACGTCACTAGCTACTGTGAGACTCTAAAAATCTGCTACGTGCCATTCAAAGTCAAAGGAGGGGAATGCTAACGAAGGGACTGATTTTTCCTCACGACAACGCCTGTCCCCATACTGCACATGCAACGTCTGATCTCCTGGCCCAGTTCGGATGGGACATCGTCAACCATTCCCACTACAGTCCAGACTTAGCACCTAGTGATTGTCATCTGTTTCCTGAGTTGAAGTCACACCTGGGTGGAACACATTTCCAGACCGACGATGATTTGAAAAACGAGGTTAAGCGCTACCTGCGCAACTTGGCGGGAGAGTGCTATGACAGGGGTATACAAAAACTGCCACAGTGTATGCAAAAGTGCATGGATCGCAATGGTGATTACGTTCCGCCTTTACATCAATTTAACATTCATTGACAGTAAACATGTTTTTATACATTAAATAAAATAGGAGACATTATTTTACGTACACACCTCGTATGTTATAAGATATGTATGAACTTGTATTTTTATTAAAAATAAAGAAGCAATGAGGTCGCAAGAAACAAAATATGAAAAAAAAAAAAAAATAGTGAAATATCGTGTATTTTTATATAAAAATAAAATACATATAAAACAGTATATTCTGTTGTTTGATTTTACTTCCTTTATACATCCTTTATGTATAACCCTCTTCGCACGGTCGCAAGTCCGTCGTCATTCAGTTGTTTCAGAGCACACTTAGCGTAAGACAAGAAATGTTTAACTCACCACTAACCTCTTTGCGCAACGAGTGTCAACATAAGTGTTTTAAAATAATTTTTAAGAATAATTCATAATGAATAGTTTTTAAGTTTTCACTTCTGTCGTATGGTCTTAAGCACATACAACTTTTTATATTTCTTTTTTGTTTTTGTTTTCCACGACGTTTTTCAGAATTCTCTTACAAACAGTAACAGTTATGTAACAGTATGTCTATCTTCTAATGGTACAATAGCAATATGACGCTTTTAGAGAAAATAATATAACAAATCTGTTGGGCTTCTATTCGAGAGTCATTTGAAAAGTCTGGGAAATTTTCATGAAGCGATGGACACTTTTTGTTGATACTTTGTGGCTGGTAAGCCTGGTTCTTCAAAAGATTGTACAGAAAAATTGAATGTGCTACAATATACAGTTAATTGTTGTCAACGATCTGGACTGGTCAGTGTGACAGCCATGAATGAAAAAAAAAAAAAAAAAAAAACAGAGTTCCGTTCTGTCATTGAACATTTTCATTTGAAGGGCTGGACTGCCGCACAAGTTACAACTGGACTCTGCACTAACATTCAAGACCATATACTTTTGGATCACTGAATTTAAACGTGGTCATAAAACCACTGAATATAAATCGCGCTATGGTCTCCCAATTGAGGTCACCACAAGGATAGCATTAAAATAAAATCCGCGATTTGGTTATGGAAGACCACCGAATCAAAATTTCTGAGATTGTTAAGGCTGTAGACCATCTCAACTGAACGAGTACACAATATCCTGCGTAAAAAATTGACAATGAAAAAGCTGTGTGCAAGATGGGTGCCGCGATTGCCCACAGTCAACAAAAAGCACATCCGGAAGGACACTCCTACCAAGAGTCTGGCGATGTTTAATCGCAATCCGCAGAACTTTTTGCACCAACTTATGACCGTGGATGAAATTTAGATCCATCTTTACACCTCAGAGTCAAAACAGAAGTCAAAACAATGGACAAAGGCTGTTCAAAGTGCACCAAAGAAGGCATGAACCATTTTGTCAAGTGGTAAGGTTATTGCCACTGTTTTTCATTGAAAAGGTTCAGTGACGCCTAAGTTTTCTTTTCAAGATAACGAAAATACAGTAAGATTTATCACCACTAACAATTTACAAACAAATTGAAGTACCGCATAGGAATTCTTTTCGATGCGTAGTTGTTTTTGTAAGTTTATATGGAATCCGTCAATAACAAAGTTTACTCTTATCAATGTGCAATACATTAATTCATAAGATGTCCGCAAAGCGGTGCTCAATTAGCGACAGCATTTTCACCAATAACAACAATTCTGGGACGTCCATAATGAAATTCATGAATAAAAATACTAATCTCTTTTTAATTAGCTGTAGGAATTGTTAATTGTCATCAAATGCATTTCGAAATCGTCAATCTAATTATTTATATGTTAATGGTACGTTAAAATGGTAAAAACTAAGTTTCGTAAAAGTTGTATAGCCAAATTTGTTCCTTCAATTATGAGAACTAAAAAAAAACTATTAGAAGAAAACGGAAACCAAGTCGTTAAACAAAAGAAGGTAGCTACCACATATGTCTTTTTTTTTTTTTTTTTTTTTTTTTTTTTTTTTTTTTTTTTTTTTTTTTTTAGAAACATGGCCTTCTGAAAGTTTCAGCGCTAACCTTGTGTAAGTTAACATAAAACAGATTGAACATGTTGCAGAACGGTTAGTTGTTATTTTAACCAGTTTCAAGGTAATTTGTTACTCTATTAGCAAATATAAAACTGGAGAGATAGGGCATTTAACGTAAATGGAAGTATTGTCCATATAGAGCTGTTAGAGAAGTTTGGTTTGTGAAACATGCTACATAACCAACGTCAGGCGACAAACAGCGACCGCGAGTCTATCAGACTCATCGATCAGCTTCTTCATTTTCTGCAGAACGTGTCCATCGTTATCATTCTTACTAACATTGCAGCTTACACATAAGTGAAAAAAAGGTCGTCTAGTTCTACAAGTACAGCGAAAATTTGAAACTCTAAACTCATTTTCTGAGAACCTCGAAATAAAGTATGTGACATGTTCTACTCTATTATCTTTTCTGCTCACTATTGCATACGATTTTCAATTTACGAGGGCTGTTCAATAAAGAATAGTCACATTTTTTGTTTTGTTTTGACAACGTACCTTTACTCATCCTCATAATTTTGATGGCCCTTCTCAAAATAGTCTCTCCTGAATGCGATGCATTTGTCCCAGCGTTTCTGTCAGTCTTCAAAGACATGCTGGAAACTATTTTTGAGAGATCCTTCATAGTGGCCTCCGCAGCCTTCACCACTGCTTCTGATGATGGATAATGTCTCCCACGAAGGCGTTTCTTCAAGTTAGGGAACAGAAAAAAGTCACATGGAGCTAACTCCGGACTATAGGAAGGGTGAGAGATGTACTTTACGTTGATTTTTGTAAGATATACAGCAACAACATTGACAATATGCGGCCGCGCATTATCGTGGTGCAGCATTCAGCCTGCTTCACGGAAATGTGGCCTTTTGCGTCTGATATGGACTTGCAATGTTTTCAGGACATCCCTGTAGTATTGTCCAGTTACTGATGTGTGTGCAGGTACAACATGATGATAAACCATTCCATAAATATTAAAGAATGAGACGACCATAACGTTCCCAGCAGAAACAACCACTTTTGCTTTTTTGGGGGGTTGCTGATGAACGAGATTTCCACACTGAGCTTTGCTGTTTGCTCTCAGGATCAAAATGATGTAGCCAAGTTTCATCAGCAGTGATTACGTTTGAAAGAAACTCCGGATCTTCCTCTAACATCAACTTTAACTGCATGCAGACCTGCATGCGAATGTCCTTTTGTTCGGGAATCAACAGTCTTGGAACCCATCGCGCACAAACACGTCTCATGTGTAATGTTTCTGTCACCAACGTGTGGGTGGCACCCAATGAAATGTTCAGTATTTCAGAAAGTGATCTTAAGGTAATTCGTCGATCCTCTCTCATAATGGCAGCAGCAGTGTTGATGTTTTCTTCCGTAAGAGCAGTAACTGGAGACCTGGGTCCACCTTCCTTTGAAATTGATTGTCTCGCCTCTTTAAACATTTTAAACCACCTTCGAGCTGTGCTGCAGGGAAGGCCATAGGCCTCCTGTAACATTGTACAGGCCTCAACTGAAGATTTGTTGAGACGAAAGAAGAATTTCAAAGCCGCATATTGTTCCTCGCGTGTTACCTCCATTACAGCGGTAGGCGATACTGAACATTTCTGAACTTGCCTGGTTCTCACAGGCGGGAACCAGGAGTACCAACAATGAAACTACTACGGCGAGTTTGTTTCACATTAAGCTAACAGAATATAAAATGATTGAGTTTAGTGCGAAAATCTATGATCATTCTTTATTGAACAGCGCTCGTATTAATGCTAATGCGGATAAAAGTGTGTAAAATCACATCTAGTTATATGTTTCTATAGTTACATTCTTTGTTGTATGTTTGAACTTTTGCAATAAGTTTGGTAGAGTAGACCGTATCGGATGTTTTGTGTGTGACGTTTCATCTGGGCAGCTGTAATTAACAATCCGTGGTTATTAGTACTTCAGGCCAAATACCAACCGAAAAAACACATTCCACAGTTCATTACTTTAATTAGCAGTTTATCTTCCTCGGCATTTCTGTGACGTCACTTGATCTTCCAACACCAACAAGAGTGACACTACATTTAGTGTAGCCACAATAACGCGTCCTGTAGCAGAGTTAAAACCAATACATTTGCTTTTTGATTAATTAATTAATTAAATAAATACCAATGAGAATACATTAAATGAATTGTTACTTTTATTTACGTTATCAAATATATTATACATAGAGAAGGTAACGCTGTCCATCTGAAACTTCGGCACAGAGGTCTGACCGACAAATTCACGTTTGGAGGTGCAGTTAATGAGAAAAAATTTATACAAAATGTCATTGAGTCCATGTGTTTGACTGTGAAATAAAAAAGTATACTCTGAGAGTTACCAAAGATGATATTTGCGTACAACATTTTCCAAGAATGCGATACCAACATCTAAAAGAAACCTTGGTGCCGTAGATATTTGGTAAAGATCTGTTTTTTTTTTTTTTTCAAACATGGCTCTATGATTTTGATTTTGTTTCATGAGAAACGAAATGCATATCTTGAATTTTGTAGGTATCTCCTCAGAAGTCCTCTTCAATCTGAATGGCTTATGTATAACCATTAATTTGTATAGGTAGACAAACGTAGAAAAAATCTTGTTACATACATATGTACATTTTATAAGCATAGTATTTATGTAAATATAGCTTTTTCGTAGAACGAAAAATTTACTAGATACTCCTTGCAAATTGTTTATACCTTCCACAACTTTCATTTCTTTCAATTTAAAAGTCATTATTCATTTTTATCTCTTGCACATACAAAGAGAACATAATTTCCAAGACGTCAATTACACAAGCAGTTTTAAAATATTTGACTGTCACTTAACATATACACAAATCACGTACTACCTTGCACATTCATTTTTTATCTCTTGGACATACAAAAAGAATGTAATTTCAAAGAACATCCCCATAAAAAATAAAAAAAACTATCACTTAAAGTCTACTGTATTCCCTTGTAACTACAATAAGATAATGTTTATCTTGAAGTAGATAGAGCAATAAGTGTTTGTACAAGAGTAGAGAAAGTCATGTATATAAAACATTTGACTATCACTTAAAGCCTACTGTATTCCCTTGTAACTACAATAAGATAATGTTTATCTTGAAGTAGATAGAGCAATAAGTGTTTGTACAAGAGTAGAGAAAGTCATGTATATAAAACATTTGACTATCACTTAAAGTTTACTGTATTCCCTTGTAACTACAATAAGATAATGTTTTTTTTGAAGTAGATAGAGCAATAAGTGTTTGTACAAGAGTAGAGAAAGTCATGTATATAAAACATTTGACTATCACTTAAAGTCTACTGTATTCCTTTGTAACTACAATAAGATAATGTTTATCTTGAAGTAGATAGAGCAATAAGTGTTTGTACAAGAGTAGGGAAAGACATGTATATAAAACATTTGACTATCACTTAAAGTCTACTGTATTCCCTTGTAACTACAATAAGATAATGTTTATCTTGAAGTAGATAGAGCAATAAGTGTTTTACAAGAGTGGAGAAAGACATGTATATAAAACATTTGACTATCACTTAAAGTCTACTGTATTCCCTTGTAACTACAATAAGATAACGTTTATCTTGAAGTAGATAGAGCAATAAGTGTTTGTACAAGAGTAGGGAAAGACATGTATATAAAACATTTGACTATCACTTAAAGTCTACTGTATTCCCTTGTAACTACAATAAGATAATGTTTATCTTGAAGTAGATAGAGCAATAAGTGTTTTACAAGAGTGGAGAAAGTCATGTATATAAATATTTGACTATCACTTAATGTCTACTGTATTCCCTTGTAACTACAATAAGATAATGTTTATCTTGAAGTAGATAGAGCAATAAGTGTTTGTACAAGAGTAGAGAAAGTCATGTATATAAAACATTTGACTATCACTTAAAGACTACCGTATTCCCTTGTAACTACAATAAGATAATGTTTATCTTGAAGTTGATAGAGCAATAAGTGTTTGTACAAGAGTAGAGAAAGTCATGTATATAAAACATTTGACTATCACTTAAAGTCTACTGTAATCCCTTGTAACTACAATAAGATAATGTTTATCTTGAAGCAGATAGAACAATAAGTGTTTGTGCAAGAGTATAGAAAGTCATGCATATAAAACATTTGACTATCACTTAAAGGCTACTGTGTTCCCTTGTAACTACAATAAGATAATGTTTATTTTGCCGCCGTTGTGTTAAACAAAAGCCATACGTAACCACGTGTGTTGTTGGGGTAAGAAGTTAAGCATGTACGTGCGGTGTGGTCTGTAACGACCCAATATGTTATGTACACGGGTTGATGAATGACTTGCGGTCGTACGCACAGCCCGCCGCTAATCTGTCCCTCGTCGTGATTAACTTTTGGAGCATGGGGCTGGATCGGATTTGAACCCGCGACCCTGTCAACATAAATCATGGTTTATGTAAAACTTAAGAATTTTAAGCAAACAAGAGGGTCAACTGGCCCCCCGGAATGTGAGGGCACCCTAAAAGTTCATGAAGGTTACCTGCTGTTTGATACCGTCCCTGTTAGGGAGAATCATCATAATAACCCCGAAAGTCTTATTACATGCATAATTAAGGGCGGATAGATACCACAATATGAATTAAAGTTATAATAAATATAGTATAATGATTAAGCATACAAGTGCAGATACTAAACAGGCAATCCCAATATATATTATTAAAAGCATGAACCCAACGTGTTAAGGGAGAGGGCAAAATGAACATTGTCCCGCACAGACAGGTTCTTTGGGTATGTCTAGCCGACAAAAGCGGCATTGTCCAACAATAGACCCTCGGCGCCAGCATAAGTATTGACCTGAAAATAATACGTGACGAGAGAATAGACTCTGGAATCTAAGGCACACAGTTCCAAACATGCTTATGCATTAATTAGCTAGACTGTGGGAAAGAGAAATTCGCATGGAATACATGCCTCATACACTAGAAATTGCTATTTATTCAAGAGTAGGGATAAAACACAACCTATAAGGGACAAGCAACTGGTCACATGACCTCTAAAGTGTCCAAAATTCGGCGAAAGGAAGGGGAAATTCGTGTAATGGCGACAGTCGATGTTTGCTAGGAAAATCACTCTGTTTCGGCGTGTGAGGGAGGCAACAAGTACAGAAATTTCATCAGAGTCTGCGTTCGTGGATAGACGGAGTAACTCACATTAAGTGGTTATCGAACACTCTGTGGTAGCGAATGAGAGAAACTGCACTCGTTACAACGTCATTTAGATGTTACCAAACTCTGTTCTTTTGTTTAATAATCCTCCGGAAATACTACGTTATGCGAAGTAATTCACTACCGACGTTTAGGAACAACGCGTACACCGATACATATAAGTCGTGTCATGCGCGCAACAACGTGAAAGTCTCAAATCTCGCGCCTAATGTGCGAACAACATCGTCAGTAGTGGCGAGTGGAGAGGACTAATTATAACAATAAACTTGGTATTCAAAGGTCGTGGTGTCTTATATGTGATAATACCCACACCCTGTCAGGACGCACCTACTCCCTGGAACTCAAAAGCGAGTACTCATGCAGACCTACCCTGAGAAAAAACCCCGACCTGTTGGAAACCTCCCATCCGTAGTCCTCACCTATCACATGTCATATCTTATGAGGTGTTGAGTGCCGGGAGGGCTCAACGAGGTGCTCAACGGGCAAGGACCGCCTCATAAATTGGTGCCACAACGTGGTTAACGTAGTCCTGACGGTACCATCAACCCAACGTGGTTAACGTAGTCCTGACTGTACCAGTGACCTACAACATTTGGAGCATTCTTCGGAGTCTCGACTGATGTATTCACCGTCGTAAGTACCGCCAACTAGATCTTGGAACCAACGGAGCCCAGAACACCTAGGACGATGCACCAGTGAACAACGCAACGGAGTACGACTTCACGCAGGACAACCAACGTCGACAAGACAACAACGTAGACGCAACAATACTTCGTAGTGCAACACAGCTTCAAACTCCCCCCATGTGAAAGTGATAAAACCCTGACTCAGGAAGACAGCAACACCAGGCACGGACATCAACAGTACGTAAGTGGAGATAATTGGATGTAAATGTATTTTTTGTTTTATAAATTAATTGTTGTATTTGCATGAGTAGATAGATGCTGCCAGTAGGAATAGGACTTTGAAAAGCGTGCATAAAAAAAATTAACGAAATTTTGAGAACCCGGAAAAGTGAGTAAAAGGGAATAAGCGGATGATACTCCGAAATAAGAAAGTAATTGAGATAGGTAGCAACATGGCAGACAATAACATTTTAGAAGTGTACCAGGAATCTGAGGGAATGGATGTAGGCGTTGAGGGAAACAGAGAATGTAATATTAGGCAGGCCGAGGTAACTACTCCGGTACCGAACAGGAATACAGCAAGTATGGATAGCATGATGCAAATGTTGCTAGAGAAGATGAACTTGATAGGCAATGAATTAGGGGAGCTAAACAACAAAATTACCTCTCAAGGTAATGAGTTAGGTGAGCTAAACAACAAAATTACCTCTCAAGGCAATGAGTTAGGGGAGCTAAACAACAAAATTACCTCTCAAGGTAATGAGTTAGGTGAGCTAAACCACAAAATTACTGCCCAAGGTAATGAGCTAGGCAATGAATTAGGGGAGCTAAACAACAAAATTACCTCTCAAGGCAATGAATTAGGGGAGCTAAACAACAAAATTACATCTCAAGGTAATGAGTTAGGTGAGCTAAACCACAAAATTACTGCCCAAGGTAATGAGCTAGGCAATGAATTAGGGGAGCTGAACCGTAAGATTACCGCTCAAGGTAGCGAGTTAAGCAGTAAAATTGCCGCACACAGTAGTGAATTGGCAGATATTAGTAAACAACTCAAGGAGCAAGAAAGTAAATTTACAACGGCACAGGGAGAAATGAGTAACCAGATAAATAGGCGGTTTAGTGAGGTCATGAGTGAGGTAATTGGAGTAAGAAATAACCTCCAGGGTGAAATATGCGTAGTGAGGAGTGAACTCAGATCCACTCAGGAAGAGGTGCGACAAATTAGGGCAGATTATAAGGAAGCTGGCAGCATGAATAATAACATCAGTGTAACAATGAATAATAAGATAGATGAGTTAAGGAATGAGACCATGACTACATGTGTCAATATTTCAGACAAGTGTAACGAATTAGAGGTTGGGGTTGCATCCGAATTGGAAAGTGTAAGAGCTTTAATAGGGGAAAGTCAAAAATCATGTGCCAACGAGATAGTTAAAGTACGGGATGAATTGACACGGGTAGTCACCTCACAATGTGATAAGGTACGAGAGAAGATGAAAGAAATAGCTGTTAGAGAGGTAAGGGAATTATGGAAACGCGGAGTAAACCCTTTACAAAGTCCCGCTTCCACACTTCCCGTCACCTCAGACAATATACTTCCTGTCACATCAGACAATGGAAGACAGAGCGAAGAAAGAACCAATATTAGTGTAGATGACCCATTGTCACATTCTGACAGTAGTTACCGATTTCATAACGCGCCCGGGACTCGCCATTCAATACCTATGTCAATGCAATTTCTAAGCGAATTGCCTGTTCCACAATTTGACAGCACGCGCGATAACGCCAAACAATTTATCAACGATTTAGAGGCATATTTTAACTTAAGAGGAATCCCGGAAGAATACAAGATGATAATAGTTCAGAGGGGCCTGAAAGGACATGCTTTAAATTGGTTTCGGCTGACGGTAGGGGAATCGGCACGGTACAATCACTTTCGGGCGGCCTTCATACAGAAATATTGGAGTGACGCCGCACAATACAACGTCAGGAACCAAATTAATAATGGTAGGTACCCCAGAGGCTCTCACGAATCGATGACGGACTACTTTTTTGAGACTAGGACAATTGAGTAAACTCTTGGAACCAGCCATGCCGGAAGACCAATTCATAGCGCTTATGGGAAATCACTATCCCGATGTAATCAGGAATCATATCGTAGTGGCACGACCACGGACAATGGGAGAAGCGATAGACTTGCTGACCGCATTACAGGGACATGGAACACAAACAGGTTGGACTGAAGAAAACTTAGACTTTAGTCCACAACCCAGACGACATTTCAATGATGGGATGAGGGCACAACAGCCTAGAAACGGGTACCATAACTATAACCCAGGCAACAGGGATAGGAACCCGCGACCATATGATACACGGCTGAGGGAAGAATGGTGACACAGCAGCCATCAAAATAGCAATAACAGGCCTCCACAAACGTACCCTCTGAGGTACATGTCCTTCGCCCGGCGTGGACACGCAAGTAATAACAATACACTTCGGGGAAACAATAGACCTAGAAGCCGTGAAGAGAATTACCGAACTACGACCACTAACGACCGTCCCATAGTTGAGAGCCAGACGCAGGCAACATTGCCACGCCCACCTTCGCCGCTGACGAGCACGCACACCTTTTACAATGCAAATGCAGCCAGTACGAGTCAACCCAGGACTCCAACCCCGACGGAAAACTAAGGTCCGGATGGGTGGATTCCCCGCACGCATCCGATAAGAAGACACTCCGAGTCGCACAAAACCTTGGGGACGTAGAATTAAGCAGTACAAGAATACAAAAACAGTTGGAACCAGTAGTGCCGCGAATTAAAGAAAATAACAGTTTTGGAGCAAGCGGTAACAAAATTACGTCATTAGAAAGGAACATTGCAACGCAAGAAGTTATGGAGGCACCGAGAATAAGTGGTGAGATAGCAGGAATGACTTTTAATATGGTAGTTGATACTGGGTCATCTGTAACCGTATGCAGCGAAAACCTTTACGACCAGTTGGTTAGTCTGAAAATAAAAATGCAAACATTGCCGGTCAAGAATGCAGTATGCAGTGGCGCGATTGGACGGACAAAGCAACGTATAACTAAACAAATCTTGCTTAACACCAGGGTGCAAAACAACGAAATGCAGTTTGTATGTTTTGTCGTGAGAGGACTCGCAACTGATATTATTTTAGGAAGCGACCTACTACACATGTTGAAATCAAACATTGATTACAAAGAATCCCAAATCACATTTAATATATCAGGGACTAAGGTAGAAATTCCATTTATCTCTGGGCCTCAGGAAAGTCATGTTCACCTGTCCGAGGGGGAGAGCAGATTACAGGACGAAGAATTTTACGTAGAAGCCATTCTTATTGGGAATGACGATGGAGTAAACGATAGAAGTCTGCAATGTTTACAAAATAGACTGGAGTGCAGTGACCTAGAGAGCAAGACAGCTGATGGCATAATGCACGCAGAAGAGAGGGGCAGACATAAACAGACGGAGACAATAGAGCCCTTCGCGGAGCAGGTAGAAACACGAATCGGACAGCTGACCCAACTTTCCATAGAACAACGACAGAGACTGCAAAACATTTTGTTAAAGAACCGAAATATTTTTTCCGCTAGAACTGGCCGATGCAATATATTTACATATTCATTTGAAGTTGCTGAAGTACCAATCAACCACTACAAATGTAGGATTATACCCCAGGAAATAAGGGAGGCAGTATCTGAAAAGATAACCGAAATGTTGCAGGACGGAATAATAGAAGTTTCGGACACACCGTACGTACAACCGCTGTGTATTGTTAAGAAAAAGAACGGTACAGTCAGAATAACTATCGACGCACGACATTTGAATCAATTTATCAAGCCTGATAATGCGAGGACGCAAAACATAGAGGAAATATTAGCCGGAATCGGGAGACAGAAATGGTTTACATCTCTCGATCTAACTAACTCATACTTACAAATTGAAGTAGAGCCAAAATTGCGGAAATACCTAGGATTCATCCATCAAGGAAGAGTGTACTGCTTTCGACGATGCCCGTTCGGCTTGTGCGTCTCAGGGAGTGGTTTCTTGCGAGCCATGCACGCTGTATTTGGAACAAATACTGGAAATTACATTTCCCAATATGTGGACGACATATTAGTGCATGACCTAGACACCGACTTACACCTGGACCATCTGGAAACGATACTAGACCGAGTTGGAGAGTGTGGCCTAACCTTAAACTGGGACAAGTGCAAGTTTTTCGCACAGACTGTAACATTTTTAGGATATGTAATTTCAGGTGAAACTATATCACCGGATAAGGAACGCATAGCATCCATTTTGAAAATACCGCGACCACGGAATGCGAAACAAGTGAAGAAGTTTTTAGGTGTGTTAGGATACCAGAGCCGATTTTTAATAAATTATGCCAAGGAAACGGCTCCTTTGAGGGCACTGTTGTTAAAGAACACTAAATGGAGTTGGTCGGACCTAGAGGAGAATACATTTAATAAATTGAAACAGTTGTTTGCCAACTCAATATTATTAACACGCCCCAGAGCGGACTTGCCTTTCATTATGTATACCGATGCTTCAATGGTTGCATACGGGTGCATTCTAACCCAGGAATACCCCGAAGGGGAGCTCCACGTCATTGCGACAGCGTCAAGGTCGCTAAACGCTGCTGAAAGAATCGCATGTGTTACTGAGCAAGAGATTGGTGCTATATTTTACGGAATACAAAAGTTCAAACATTATATTTATAACAAACCAGTCATCATATACACCGACCACGTGAGCCTAGCATTTATAAAGAATTGTAAGATGACCAGTGGAAAAATATCAAGGTATATCCATGAGATAATGTCATACCGTGTAGATATAAGGCACATCCCCGGAAGCTGTAATATTTTTAGTGACCTTCTTTCGAGGATAAGCATCGGTTAGAACCTTCCCGAGACTGTACCGAGTGCGCAACGAGAAGTCAAAATAATGAAATTAGACTTAAAATTGAATGACAGAGTGGCTACAAAATTGAAACGATTAGAGGAATACCAGCGAAACGACAGTAAATTGGCCAAAATACGGGAAACTCTGCCCCCAATTGGACCAGAAAACAAAGGAAAGTTAGGTTTATTTGAAAATGTGATATACAAATTACATGGAAGACACGTACCTGCCTGGAAAGTATATATACCCGCCGAATTAGAGGAGTTGGTAATTGAGGCATACCATGTTGCATTAATTCACGCAGGCGTAGACAGAACGTGCTTAACCATATCGGAGCACCTCTACTTGCCAAAATTAGGAAAAAAGGCCCGAAAAATTATATCCACTTGTGAGATCTGCCAGAAGGCAAAGCCCCTTAATATTAAATTCGATAGAACACCGCTGGCCATATCTAGAGATTCACCTCTGAAAATGATCGCTCTGGATGAACATGGCCCTTTGCCCACAGGTAGAACTGGCCTGAAGTACATATTCGTCATGGTTGACGTAATGACGAAGTTTGTAACCCTGTACCCACTAAAGAGGTTAACCAGCGCCAAATGCGCAGAAAAGATAGTTAAGGAATACATCCCTAGGTATGGCAAGATGGATGCAATTTTGCTGGACAATGCAACTGTACACCATGGACATAAGTTTGTTAACACGCTCAAAGAAGCAAATGTCAAACTATACTATATAAGCTCTTATCACCCACAAAGTAATCCCTCCGAGCGCACAATGCGCGACTTGAATACATACCTGAGAATATTATGCCATGTAAAGCACGCTAGATGGCCTGAGTATCTACACTACGTTCAATGGATTATGAATAATTCTGTACACCCCAGCCATGGATGCCCACCGGTGCAGCTCATGACCGGACAGTCACCAGACCCAATAATAAAGGGCGTCCCAAAATCCTTACCCATTATTGAAGAAACGGAAGCAGAAAGAATTAAGCGAGCCTTTAAAAAAATAACAGACAGAATTAAGAAACGAAAGAGCAAAGCCACGAGACACGCACATACTTGGAAACCGTAGGCAGGAGACAAAGTTTTGGTTAGGAATTATGACAAGTCCTCACTGCTGAAGAAACAGTATAAGACGTTGAACCTGTTATGGAAAGGACCTCTGGAGATAATCAGCTGCGTGGGTGACAGAACATTTAGACTAGGTGACATTAGAACTGGACGAGAAGTAGGGAAATACCATCTTGACTCGATACGCCCATTCAAGGAGGCGCGTAAATCGACACAATCGTGACTCACAGACCGTCAGGCATTATCGCGAGGGAATGGCATTGAGATAGACGTATTCAGATTAAATTAGAGAGAGAGAATAAGGCTGTAACAGATAATCTAATGGGAAGAGAACGCAGTTTTATCAAATGAATAAGTATGTCCCTTCGAGTATGCTTTCTTTCTTTTCTTTCGTTCCCTCCTTCTTTGTTGTTGCGACGAGAAAGCATTAAATAAGTCCCACGTAGAGCGTAAAATTGGGAAAGGACCCCTTAATCTCCCAAACGAATGTGAAATTGGTAGCTAGGCCAGAAAGTACACGTATAATATGTATAAAATAAAACAATTTATATAAAATAAGGTATGCGTAATAAGGCAACAAATGGAATAAAAATTAAATAAAAAAAACTATGTGATCTGTGTATTTAACCAAGGGAATAATTGTTTCATATGAGTGTTATATTGTGTATGGGTAATGAAAGAATGAATGGAATTCCAATGTAATTAGTGACACAAATATCTTTGTTGAACGGTTGCTAAGCTCGAAAAACCTGTTTGTGAAATATAAAGGACATGTAGAGATAATGGCCGGAAAGGAGAACAGCGGCAGGGCAGAGAGACAATGGTCAAATACCTGGTATGTCAGGGACAAAGCCTGAACCACTGTGTAATGATTCATTGTAATAGTTTTAAGAAATATTGTTTGTGTACTTCATGTAATGTTTTGTATAAGGTAATATGTAATTAATCTCCACTCGTTCACTACCGACGACGCATATCATAGTATACATACACGCATACACCAACCAGCTCACACAATGATGGGATATTCTGAGAATTTCGAAAGTGACTTTTAATATAAAAGCCCTGTTCTAAATTATCAGAAGGGCATATGATACCGTCCCTGTTAGGCAGAATCATCATAATAACCCCGAAAGTCTTATTACATGCATAATTAAGGGCGGATAGATACCACAATATGAATTAAAGTTATAATAAATATAGTATAATGATTAAGCATACAAGTGCAGATACTAAACAGGCAATCCCAATATATATTATTAAAAGCATGAACCCAACGTGTTAAGGGAGAGGGCAAAATGAACATTGTCCCGCACAGACAGGTTCTTTGGGTATGTCTAGCCGACAAAAGCGGCATTGTCCAACAATAGACCCTCGGCGCCAGCATAAGTATTGACCTGAAAATAATACGTGACGAGAGAATAGACTCTGGAATCTAAGGCACACAGTTCCAAACATGCTTATGCATTAATTAGCTAGACTGTGGGAAAGAGAAATTCGCATGGAATACATGCCTCATACACTAGAAATTGCTATTTATTCAAGAGTAGGGATAAAACACAACCTATAAGGGACAAGCAACTGGTCACATGACCTCTAAAGTGTCCAAAATTCGGCGAAAGGAAGGGGAAATTCGTGTAATGGCGACAGTCGATGTTTGCTAGGAAAATCACTCTGTTTCGGCGTGTGAGGGAGGCAACAAGTACAGAAATTTCATCAGAGTCTGCGTTCGTGGATAGACGGAGTAACTCACATTAAGTGGTTATCGAACACTCTGTGGTAGCGAATGAGAGAAACTGCACTCGTTACAACGTCATTTAGATGTTACCAAACTCTGTTCTTTTGTTTAATAATCCTCCGGAAATACTACGTTATGCGAAGTAATTCACTACCGACGTTTAGGAACAACGCGTACACCGATACATATAAGTCGTGTCATGCGCGCAACAACGTGAAAGTCTCAAATCTCGCGCCTAATGTGCGAACAACATCGTCAGTAGTGGCGAGTGGAGAGGACTAATTATAACAATAAACTTGGTATTCAAAGGTCGTGGTGTCTTATATGTGATAATACCCACACCCTGTCAGGACGCACCTACTCCCTGGAACTCAAAAGCGAGTACTCATGCAGACCTACCCTGAGAAAAACCCCGACCTGTTGGAAACCTCCCATCCGTAGTCCTCACCTATCACATGTCATATCTTATGAGGTGTTGAGTGCCGGGAGGGCTCAACGAGGTGCTCAACGGGCAAGGACCGCCTCATGTTACCTGCAGCATTTGAAGTAACAGAAACTAGTGAAAAGTGTTTTGAAGAAGACATTCCGTTGCTCTGAAGTATTAAGGAGACTGATAAATATAGTTGATGGTAAATTAAAGTGTACGTTACAAAATAGAAGACAAAAAACATTAGGACTCTTTTTAGGGACGTTCATCTACATTTACATGTGCCTTGCCTTAAAGCTCTCGAAGGAGAAGCTTGTTCTACAAACTGAGAGGAGACCGGAGGAAATAACAAACTCCCAGATGTTTAATTGTATTTGCACAGTTTTCGAAAGCATTTTGTTTTAATTGATGAGAATAACAGCAGAGTAATAATGGCGCGTACATTCCGATTAACAGTTGTTTCTAGTTTTAGTTGATGGAAGGCACCAGAGCGTGTGATAGGGATTCGATATGTTAAATGAGGGTAAAATATCAGTCCGAGAGCATTCTGTGCCGCCATGTGAATGTTACCAAATGAACATCGGAGCTAATAATTTATGGTACAGTCACGTGTCTTACGCTACTCTTGTACCAACACTTATTACTCTATCTACTTCAAGATAAACATTATCTTATTGTAGTTACAAGGGAATACAGTAGACATTAAGTGATAGTCAAATGTTTTATATACATGACTTTCTCTACTCTTGTACAAACACTTATTGCTCTATCTACTTCAAGATAAACGTTTTCTTATTGTAGTTACAAGGGAATACAGTGGACTTTAAGTGATAGTCAAATGTTTTATATACATGACTTTCTCTACTCTTGTACAAACACTTATTGCTCTATCTACTTCAAGATAAACGTTTTCTTATTGTAGTTACAAGGGAATACAGTGGACTTTAAGTGATAGTCAAATGTTTTATATACATGACTTTCGCTACTCTTGTACAAACACTTATTGCTCTATCTACTTCAAGATAAACATTATCTTATTGTAGTTACAAGGGAATACAGTAGACTTTAGGTGATAGTTTACTCACCCTTCCTATAGTCCGGATTTAGGCCCATGTGACATTTTTCTATTCCCTAACTTGAAGAAAAGTCTTGGTCCAAAATCAGAAGCAATGGAGATGGCTGCGGAAGCAATTTTGAAGCATCTCTCAAAAATAGTTTTCAGCATCTCTTTCAAGACTGACAGAGACCCTGAGACAAGTCCATCGCATTCAGGGGAGACTATTTTGATAAGGACCATCAAAACTATAAGGATAAGTAAAGGTGCGTTGTCAAAATTAATTTTGATAATTCTTTATTGTAAACTCCGCGTAAATTAAAAGCATAAGTACGCCTTGTACATCAGCTGTTAGGAGGAAATATGAAAAATTCTGACGGACTGTTACGTGTGGCTGCAACAGTACTCAAAATTTTTGAGATTGTTCCTCTATTTAAACATTTGACAATAAAAAAGCAAGTGCGAAGAAATGTGTAAACATGCAAGGGGAAGGAAGACAAGGGATTAATGATGAAATGGGAGCTAAAGTAAATAGTAAAGTTGTCAGTATTGACAGAGTTTCACTGCTCCGCCAATTACACAAGTTTCCTGCTAAGAAGCAAAACTGCCTTCTAAAACAAACGAACTATAACAAACATCTGCAAGCGGGTAGCGCTGTTGACTTACACCCACAAGGTCCCTCCGTCCAGTATAACTTTCCCTAGTCAGCCGAACGTTAAGTCATATCGGACGATGAATGAAATTATGTTCAAATGAGTACAGGGTACATAGAGCTTAGAGTTACCAGACATTCATCTTTCAGGATAAGAGAAAACCTCCAACGTTAAGTCATATCGGACGATGAATGAAATGATGTTCAAATGAGTACAGGGTACACAGAGCTTAGAGTTACCAGACATTCATCTTTCAGGATAAGAGAAAACCTCCAACGTTAAGTCATATCGGACGATGAATGAAATGATGTTCAAATGAGTACAGGGTACACAGAGCTTAGAGTTACCAGACATTCATCTTTCAGGATAAGAGAAAACTTCTAACGTTAAGTCATATCGGACGATGAATGAAATGATGTTCAAATGAGTACAGGGTACACAGAGCTTAGAGTTACCAGACATTCATCTTTCAGGATAAGAGAAAACCTCCAACGTTAAGTCATATCGGACGATGAATGAAATGATGTTCAAATGAGTACAGGGTACATAGAGCTTAGAGTCACTAGACATTCATCTTTCAGGATAAGAGAAAACCTCCAACGTTAAGTCATATCGGAGGATGAATGAAATGATGTTCAAATGAGTACAGGGTACACAGAGCTTAGAGTTACCAGACATTCATCTTTCAGGATAAGAGAAAACTTCTAACGTTAAGTCATATCGGACGATGAATGAAATGATGTTCAAATGAGTACAGGGTACACAGAGCTTAGAGTTACCAGATATTCATCTTTCAGGATAAGAGAAAACCTCCAACGTTAAGTCATATCGGACGATGAATGAAATGATGTTCAAATGAGTACAGGGTACACAGAGCTTAGAGTTACCAGACATTCATCTTTCAGGATAAGAGAAAACCTCCAACGTTAAGTCATATCGGACGATGAATGAAATGATGTTCAAATGAGCACAGGGTACACAGAGCTTAGAGTTACCAGACATTCATCTTTCAGCATAAGAGAAAACCTCCAACGTTAAGTCATATCGGACGATGAATGAAATGATGTTTAAATGAGTACAGGGTACATAGAGCTTAGAGTTACCAGACATTCATCTTTCAGGATAAGAGAAAACCTCCAACGTTAAGTCATATCGGACGATGAATGAACTGATATTCAAATGAGTACAGGGTACACAGAGCTTAGAGTTACCAGACATTCATCTTTCAGGATAAGAGAAAACCTCCAACGTTAAGTCATATCGGACCATGAATGAAATGATGTTCAAATGAGTACAGGGTACATAGAGCATAGGGTTACCAGACATTCATCTTTCAGGATAAGAGAAAACCTCCAACGTTAAGTCATATCAGACGATGAATGAAATGATGTTCAAATGAGTACAGGGTACATAGAGCTTAGAGTTACCAGACATTCATCTTTCAGGATAAGAGAAAACCTCTAACGTTAAGTCATATCGGACGATGAATGAAATGATGTTCAAATGAGTACAGGGTACATAGAGTTTAGAGTTACCAGACATTCATCTTTCAGGATAAGAGAAAACCTCTAACGTTAAGTCATATCGGACGATGAATGAAATGATGTTCAAATGAGTACAGGGCACATAGAGCTTAGAGTTACCAGACATTCATATTTCAGGATAAGAGAAAACCTCCAACGTTAAGTCATATCGGACGATGAATGAAATGATGTTCAAATGATTACAGGGTACATAGAGCTTAGAGTTACTAGACATTCATCTTTCAGGATAAGAGAAAACCTCCAACGTTAAGTCACATCGGACGATGAATGAAATGATGTTCAAATGAGTACAGGGTACACAGAGCTTAGAGTTACCAGACATTCATCTTTCAGGATAAGAGAAAACCTCCAACGTTAAGTCATATCGGACGATGAATGAAATGATGTTCAAATGAGTACAGGGTACACAGAGCTTAGAGTTACCAGACATTCATCTTTCAGGATAAGAGAAAACCTCCAACGTTAAGTCATATCGGACGATGAATGAAATGATGTTCAAATGAGTACAGGGTACACAGAGCTTAGAGTTACCAGACATTCATCTTTCAGGATAAGAGAAAACCTCCAACGTTAAGTCATATCGGACGATGAATGAAATGATGTTCAAATGAGTACAGGGTACACAGAGCTTAGAGTTACCAGACATTCATCTTTCAGGATAAGAGAAAACTTCTAACGTTAAGTCATATCGGACGATGAATGAAATGATGTTCAAATGAGTTCAGGGTACACAGAGCTTAGAGTTACCAGACATTCATCTTTCAGGATAAGAGAAAACCTCCAACGTTAAGTCATATCGGACGATGAATGAAATGATGTTCAAATGTGTACAGGGTACATAGAGCTTAGAGTTACTAGACATTAATCTTTCAGGATAAGAGAAAACCTCCAACGTTAAGTCATATCGGACGATGAATGAAATGATGTTCAAATGAGTACAGGGTACACAGAGCTTAGAGTTACCAGACATTCATCTTTCAGGATAAGAGAAAACCTCCAACGTTAAGTCATATCGGACGATGAATGAAATGATGTTCAAATGAGCACAGGGTACACAGAGCTTAGAGTTACCAGACATTCATCTTTCAGCATAAGAGAAAACCTCCAACGTTAAGTCATATCGGACGATGAATGAAATGATGTTCAAATGAGTACAGGGTACACACAGGTTAGAGTTACCAGACATTCATCTTTCAGGATAAGAGAAAACTTCTAACGTTAAGTCATATCGAACGATGAATGAAGTGATGTTCAAATGAGTACAGGGTACACACAGGTTAGAGTTACCAGACATTCATCTTTCAGGATAACAGAAAACCTCCAGCGTTAAGTCATATCGGACGATGAATGAAGTGATGTTCAAATGAGTACAGGGTACATAGAGCATAGAGTTACCAGACATTCATCTTTCAGGATAAGAGAAAACTTCTAACGTTAAGTCATATCGAACGATGAATGAAGTGATGTTCAAATGAGTACAGGGTACACAGAGCTTAGAGTTACCAGACATTCATCTTTCAGGATAAGAGAAAACCTCCAACGTTAAGTCATAGCGGACGATGAATGAAATGATGTTCAAATGAGTACAGGGTACACAGAGCTTAGAGTTACCAGACATTCATCTTTCAGGATAAGAGAAAACCTCCAACGTTAAGTCATATCGGACGATGAATGAAATGATGTTCAAATGAGTACAGGGTACATAGAGCATAGAGTTACCAGACATTCATCTTTCAGTATAAGAGAAAACCTCCAACGTTAAGTCATATCAGACGATGAATGAAATGATGTTCAAATGAGTACAGGGTACATAGAGCTTAGAGTTATCAGACATTCATCTTTCAGGATAAGAGAAAACCTCCAACGTTAAGTCATATCGGACGATGAATGAAATGATGTTCAAATGAGTACAGGATACATAGAGCTTAGAGTTACCAGACATTCATCTTTCAGGATAAGAGAAAACCTCCAACGTTAAGTCATAGCGGACGATGAATGAAATGATGTTCAAATGAGTACAGGATACATAGAGCTTAGAGTTATCAGACATTCATCTTTCAGGATAAGAGAAAACCTCCAACGTTAAGTCATAGCGGACGATGAATGAAATGATGTTCAAATGAGTACAGGATACATAGAGCTTAGAGGTACCAGACATTCATCTTTCAGGATAAGAGAAAACCTCCAACGTTAAGTCATATCGGACGATGAATGAAATGATGTTCAAATGAGTACAGGATACATAGAGCTTAGAGTTATCAGACATTCATCTTTCAGGATAAGAGAAAACCTCCAACGTTAAGTCATAGCGGACGATGAATGAAATGATGTTCAAATGAGTACAGGGTACACAGAGCTTAGAGTTACCAGACATTCATCTTTCAGGATAACAGAAAACCTCCAACGTTAAGTCATATCGGACGATGAATGAAATGATGTTCAAATGAGTACAGGGTACATAGAGGTTAGAGTTACCAGACATTCATCTATCAGGATAAGAGAAAACCTCCAACGTTAAGTCATATCGGACGATGAATGAAATGATGTTCAAATGAGTACAGGGTACATAGAGCTTAGAGTTACCAGACATTCATCTATCAGGATAAGAGAAAACCTCCAACGTTAAGTCATATCGGACGATGAATGAAATAATGTTCAAATGAGTACAGGGTACATAGAGCTTAGAGTTACCAGACATTCATCTATCAGGATAAGAGAAAACCTCCAACGTTAAGTCATATCGGACGAAGAATGAAATAATGTTCAAATGAGTACAGGGTACATAGAGGTTAGAGTTACCAGACATTCATCTATCAGGATAAGAGAAAACCTCCAACGTTAAGTTATATCGGACGATGAATGAAATAATGTTCAAATGAGTACAGGGTACATAGAGCTTAGAGTTACCAGACATTCATCTATCAGGATAAGAGAAAACCTCCAACGTTAAGTCATATCGGACGATGAATGAAATGATGTTCAAATGAGTACAGGGTACATGGAGCTTAGAGTTACCAGACATGTATCTTTCAGTATAACTGGTAGGTAGGTCGATCACGGGAAGCGAACCCATACCTACTGAATACGGCTTCAGACAAAACCACGTGAGCCATGCCGGTCGGTCTCATCGAGAGGGTGTTAGTTTTCCAGGAAGGGGAGGCCATTTTACCGCGAAGTTTAGGCCTATAGCTATCACAGACCCCGGTTTCGTCTTTCTTTTGATCACTGTAACAGCCCAGGGTCAGTAAGGGTGCCCAACTAATGACTTTCCGAATGCTGACCAGAGACACGACAGTCTGGTGAAACCAACTTAGATCAGTTTTCCTTCGACTGTTCGCCGTTAATTAAGAATTTAGGCTGTTAATTAATTTACGAGCCTAGGTGGCTGACATTTTCTTACGACAAAAGTTAAATTGGTTCCGAAGTAAAACTTTGAGGGGTTAAGAACGGACCAACTTCTCTCTTCATATTAGTTCTTAGTAAGTTAGAGGTATACCCGCATTACAACTCTCTTTACGCCAGTCTTTTGTTATGATTCTTTTGTTTCTGGTTTGAGTAAACGGTATTCAGTTGTTGATTTTTACTTCGCCACGTACATGTAGCAAGGAAAGGGAATGCAATCTACTGGAAATTAATGCTTAGGGGTCTACAAACCTTAAAATACATGATTGTATTTATCTGAAGGTCGCAATACAAAGATATAAAAATTACTTAAACATCAATACGTGAATCTAACTGCGGCATATTTACAAGGTTGCCAGAGATACATTTTGAACATAATTCTCTCATCCCAGATCACGGTTTACTGTACAGTGGGAAGCGTGCAGTGAAGCGCTGTAAGCGCCGCTTCTCTAAGAATATCAGGAGAAAAAAAAAAAATAAGAAAGAAAAAGACACTTTATGCCATACAATACTTTAATTGCTCTATATAGAATTTCAAAATTAATTCGCGAACTTCTGCAGACAATTTGACAGCTGCTTAGATCCAGTGACTATTTCCGCAAGCTCATTTAATACTGTATTTACGCATGCATAACTCTGAATACAATGCTTCGTAGATTTCCGGGAGCAATCGTAAATCTTCGACCGTGAGGAAGCACTGACAGATTTTGTGACGTGAAATATCTGTACCGTATGAAGAAAACTATCATTTGCTATATGTGGCGCTTTAAAATACAAGTTTAGCTATATTACAATAGCATTAGCAATAGTATTTTACATAGATTGACATTTAGTGATGTCAACTAGCATATTTCCGTAAAGTTTAACTTATTAACAAAACTGTATGAATTGTATACTTTCTCCATTTTAGACTAACAGTTCACGCGATCTGGGCCAGGGAACGTCTGAATGGAGAGGGGAAGCTTGTAGTGTGAGCAAGCGTACGTGTGACTGTACAATAGAAAGAGTACTGAAGAGTAGCCTTAGTTGTTTCAGTCATTATTCTCTCTTATTTTAATGAAAATTGTTATTTGGAGCTTCCCTCACTTTGAAAGTCACGTCTCGCTACTGGACCTACGTGTGACTATAAAATAGGAAGAGTACTAAAGAGTAGCCTTAGTTCTTTGTGTCATTATCCTCTCTTACTTTAACAACAATTATTATTTGGAGCTTTCCTCACTTTGAAAGTCACACCTCGCTACTGGACCTACGTATGACTGTACAATAGAAAGAGTACTAAAGAGTAGCCTTAGTTGTTTGAGTCATTATTTTATCTTATTTTAATGAAAATTAGTATTTGGAGCTTCCCTTGCGTTGAAAGTCACGCCTCGCTACTGGACCTACGTGTGACTGTACAATAGAAAGAGTACTAAAGAGTAGTCTTGTTCCTTGAATCATTATTCTCTCTTATTTTAATGACAATTATTATTTGGAGCTTTCCTCACTTTGAAAGTCACACCTCGCTACTGGACCTACGTGTGACTATACAATAGGAAGAGTACTAAAGAGTAGCCTTAGTTCTTTGTGTCATTATCCTCTCTTATTTTAATAACAATTATTATTTGGAGCTTCCCTCGCTTTGAATGTCACACCTCGCTACTGGACCTACGTATGACTGTACAATAGAAAGAGTACTAAAGAGTAGCCTTAGTTCTTTGAGGCATTATTTTATTTTATTTTAATGAAAATTAGTATTTGGAGCTTCCCTTGCGTTGAAAGTCACGCCTCGCTACTGGACCTACGTGTGACTGTACAATAGAAAGAGTACTAAAGAGTAGTCTTAGTTCCTTGAGTCATTATTCTCTCTTATTTTAATGACAATTATTATTTGGAGTTCCCTCACTTTGAAAGTCACGCCTCGCTACTGAACCTACGTGTGACTGTACAATAGAAAGAGTACTAAACAGTAGCCTTAGTTCTTTGAGGCATTATTCTCTCTTATTTTAATGACAATTATTATTTGGAGCTTCCCTTGCGTTGAAAGTCACGCCTCGCTACTGGACCTACGTGTGACTGTACAATAGAAAGAGTACTAAAGAGTAGCCTTAGTTCTTTGAGTCATTATTCTCTCTTATTTTAATGACAATTATTATTTGGAGCTTCCCTTGCGTTGAAAGTCACACCTCGCTACTGGACCTACATGTGACTGTACAATAGAAAGAATACTAAAGAGTAGCCTTAGTTCTTTGAGTCATTATTCTCTCTTATTTTAATGACAATTATTATTTGGAGCTTCCCTTGCGTTGAAAGTCACACCTCGCTACTGGACCTACGTGTGACTGTACAATAGAAAGAGTACTAAAGAGTAGCCTTAGTTCTTTGAGTCATTATTCTCTCTTATTTTAATGACAATTATTATTTGGAGCTTCCCTTGCGTTGAAAGTCACACCTCGCTACTGGACCTACGTGTGACTGTACAATACAAAGAGTACTAAAGAGTAGTCTTAGTTCCTTGAGTCATTATTCTCTCTTATTTTAATGACAATTATTATTTGGAGCTTCCCTTGCGTTGAAAGTCACACCTCGCTACTGGACCTACGTGTGACTGTACAATAGAAAGAGTACTAAAGAGTAGCCTTAGTTCTTTGAGTCATTATTCTCTCTTATTTTAATGACAATTATTATTTGGAGCTTCCCTTGCGTTGAAAGTCACACCTCGCTACTGGACCTACGTGTGACTGTACAATACAAAGAGTACTAAAGAGTAGTCTTAGTTCCTTGTGTCATTATTCTCTCTTATTTTAATGACAATTATTATTTAGAGCTTCCCTCACTTTGAAAGTCACGCCTCGCTACTGAACCTACGTGTGACTGTACAATTGAAAGAGTACTAAAGAGTAGTCTTAGTTCCTTGAGTCATTATTCTCTCTTATTTTAATGACAATTACTATTTGGAGCTTCCCTTGCGTTGAAAGTCACGCCTCGCTACTGGACCTACGTGTGACTGTACAATAGAAAGGGTACTAAAGAGTAGCCTTAGTTCTTTGAGTCATTATTCTCTCTTATTTTAATGACAATTTTTATTTGGAGCTTCCCTTGCGTTGAAAGTCACGCCTCGCTACTGGACCTACGTGTGACTGTACAATAGAAAGAGTACTAAACAGTAGCCTTAGTTCTTTGAGGCATTATTCTCTCTTATTTTAATGACAATTAATATTTGGAGCTTCCCTTGCGTTGAAAGTCACGCCTCGCTACTGGACCTACGTGTGACTGTACAATAGAAAGAGCACTAAAGAGTAGCCTTAGTTCTTTGAGTCATTATTCTCTCTTATTTTAATGACAATTATTATTTGGAGCTTCCCTTGCGTTGAAAGTCTCACCTCGCTACTGGACCTACATGTGACTGTACAATAGAAAGAATACTAAAGAGTAGCCTTAGTTCTTTGAGTCATTATTTTCTCTTATTTTAATGACAATTATTATTTGGAGCTTCCCTTGCGTTGAAAGTCACACCTCGCTACTGGACCTACGTGTGACTGTACAATAGAAAGAGTACTAAAGAGTAGCCTTAGTTCTTTGAGTCATTATTCTCTCTTATTTTAATGACAATTATTATTTGGAGCTTCCCTTGCGTTGAAAGTCACACCTCGCTACTGGACCTACGTGTGACTGTACAATAGAAAGAGTACTAAAGGGTAGCCTTAGTTCTTTGAGTCATTATTCTCTCTTATTTTAATGACAATTATTATTTGGAGCTTCCCTTGCGTTGAAAGTCACACCTCGCTACTGGACCTACATGTGACTGTACAATAGAAAGAGTACTAAAGAGTAGCCTTAGTTCTTTGAGGCATTATTCTCTCTTATTTTAGTGACAATTATTATATGGAGCTTCCCTCGCTTTGAAAGTGGTTTAAAAGTTGTGTTAGACGTATAAATAAACAGCTTAAGTGATTGAAGCAATATCCATGTGAGAACTTGAGTATTGATGGTAAATAGTACAAACTTTATTACCTCTGTTAAACCTATACATCATTTCACATACGTTCATAGTTTATGGCTCTTGGGAACAAAATGCAATTATAAACTTCACATCCAGAGCCCTTTATTTATTGCGTCAGAGAGTCATAAACATGCGATTTGATTATGGAAAATGCTAGTTAAAAATAGACGGCAAAAATAATTGAACGTGTTCGACAATTAGACACGTGACATTTGTTATACAGGAATGATCCGATTTTGGGGCTATACACTTTTCCCAAGGTTCTTGTTGGTTTCAACCTTCCAAAAATACCTATATTTTGTCTAATTTATGTTCCTTCCAGCTATTTGATTATGTTCGGTAACGAGAATAAAAATGTCTGATTGCCAATGAAGATGAATATAAGGAATGGAGTAGCGGTTTGGTGAAGGCATCATCGGATGAAGGTGCTGTTGCGTTGTCGTGGTAAAACCCTGCTTTTTTCTTCCACAGTTGAAGAAATTTCCGCTGCAGTACATTGTAGCAGTATCCATCATTTTTTAAGAAGTCAACGATTATGACATCCCAGAATCCTTGGATTATATTCCTCGGTTGATACGGCTAACATTGTCTTCAATTGTTTTTATGGTTACTAGGCTTCGCGATTACAATAATAATTAAGCCATTATTTTAACCTTTATAAACAATGAAAGTTGAAACGGTCTAAGAAAATACGCATCTGCCTTGATGTAACGAGATCAATTCATATACATTTTTTATGCCCACCTCCGTAGCGTAGATGGTAACGTGTCTGCCTCACGTTCAGGAGGTCACGAGTTCGAATCTCGGTCCTGGCGAGTTACCTGAATAAGAGCTTTCTCTTATCCTAAAAGATGAATGTCTGGTAACTCTAAGCTCTATGTACCCTGTACTCATTTGAACATCATTTCATTCATCGTCCGATATGACTTAACGTTGGAGGTTTTCTCTTATCCTGAAAGATGAATGTCTGGTAACTCTAAGCTCTATGTAACCTGTACTCATTTGAACATCATTTCATTGATCGTCCGATATGACTTAACGTTGGAGGTTTTCTCTTATCCTGAAAGATGAATGTCTGGTAACTCTAAGCTCTATGTAACCTGTACTCATTTGAACATCATTTTATTCATCGTCCGATATGACTTAACGTTGGAGGTTTTCTCTTATCCTAAAAGATGAATGTCTAGTAACTCTAAGCTCTATGTATCGTGTACAATTTGAACATCATTTTATTCATCGTCCGATATGACTTAACGTTGGAGGTTTTCTCTTATCCTGAAAGATGAATGTCTGGTAACTCTAAGCTCTATGTAACCTGTACTCATTTGAACATCAATTTATACATCGTCCGATATGACTTAACGTTGGAGGTTTTCTCTTATCCTAAAAGATGAATGTCTAGTAACTCTAAGCTCTATGTAACCTGTACTCATTTGAACATCATTTCATTCATCGTCCGATATGACTTAACGTAGGAGGTTTTCTCTTATCCTGAAAGATGAATGTCTGGTAACTCTAAGCTCTATGTAACCTGTACTCATTTGAATATCATTTCATTCATCGTCCGATATGACTTAACGCTGGAGGACGGAAATTAAAAAATCATTTTTGGGGACAAGAAGAAATTCCAGGAAGCCAAGTCGGGTGGGTATGGGGGTTGTGGCAGTAATTTACAGAGTTTGGCTGCGGCATTATCGGATAAAAGTGCTATGCGATGTCATGGTGAAACAACACTTTCATTTTTACCTCTTAGGGTCGTATCACCTTCAATGTCTACTCGAATCAGGTAAATAGCATATATTAACATTATCCATCTGTGTTTTCTATATTTTTTCAAGATGTAAATGGTTGCCACGTATTTCACCTAAAGCTCGATAGCACTGTCTTTAGCTTTTCTAAAGCAGATTCACTGGAAGTAATCCCTTTTTTATTGCTAGCTTGTTTCTGGAGTAGAGTGATATATCCATGTGTCATCGACTTTGACAATTCACACAAAAGGTTTTTCAATTTCAGTTAAATAGCTTTCTAGTACCCACCTGTTATCGAAGTGTGGACACCTGTCACTTATGTGACCAACAACCTCACGTTCAAGAGGTCCCGAGTTCGAATCTGGGTCAGAGTGAGTTACCTGGATAAGGTTTGTCCGGGGTTTTCCCTTATCCTTAAAGACGAATGTCGGGTAACTCTATGCTGTATGGATTTTGGACTCATTTGAGCATTTCACCCATTCTATTCATCGTCCGATATGACTTAACGTTGGAGGACGTAAATTATACAAAAAAAAATAAGCCAGCAGAGGCTGCGCTAGATCACCAGACAGTCCCACCGAGGTTGTTCGGTAGCCTTCCCCTTTGGAGCTGGAGCGCTTAAGTGGCGCATTCACTTCCATCCCGTCTTGTGTCCTCCACAAAAGATGGGTTGGGGGCTTGAAGTCTCTAGGTCTTGCCCTATGGAATGCCCCACGGAGGCGCCGGGCGCCCATCGCGGATAACTCGGGAACTCCCTGATCGTCAGAGGGAGGTCGGTATTCAGTTTGTGTGGATTGCCCTCGAGCTTACACACACACACACACACACACACACACACACACACACACACACACACACACACACACACACACACACACTGTATATATACAGTAACGCTCTTTGTACCCTGAAAGAGACCGCTAGATGAGAGATGATAATGGAGATGAAATGATTGGACAGGATATTCCCTACCCAGCAATCGTCTGGCGACCCGGGAAAACAGCGAAAAACTTCATAAGTCAGATAGGTGAGCATAGGGACTCGAACCCGGATCACGCAAAGTCGGGCCTGAGATGAAATCGCATTCCAATCACATGCATTCCTCTGTACACTGCTGTACAAACAACTTTCACTGTACATTCAGTCGGTATTAATGGGTTTTTATTTGAGTTGCGCTGAGCTAGCCGCAGAGAACTAATGACGTCACGTCAAGAGCCGTAATCCCACTTGCGCTGTGAACAGCTAATCACCGCCGTCGCCTGGAGCAAGGCTTAAGGCAAGTATGATCCACTTGTCACGCTTTCCGCCTTGCGTTTGTTTCCTAGCAACACACCGCTCCGTCCAACAATCACTGTTTTGATAACATCTCTTAGTGGCGAACCGTGCAACAAGCGTCACCTCACTAAGAATTTTAGAATGGTGAAAAACAGAAAAAGGAAAATTCTTGCCTAAAATAATTTTGTTTCGTAGGTTTCCGGAAACAATCGCGACTCTTCGATAGTTAGGAAGCACTAACAGATTTTATCACGAAAATTCTCTGTAGCGTGTGAAGAAAAGTTTATTCTTTTGTTTTATGTGACGCTTTTAAATACAACTGTAT
Source organism: Mantis religiosa (assembly GCA_030765055.1). Lineage (NCBI taxonomy): Eukaryota > Metazoa > Arthropoda > Insecta > Mantodea > Mantidae > Mantis > Mantis religiosa. Next base: position 4,301,254 of record CM060952.1, read on the forward strand.
GTACATTTCATTAGGATGAGTAATTTTATGTTACGTAGATTGGTGAAACGATTTAAATGATTATTTAAATCTATTTAACAATTTAAATAAGTAAAAATAATTATTTTGAATATTGAATAATAATGGTATGAAAAAGTTATTATATAAAATTTATGAAGAAATGTATAAAAGTTGAATGATGATGTTGTCGTGATGGCAACGGCAAAAGGACTATATAAGCACCTGGACTAGAAGTTTTTTTAAATTTGTTTATTGATCGATCAGCAGTATAATGCTTTACAGATCAGAGTGAAAGAAGGTAACAGTACAACAAGAACAATAACACTCAGGGGTAGGCTAACAGGCCGCCCCCTAACTACATTAAGTTAGAACTTATGTCAATATTGAAGATGTAAGACAGACATCAAGCACTAGAATCACTGGAATCAGATGTATCACTTAGAAGTAGGTCCTGTGGTAGTCTCCTCTTCAAGCGTGAGGGCTGGCGCGTGCGGACGCCGATGTTATAATGCATAGCTCCTGGAACTTCTTGCAGCGTGGAAAAGAAACGGCAAGCGATCCTGCGAATGTAGTCGTGAAGAGGTAACAGTCCTAGTTCGTGATGGAGCTGCTGATTACGGATGAACCATGGAGCGTTGGTAGCGATGCGCATGTAAGCGATTCTGTATAACCTGAAGACGACGCAGATAACATGTGAGTGCGGCCCCCCCACACTTGGCAGGCATAAGTAATAAGCGGACGAACGAGCGATTTGTAGAGTAACAATGAAGACTGTAGGCCGAGGCTGGAACGGCGATGCAACAGAGGTGAGAGTTTTGACAGTCGCCCGGAGGCCAGTGATATAAGACGATCGATATGAGCACGCCATGGACTAGAAGTGATTCTTTCTTGCTCAAATACCTCGGCGTGACCTTGACACGCACGATGCAGTGGACTACCCACCTAAAAGATAGCGCCAACAAAGGGCGGCAGCGATTAAAGATGTGGGCCCCCATATTTAGAAGCAAACAGCTAAAGCTGCACTCTAAGATTGTGCTCTACAAATCTTTTATTTTATCCGTGGTCCTGTACGCCTGCGTGGTCTGGGCCAACACCTCCAAAACCGCCCTAAAATACCTCCAAAACTTACAAAACCTCTCCTTATGTAAAATCCTATCTGTCCCTATCCGCACGACTACTGCCAGCCTTCATCAAGAAACCCATATTCCCTACATCGCCGAGGCCGTAATAAAACGAGTCTCTTCCATCTGGGCGCGCATACGGCAACATAGCAATCCAAAAATTAACAACATTGGGAAAGGTGAACCAGAACACCGTAAGCATGCACGCATTAAAGTATCTTAAGGCCACCGTTATACCACAATGTGCGCCCAAGTCCTTCCGGCCCAGACCTTTCCCCATATGCAGAGGCCGTCGCCAAAGCAGCCCAGGAGACAGCAACACGGTGCCGCACGGAGCAGTGTAAATAGTGAAGTGTGTGCGTGTAAATAAAAGTGCAAAATAAGCGCTTGTAAATAGTGTACAAAACAACAAAAAAGGACACTGTAAGACAATAACATAATAAAACTGTTCTCGGTGGGATAAGAAAGGTTACCGTATGGGTTTTATATTGTTAGCCAATCGGCAAACTTGCAGTCGGTTACGCGAGGGGAAGGCCGGTGGAGGGGGGCGCGTGGCATCGGTACCGCCTGCGGAGGCGTGACAGAGTGGAGGAAGGGGAAACCACAGGAGTGGCTGAATCTTCGTTTCCCCCTCCTCCTGCCGCCTGAAAGAACGCGAAACCCCCAGAATATTTCTCCCCTCCATGGTAAAGAATTCTCTAGAAACATTTAGCCACCTATAAATAGAGGGACGATGCGACCGAGGGTTCAGTTGTCTTCCTCCTCTACAGCGTCAGCTCCAAACGTGCGAACGGACGCGCACGTTGTATGCCAAGATCACTCCCCACCCTAACCAGCTGGTGAACACACTTGGTCAATACGACCACCGTCTCCCCAGGAGACGGAGGAGCTATCGCCTACCCAAGGACGCCCTTGGGTGGTAGAGTCTGCCTCTCCTCCCACCCCTAACAATCACCGGCAGGTCACCTCGTGCCCTCGCCGCGGCTGGCAGGTTAACACCTGCAGTCGTACCTTGGGACGCACGCACGACCTGGAAATACCAACATCATCAACCAAATTTCCATCTGGCCTCTCGCTACTGGTTCCACCACTGCTTGACGGATCGCTAGCGACCGCAAAAGCAGGGTGGAACGGGCACTGTTCCCCCAAGGGGAATACCCCGGCACCAGAAGCATCAGTAGAGGCCAATTGCGCCGTCTAACATAACGACACGCAAGCTTGCGCAATAACTTACATCTATCTTACCGCACGGGTAAATCCGCACAGCGGATAGGTACCGTGGCGTGTAACCCTCCGCCAGGGAGAACCCGGGCGACCTGCACAGTCGCTCGAGAGTTCAGTTCAGTTGAGTTCAGTTCTTGGCGAGCAGCGTGAGGAGCGCCGAGTGAGTTAACGGACAAGAAGACTGTGCATCGAACCTGCGAGTGCAGTGGACCTGTGACAGACGAACTGGTGAATTGTAATTGTGTGCATTACGTAATTCTGTGTAATCGGCAAGTGTTCCACTGTAATTCAGTGGAAATAAAGAACATTATTGAGTGGTGCAATTGGACTTTTAATTTCACGAACCCACAAAGACACAATATATAACCACGGAGACAATAAGCATTTAATTCCTAAAATATAACCTCAATGAACATTTTAGCCTGTAAGCCGGGCCCCCTTGTACCGGCACCAGGCCATGAAACTGAAAATAAAAACCTGAAACCTGATTCTTTCTTCTTCATTTGACTTCCATGGTGAAAGGACATGTGAGTAAGTCCGCAAATAGACGCTCATGCGCAAAAGCAGCTTTTGTGTGTAAGAATACTTGGTGTAACAGAGAAGTGATTATTGGCAAATAGTTGAAAGGATTGCACCAGATAATACTGATATCGATAGATATCGACCTGATTTATGTTAAAAAAGTTCCATTCTTAATAAATCTCAAAATTTGGAGATCCTGTGGGGAAATTATAAATAATATTTTATTTAAAACAACATTATGTTTCTATATCCGTGAGCACCCCTCAAAATAAGAGTCCATACAGATACCAGAGCAGCCGATCAACGACTAAACCGAACTCCGAGAACTTCGAAGAAGTTCATCATCGCCCAAATTCTTTATACATATTTTTTATGTTCCATTGGTATTTAGTGGTGACAAATAGGAAATTTTTGTGAACTTTTAAGTTATTGAAACGATAGAGCCAGACTGAAAAATTCAATGCCATAGCCAGGATTTGAACCACGGATCTTCTGGTCTCCGTACAGCCGCTCTAAACCATTGAGCTGCTATGGCCTACGTGCCGACATGACATTTGTAACGATATGTTTTAGTTACACATTTTTTATATGCATATCCATTTGGAAATTCTTGTTTTCTGATATGACTTAGTAGGCCATGTAATGACAATATAAAATACATGTGTGATTTTGTGATTAGACGTAGTAATAATTGTATTACGTATTGTGATGAGGTAGCAGTAAATCGGCCAATCACAAAATTAATTGAAGAGTAACGATAGTTACGGAAAATCAATAATCGTCAAAAAGTCGGTATTCGTAATAGTGATGAGTGGACATTCAAAAGTGGTGAATTTTAAGTAATTAACTGAAATTATATATATTAACTTGAAAATAAGGAGGTAACCCACAGTGATGGATTTAGAAAGAAAATTGCAGTAAAATGTAATCTAGATTATACAATTAAATAATATATTACGAAATCGGAGTCATATAAAATTTTATTTCTGTCACTAAAAATCCACACCTGAGAACAGATCTCATGACTCTTATTTAATAAAATCTCGGCCCGGATCTTCCAAACAGCCAATGTACATCCTATCTGCTGCGAGTGGAGGAAAACGCCACAAATATGGCGCCCCAACTTGGGGCTCCATTAAGATAGAGAGAGATTGAGCTGGAGAATTATATCGCCACACATTAGGTTCTCCAACTGACTTGTCTATATAATGTAAACATAACAAAAGAACGTGTAGGTAATATTTTAAGTGATGTTTTGGGCTTTCACAAGGTCTGTACCGCGTTTGTTGACACTTGGTCAAAAGCTGCGAAGGAAAATTGTTCCTGTTAAGAATTTGGAGCTTTACCGTAAAAATCACAGTGCATTTTTGAGACGGCTTATTGCCATGGATAAAACTTGGATTCATCACTACGCTCCAGAAAGTAAATCACAGTCAAAACAGTTAACTGCGCTACATGAACCAACACAAAAAAGGACTGAGGCAGTACGGCCCGTTGTGGACCAGGCCGAGCTCTCCCTTGTGTTCGACGCCTCACAATTAAGGATCGATGGCGTGAGGAGGTTAAGGAAACCCACGTTGAGCGCCACTTTATGAGGCGGTACGGCCCGTTGTGGACCAGGCCGAGCTCTCCCTTGTGTTCGACGCCTAACAATTAAGGATCGGTGGCGTGAGGAGGTTAAGGAAACCCACGTTGAGCGCCACTTTATGAGGCGGTACGGCCCGTTGTGGACCAGGCCGAGCTCTCCCTTGTGTTCGACGCCTCACAATTAAGGATCGATGGCGTGAGGAGGTTAAGGAAACCCACGTTGAGCGCCACTTTATGAGGCGGTACGGCCCGTTGTGGACCAGGCCGAGCTCTCCCTTGTGTTCGACGCCTCACAATTAAGGATCGGTGGCGTGAGGAGGTTAAGGAAACCCACGTTGAGCGCCACTTTATGAGGCGGTACGGCCCGTTGTGGACCACGTGAGCTCTCCCTTGTGTTCGACGCCTCACAATTAAGGATCGATGGCGTGAGGAGGTTAAGGAAACCCACGTTGAGCGCCACTTTATGAGGCGGTACGGCCCGTTGTGGACCAGGCCGAGCTCTCCCTTGTGTTCGACGCCTAACAATTAAGGATCGGTGGCGTGAGGAGGTTAAGGAAACCCACGTTGAGCGCCACTTTATGAGGCGGTACGGCCCGTTGTGGACCACGTGAGCTCTCCCTTGTGTTCGACGCCTCACAATTAAGGATCTATGGCGTGAGGAGGTTAAGGAAACCCACGTTGAGCGCCACTTTATGAGGCGGTACGGCCCGTTGTGGACCAGGCCGAGCTCTCCCTTGTGTTCGACGCCTCACAATTAAGGATCGGTGGCGTGAGGAGGTTAAGGAAACCCACGTTGAGCGCCACTTTATGAGGCGGTACGGCCCGTTGTGGACCACGTGAGCTCTCCCTTGTGTTAGACGCCTCACAATTAAGGATCAGTGGCGTGAGGAGGTTAAGGAAACCCACGTTGAGCGCCACTTTATGAGGCGGTACGGCCCGTTGTGGATCACGTCGAGCTCTCCCTTGTGTTCGACCCCTAACAATTAAGGATCGGTGGCGTGAGGAGGTTAAGGAAACCCACATTGAGCGCCACTTTATGAGGCGGTCCGGCCCGTTGTGGATCACGTCGAACTCTCCCTTGTGCTCGACGCCTCACAATTAAGGTTCGGTGGCGTGAGGAGGTTAAGGAAACCCACGTTGAGCGCCACTTTATGAGGCGGTCCGGCCCGTTGTGTATCACGGCGAGCTCTCCCTTGTGTTCGACGCCTCACAATTAAGGATCAGTGGCGTGAGGAGTTTAAGGAAACCCACGTTGGGCGCCACTTTATGAGGCGGTCCGGCCCGGTGTGTACCACGTCAAGCTCTCCCTTGTGCTCGACGCCTCACAATTAAGGATCAGTGGCGTGATGAGGTTAAGAAAACCCACGTTGGGCGCCACTTTATGAGGCGGTCCGGCCCGGTGTGTACCACGTCAAGCTCTCCCTTGTGCTCGACGCGTCACAATTAAGGATCAGTGGCGTGAGGAGTTTAAGGAAACCCACGTTGAGCGCCACTTTATGAGGCGGTACGGCCCGTTGTGGACCACGTCGACCTCTCTCTTGTGTTCGACGACTCACAATTAAGGATCGGTGGCGTGAGGAGGTTAAGGAAACCCACGTTGAGCGCCACTTTATGAGGCGGTCCGGCCCGTTGTGGACCACGTCGAGCTCTCCTTTGTGTTCGACCCCTCACAATTAAGGATCGGTGGCGTGAGGAGTTTAAGGAAACCCACGTTGAGCGCCACTTTATGAGGCGGTCCGGCCCGGTGTGTACCACGTCAAGCTCTCCTTTGTGCTCGACGCCTCACAATTAAGGATCGGTGGCGTGAGGAGGTTAAGGAAACCCACGTTGGGGGCCACTTTATGAGGCGGTCCGGCCCGTAGTGGGCCACGTCCAGCTCTCCCTTGTGTTCGACGCCTCACAATTAAGGATCGGTGACGTGAGGAGGTTAAGGAAACCCACGTTGGGCGCCACTTTATGAGGCGGTCCGGCCCGTTGTGGACCACGTCGAGCTCTCCCTTTTGTTCGACGCCTCACAATTAAGGATCGGTGGAGTGAGGAGGTTAAGGAAAGGGAGATTGTAGTCGGTTTGAGGTGACATGTAGCTCCCGCATGAGGGCTCTCATCTGTACTTGAGAAGTGGGTGCGTCCTGACTGGTTGTCGGTTAATCATGACACCTGGGATTTGGTAGACAGTTCTTTATTGTAGTCCTTGGGCTCCTACGCTCGCCACCGTGTAGTCGTCGTCGGTGTAGTTGCTGAGTCAAGCGTCACTGTCTATATTGCGATGTGAAGCACGGAGGCAGTAGCACTGCTTAGTCGGATTGGATATAGTTATCGTCCTCACAGTACATTACTCGTTGTGCCAACTCTCACTGGAGAGATTGTTAAACATTGCGCTTGGTCTCTGTGCACAGCGCGGAAGTATAGTTCTAAGGCGGCGCCGAATACGCGTCCGTCTCACGCAGCACTCAGGACCGACGTGCTCTTACTAGCAAAACCTAGTTTCCGCCATCCCCTTGAATGACCCCCACTCTAGATATTTTTCGGAGTTCGCAAAATCACATGACCAAATATCAATTTTCTATTGGTTTTTAAGTATCCCCACTTGATATCAGTGTTTGGAATTTCAAGTTTCGGAACTAACATCAGAGACGCTTTCTCTAACGGTCCGCGTGCAAACATTTATGCTAAGACATGCGTTCGCGAATCGTTCGAAATCTTATAGCCTGTTGTCAGAGGCATGCATGCGATTTTGACAATCGGTAGGTTTCTGACTGAGTGGCACCAAATTTTCCTAGTGGGCAAAACGGACAATAGAGTAGGGATGTTTGTCTGTAGAAGCCGCATACGTAACAGTCATTCATGGGGCACCACGGGACTTGCCCACACGTTTTATCCTCGCCGCTGCACAGTAACACTGGCCTTCCACGTTCAGGGCCTCCAGGATCTCCACCCGCCAAGGACTCTCCAACCTGGTCCGTCTCCAGCTCGCCGACGCCGCCGAACTCGAAGCTACCTTGAGGACGGGCCTGCCCTTATTAGGGTGGTGTCTCAGAATCGAGGCTAGCAGAGCGTCTAGACACACACACCATGTCGGTGATGCTGCGGCTACGGCCATGACGCCGCATCCTGCGCTGCACCTCCTAGGTGCCACTACTGCGGAGCACCGAGTCTGACTTCACAGTGCACCAGTCATGAACTCCGCTTTCGACGTCGGTACTGCGCCACCTGCGATGGCTTTGGCCACTTCACGGGCCAGGCGCAGTGCCCCCTCTACCCGCGCCGACCCACGACAGCGACACCTCAGGCAGTACAACAACCCACACCTGCACCATCAGCCGCCGCCACTGCCGCACCCAACGAGGACCTGAAAACCATTCTTCAGAATTTACAACAGGAGGTGCAGAACATCAGCGAACGCCTTGCCTTGGTTGAAACCAAGATAGTCGCATCCGCCTCCGCCGATAGCTTACACGACCTGCACGGCGAGGTCCGCAACATCACTCCACGACTAACATCACTTGAAGACTCCACCATGACTACAACCGCCATAAATCACCGTGTCATCCAGGCCCAACTCACTACAATAGTGCCAAATATCACCGCAATTGACGAATTAATCAAGAGGACAAATGAATCACACCACTTCATACAAGACCAACTGACTGCAGGACTCAACAACATCGCACAACGCCTTGACAACCACCACGAACTCACCGCCACCTGCGACAACAGCCTGCATCGCGTAGAGGAATACTACAAGATGCTGGACGAGACTCTTGATCTTATCTACATCGAACTACCACGCAGTGGTTCCGGAACGCCCTCCAGGGCCGGACCCTCCAGGAAATACCGCTGAATTTAACACCAGGAAATGCCTTCTATCCGCCACTTAATTCCCAGCTTGACTTCCAGGGCGCAAGCCATGCCTGCCATCCTGGCCTTGAACTTACGCCACGCAGCACGATGTATGCTGCTTAAGTAACATACGACACTTTCCAGAGTGCTAAACGCGGGATCTGCAAAAAATCCATCAAATTTCCCTCACCTAACCCCGCTTCCACACATGAAGCGAATTCCCTTGTTTCAGTTTTAATAAAGTCTAAAAAAAAAAAAAAAAAAAAAAAAAAAAAAAAAAAAAAAAAAAAAGAGAGGGGGATACAAAGGGAGTTTACTCACCTACGTAGAGTGGCCTTCTCACTGAGGCGGCCTCCGGGTTATATGCCAGTATTATGGCATATGTCTGTTCTGTTATATGTCATTTGTTTATATTTGTAAATCTATCATTTATTTATATTTATTCGTTTGTTTCAATGTCTTTCTGGTATCAGGTTATATGTCGTGTCAGTGTTCTTAGGTGACAGGGGCTGCATCATCACAACGTCAATTTTGTGATGTAACAAGGTTATGACGAGCGTTTTCTGGCATGTACAGGGAATTATTTTTATTGATTACTGGGAAAAAGCTAAAAGTATCACTAGTGACTAATATGCAAGCTTACCGCAACGTTTGAGTGATGAACTGAAAAGAAAAAGACGTCATTTGTCAAAGATAAAAACCTTATTTCTTCACGACAATGCTCCGACCCATTGTTCAGTCATTGCAATGGAAAAATATGAGAATTAAAGTTTGAATTGCTTGAACATTGACCCTGTTCGCCAAATCTAGCACCCAGTGTTTAGCAGCTGTTCCCGAATCTCTAAACTATCTTGAAGGACGAAGATTTCACCACAACGAGGAGGTCATTGATGTGGTAAACAACTACTTTTAAGAACATGATAAATCGCACTATTAATTTTTAAATTAAACCAGAACATAGATACGAGAAATACATTAGCCTTTCTGAGATTTTGATGAGAAATAGAAATTGTATTGTTACACTTGAAGTAGATAGAGCAATAAGAGAGAATGAGTAGGGAAAATCATATACGTCAATACACTATCCTTTTAACTAGTTTTATTGCAGCCGCAAGCGAAACAAGCTTTAGAAATGATCGAGGTATTGAAAAAACGAATAGCGAATGAGTTAATAACAAAAGAGAAGCGATATAAATAACGTCAACAGATCGAGATTTTTGGTCGAATTTCGCCGCTTTTGAACAAATATGTATGATTCATATATCATCAGACCCACACAGATACCGGAGATTGAACGTCCTGTCTAGACACTACGAGCCAGTTTCCATGGTTACTCAGTATTATTGTAGTTACAAGGGAATACAGTAGACTTTAAGTGATAGTCAAATGTTTTATATACATGACTTTCTCTACTTTCTGCACTTTAACATTAGACGTTCATTTGTCTTGACTCTCGAAATAAAACATCAATTTCTCTATGTTTGTTACTGCTTGTACGTGGGTCATAACAGCAGTGAGCTTCTGCTGCCTCAGTTTAGTGTATCACTTATCTCACATCCGCTTTAACATTAGAACTTCATTTGTCTTGACACTCGAAATAGAACATCAATTTCTCTATGTTTGAAACTGCTTGTACGTGGGTCATAGCAGCAGTGAGATTCTGTTGTCTCAGTTTAGTGTATCACTTATCTCACGTCCGCTTTAACATTAGAACTTCATTTGTCTTGACACTCGAAATAAAACATCAATTTCTCTATGTTTGTTACTGCTTGTGTGTGGGTCATAACAGCAGTGAGCTTCTGTTGTCTCAGTTTAGTGTATCACTTATCTCACATCCGCTTTAACATTAGAACTTCATTTGTCTTGACACTCGAAATAGAACATCAATTTCTCTATGTTTGAAACTGCTTGTGTGTGGGTCATAACAGCAGTAAGCTTCTGTTGTCTCAGTTTAGTGTATCGCTTATCTCACGTCCGCTTTAACATTAGAACTTCATTTGTCTTGACTCTCGAAATAAAACATAAATTTCTCTATGTTTGTTACTGCTTGTGTGTGGGTCATAACAGCAGTGAGCTTCTGTTGTATCAGTTTAGTGTATCACTTATCTCACTTCCGCTTTAACATTAGAACTTCATTTGTCTTGACTCTCGAAATAAAACATCAATTTCTCTATGTTTGTTACTGTTTGTGTGTGGGTCATAACCACGGCTGGTTCATCATCAATGTCTAAATCTGAATACTCTTTATTTTCATTTTCAGTAACACTACATGATGTATTAACCCCTTCCTCTGTAATCGGCTTATAACCTCCGTCATTGTCAATGTCTTTTTCATTAACATCGGAGCATGTTGAATAAATGTTCATTCGACTTGAACTATGAATTACAAAAAATAAACATTTTTTTTTTTACTAAAAATACGTAATAGAGGTTTTTAGTACGTATAAATATTGAAGGCTTTGTATAGCAAAGAATCGTAACCATGTTGATACAAAATGACAGATGATAAACTATATGTCAAAATGAGTGATTCAGGCGACGTAAGTTTTATATCTAAAGATATTCGAGAAGTTAATTTTAGTGTGCCAAAAAGGTTATCTGCAACTTATGACTAAGAATATTTATCTTTTAAGAAATGGTGCAGTTCAAAAGGTGTTACGTTATTTGGACATATTTTTAGATAAATCACACGCAGTAAATTCATTGGTCTGAGGTTGAAGTATTCCATGTACATTATCCGTTTAAGGCGGGGTGGATATTAGTAAATATATCCATCTGAAAGCTTTTTAAAATAGAAATCATTGGGTACAAAACAAACAAGGCAAATGTTTTTACTAGGCTAGATTACTAAAGAAAAACTGAACATCGGACTAATCGATAGTCAAAGAGATTATAATACGATCTCTTTGACATTATATTAGAGTAGGCGATGTGTTTATGTCTCGCAAATTTTAACTTCATTCATCTGTTTGATCTTCTATATTAACTCTGGTAGAGATAATTCGACTCTTTGAAGAGATTATTCATGTCTAACACTAAAGGCCTACTTTCCCGTAACAAAAGTATCGCGTAATTGTTTTGTGGAAGCGGAACAATATACTTTTACATCTTAATATTATATGTTTTGAACATGCTAACACCGAAATACCAAATTAAGTATTTAACTGGCATGTTAAATTTCCTAAAAGTTTTTAATTTACATTGGCGGTAACTCAAAGTGTGTATGGAGTATTGGGATCACATTTTTAGGTTAGTAGGTAGCAGCTGAATGGTGGTTCATTAATTCACAAAGCTGTATTCTACTATGAGGTTCGTCCCTTAAAAGTTGGTGAAGATTAAAAGAATGTTGGATGCACTTTTAAGCATCGCCATCACGGAACTTTGGAATATATTGGACTGTAATAGCACACGGAGAACTTTCAATAAATTATTCTCATCAGTTGCACTTTCTTGACGATCTGATCTTTGTTAGTACACATTCTGGCTGTTTATTATTAAACTGCATTAGAGAACACATTTAATATCTTCGTAGACAACCGTTATTAAAGTTGAAACATTTCCTTTGCTCTTAAAATCAGGATTGGTTTAATTCCATAAACCAATAAATCAACCTCTAACATTAATCATGGTTCTAAAGACTAAAACAAAGGAGAGTCATATAAACGTTTTCATGTATACAAACAAGCGACAGTCATATCAAAATATTTCCATGGATATAAAAAGTGACAGTCGAACATATATAAACAACGCAAAGTCAAATCACAGCAAATAAAAAGCGTTTTTTACTCGTTTAGGCTACTTTTTTGTTTAATAGTATTGATTAATATAAAATGAACTTCACGGTACTTGGCGAAACTATATAAACATATAGGATCTTCCATTTTAAATAAGAAAGCTAAAGTCAATGAAATGTTAACTACCCCAGTATCCTGATATATCGAGGTTTCTGGTTCGACGGTTATTCAGGTGTTAACAGATAACTCAAATTGGGTGCTCCAAGTCTCTCATTTGTTATTTGAATAAGTACTTACCAACGTAAATGTTGTAGTAACAGAGGAAAATCACATCTACTGTTCGGAGGTTAGAAGTCACTCGTACTTACCTGAAACAAAGCAAATAAACAAGTGATTAACGAAGTTAATATACAAACACCGGTTTACAGTACATCGCAAATTATAATATACCCTTTAGTTACAAATTGACGAAGATTTGACTAACTGACTAAGAATATTTCATAAATAAAATGGAGTTATTTACTGAAACAGCCCACTATGATAGTAAAAACAAAAATTTATACGTATTTGCAATGAAAAAGAAAATAATATGCTGTCGTATTGCTGGTTATTCATTTGTCTCTGATTTCAAGAACAGGTATATTACCTACTCTTTTCTCAGTTTAATTTACTCATATTGCACTATTTTCTTAGAAAATAAGAGAGAATAATGACTCAAAGAACTAAGGCTACTCTTTAGTACTCTTTCTATTGTACAGTCACACGTAGGTCCAGTAGCGAGGTGTAACTTTCAAAGTGAGCGAAGCTCCAAATAATAATTTTCATTAAAATAAGAGAGAATAATGACTCAAATAACTAAGGCTACTGTTTAGTACTCATTCTATTGTACAGTCACACGTAGGTTCAGTAGCGAGGTGTGACTTTCAAAGTGAGGGAAGCTTCAAATAATAATTTTCATTAAAATAAGAGAGAATAATGACTCCAAGAACTACGGCTACTCTTTAGTACTCTTTCGATTGTACAGTCACACGTAGGTCCAGTAGCAAGACGTGACTTTCAAAGTGAGCGAAGCTCCAAATAATAATTTTCATTAAAATAAGAGAGAATAATGACTCAAATAAATAAGGCTACTGTTTAGTACCCTTTCTATTGTACAGTCACACGTAGGTCCAGTAGCGAGGCGTGACTTTCAGAGTGAGGAAACCTTCAAATAATAATTTTCATTAAAATAAGAGAGAATAATGACTCAAAGAACTACGCCTACTCTTTAGTACCCTTTCTATTGTACAGTCACACGTAGGTCCAGTAGCGAGGCATGACTTTCAAAGTGAGGAAAGCTTCAAATAATAATTTTCATTAAAATAAGAGAGAATAATGACTCAAAGAACTACGGCTACTCTTTAGTACTCTTTCTATTGTACAGTCACACGTAGGTCCAGTAGTGAGGTGTGACTTTCAAAGTGAGAGAAGCTCCAAATAATAATTTTCATTAAAATAAGAGAGAATAATGACTCAAAGAACTATGGCTACTCTTTAGTACTGTTTCTATTGTACAGTCACACGTAGGTCCAGTAGCGAGGCGTGACTTTCAAAGTGAGGAAAGCTCCAAATAATAATTTTCATTAAAATAAGAGAGAATAATGACTCAAAGAACTACGGCTACTCTTTAGTACTGTTTCTATTGTACAGTTACACGTAGGTCCAGTAGCGAAGTGTGACTTTCAAAGTGAGGAAGGCTTCAAATAATAATTTTCATTAAAATAAGAGAGAATAATGACTCAAAGAACTACGGCTACTCTTTAGTACTCTTTCTATTGTACAGTCACACGTAGGTCCAGTAGCGAGGTGTGACTTTCAAAGTGAGGAAAGCTTCAAATAATAATTTTCATTAAAATAAGAGAGAATAATGACTCAAAGAACTACGGCTACTCTTTAGTACTCTTTCTATTGTACAGTCACACGTAGGTCCAGTAGCGAGGCGTGACTTTCAAAGTGAGAGAAGCTCCAAATAATAATTTTCATTAAAATAAGAGAGTATAATGACTCAAAGAACTATGGCTACTCTTTAGTACTGTTTCTATTGTACAGTCACACGTAGGTCCAGTAGCGAGGTGTGACTTTCAAAGTGAGGAAAGCTCCAAATAATAATTTTCATTAAAATAAGAGAGAATAATGACTCAAAGAACTACGGCTACTCTTTAGTACTCTTTCTATTGTACAGTCACACGTAGTTTCAGTAGCGAGGTGTGACTCTCAAAGTGAGGGAAGTTCCAAATAATAATTTTTATTAAAATAAGAGAGAATAATAACTCAAACAACTAAGGCCATTCTTTAGTACTCTTTCTATTGTACAGTCATGTACAAAAATGCTGAAAATTCAAACATGTCACGCACATGCCTACCAACAAGGGAACAAGAGATTTCTGAAATTAGATACAAAAACCCTCCGAGATTCGAAAAGTCGGGTTCATTTTTCGACCAAACTTTCTCGTACGTTCTCTTCGACGAAGTTAATGGTTTCTGCAGACCTGAGTTTGTTTACCGCTGGCATTAGCCATTCACAGCGCGGCAGTCACCAGGTCTCATCTCATATTCGTAACACGACTCTGGCGGGAACCAATCGAGTTTACATATCCCTTCAACTTCACTCTATCACAGTTGCAATATCTTATAGATTTCTTATCGACTGCCACAGCAAACATGTCTTCGAAATGACATTCTCATAAAAACAATTGAAAGATAAAAAAGACTTCAAGATAAACATTATCTTATTGTAGTTACAAAGAAATAGAGTAGACTTTAAGTGATAGTCAAATGTTTTATATACATGACTTTCTCTACTCTTGTACAAACACTTATTGCTCTATCTACTTCAAGATAAACCTTATCTTATTGTAGTTACAAGGGAATACAGTAGACTTTAAGTGATAGTCAAATGTTTTATATACATGACTTTCTCTACTCTTGTACAAACACTTATTGCTCTATCTACTTCAAGATAAACATTATCTTATTGTAGTTACAAGGGAATACAGTAGACTTTAAGTGACAGTCAAATGTTTGATATACATGGCTTTCTCTACTCTTGTACAAACACTTATGGCTCTATCTACTTCAAGATAAACATTATCTTATTGTAGTTACAAGGGAATACAGTAGACTTTAAGTGATAGTCAAATGTTTGATATACATGACTTTCTCTACTCTTGTACAAACACTTATTGCTCTATCTACTTCAAGTTAAACATTATCTTATTGTAGTTACCAGGGAATACATTAGACTTTAAGTGATAGTCAAATGTTTTATATACATGACTTTATCTACTCTTGTAAAAACACTTATTTCTCTATCTACTCCAAGATAAGCATTATCTTATTGTAGTTACAAGGGAATACATTAGACTTTAAGTGATAGTCAAATGTTTTATATACATGACTTTCTCTACTCTTGTAAAAACACTTATTGCTCTATCTACTCCAAGATAAGCATTATCTTATTGTAGTTACAAGGGAATACATTAGACTTTAAGTGATAGTCAAATGTTTTATATACATGACTTTCTCTACTCTTGTAAAAACACTTATTTCTCTATCTACTCCAAGATAAGCATTATCTTATTGTAGTTACAAGGGAATACATTAGACTTTAAGTGACAGTCAAATGTTTGATATACATGACTTTCTCTACTCTTGTACAAACACTTATTGCTCTATCTACTTCAAGATAAACATTATCTTATTGTAGTTACAAGGGAATACAGTAGACTTTAAGTAATAGTCAAATGTTTTATATACATGACTTTCTCTACTCTTGTACAAACACTTATTGCTCTATCTACTTCAAGATAAACATTATCTTATTGTAGTTACAAGGGAAGACAGTAGACTTTAAGTGATAGTCAAATGTTTTATATACATGACTTTCTCTACTCTTGTACAAACACTTATTGCTCTATCTACTTCAAGATAAACATTATCTTATTGTAGTTACAAGGGAATGCAGTAAACTTCAAGTGACTGTGAAATGTTTCAAAGATCTGGTTCATATTGTGACATTCTGGTTGTGTTTCCAAGAAATAAAAAATGAATAAGTAATTACAGTTTCTCCCTTTTGTTGTGCAGCAGATTATATCTGTCTCTTGCAGTATACAATGAATGGAGAGTACTTCTGAGTGCAGCGCCAGAAGTTTGAAGACCTATATTTATATTTTCATGACAGTAGTAAAAAAGATATAGTATTTTAATAGAATTCGTCATAGATGTTCTACAATATTATGTTATATCAGGTGATGCCCACCTCGGTAGCGTGGTGGTAGCATGTCTGTCTCGCGTTCAAGAGTTCCCGAGTTCGTATCTCGCCCAGAATGAGTTGCCTGCATAAGGTTTTTTCCATTATTTTTTTTATCCTTAAAGACGAATGTTGGGCAGTTCTGTGCTCCATGGACCCTGGACGCAGTTGAGCATCAGTTCACCCATTTCAGTCAACATCCGTTATGACTTAACGTTGGAGGACGTAAGTTACAAAAAAAAAAAAAAAAAAAAAAAAAAAAAAAAAAAAAAAAAAAACATGATGAGTGAAGTGTATTTCAAATGAGTACAGGGTGCCTGTGCCTAGAGCTTAGAGTTGCCATACTTATCTTTAAGTATAAGGTTTCAGACACCAGAGACCGTCGTACTTGGGCAAGGAGTTTTACCAGGAGCATATCATCCCGCCATGAGACACCCGCCGACGTTTCTACCCTAAATGAGACCAGCAGAGGAGAGATAAAGTGAAGTGATAATGGAGATGAAGTGGAAGGACAGGAAATTCAGAGGATGCAATTAAACTGGTGACCCGAGAAAACCCCGGAAATACTCATCGGCCACGGGAATCGAACCTGGAACTTCCGTGTTTTGGCCAGAGTGATAGCCGCCTGAGCCATCTCACTTCCTTTAGTGGAGCAAAATTCATGATTTTTAAGAGATAGGAGTCACACTGTAGCGTTCTCTTGATGTATGTGTGGCTCTACCTTTCTAGCCTCGTTTATGTTTACAACAACGTCTTTCTAACTTGAAAAAGTGTACAAAACGATTGTAGTCATTAGAATATGTTTTTAATTTGAATGTGTATTGCAATGTCTGTTGAAGATAAAACCGAACCGGACAGATACTTGGGTATTTGGATATTTCTTTTGTTGTCACTTAAATCTACATGCATTCTAAACGAGATACAATTTAGGGAAACAAAAAATAATCGCTAAATTACGCTCGGGTAGTTTTAACAAATATATTGCCTGATACTCTCGTTTCCATAGCAACTCAGACTAGACGTGCTGCTTTGACATTTTTAATGCATTCGTGTGTAAACTATCTGCTAATTGTCCTTTGTAAAAACAATAGACTATCTGTTTAACTGAAACATTAGGTATAAAATGGGAACCCGAGATGGGATGTGGGTTCGGATGAGTCTGTGTTGGATAGAAGGGTGAGTTGCAAAAGTTTGGCATGTTCGAGTTTAAATGTCATTAAAACACCAAAATAAGACGGTAACACAGCCAATACTGGAATCCCTCTAGAACAAGGACCTTCACCGTGGCAAAATACAACAGTTACTACGAGCGGAAAGTTGAGGAGGCTTTGGCCATTTTGTCCGAGAAAAGCACGCTTAATCGTGACGTAGATTTTCAGTTCGGTTCCTCTTGGAAAAGGGTCCTAAAATGGTAGTTAATTGGCTCAAGAAGCAATTACGGAGATGAGAGAACAAATATAGTTCTAAGACAAGGATGCAAGATGAGTCCAATTTTATTTAACTTATTTATAGATGAGATAAAATAAAGAAAAGAAGGTAATTAAAGTTAAGTTAAATTAAATTAGGTTAAAGAAGGAAATTAGCACTGTCCGCTAATAGCAAACAAAGAAATACCTGGAAATTAATTGTCCTTTCACACTCGCCGTGTGTAGGCTAAATTGTGGAAACGTAGAGTTAGACTGAAAAATTCAATGCCATAGCCGGGATTTGAACCACGGATCTTCACAGGCCAGTGTGAAAGAACAATTAATTTCCATTAATTGACCTAATAGTGGTCCGAACTATAAAGCCCGGGACTTAAAGTACTTACATGTCGTAAGTCGCCATTAAGGTAGTTGCCTCATATGTTTATGAGAACTCCTAAGTGGTTTACCTGGAAAATACGAGTCAGTTGGTTAATTTAATGTCATATCGGCACGTTGGCCATAGTAGCTCAATGATAGAGCGGCTGGACGGAAACCGGAATATCCGAGTGTTGCGGACCCCAGCATGACGTTACTAGAGGAACCTCGGGCCGAACTGCCGAGCCCCTGCAGGCTGGATGCTGCACCAAGATAATGCGCGGCCGCATGTTGCCAATGTTGTTGCTGAATATCTTTTAAAAATCAACGTGAAGTGCATCCCTCACCCTTCCTATAGTCCAGATTTAGCCCCATGTGACTTTTGTCTATTCCCTAACTTGAAGAAATGCCTTCGTGGGAGATATCCATCATCAGCAGCAGTGGTGAAGGCTGCGGAAGCGATTTTGAAGGATATCTCAAAAATGGTTTCAAGTATGTCTTTGAAGACTGGCAGAAACGCTGAGACAAGTGCATCGCATTTATGGGAGACTATTTTGAGAAGGACCATCAAAATTATGAGAATGAGTAAAGGTACGTTGTCAGAAAACGTTGTGTTCATTCTTTTTTGAACAGTCCTCGTACTTCTGGAACTGTGTTATCGTTATGATGTTCAGCGATTGTGTTTTATCTCATGTAATAGAAAGAAGTCGCAGGGTGACACGACATAACGTGTTTTGTTTTTTGACAAAAAGGATCACAAACTTACATTGAGGGAGGCATTTTCGTGATAGAATTTTCACGAATGGTTTGGTTTCTGATGGTGGTTCTATTATTTTACAGAACTGTATCAGGATTAGTTCCGTATAGATTATTTTTGCAGTTGATCGATAGATAAACGTCGTATGTCTTGAGATGGAGGACTGGAGTCTCTCTCTCCAAACCAGTTACTTCCCTTCCACGTGGAAATTTGCTCATATCATTGTGTTCCACAAACCTCATAAGCCTAAACATCTGCCACGAGCCTATCGTCCTATCAGTCTTCTCGTGCAGTACCTCACCAATAATCACATTATTCCTTCTTTTCAATTCGGGTTTCACCCGAAACACTCTACTGCTCATCAAATATTGAGGTTAAGTCAACATATTGTCACTGG